>OY757918.1:73265993-73437475 GCA_963585895.1 Sepioteuthis lessoniana | reverse complement strand
AGAATGACGTTTGATTGATATTGTAGTATTTTAGTAGCATGGGTTTTGAGAACTTTTGGTTTCTGTCAATTTGTGGTTTTCGCTCCTCTCTCTCTCTCTCTCTCTCTCTCTCTCTCTCTCTCTCTCTCTCTCTCTCTCTCTCTCTTGTGTATGTGTGTGAGAACCTGTGTTGGGTTCTGTTGTGTTCATTTCCTCTACAAGCAACTGCAATAAGTGTCTCTTAGGATGTGCTTAAAGGGCGGCCATTTACTGGGACTCTTAAAAGCAGTTCAAGGGTTCGGAAGAATTTCATCCTTTTCCCATGTTAATGATTTTATACTAACCCCGTCCGATAATAGTAGTTACATGTAGTACATCGGAGGTGGAGTTCCCCTTGACGTAGTGGCTAAAGTACTGGACTGTGATATCGTAGTAAGCAAGTTCGAACTCCAGTCGTACTATTTATTATGTTTACTTTCGGACTAATACACTTGAGAAATGTTGTAATTTACTAAGCTTTTTGCTAAGATGTGGCACAAGGCCGTATGAATGGGACACCCAATGAGACTCTAACACACTCATGAATGTTTGAAAGTCTATCTTGCAAACCATTATACCACCTAAGGTGTACAGACTTGGGAAAGGTATGAAGTCACTTATCCCCATCATCTATAGGTTAAATAGTACCAAAACAGCCCTTCTTCAAAGATGGCTTTGGCATTAAAGGTTGATATAGCGGTAAACAAAGAAACAAACAAGCAAAAAAAAAACAAACAAACGTAAAACATCAGTTCTCAAACGAAGGTCATATGGCTCCGGGGTCATATGGATCTCCTAGAGAACATTGAGGTCACCTGAAATTAATAGGATACTGGAGAGCTTCTGAAGTAGTTGCAATTCTTATGTATTTCAAAATAAATGTAAAGAGACTGATTACGAGACGGCCAACAAGAATAGTTGATAATCTCTTAATTAACGCATAAAGCGTATATGCATATGTAACAATTCTAATGGAACACAGAATTTGATATATTTATCAAGCCCTACCGACAGTCCATAGTAGTAGTTGGAGTTGTTGTAGAAAGAATATATATCAAGACGCTCAAGTTAAAACTTCGTGATAGGATCTGTCAAAATATCAATTGATAATCACTTATTTAGCGCATGAAACGTAACAACTCAAATGAAACGCAGCTTATGCATAGTTGTCATGTTTAGTTGGTTATGTTTTACGGCATATCAACCCCTTGTCGGTTATTGTCAAAATACTGGCAGGTTAATGCCAAGTTCTATTTGAACATGATTTTTAAGTGAATAGTTTCCGAGTAACATTTTTTTTAAGAGCCAGAGCTCATTTGCTTGTATGCAGTTGAATGGTTTCAAGCATTGCTATGTTATGATAATAGTTCAATTTAACAATAATCATTTGTTTGCACAGAGTTAAATTGTTTCAAGTATTGCTATGAAATATAAATAATTCAATTTAACAGTCATTTGTTTGCGCACATTTAAATGGTTTCAAGCATTGTTATGTAATGATAATAATTCAATTTAACATTAATCATTTGTCTAAATTTCTTTGTAGAGTTTCGGCTCTGCAATCTGTGGTCGGTGGTTCGATCTCCTGTGGTGGAGATTACGGTATACACTACTGATGAGACCAAAAAAGATCGAAACTGCTGTCCAGTGTTTCCGTATGTCGTGCGTAGGTGCTCGCCGGATTTTCTGGTCGTGGTAATTCAATTCGCAATATATTCTGAGATGAAGCTTGATATTTATTATTACTTAAAATATATGGACTAGTAACCTCATCTTTATTGTTATACTCACAATGTTTCAGGCGATATGTCATTCGGCTTTCTTCAGGTGTTTCATGTCAAACTCAGAAGTCCACACAGAATCTCAAACTGAACCCTTTATTTTAACCTCAGGGGTAGACTGTTCTATGACCGGGTACAAATGTTAAGTTATTGTAAGTATACCTTGTTAGTCTTACCTGTTGTTTGGATTGAACCTGAAATAGTCTAAGATAACATCAAACATTTGTTTGCACAGAGTTAGATAAGTTGGTTGATTGTATTTTACGACATATCAACCCTTGTAAGTTATTTAATGCCAAATCCTGTTTATACATACAGGGTGGAACGATAAAATTGTCGCCCTAGAAAAGACGACATGATTCCATTTCCGTTTAATGAAAACCGGTTTTCTTTTTTTTGTTGCAGACCATCTACTAGTTGGCTAGTTGTGTACAAATCCCAAGAGCGATAGGAGCCTTCTATCATGTCTGAAAGTGACTCAATGTTCAACGAGCGAGATCAGAGATGCGCCGCTGTACAACTTCTCTGTTCTCTACCGATCCAAGTTATGACAACAGGACCATTGCCAGCACCCTCAAAATGCAAATCTGGACGGTTCAACGCTTGAGGGTGATGAAAACAATGTTTCCGGCTACGGTTATGGTCTTTGGTGTGGCTTCAAGTGAGGGCCACATCATGCCACCTCACATCTTCGAAGTCGGCTTGAAAGTCAACACCAAAGTGTACCTGGATGTGCTGAAGAGTGTGGTGATCCTCTGGTGCAATTAGATGGCCGGTGGCAGACCCTGGATGTGGCAGCGGGACTCGGTGCCGGCCCACAAGTCCAAAGAGACCCAGGCTTGGCTTCAGAAGGAGTGCTACGACTTTGTACCCTTCTCTCACTGCCTCCTCCCCCGCCCTGAACCCGCTGGACTACTTCGTTTGGTCATACGTCGAGAACATCACCAACATGACCTCCCACAACACCAAAGCCAGCCTAATCGCCGCCATCCGCCGAGTATTCGCCGAGCTCCCGCCGGCGCTTGGGAAAAAGGCATGCTCCCAGTTCCGGATCCGTATCGAGGCGATAATTGAGGCTGAAAGCGGCTACATTGAATTGATGTCAGCTCTACTACATAATCAAGTTACCTGAATTTATTTATTCAATAAAAGTTTTAAAATAAAGCTGTAGTGTTGTTTTCTTTAGGACGACAATTTTATCGTTTCACCCTGTATATCGCAAAAATATGATTTGTAAACGAATATTTTGTAGGTAAAAATTTTTAAACGAGCCAGAGCTCATTTGTTTGCTTACAGATAAATGTTTTCAAGTATTGTTATCTAACACTAACAGTTTTATTTGCACACAGTTAAATGGCTTCAAGTTTTGTTATCTAGCACCAAAAGTTTTATTTGCATGCAGTTAAATGGTTTCAAGTACTCCTATGCAATAGTAATAATTCAACTCGTCACTTGTTTTAACTTAGTTAAATGGTTTTAATTAAAGAAAAGGAATAATATTTCTATTTGAGCCATAAATGGGACGCTAACAGGTACTATCACTCTGGGTCAGAGTGGAACGGGTAGTAATGGCAATAAAATGCTACTCCATATTGCCCAAAGCTCCGAGACTGGAGCCTCACTATCAGATACAGTTCAGTGTCATATTCAGGACACTCGTTGGACAGGGAGGCTTACGTCTGTACAAAAATATTGTCAATGTATTCTAGAACCCCAGCCAACAGGGCTGTGTCATATCTGACGGCTCGCGCAAACTAGTGTCATATGTGACATGTTATTGGTTTCTTTTTAGTTTAATAAGATTAAATGATTTTTGTTCTGCATAAGAAAAAATCTGTTCCAGATTTGCGTAGCAGTTGCATTCAACGTCAATTTTGACATGGCAGTTCATTGCAGGAGTCAAATCTCAACAAATAAATCTGTCTCCTGCCTGCGTGTTTATTCGTGTCACTTCCTCGTAAAACGATAAGGCCAATTGACGTTACTTTTGACATGAAAACTCACAAGACCTCCATTTGTGATAGAAGCTATTTGGGGTTAACAGTGGAGGTCATTAAAAATAACGGAAGAAACTTTTTCTTAAAGTGGTGGATCCATATTCTTTGCCACGGATACTATATATATATATATATATGTGTGTGTGTGTGTGTGTGTGTGTGTGGTGATAAATTTGTATTTATATGTAAATATAAGAATACAATGAATATATATATATATATATATATAGTGCAATTTGATGGAAAAGTGCAATTTGATGGAAACTCACACTTGGTTAAGTCATCATTATAAATTTATTTCGGTGGAGAATATTACTATACTCTCCGTCTCGTCAGATGACTTTTTACATGCTTTTCTCGAAGTTGCAGAACTGCAAATGTGGAATTACAATTCGTATTCAAAAAATAAAATAAAATGATTTAGATTAAAAAAAAAAAAAAAAAAGTAAGATAAAAATAAAAATAGAAATGAAAATAAAAATTATGAGGATCATTAAATAAGTTTCCAGACTTTTTTCGTATGGGCACTTTTATTGATAGTACACACGTGAAACTCTAGACCCGATCGAAGTAATCTCCTCCGGCTGCAATGCACTTGTACTGTTCCAACAACTTCTGGAAGGCCCCATGGAAGTCCTCTTTCATCTCCTCAATTGTCTCATAACGACAGCCTTTGAGCTTAGGGAATAACCAAAAGTCATAGGTAGCAAGGTTTGGACTATAGGGAGTCTAGGAACTTTCTTGATGCCCATCTTGGTCAAATAGTCTGTGACAAGGATGGAGTTGTGGACTGGTTTATTGTCCTAGTGGAAATGCCATTGGCCCGATTTGAAGAGTGCTGGCCTCTTCCGACGGAATCTCTTCCTGGACCCCCTTAAAACCTCAACATAGTAACCCTAACCCTAACCCTTTGGCTAATTAACTCTGGTGTATTGACTTCCCTACTCCTCCCACACCTCTCATCATCCCTCACAGACTCCCTGTCTTCCTTGAATATCTTATGTCACTCAAAAACTGATGCTCAATGCTCCAAAAGCAGTCTGAAGCATTCCACACGTTTCTGTGGCATTTTTTCCAAATTTAAAACAGAATTTTATTGCATATCATTCTTCTAAAGTATCAGATTGCATTTTTGAAATTCCCCAGCTGTGACAATCAGGCTTTAGTAGGGTGTATTTCAATTGCTGCTGTAACTGTTCATTTGAACCTGAAATCATAAAAATTGGTCACTCATCTCATAAGATATATAGCAATAAGAGTCTACGACAATTTTAAATGCCTGTACAAAATAAGTCTGGAATCTTATTGAATACACCACGTATTTAAATTCACAGGCGAACTGAATGTGAATTTTGTTATATCCCAGCGAATAAATAAGGGACTAACAATAGCCATACATTGAGCACTCTCATAGATTTATATGATATTCCTCATATATTCTATAAAAAATAATCCACACCCACTGTCTTTGGACGCTGACTGGATATTATAAATGTATATATATATATATATATATATAGGTAGCATTTCTTCGTTAATGCAAATTTCATTAAACATAATAGACATTTTATGTCTACATATTTTCTTCTGGATCCGTTCGAATTCCCGTATTACTTTTATCGTATTCGGGGGGAATTGATTTATGTATTGTCCATAGTTGTATGTATCCCAAAGTCGGGCAGAAAGTACTAGGATACATACAACTATGGACAATACATAAGTCATTTCCCCCCGAATACGATAAAAGTAATACGGGAATTCGAACGGATCCAGAAGAAAATATGTAGACATAAAATGTCTATTATGTTTAATGAAATTTGCATATATATATATATATATATATAGTTTGAGTGAGAGTTATGACGTCCGGTTAGAACCTATCTACAACAGCTCTATACCGACACAGGATGTAGTCAAGAGGACCTGCCGAATGCGATGGACGATAGAGACGAGTCGAGAAGGAGAATCAGGGAAATCCATGTGCGTGGCATGACATGATTATATATATATATATATATATATATATATATATTACCGTCTCTCTATCCCCGTCACTGTTTTTGCTGAAAAATGAAATAGACCAGTTTTCTTCATCTGTTTTTGCTGCAAAAAAATACTCCCTTTTTTCCTTTGATTTTACTGAAAAAAAATCTAAATTTTTGTCTAAAAAGAAAGAAAAAAGAAAGGGAAATTTCCCTCAGTTATGTAGAATTGAACTGTTTTAAAGTTAGTGTTTTCTTTTTAAAACTTTTATATCGACTAAACATCAATATTTACGTCACATTTGCTGACAGCTCAATAAGAATTAGTCGTTACCATATTCCCTTATTATGATATGAAGATTAAAAGGGTAATAAATAATGTTATTTTTTACCAATCCAATTTTACAACTTGAAATATTATTGTAATTTCAGCAGCTTGGAAAATAAACACACAGTTGAGATAAACTTGATCAATTTAATTTTATCAAGTCTGATCTATCTTATATTAGAAAAATTCTCATTATGCTTGGATGTAACATTAAACTAACAAAAATATCATACTAAAGAGTGATTTTTATTAAAGCAATATACTTTAGAGAATAAAGCTAATTCCAGTTCAATTTTCAAATTACTGATATTGCGCTGAACGTCATTTTTTAATTATCCAAATTCTTGAAATATCGAATGAAAAGTATAAAATGTTAATTAGAATCCTTCACTTTTTGCTAAACAGAAGCATCGATATAATCATGGATCACAATAACAACTGGAACACAACGGGTTTGCGTGTCATTTATAATATTATTAAATGATTACTATTACAATATTTCCAGTGAGATAGTACATTATTATGATAATTGTATGTACTTGTCAACCCCTCCACACGGGAAGGATGTGACGCAAGGTCAATTTTTAAGCGGGGTCTAACAGATTTGAATTTAGAGTTTTCCTTTTCCTAAACTGGTTGCCTAACCAAGGCTGAAGAATCCAGTTTACCCTAGAAAGGAGCTGGAGGGAGAATAACTGGATTTATACCTTTCCAAAGCGTATTAGTGTAATGTAAAATGCAATCAGCCTCGTCCAGGATGTGAGCTCATGTCGCTCTGTCCACTATCCTACTACGATAACCATTACACCACTGGCACCTCCATACAATACTTGTACACTAATATGGAGGGAGTCCTCTTATGGCGTAATAGCTAATGTTCTAGACTGCAACTTCGAAGTAAGAGAGTTCGAATTCAATTCGCGCTTTTACTTTCACTTTCGGACTAATCCCTTTAAAAAAAAGGTATGAATTTCCATATTCCCCAGCTATGGATTAAATAGTATCACTGCTGTTCTTCTATTAGGATGGATTCGGCATTAAATAACCCACAAAAGTTGATATGCCATTAAGGAAAGAAACCAAACCGATACTAGTAGGCACCAGCCCAGTTGGCCGGAGCTGTAGAATACACCGATCGCATCTTAGCAGAGTAGTAAGACCCCCCCGCACAACGAGTGTTCTGGATACGACACTAAACGATCTGATGGTGAGGCATTAGTCTTACAGCTTTGGGGAATATGGAGTACCCCTTCATTGTCTTTGCTCCCAGGTTCACTCTGGATCAGAGTGGTAGCACCTGGTAGAGTCCTATCTATGGATCAAATAGAGCTATTTGACATTTAAACTGTATGCAAACAAATTGAATTGTTAGAAATAGAACTGTTTGATCATTTAATTGCCTGTAAACAAATGACTGATGTTTGATAGAATAGTTAGTGATATATAGCAATACTTGGAACCATTTAACTGTGTGCAAACGAATGATCAATGATGAATAGAATTATTAGTGTTAGATAGCAATACTTGAAACTCTTTAACTGAGTGTTTGAATTGAATTATTGGTATTACATCGCAGTACTTGGAACCGTTTGGCTATCTGCAGATGAATGAATAGTGTTCAAAAAAATAATCAATGTTAAATACTTGAAACCACTTGACTGTATGCAAACAAATGATTAATATTGGAAAGAATTATGTGTTCAATAGCAATAATTAAAACCATTTAACCGTGTCAAAAAATTAACAATAATAGTTTGCCAACAAATGACTGATGCTAAATTATAACTTATAAAACAATACTTTAGGAGGTGCAATGGTGTAATGGTTATCGTCGTAGGAAATGGACACGAGTTCAAATACTGGACCAGGCTAATTGCATTTCACATAGCACTAATACCCTTGGGAAAGGCATGAATCAAATTATTCTCCCTATATGGGTAAATAGTAGGATAGACTGTGTTCTTCAGCCTTGGTGAGGCAACTAGTCTAGGAGAAAGAAAACTCTGAATTCAAACCTGTTAAACTCCGCTTAAAAAGTAACGTTGTGTCATATCCTGACCGAGCGGAGGGGCTGGGTAAACATGATAAAACAATACTTGAAACCATTTAACTGCGTGCAAAAAAGGGAGCTCAGGCCCGTTTAAAAATGTTATCAACAAAATGTGTTTACAAATCATATATAATTAGAAGGAAGTAACAGAAACTCACCAGAAAGTGAGCAGATAGAAAATGCTCCTTTAGCCATTCTCATATCCACCTAGCAGTTTAACTCCATGCTTGTTTTGGGGTCATCAGGAGAGAATGTGCACCGTTTTGTGTTTACTGATCATATATAATTAATAGATGTGTATAAGCAGAATTTGGCATTAAATAACTCTTGTGGTCTTCAGATAAGACCAGTGGAAGAAACAACTCAAATAACGGATGATAGGTAAACGTTATTGTATTAGCAGAAAAAGGAAGTCATGCAAAGGAAGTACTGGCCGTGCTCGGCTTGCAGTCCGTCTGTCAAATGCTTTGTAAGGAACGAGAAGTTGTCTCCCCAAACCCCCGAGCGAGCTAAGCTCGGAGAATATGTTTAGGTTGGACGAGTCCATCTTTGGGGTATGGTAGGATAATGTCCCCATAACAATAACCTACAATGTTTGACATGCCATAAAACCCAAGCAAACCAAACTTATAAATTAATTAACCCTTCCGCTAAGAACAGGGTATGACGCAAAGTCAATTTTTAAGTAAACTTGATTTGAATTCAGAGCTTTCCTTCTCCAAAACTGGTTGCCTTTACCAAGGCTAAAAAATCAGGCTGCCCAGTTTGATGCAAACAAATATTATTTATGCATTTTCATACAAACAAAATTTCTTGCCGGATTTGCTGTCTATCAAAAGTCCACAAAAGTATTTATTCATTGTGCGTGCCCATCAAAAATGTGTCCCGAAAAATATGCTAAAGTAAACAAATAATACTGTTGTGCTCTTAGACCAAAATGAATGATATTTATTAATTAAACATATAAATAAGAAATAGCATGAAATAGTATCTTAACTTACCATTTTAAACATTGTTCAATTGAAGATATAAATATATTTAATAAGAAATTTACAATATTCAATACCGAAGCATAATTTTTCCCAAAAAGAATTAACAGATTCGAGAAAGCTATTTGCATAATCAAGTTGTCTATGTTTGTGTCATCATTTAAGAACTATGATAATAATTAATGAATTAAACTGAAACGGAATATATATATATATATATATATATATATATATATATATATATATATATATATATATATATATATATATAAAATTAACTTAAATCACGAATCGGAAATCTTCTACTAAAGTTTCACCTTATCGGATCTTCAGGAAGCCTAACTCCGAGGTCGGAGTTAGGCTTCCTGATGATCCGATAAGGTGAAACTTTAGTAGAAGATTTCCGACTCGCGATTTAAGTTAATTTTATAATTGGCTCCACTCGTGTTGAGCACTCTTGTAATTGTAGCATTGCAGGATTCGCGGAAGGTTTTAGTTTTCTTTTGACCAACTGACTGCGTATCCCTCGATTTTTTCAAGGGGTCGGACGAGGTTGGCCTTTTCTTTCTTTTGACCTATAATTTTTTCTTTTTCCCCCGGGCGGTGATTTGAGATACTTTTGTCTCTTGTTCCTGGCGTTTTTTTTTCGTTTTTTCTGGTACCAGTGAATGCTGGTAGATATTAGATTAGTAAATATATATATATATATATATATGTGTGTGTGTGTGTGTGTGTGTGTGTGTGTTGTGTGTGTGCGTGTGTGTGTGTATAAAAGCTCTAACATTAATATTGAGCACTATTTAATAACACTGCAATATTTGGTCCTTAATTAACTCACTAAGTGAGCTAGTTAGAACCATAAACTTCGATAATATATATATATATATATATATATATATATATATATATATATATATATATATATATATATAGGGGAGTCTCCATGGCGTAGTGGCTAAAGTGCTTCTGCTGGATTGCGACATCATAGCGAGTTGGAACTCCAATTGTCCTATTACGTTCAATTTCAAACTAATAACCTTGGGAAAGGTACCTACCCTTTTATCTCTCAGCTATGGGTTAAATAGTACCACTTCTTGCCTTCTCCAAGGATGGCTTTGACATTAGATAACCTACGAAAGTTCATATGTCATCAAACAAAGAAACCAAACCAAAACAAGGCAATATATATATATATATATATATATATATATATATATATATATATAGTAACTGGATTAGGTACCCTGATGAGCCGCTTAGGCGAAACTATAGTAGGTTTTATTTCTGGACTCACTAAGTAATTATCGTTACTATTTTGCTCTACTTAGTATTGAGCACTTTTTGCGTTTTAGCTTAGCAGCCCTAACGGTGTTTTTTTCTTTTGACCAACCAATTGCGTGTCTTTTGATTTTTTTCAATTGGTATGACAAGGTTGGCCTTTTCTTTTTTTTTCCATTATATATTTTTTTCCAATATATATTTTTTCCCATTGACAGTGATTCTTTGTATATTTTCATCTTCAAATCACTTGCCGGGTTTTTTTCTTACCATAAGGGCTATTATCTAATATATATATATATATATTGAGTTTAATTTAATATAATTATTACTGTATCATTACGTAAAGTTATTGAATAAAGTTAAAAATCTATTTTAATATTAGATCTGTAGTTTAAGTCAAAATGTAATTAGAATTTAAAAAAATTTTTTAAATAAATTTACTACATTTCTAACCGAAATTAAAATAAAAACGGAAGTGGCTAAATGAGGAGATAACTCTTCACCCCTCTTCTATCCCCTCCCACCTTTTTCTGTGTCTATTCTGATTTGTTTTATCCATAGGATCTGAAGAAGTCCTGTTAAATTGTTTTCGTGTTTTTGAAATTTTCAAAAACGCGTAACAGGATGGAAATAAATTTATAATCCTAATGTGACCGGTTTGTTGTTTTTCTTAAAGTATATATATATATATATATATATATATTTACTAACCTACTATCTACCAGCATTCACGGCTACCAAGAAAAAAGAAAAAAAAACGCCAGTATCTAGAGATAATAATATCTCGAATTACCGCCCGGAGGAAAAAGAAAAAAAATATCATAGGATAAAAAAAGAAAAAAAAGAAAGGGCCAACTTCGTCACACCAGTTGAAAAAAATCAAGAGATATGCAATCAGTTGGTCAAAAGAAAAAGAAAACCCACCGTAAAATGCTGCAATGCTACAATTACTGAGAGTGCTCAATACAAAGTAGAGACAATTACAAAAATTAAATCGCGAGTCGGACCTTTCCTACTAATGTTTCGCCTCACCGGCTCATCAGGGAATCTAGTGCCGACTGGTCGGTACTAGATTTCCTGATGAGCCGGTGAGGCGAAACTCTAGTAGGAAAGGCCCGACTCGCGATTAAATATATATATATATATATATATACTGCTCTTAGTGATATCAATCATTCTAATACATAACACACATATTCCTATTTCTATGCCTGTATTGCATTATTTCATTCAGTATTACATTTTTAGGAATGTATCGAGAGCGCTAGCTGATGAATCATTGTGTAGTATTTCCTTCATGTTGGAAAAACTTTTAACACATTTAGATTTGTCTTAATTCTTCCACATACAAGGACGCCTTGCATAGTGCAATGATTACACGAGCTATGCCAGCGTACTTCATAATTCTAGCCTAAAGCCCAACGAAGCTTTGCATAATAAATGAAGACTTTTCTTCTAACAAGAGTGCCTCGCATATTGTAATGTTTAACAAGCTATGGTAGTAGACTATTGTTAGTGGATTCGATTCTCACAAAAGTATTCCACACTTCTGGATTTATACCAAACTAAAATAAGCTTAACAAATGACAAACCCTCTGACAAGGGCATCACACATAACGTAATTTCTTTTAAAGAACTAACCAACCAGACCATTGTGAGATCGATCCTCATAATGTGCCCCATTCTTTAGACTTTGAGCCAAATTAAACAAAGTAATTGAAGCATCATCTGATAAGAGCGACTCGCATTAGGTATGCTATCAAACTACTATTTGTGAGTTTGATTCTCATCAGGTGACACACATTGGGTTTTATCAGTAAATTATCAGAGACTTCCTGCTAGAGTACTAGACTATCATATCATTGTTAGAGAGTTCGATTCTGACTGAATGCCTTATATAATTCTGATTTGGTGTCAAACTAAGCTGACCTCAGTAAATTATTAGACTTCCTGCTAGAGTGCTAGACTATCATATCATTGTTAGAGAGTTCGATTCTGACTGAATGCCTTATATAATTCTGATTTGGTGTCAAACTAAGCTGACCTCAGTAAATTATTAGAGACTTCCTGCTAGAGTACTAGACTATCATATCATTGTTAGAGAGTTCGATTCTGACTGAATGCCTTATATAATTCTGATTTGGTGTCAAACTAAGCTGACCTCAGTAAATTATTAGAGACTTCCTGCTAGAGTACTAGACTATCATATCATTGTTAGAGAGTTCGATTCTCACTGAACGCCTTATATACTACTGGTTTGGTGTCAAACTAAGCAAATGTCAGTAAATGATGACATTTCTGATAAGTTTCTTTCAAGTTATCGCCATGGATTGGTCAATAAATCCATAGCCGTACTGTTATTAGCTGAATTTGGATCTGAAATTTTCACTGTATAATACTCGATGTAATGTTCATAAGTATATAGGAATCCGAAAACACTCGAAATTGGTTCAGGTACAAAACTTTTATTTACCTTTTTGAGTTTAAGGTTTTTCGACATGAGAGAGAGACACAATTTCTTCAACCAACGCGCGGCACATTTCGTAGACCCCAGCTGGTCTCGCCGAGGTTATACCAAAAATCGACGACCTTCCTCTAGACTCGAATCTCAACTCTCTCGTTCGGAGTTTAAACCTCAACTGTTTTTTTTTTTTACTAATTTCAAAATCCTCAGCGCTTCCGGGCATGACGTCATTCACATCCCCGATATCACTTCCTATCTGTTTTTTTTTTATGATGCGTGAACACCTGCACTCAATGTGTTCACCTAACTAACCCATGCACTAAGCGAAAGGTTCTCAGCCTAACTAAACCGAAAGACAAGATATATAAAACGAAATCCCTCCTCAATTATATTACAGATGTATGTGATCAATAGGAAGGATACAGAGTATATGTTTTAAATGAGTGGTGGGCCTCTAAAATTCGTAGACAAGTTCAGATTCTTTGGCAGCAATATCTTATCAACTGAAGGTGATGTTAACATACACCTAGCAAAGGTGTGGACTGCTATCAATAGGTTACTGATATGAACGTGATATATCTGATGAAATAAAGCAAGATTTCTTCCAAGCTGTGGCTGTGCCAGGATTATGGTATGGAAGCACCACATGGACGCAAACAAACTGCTTAGAGAAAAAGCTAGATGCAAACTTTACAAGAATGCTACGAGCTGTTTTGAACAAATCCTGGAAGCAACCACCCATAAAACAACAGCTGTACAGCCACTTACCTCTCATCTCAAAAACTATCCAAGTTAGACATGCGGGACACTGCTGAAGAAGCAAGGATCAACTCATAAGAAATGTTCTCCTATGGAACCTCTTTCACATGGATATGCCAGTGTTGGCCTACAAATAAGAACTTATTTACATCAGCTCTATGTGGACACAGAATGTAGTTTGGATATGGATGGATGGAAAAAGAGTCAAGGAAATCCATGCTGCCAGCATGAGTTGAAGTGAAAAGTTGAGGTCTGTACATTGATAACAAAAATTATATTCTAAAAATTAAACATTTGTTTAATTAAATAAATATCTAATATTTTTTTTTTTTTTTTTTTAATATATTGATTTATCATAGCCACGAACGTTTTTACATTTTCTCAATAAGTGGTCTGTATATCAGCCAGTATTAATTTACATTACAGACAGTGAATGAAGTTTATGGAAACATAATTTTTCTTCTCCTAGACTGGTTGCCATACCAAGACTAAAGAATTCTGTCCGGGTAAACCACAGAAAAGACTGATCTTTTTTTCACCTTGGTATGACAATCACTTCACACTAATGCTTTTGAGAAAATCATGAATCCATCTATGGATGAATAGAATACAAAAAGATCCATGGCTTTTTTAAAAGTATTAGTATGAAGCGAAATGCAAACAGCTTTGAATTTGATTCACCAAGTCTATTTCTTGCCAGCCAAATAGAATTTCTAATAGCTATTGGCTGGCTTGACTAAACCAGCATATAAAAGATGCACCTGCCAAAATCAAATCTCTTTGGTTCTGCCTCAACAATTAAAAACATGCCCAAGTGTGTACATTCCTCTCCACACTGACAGAAGCAGGGAGCTGGTACCCACAATAAACCTTGTGTTGTATGGTGCATGATCCCATGCCTTGATGAAAGTCTTTACACAACTTCCATTTCGATTTCAGACTCTCATACTAAAATACATTTAAGATATTCCTTCGTACAACTTTGTTGTATCTTGTCATTCTTGTATTCGTTCAAATAACTTTGCTTTGAAAATAAAAATTGCTGTTGTTAATTCATCATGAATTATTTCGTTTTTTATGCACAAGGAAATATGAAACCATAATATATTTCCTCTGCTACAGGTGTCCAAATTGTTTTCCTCTTGCACTCAAATAATTAGAGCGGTGAATTATGATACTCAGATATGACAAATATACTCAGATAATCTTCAATACTGACACTATACCTTCGGTGATAACCATTACGCCACGCACGTCTCTACTTTCAACTGTCTGATCAACTCCTTTCAGACTCGTATTGAGTGACTTTTTACATTTAAACTTAAAATGACTATAATACATCAGCATTTGAAATAACGAAATTTTAATTCTTAAAAATACGTAGAAAATCTCAAATTTCATTTATCAAAAAATTTTGCTTGTGACGTCATATTTCGTATCATTACATCGGCATTTCTTATAAAAGAAAGCAAATCTCTTGTCTTACTTTTCCCGTCACACACGCATATAAAAATAAAACTTTCATAAAATGTTTCAAGGGAAAGAATTCATTTCTTTTTAGACTGAGTGATCTCCCTCTAACGAAACAACATCAGGTTCTGCGCCGAATTCAAAACCAGTTGTACTCCACTTCAAAATTAACTTCGTGTCGCATCCTGCTCGTAGCAGAGATTGCTTTGGTTTTTTTGCTTAATGACATATCAACATTCATGGGTTATTTAATACCAAAGCTATTTTTGGAAAACAGTATTGTTACTAATTGACTCTTAGCTAAGGAGATAAGATTCATAACTTTCCCGAAGTAATTAGCTCGAAAGTGAATGTAATTGTGCAACTGGAGTTGAACTTGCTTACTACAAAGCCAGTCCAGCATGTTAGCTACTTTGCTAAAGGAATTCTCCCCAGAGGGGTTGGGTATGTGTATATATATTAAAAATGCAAAAAATTATGGTGTCAACCTGAACTAGAACAGCTCTGCTTGAGGCTTCATTGTAACCAAACACCAGAAGAATGTTCACCATCGCAACCTGTGAAGTAAAACTATTGGCTAAAAAAATTCGAAGCAATTGCAATGATTTTGAAGAAACTAATTGTAAGGTAAGACTGAACAATTGCACCGTTTTGAGAACAGATCTCAACATTTTTGTGACTTATGTGAAATACTGGATAGTTTACAAGAGTGCAATACAGATTAATGGAGACAAACTGACTAAATCCAATCCAAGATGAGTCTCCAAAGAATATTTTGGAAAGTTTTTGGTGGGATTTCATTATGTGGGCCACTTGTGATAGTATCAATTTGCAGCCCATCCAGTCTTGCTGACTAACCACCTTCAACCCCATGCTGTGTTCATTTAAAAAAAAGTTAGCCAGTTGTTTTGGGTGAAACTGCACAGATCAGGTTCACAAAGGAAAAATAAAATGAACCAGAAAATGAAATTGCATAGTAATCTTTATTGATAATAATTTTCTCTTAAACCAGTCCTGGGGCATCATATTTGATGCTTACCTCTTCAGTATTTTTGTATATAAAACATCCACAAATGAGTAAGAGAAGAGAAAATACAAGATCAAATCAGCTGGAAATTTTTTAAAAATCCAATGTGGAGAAAGGAAAGGAAAAAAAGCAGATTCCTTGATTTTTTATGCTTTAAATTAAAAATTTCATGCCAAAATTCATTAATACAGGCATAAACTGAAAAAAATTGTTTTAGGATCAGATAAATTTAATCTATTCAAATTACTGGATTAAAAAAATGTTTCTTCATCACATACCACTTTTTCAAGAATCAGGTATTTTTAGTTTTAGATAATAGGTTTTCACATAATTTTGCACAATAAACAAGAAAAATGTTTTGTGGTGATTTCTATTCATTTTGGAGCTAATTAAAAAAATTCAGAATAATTTTTCTTCACAAATCACATTCCTTGCTTTTCAATTATAGGTTTTCATTATAATTTCTCAAGATATATTGGAATATGATTTATTTCAGTGACGATGTTTGAATTTAGTACTTACTAATTATATCCATATTTAAAACAAGTTATTTTCCTTATAAACCTGAATGTTTAAGAAAAAAATCTAAAAAAAAAAAAAAAAAAAAAAAAAAAAATCTCCATCTTGGTGCCAAAAACAATAAAAGAAAACATTAAAATTCAACTGTAACCCGAAGCTGAACTTAGGCTTGTTAACCAAAACTTTCTCTTTCCCTAATGATACATGCATTGGGAAAATAAGGTCTTTTAAAATTTCGACTCAGGGATATAATGAATATTCATTAAAAAATCTTAACTATCAAGATTAAATAAATGATAGCAAAAGCAACAGTGTTAATAAGAAACAAAGTTTTAAAGTATAAGAAAAAAAAAAAAGAACACTGACATTATCAGGAACGAAAGTATAACGGACAATATCTAAAGTATTAACTTCCGCATCATTATAAAAAAAAGATGAACACTAGAAAGTCTTCAGATATAACAAAATATAAAAACCAAAGAAAATAAGAGAGAGAGTGAAAGAGAGCAGTCATCAGCATCACAACAACAAAAAAACAGGAATAATCATGAAATAGTGGGAGTAAAGGAGAACAGCATCACCAATAAGCAGAATAGCATCATCACAAAAAAAGTCATCATCATCGTAACCATTAAAATAAGAAAAAGGAAAGGGTTGAGAGAGAGAAGGAAAAAGCATCAAGATCATTATTAGACTATAGAGAGAGGGTGGTACAAAAGAGGGAAGAAAGAGGTGAAGCAGCAGCAGCAGCAACATCTTCCATTTTGAAAAAAAGGATAGTGGTAGTGGGAGAGACGCTTTTACTCAGCGCCCTCTAGTAGTGACAAATTGAAACAGCTTCTCACTATGCTCAGATCTCACCTAAATCCGACCCTGCCGCGCATCCCTTCCTAAAAATAGAAGATTTAAAAAATTTTTTCAGAGAAGAGACATTTTTTTTTTTAATTAACAGGTTAAGCAAGAAAACAGACAACGAAAGCGAAAGGTGAGTAAGTTTGTTTTTCCAATGGTGAAAGAAAGGAGGTTTTATGGCGAGAAAAACCGAACAAGAAGGCAAAACAATGGCGGACAGTAAACAGAGAACGGCTTCCGTTGGCGTTGGAGCATGCGCAGTGCGACACCGGTGACACTCGGAGGTCAATAAAATAATCGAAAACAAAAATATTTAGCGTGAAAACATTCATTATAGAAAGTTGTTATGCTTCGTGAATATTTTAATTTAATGCTTAAAAAATAATTACTCATCTAAATATGATATTGATACAGTCTCTCCACACTGCTTTTCTTTCGTTATTTCAAGACATCTAGAGAGTTGAATTGTTTTTAAAACAAGTTAAAAAATAAAAAACTTTATAATTTCAAACTTATTTTCCTAATCATAGGTTTAAAAATGAAGGGAACTCAATTTTATACAAAGATCGAACAATTTAATTATCCTATCTGAAATTTTCTGTAGAAAAATTAACTTCTGATAGATTTGGGCCATTAATTTTATACAAATTGTAGTAAATCATCTACAGTAGAATGTAATTGATCACTACCGCATTTTTTTGCTGAGTGTCTATTGTAAAAAACTAATCTATTAACGTGAAAACTTAAGTGAAGTTTTTAAAAATGTCTATAGGAAATTTGCAACTTAATTTTCCAATGTTAAAAATATTGAAATTTTATATCATAAATAAAATATTTTTATCTGAATTAACTCATTTTTTAAGTTAACAATATTCAGGACAAACAGTTTTAATGAAACATAAATGTGACTCAACGTTAAAAAAAGAAAAAAATCCCCTAAATAGTTTATAACTTTAATGTAGAAAACTTCAGCTACAAATAGTTTATCCATTTCATTCTTTACAATAACTAAGAATTAAACAACTGACAACATTTATCAAATGCATTAATTTTGAATTTTTATAATTTTTACAATTTTAATTAATACGTTGAAATTTAACAATGGAAATTAGAAATGGCGCTAAAACTTTTTTTTAATTTAAGTATCTTATTCTCTTGTTTTCACATTTTGAAACAATAACACACATTCATTTTTCATTTTTTTTAATTATAGTTACTAGAAATAATAGCTAGTCGGTTAGAAAGAGAAATACAACAATGAACTATACGGCAATAATTGACATATTTTTATCAATAACAATGATCAAATCAACACTTGTAAACAAAATAATTTGGCGACAACAAACAATTCTATTAATACCTTCATTTCTAGTTAAATATGCGAAATAAAATCGAATTCAAGGTATTAATGTCGTCGCAAAATTATTATATTTACAAGGAGAAATAATAAGAAAGGAAAAAAAAAGATAAACGATAACGGGGAAAGATGGCGACTGCATCCTCAACAACAAACATGGCGTAAAAAGTGTAGTCGGACGGTGTTTACTACACTTCACTCTCTTCTTTTTTTCTTTCTTTTTTTTTCCTCATGTATATTTAAAGCGCAGATTTTCTTCAAACATCTTTTTTTCTGTACTAGTCCGTGCTTTTTCTTGTATGATCCATTTTTTAAAAAGAGCCAAGAAATGTAAAAGCGTTCGATGTAGGGAAGACATTTTTGATGATCAAAGAGCGAATGGCGTGAATCCGAGGAGGAAGGAGCAATGGCGCGCGCGCAAACTCGTACGCAGTCGCACATGCAATTTGTGTCATTTTGACTGGCAAACCATGCGCACTTGGCAGTGAGTGGCCCAAAAAGTTTTCTAGTCCTTTTTTTTTTTTTTAAATCTTTATTCACTTCTAGACTCTTAATAATAATAATAAGCCAATGATTATCAACGTGAAGACAAATAACAACACACGCACACACACATATGAAAAGTAGATTCCTCTCTGTATTGGCCTCTCTTGATATTCAATTTAAAAAGTCATCTTAATTAAATCTATAAACTTTTAAAAATCTATTTTGAAAAATGAAAACTTTAAAATGAAATCATCTAATGAAAGGTTACTTTTAGATTAGTATCAATATTATTGTTCATGCTATTTTAATTTGTATATTTTTCTAATATATATATAATTTTTATACATATATTTTAAATGCTATACTATGAATTTTGTTTGTAATGATAGATAAATATATTAATTAATCTCTGTAAACAAACAAATAGGTTTATGATAAATAATAGAGGATAGAAGTTCAAAGATATTTGTAGGAAATCCTAATTTGACATACCTATGTCCTGAAGATGGTGGATATAAACACTGAAATATAATCAATTATGAATCAAGTATTTGTTTTTCAAAAATATAGTTTTTGTTTTGTTTTTACTTGGTTTGTTGTAAAATCAACACTGTTTTTTGGAGTTGAATATACACTTCAATAAAATCATCAAAATGATTCTATGAATCATGAAGAATGCATGTTGTTATAGCTTAATTAAAAACAAGTGTAATTAATATATGTTGTATTATTTTTTTCATTTTACAATTTTATTTTGTTAAATAAGTCAATAAGTCTCTCAGATCCATTGTAACTGAGTTGTAAGTTTAGCTATCCAATTCTTGTCGTCTTGGGCCACACTTAAATTTTTGGAGCTCCTCAAATGATGATATAATTAGAGAGGTAAGCTAGCAGATCATTACTTGTCTGATCAATTCTCAATGGGTGCTCCACACTTCTGTCCTTGTGCTATTACTAAGCTAAGCTTAGCAAGATCTTTTCCATGATTAGATCTCATGATGGTACTGTTAGAGATGCTGGAATACAATATCAATCTATAATATCAACACTTATTGATAAATTATCAAGATTTTATATCTTAAATTTAAGAAATTTGCATAGAATTTAAAAATTTACACAACTTTCCCTTTAACATTAAAAATATCTCAAATGACATGACTTATTAACAATGGGATCACCTTCATTATGCAAGTTGTTGAGAATGGAAATATCTGTATTACATAGGTTATTAAGAGTAAATTGAGCCAATCAATATATTTGTCTTATGTCTTCCTTTAGATTCCCACTTTTTTCACCTTTTTGTCTTCACTTTTCATATTCAAAAGACGATTTTCCTCACACCCATGCACATGGTTGTTTTTGCCTATAAACTCCTCCCTTTTTTGTTTATGGTTTGTAGCCCACTGCCTTTGAAAAAAAAGTGATCATTCTTTCCTCTAGTAAACATGGATCTGGTGGAACTTGGCATTCTGTTGAATTTTTTTAAAATCCTGAACTTTGAAAAATTTAATCCCATCATGTTTTAGTTGTATATACTTAATTCAGTTGTACATAAATATCATGGGGGGGGGGGCTTTCTGGATAGACTATAGAATAAAAGATACATTTGGTGCACAGAAATGTGAATGTTCATATGTTTATTGCAATTCACTCAGGTTGTCAATTCTATGACAGTGAGGTTGAAATCAGGCCGAAAATGGCAAAGCCTTAGTGTATGGAAAAATGGTTTCTTTGTTTAATGGCATATCAACTTTCATAGTTTAATTCAGAGCCAAAGGGTTATTAAACCCTTTAAGTGATACTTTTGTTATCTTTAATAACTCATTGAAACAAACACTGATCACTTGATAACTCACTATAGAGATCATTTTAAGTTTGAAAAGTTTAAGCAGAGATTCTATGGAAATAATAAAATTGGTAACATTTTAAATACTGTTAAGCTAATGAGTTGGTTTTGCAAGAAGAAAGCCAAAATGTGTTATTGTCTTGGAACATCAATATTGTACAGATGATGAAATGTTTCCAATTATCAATTCTGGCAAATATTTTATTTCATTTAAAAATGTTTTGAAATAAAAAATAAAGAAAGAAAAATAAAAGAAAAAAGCAACTAAAAATCAAAAAGATGAAAAATACTTCACAAGATTTATAATAGGAATGACTGACAATGTTTCTTGTAAGAAATAAAAATAACGAAATGTGGTGGAGTGGGAGTAAACACATTTAGGATGAAAGGGTTCAGTTTCAGTTTCTTTGTTTAATGGTATATCAACTTTCATGGATTATTTAATCCCAAATCCATTCTTGTAGAAGAACAGTAGTGGTACTATTTAACCTAAAGCGAAGGAATAAGGGAATTTATGTTTTTCCCAGGTGTATTAGTCAGAAAGTTATTATAATAGCATAAGTGATGTTTGAACTCACTCACTATAATATCTCAGTTCAGTTATGTTTGTCATTATACCATTGGGACTCCTCCTACCTCATATAAATGGACTTTCGGGCAAATACCCTTGGGAAAGGTATGAACCCCCTTATCCTCCCAGCTATGGGTTAAATAGTATTACTACTGTTCTTCTAGGAGAATGGCTTTGGCATTAAATAACCTAAAAAGAGTTGATATGCCATTAAACAAAGAAACCAAACCAAACCATCATATAAATGGATATCTAAGCTACATATTAGAGACAATAAAAAGGTGAATGAAAATAAAAATAAAGCTGGCGACCATAGTCGAGGGTGACCCGAAGGCTCCCTTTCCGATAGCTACTACACCAAGGTGTAGGGGAGGGATACATTTTTATGCACTAGAATAAAAATACTTGTCAAAATTAATCATAAAAATGATTAGCAGTGCTTCATCTAAAAATACAAATGAATAAAAGATGCTTGTAATATTACTGGTATGTAAAAACAATAGCAACAAACATGGTGCTGAAGAGACTGAGAGACAAGATAAGGGATGAGTTAGATGTGAATTTGAGCTTATGTAAACCAATGGCTCTTGTACATTAGTTGGTAAAGCTGCTGATTCAACTGACCAGGTTTTCTTAGGACAAAAGGAGATGTCTGTTCAAGTTTCACTGTGTGCTTATTCTTTATTATTCCTGATTCATGCTATTTTCTTTTTGCTATTTTAGAAACAATAGCCTAAATTAGTTGTGATGAAAATAAAATTACAACTAAAAAAGATGAAAGAAAATACTTTTAAGAATTAACAATAATAGTTGACAATGCTTCTTCTAAAAATAAAAATAAATAAAAAAGATGTTATAAACACTTCTAGTGCATAAAAATGATAAGAGAAATGTTACTGAAATGATCAAAAGACAGAACAAGGGAGAAGTTATAGGTTTGTATTACAGCTTCTGCTAACCAATAGCTTTTGTAGCTTAGTTGGTAAAGCAGCTGGTATGGATAACTAGGCTTTCTTAAAGCAAAAGGGGACACAAATTCAAGTCTTATCAAGATCTCATCCTTTTATTGTTACTGTGGTGTTCCTTGTTGTCATAAAAATGAGGATCTGAATGGGTGGTAATGAAAAACAAATAAAAATTAAAAGAAGAAAAAAGATTCAATTAATGTTAATAGTATTTTGATATTTCAGTGGACCATAGAGTGAAAATAAAAGTAAATGAAAAGATAGACAAATACCTGGATCTTGCTAGAGACCTAAAAAAAACTGAGGAATATGAATTGACAGTAATACTAATTGTAGTTGCTGTCCTTGGAATGGGACCCAAATGCCAGGAAAAAAGACTGGAGGAATTAGAGGTCAGAGGAAGAATAGTGAGCATGCAGACCATAGCAGTACTAAGATCAACTAGAATACTTAGAAGAGTTTAGAAGACCTGAAGAGACTTGCTGTCACTCAGACTTCGGTGGAAAAAAACACTAGTTCAAAATGATGTGAAAAACTTACATACTGTGAAAATCTATATCATAATTCTGCTTTTCCATTTACACATTACACTCATACACATACCCTCCCCACAGCCGAGTGGGATATTCTTTCACCCTCCTTCTCCATTAATTGGCATATCCTTACTCATTGAAGCTTACACTATTTGTTTGCTTGTTTACACAAAGTTGTTCATTATTCTAGTATATACTGAAATCATTACCACTTACAGGACCAGTGGAAATTCCATGGAATGAAAAAATCAGGAGGAGTTATTTATGCAAAAAAGGATGATTTGCAATTTTATTACATATAAATCCTATTGTTGCCTTTGCAATAAATAATACAAAAATATACAATAACATCCTCATATCCTTAGAGCACATCAGATCTTAAGCAAAACAATATACACTTATTTATATCTATTATATTACTTAGTATATACCAGACATTGGCATAATGGTTAGAGTGTTTGCCAATGGCCCAGGAGATCTGGGTTTAATCCTAGGTCAAGTCATACCAAAGACCCAAAAAATGGTACTTGATGCTATCTTGCTTACACTCAGCAATATAAGGTAAGGATTAAGGGTAAACTGGAGCAATCCAGGGAAAGGAGTTGTGGCCTCCCCTACACCTTGGTGTAGTAGCTATCGAAAATGGAGCCTTCGGGTCTCCATCAACTACGGTCGCCAACTTTACTTTTTTATTAATTAGTGAGGATAGATGAAGTTAGCACGAGGCAATTTTATCAAAGTTAAATAAAGTGTTTCATATAATGCGAATCATCCTTTCTTAATTAAATGCCTCCACTTGATTTTTTTGGTTCTGTGGAATTTCCACAGGAACTATTTGTGATAATATTATGATTTACCAAATGTCTATTTGTCCTTCAACTAAGGCTTCATCATTTTTGGCTCAATTTCAACCAAACTTTTAGAAAGTCTTGGGGGTCATCCCTAAAAAGGTTTTAAATTATATTATTATCTGATCTTTTACTCCCTAAAATAAAACCACTTTTTATGCCAATAAAATGTTGGAAATCCTGAGTGGCTGTGAATGCTCATGAAAAGTTCAAACAAAAAGTGGAAACAAAAGCATCATAAACAGAGTTGTTTATTCAGAGGTTCTTTCAAAATGAAAATACTTGCAATATTAGATTTTGAAACTTAGATGCACATTAGGTATAAATAGATATAAAAATTTTAACACAAAATACTTTCATCCTGTCAGCTGGTCTTAGAATATGCCTACTGTATCCTCTTTAGCAGTGAGTAAGACCCTCATAAAGGAATGTCCTTGGTGTGACAATAAGCTGTATCTACTGGTGATGCTCCAGTTCTAGAGCTCTGGCAAGTGTGGAGTATCCATTTCTTGCTATTACTCCCAGATTCACTCTGACCTGGAGTGGTACTGTTCTTCTACAAGGATGACTTTGGAAATTGATAACCCATTAAGAATTATATGCCATTTAAAAGAAAAGAAACCAAAAGAAAGAAACCTGGTGTGGTAGTACCTGTTAAGGCTGCATCTGTCAGTCAAATAGATCTGTTTGAAAATTATTTGTATTAGATAGGAATAGTTGATACCATATAATTATGCGCAAACAGATGTTTATCATTGAATAGAATTATTAATGTTGGATAGGAATACTTGAAATCATTTTACTGGGTGCAAATTATTTGTATTAGATAGGAATAGTTAATATCATATAATAGTGTGCAAACAAATGATTCTAAACAAATAAATGTATAATTTTAAAAAAAGTAATGAAACATTGAAAATATAGTCATGATTACAATCAAACATTTCTGAATTAATCAAATTTCAGTATTGAATAATCCTTAAGGAGTTGAGATGCTGGTAAACAAATAAACCAAACCAAGCTCTGATTCATTTAAAATAATGTTACCAACAGTATTTGTTTACAAATTGTATATATATATATATATATATATATATATATATATATATAAAACATAACCAACCAACCAACAAACCAGTCAGCTTTAAGATAGCTTAGCAGCCCTGCTTGTTGGGAGTGAGTTCTACCTTGGAGCTCTATTAAAACTCTGTATATTTCTTATTGATCAGTTGACTATCAGTTGCCTGGAGCTACAATGTCAGTATAAACCCCTTTGGATTTTGCTGTTAATATTTCTGCTGTACTCACTCACATCTTCTAACCAACAATAGGAGGGAAGATAACGTGAGCAATAATAGAAAAAGACTACTACAAACGCAACAAAGACTGGGTTTATCCCAGTAAATTGTATATTTGGTTTGGTTTGGTTTTATGACATATCAAACATTATTGGTTATTTAATGCCACATCCGTTTTTATACATAAACAGTTCTATCTAACATAAGTACACCGTTTAGTTCTATTTGATCCATAGATAGGACCCTATCAGGTGTTACCATTCCGAGCCAGAGTGGACCTGGGAGTGATGGTAATAAAGGGGTATTCTGCATTCCCCAAATCTCTAGCATTACTGGAGGCTCGCCATCAGATTTAGTGTCATATCTAGGACACTCATTGGAGGAGTTTTACCCCTCTGCAGAGATGCAGTCGGTGCATTCTACCGCCCCAGCAAATAGTACACTCATAAAACCAGGAAGGCCTGATTCATAAGCATGATCACAATAATGATGGGATTTTGTGAGTCTCTAGCTGCTTGAAAACAAGTCAAATGTGTTCAAGAACTTGGTCAGTTTGCTTACTAGGCATACTCTAGTCAAATATTCTAACCACTAAGCTACTACAAAGATTTTCAGAAAGAACTGCAGGACTTTCCTACAGAGTTATTTAATGTACACCCACAGGATCTGTGGGTACCGATTGACCATGTGTTAATAATTTCCAAATTCCATATCCTGTGTAAAATTCAACAGTGAGATGTCTGAAGTTATTTGAAAAAACAAACAAACAAGAATAAAATGGGCAAAGTAAACTTACTTTCTTTTAATGGGGATAGTTCAACTGAGAAAACTGGGCCAATAGACCACATCCTGGGGCAATTATGTGTAGGGTGAGGGGTGAGGGGGGTAGGCATATCTTTTCTACCCAGGCTGGAAGGCAGTTTCCTCTATTAGTCAAAGATTTATGATATGCCAAACAAATCTATCACAGAAATCATGTTACTGATAAATATAAACATTAATATAATTCTTGATTGGTTGGTAGTGTTTTTACATCATATTGCCCCTTGTAGGTTAGTTGATACTAAATCCTCTTTACACATATATTTAATATATATGACTTGTAAACAAATAGTTTGTAGGAAAAAATCTTAAAACCCGGAAAAGAATTGAACTCATTAAAGTAAATAGTTTGCTAGACAAGCCTACTAACCATTATACTATAGCCAGATGCTCTCATATGGTCAAGGTATTTGAAAACCAAACCTTCCACCATAGGCAGGATGTAACACACGATCAATTTTTAAGCTGAATGCAACTAGTTTGAATTCAGTTTTCCTTCTCTTTGTCATGCCAAAGCTAAAGAGCTCAGTTTAGCTTACTATTTACTCATTGTTGAGGGTAGAAGAGATGGATTAATGCCTTTTCCAAGGGTATTAGTGCAAAATGAAACACAGTTTCATCCAGGAATTGAACATTGATAGTTTCCTAACATTTCTTGTTATATTTTGGCATACTTTATATACAAATTCAAAAATCTCTTTAAAAAGCTATTTATACATTTTAATATTTAATATCTATGAAGATAAAGAAAAACAAACTATTTTTTAAAAATTTGGGTACATGAAATTACATAGAATTGGTTGGTTTGTTGGTCAGTTTTATGACATGTTTACCCATGTGAGGTTATTTTTTGTCAAAGACACAACTGTTAAATTATGATCTCCAATTATATATGGTACAAAAATATATCTTCACAATCATTTAACTATTCTTAATACAAATAATTTGCTCTCGGTTACATGATTTCAAGTATTCCTAATCTCATACTTATAATTTTCGAACAGACTCTAACAGGTACTACCATCCCAGATCAGAATGAACCTGAGAGTAATGGTAATAAAGGAGTAACTTCATGCTCCTCATAGTTCCAGAACTGAAACCTTACCACTTGATGTAGTTTAGTCTTATACCCAGAAACATACCTCCTTACCTCCATTTTCTTTTAGGCAGGAGTCTTACTCCTCTACAGGGAATCTTGTTGGGATATCCTAAGCCCTGTCAATAGGGTAGATACAGAAGTAGATATATCATAAAAACGTTATCATCAGAAATTGAATCTTAGAGATGTGATAAAAGCCTAAAAGAATACACTTCAAATTTTGGGGAGAGCAGCAGTAGACTTCCATATTGGCATCCTTAGGGATATAAAAGTATTATTATAATTGATGGATTTTAGAAATGTTGGTTGGTTGCTTGTGTTTTATAGCATATCAACCCTTGAAGGTTATTTAATGCTACACTCTGCATATATATTAGATATGATTTGTAAATGAATTGTTTATAGATGATAGATTTAACACGAGCCAGGGCTCATTTGTTTGCACACAGTTAAATGGTTTCAAGTATTGCTATGTAACACTAATAGTTCTATTTGCAACAGTTGAATAATTTACAGCATAGTAAATGATCAAACAGTTCTATTTGATTCATAGTTGGGATTCTTAACAGTTACTACCACTCTTGGCCTGCATGAATCTGGAAGTAATGGTAATGAAGAGGTACTCTACATTCCCCAAAGCATCAGGACTGGAGCCTAACCATCAGATGTTTTAGTGTTATATCCATGGGGGGGTCTTACCCCCCACCCTGCAGAGAGGCAGTCAGCATATTCTATAGCTCCAGCTGTCTGGGCTGTTAAGAAGTTTAATGATTTTTTTAAAAATTTACAACAGACAAAGATGACTCTATTACTCTTTCACAGTCTAAGCAACATTATTTTAACATTTACTGATTTTATTGTCTTAAAATAATGCACTGAAATCTTCCTATACTGTTGCTGCAAACTAATCTTTGATAATGATCATGTGAGATTATAATTAGCAAATAATAATTAATAATATCAATACCAATGTTGTATAAAGTCAATGAAAACTAAAATGTGTATATATTGTAAGGTGCCTGTGTGGATTTACTTAACCCCTCTATCACTGGCAGGAAGCAGCACCAGGTCAATTTTTTAAAAATAAAGTACAGCTGGTTTAAATTTAGAGTTTTCCTTCTCTTAGATCAGTTGCTGTACCAAGGTTGAACAACTCTGTCAGCTCAATTATTTACTCATAGTTTTTTTTGGAAAAGATGGATATATGACTTCCTTGAAGGCATTGGCACCAAGTGAAATGCAAACAGCCTTGTCCAAGATTTGAACTTGTGTTGCTGAGTTCATTTCTTACAAGATGACCATAACAACTACACACACCTGTTTGTGTGTATGTACTGATGTGTCTAAAAATATCCTCTCTATATGTATGTTTGATAAACCCATTTGTCTTTTTCTACATATATATATGCTGACTCTTTCATACATACAAATGAATAATAATATAACAATATCCATGTATACAAATAAAAACAATTATATTCTTACTTTGAAATAGAATTCATCAGATCAACTTCTACATTAAATATGAACTACAACAACTTATCTCCACCATTGTATCTAAACATTTCTTTCTATATTGAAAATATCTAAATTTTTTTCCCTGATGAAGTTCAGTGACAGGTAATTGAAAAAATGTCATAAATTTTGCATTATTGTATAGTCCAGTTATTTTTTAATTAAATAAGCTTTTAAATATTTTTTCCTTCTTCATTGCTTCAATGTAGGTATCAAGCCAATCCACCAAGTGCTCTGCCTTAAAAAAACAATAATTTTGTGATGTCTTCTAGTCCCTTTCATATTCTGAGGCCAAACTACATATTACCTGTGACAATGCATTAGGGAAGGAAAAGTAAATAAGGTAAGTTTGGATTGTGATATTTTGTAAGATGTTTTATAAAAAGGATGATTCTTCATTTACAAGTTTGATAGATAATTTGGATAATGATATATAATGATTTATTTGTATAACATGTCTTGGGTATATAGCGCCATCAGATTCAACAAAACGGAGGTGCCCGTGGTGTAATGGTTATCATCACAGGAATTGGACAAGGCGACACGAGTTCAAATCCTGGACTGATTGCATTTCACATAGCACTAAAACCCTTGGGAAAGGTATGAATCTAATTATTCTCCCTCCAGCTATGGGTAAATAGTAGGACAGACTAGGTTCTTTAGCCTTGGTGAGGAGAAGAAAAACTCTGAATTCAAACCTGTTAAACTCCACTTAAAAAAATTGACCTTGTGTCCTATCCTGCCCGAGCGGAGGGGTTGGGTAAATATGATCAGATTCAACAAAACTGTTGTCATTTTAAAAAGACAGTATCATAAAATCTGATCAAGCTGTATATATGTTAATTTAAAAAATTTTTTATTCATATTTCTTAACCACATTCACAAATGGGTATGTGTATAAGCTTATATACAGACTTGAACACACACCATTATATATATATATATATATATATATATATATATATGTGTGTGTGTGTGTGTGTGTGTGTGTGTGTGTTTCACTCAATTAATAAGGTGAATTTTGCAATAAAACGACTCACATTTCATTTAGGAACAGAAATTTGACTTCATTTTTCTGTATAATTTCCATTCTTTAAAAGACATTTTGCCATCAAACAACAAACTTATGTGTTCCTTCAGCATAGAAATCTTTTGACTGATTTTTTAGCCATTTGCTCACAGTGCTCTTCATTTCATCGTAGTTCAAAAACTTTGTTCCATGCAGAAATACTTTGAGGGGGGCTAAACACGTGACAGCTGGTTGGGACAACTAGATGCTCTGGTATCAACATTTTGGAACTCCAATGACAACTGACCTTAGAAATGCTAGATCATCATGGACAATTTTATGTGCTGTACCCACAGAAATTCCCAGTTGTTCAGAAATGTTCTCTATGTAACAAAAGAGTGCATTAACTGATTCCATCATTTCAGGTGTGCTCACCATTGTGAGCCTGCTTGATCTGCCTTCATCTTGAATATTATTTTAACCTTCTTTAAACAATCGAGCCTATTGTAAACATTTTTTGACTAAAAAAATGCTTCTCTATACACATCACATATTCTTCTGTAAATTTCACTTGGTTTGCATCTTTCAGCCACTAAAAATTTGATGACAGGCCTTTGTTGAAGCCTCTAAACAAATATTTCTCTGAGATTGAAACAATTTTGCTCCACCTGAACTTTAAACAAGCAAGTGGAGAAAAAGCTAGAAAGGTACTACTTTAGGATCCTCTGTGCTGTTTTAAACAAATCCTGGAAGCAGCACCCCACGAAACAGCAGATGTACCACCACTTGGCTCCTATATGACAGACCATCTAAGTAAGATAAACAAGGCATGCTAGGCATTGCCAAAAAAGCAGAGATGAACTCATTAGTGAGGTTTTCCTATGGGCTCCATGCATGGACACACCAGCGTTGGCCAACCAGCAAGGACTTATATTCAGCTCTGTGCAGACACTTGGTGTCGTTCGGAAGACTTACCAAAAGTGATCAATGATAGGAACAGATGATGAGAGAGTCAAGGGAATTCCTGCTATCAGTATGACTTGATGATGATTATATTTACCAACCCCTCCGCTTGGGCAGGATATGACACAAGGCCAATTTTTAAGTGGAGTTTAACAGGTTTGAATTCAGAGTATTCCTCCTTCTAGAATAGATGCCTCTCCAAGGCTGAAGAACCCAGTCTGCCCTACTATTTACCCATAGCTGGAGGGAGAATAATTGGATTCATACCTTTCCCAAGGGTATTAGTGCTATGTGAAATGCAATCAGTCTCGTCCAGGATTTGAACTCGTGTCGCCGTCTCCATTTTCTACAATGATACCCATTACACCACGGGCACCTCCTATGATGATGATGATTATTACTTACCGATGTTAGTGTGTTTGAAAGTTACTTTATCTACAGAGAAAGTACATGATATCTAGGATAGAGACTATATTGGCAGCATTTTTACAGAAATTAAAACTACATATTGTTAATAGTTTCACAAATTCATGTTCATAAGGCAATGTTATATTCTGAAGATGTTATGACTTTTACAAGAGGGTGCACATAGAAAACAGAATATAAAACCAATGAATGAGAATTCAATAAAACAATAGACTTAAAAATAACTTCAAAAAATTATGCATAGATTATGATATATTAAACTGCTCAGAATTCCTTAACTTTATAATGTTAATTATATATATATATATATATATATATATATAGAGAGAGAGAGAGAGAGAGTTGTAACACACATAATAGAAACCTATTTTTGTTCACACTAACATTTCATTCATTAGCATTACTGATTTTTGAAGGTTTCTAAAAAAAAACTTTAAACTTTGAATATTTTTAATCAACAGTTACTTAGTTGTTTTGAATCATTCAAGTCATAATGGAAAGGTAAAGAGGGTTGTGGAAACTTATTTTCATGTCTGCATTTTGGCACTTTTTCTGATTTTTTATTTAAGTTTTGGTTGATTAGGAAATATCATGATAGCCATTTTATCCTCCATTGTTCTAACACCCTGTTGGCAGGGCTTAGAATATGCTGACTGTATCCCCTGCAGAGACGTAAGACCCTGCTCTAAAAGAATGGGTATCTTGAGTATGACACTAAACTGCATCTGATGATGAGGCTCCATTTCTGCAGTTCTGAAGGGTGGGGAGTACTCATTCATTGTCATTCCTCCTAGGTCCACTCTGACTTAGAATGGTAGTACCTATTAGGGTCCCATCTATGGATCAAATAAATCTATTCAAAAATTATTCAAATTCAATTGGACCATATGCAAAAGAAAACTCTTAAAAAAACAATTGCATTAAAAATGTAAATATGAATGTAATTCCTTAACCTCTAGGTATGAAATAACCCAAGACATATTGACATGTCATTAAAATCAATCAATATATTGTTCTACTGATTTCTTGAATATTTTCTAATGTGAATCTGACACTGTTTTATTTTCTGTGCTTTATATGACACTTTTAATTCTTCAGAATACACTATTGCCTAATGATCAGGAAAAATGAAAATATTAGATATAATTTGTAGTTTTAATTTCTCCATTAGACAACCTATATATATTTTTTCTATGTAACAGGGCAACATTCTTTCTTTATTTATTTGTCAAGTTCTGTCAGAATAATAGTGTAGTATATGTACACTTTGCCAAGTATCAAAGTATTGTCTGCCCTTTTACCAGGGCTTAGAATATGCAATCTGCATCCTCTATAGAGGGTAAAACCTCCAAAAAGGGGTATCCTGGGTATGATATAAAACTGCATCTCTGAGTTGTGGAGCTCTGGGGTGTGTTGAGTACTTCTTTGAGGCCATTACTCTCAGGTCCTCTCTGATCTGAAATAGTAGCCCCTGTTAGGGTCCCAACTATGGATCAAATAGATTTGTTTGGGATAATATTTAAAATGATTTTGAACTACGTTAATACATAGGAATAATTAATACTATATAACTGTGTGCAAATTGTTTGTATTAAGAATAGTTACTTGGAGCAATAATTTTTTTCCTAGGGATTATCATTTACTTGAAATCACATAATTGTGTGCAAATTATTAGTGTTAGATAGGAATACTTGAAACCACTGTGCAAATAAATGATTATTGTTAAATAGGAATTGTTATTTTAAACCATATGATTGTATATGAATTATTTGTACTAGATAAGAATACTTTATACCATATAACTGTGTGCAAACAAATAATTATTACTGTCAAATAAAAAAAATGATTAAAACAAATTATTGTAATGAACATTAAAAATATAAATTGTTAATATTGTCAAACATTTACAAATGAATCAAATTTTAGCATTAAATAACCCATAGGTAGCTGATATTCCCTTAAATAAACTAAAAGAAACCAAACCAATGAAAATGTTGTTCCCCAGTTCTTTTGGGGGAGTCTCTGTGATGTAGTGACTAACGTGCTGGACTGCAAAATCGTAGTAATTGAGTTCAAACTCCACTTATGCTGTTATGTTCAATTTTGGACTAATACATTTGGGGAAGGTATGAACCCTTTATCACCCTTGCTACCACTACTGTCCTTCTACAAAGATGGCTTTGGCATTAAATAACCCATGAAGGTTAATATGCCATTAAAAAACAAAGAAACCAAACCAGAACTTCTTTCTCGGAAAAGAGTTTAGTATCTGTTCCTATGGAAATCTAAATATATTTTTAAAAGATTAAGTTAAAAAATTAAGATAAGCATGTAATATATATATATATATATATATATATATAAAGGGTAATATCAGTTTTGGTATGTATGTGTCAATTTAGAAAAGAGATGTCACTGAATATTAAAATCATGCATACATTTTAATATGTCTATGATAAGGAAAAGTACAAAATTTGGTTTTTATTTTCACTGATTAAATAATATAATTCAATAATCAAAAATCATTTGATTTGTGGAACTCTTCACAGTTCTTCATAAGTAAGTTCAAAAAAGCATCTGCAATTCTTCAGTTCTGCTTAAGATTACTATATTTAAGTATCACACAAATTTCTTAAGCAAAATTTGAATTTAATGCTTTTTCAAAAATTTTTGTTTTGTAATTTAGTACTAAGTATAAAAAAGTCCCTAATTTTTTAGAGAACAAAAAAAAATCAGGAAAATGTTTCAAACTAAGATGTACCTTTTTTAAAATACTATTTTAAATACCAAAAAAAAAAAAGACATTGTCATATGAAAAATTTTTAATTTTTAATTCTTAGCTTCATTCTATAAGGACACATTCTTTGTTTCTTTTTATTTTAAAGACACTTTTTTAATTCTTATCTTCTTTTTATTGTATCTACCTATGATGTTACATTTTTAGAGGGTAAAAAAAATAAAAAAATAAAAAATGAATTAAAGCATTGTTTATCTATAATTCAAAAAGTTAATTTTTAAATGAATACTTTTCATATTTCTTAGAACAAAACATATTAACTTTTAATCAATTTAATTTAAAAACTTAAAAAAAACCCAAACAATTTATAGAATAAATGAATACTTTTCTGTTAAATTAATACACAAAATTTTCCACTTAAAAATGAAGACACATTTTTAATTCTTTGGTTCTTTTTATTGTTCCATTTTTATTTGGTAAAAAAAAAAACAATACATTTTTCATTATAGTAACTCTACAGGCAATTAAGAACTAAATTAAAATTTTTGTCATATTTTTTAAAAATAAGTCTTTGGGAAAGTAAAATTATGGTAATGTTTCAAGCCACTTATGAGTTTACATCTTTTTAAATAATATTTTGATATAAACAAAAAAAAATTCCTAAAATGAATGAATATTTAATATATGAATTTTTAGATTTTTTATCATTAAACTTTTAGTGGGTAAATAAAAATTGAATTAAAACTATGTTGCTTTTAAAAAAATTATTAACTAAAAATTGTTCTGTAACTGAGCATTAGTTTTAGAAAATAAAAATTTATTGGAGACCCCAAAAATCTTGTAAATGTTTTAAACCTTTCACCAGTATAGGGTTACATATTTTTATATATTATTTTAGATTTAAACTAAAAAAAAAAAAAAAACAATTCATAAAATAAAATTATATTTTTCATTTGAATTCATAGACAAAATCTTTCAACTACAATTAATTCTTAGCTTAAATTCAATTCTCTTCTCCCTTTCCCCCTCACTCACTGGTGTTCCTAAAATCCTTTTAATTCAGTCATAGACTATGTACTACTGCTAGTATATATATATATATATATATATATATATATATATATATATATATATATATATATATATATATTTGATCGAACATAATAGACATTTTTGTCTACATATTTTTTGTTAATCCTTTCAAATTGCCGTATCGATCTTATGATATTTGGCGGGAATTGGTTGATAAACCTTCCATAATTAGTTATTTCCCTAGTACTTTCTACCCAACTTAGGGCTATCATCAGGGGAGGATGTATTACAAAAGTGATGTAACTTTTGTATGTATATTACTACTTTATAAGAATGAGTGTTTGTACTGTTGTATTGTGTAACGTTTACTTTTCTAATTTGTTTCTATAAATAGCGTCAGTAGCTAAAGACATTTAAGTATATTAGCACTGGTTTCAAAATTAATTCTATTAAGTTTGGGTTGTATGTTCCTAATATGCAGTGCCTTGAGAATCTGTAGTTTTTGCTTGTTATTTTGTTGTTCTAATATTGTTGTATTTTCGGTAAGAATTTTGCGTAATTCTGTTGTTAGGCATGAATGTTTTTTTAAATGCTGTGCTATGGAACTAGTATCAGAAAGGTGCATTATAAGTCTTCTCAATAGGGTTGTTGAGGTTGTTTTCAGAGATGCACTCTCCTAAAGGACATATATAATGTTGGTTTTTTGCAAAACTCCAAACGAGGGAGAGGAATTATTTTTAATGACTAAGTTGGAGGTTTTCAGTTTATTATAGTATATGGTAAGTTTTATTTTTGATTAAGATCAGTGGAGAGTATGTTTCTTTGAATCAATGTTTTTGATATTAACAATTAACAACAAAATATGTAGACAAAAAATGTCTATTATGTTCAATCAAATATGTATCAATGAAGAAATGCTGCCAAAATATACATATATATATATATATATATATATATATATATATATATATATATATATATAACATTTATTTCTTCTCTTAAATGGCTTTGTATCAGTACTAAAAACGTATCTTGGGTGTGTAAATCCACAACTGTTAAAATGTTATCAGTAACTTACAAATTTTTTGAGGTTATCAATTCTCTGGCTAGTAAATAAATCCCATTCCTGTAATGTGCTGTCAACATTTTAAGATAATATTACCACCTTTATCATTGCATTCAATTCACCTTATGGTCCTGGCAGTGTCAGAAGTTCTAACCACGAGTAATAAGTAGAAGGTCTTAGATTCAATCTTGTTTACAATAAAGATAAATACCATCTTGTGAATGTTTCAAAATAGATTATTAACACAGAAACACTTGTAAACCAATTAACTAGAAAAAACACATCCAAAACTTTTGTTTATTCTTTCTTATTATTTTTTTCACTATTCATATTACTCATAACATCTCTTCCACTTATCACCCGCCCTCCTCCAAATAGAACTGTCACTAAGCAACGCCCTTTCCATATGTCATTCTCTCTTTTCTCCTCTTTTCCATAACCTTACACTTTCTTCTCATTCATTTTTTAAAAAAGAAAAATGGTTTCTGGTGAAAGATTTTGTCTGGAAATTTAAATTATGATAAATTTCAATAAATCTTATTTTCCATCTTCAAGATTTGATTTTCTTACTTTATTTCACTATATTATCATGAACTAGTTTCCTTCCCTAAATGTCAAAGAATATTATCACTTTAGAAAAGTGTGTATGTATCCACACACACACACACACATATATATACATGTGTATGTGTGTGTGTATATGAATATATATATATATATATATATATATATATATATATGCATACATGTTTGTATATATCTGTATATGTATATACGCATTCACGTGTGTGTATATATTTATATATATATATATATATGTATGTATGAAATTGTATAGAGATGAAAAAACGCAAGGTTGTCAGTGGATAATTTTATTAGTAGAAATATTTGCCAATGTTAAGCGTCTTGGTTTTTAGACCTTCATTAGGGTTTGTAAGTTACTAAATGAAACAAAAAGATGAAAAAGCTTTAAAAAAAATTCAACTTACACTGGTAGTGCTCTGTTTCAAATTTATGTGATGCAACTAGCATTCCAAAATTTATCAAAAAAAATCTATATCACATCAGTCTATCTATCTATCTATCTATCTATCTATCTTATTCAGTTCATATCTATCTATTATTGACATTCCATAATAAATCTATCTTTATCTGTTAATCTTTTTTCTCTCTTTGTCTATTTAACTCAACTATCTGTTTATCTCAATCTATCTTAATGTATATAAACAATGAAGCTGAATTATTTTAAATAAGGGGTTCTGTAACTTTTCAGCACCAATCTGACCGAAAAAGAGGCAAATTGAAAAAAACCCAGTGTCCGTTTGATTGTATTGAAATTTGAAATGATACTAGTTTCAACAATTTTCCATCATTTTTTTTATTATAGATGTAAACTAAAATCTTTGAAATTAAGACTGTGATTATTTTCTAAATTATGTTTGACTAAACAATTATTTATGTCTGCTCTTTTTAAATCTCTTTTGTGCTCATAAATTTGTTTATTAAGATTACTGCAAATTTCACCCACATATTTTTTTTATTACAACCCAGACATGGAATTTCATACACACCTGCTCTGGATTTGATGTGGGTATTGTTTACATTATTAATTCCTAATTGTTTTTGAAGAGTTAGTGACTGTTTTAATTTCAAGGTTGTTAATTTTTTTTAATGATGCTTGTGGTTGAATTGTTGGGTAAAATAATATATCTATATTATGTATTATTATTTAAAAAATTATTGTTTTAAATTTCTGGAGAATATTTATAGGTTTTTCGATTTGTGTCCTTATTTCATCAGATTTGTGCTGAAAAATTACAAAATCCTTTATTTAAGATACATGGCTTTATCATTTTATATATATATATATATATATAGTTGAATTAAAATGACAAAGATCAAAAGAAGGTTAACATTGATAAAGATGTATAGATATATTATGGAATGTTTATAATTGGTAGATATGAACTGAACAATATTAATATTAACATAGATAGATAAATAGATACTGAGGTGATATGAATTTTTTTTAAATTTCAGAATGCTAATTATATCTCAAAAATTTGACACAGAATACTTCCTACAATTTTCTGGGATATTTATAAACAAATTTAAGAGCTCAGAAGAGATTTTAAAAAAGCAGATATAGATAAAATGCTTTGGTCAAACATATTTTAGACTCTAATCACAACTTTAATTTTAAAGATTAAAAGATGTTAGTTTACACACATAATAAAAACTGTATCTACATATAGTAGTTAAAAAATGAGTCCACCTTTTATATTCATGCAATTTTATTTTGGGTTAGGGGTGATTCAGTACTATGACAGATAACCATGAAAAACTAATTAGAATATTTCTCTCCTTAAGTAGAAACTTCAATATCATTTTTAATCACATCTCTTCGAGTACAATGTAAAAAACAAAAAAAAAAGAATGAATATGTTGAAGTCCAAAAATAAATTTACTCTTTACATATATTTCTGCAATTTTATTGTGGTAGAGTTTGTTGATAAATAATATCTAATGATATCTGTTTTGATTATATAATGTTCCACTAAAACTGATAAAATCTTGATACCTTTGGGATAGAAGAAAATTAATTTTATATAAAATAATTGTTTAGCAGTGTAAATATTTATGGACAATACTGAATGTATATCTGTGTACTTAAATGTGTGTGCATTATATAGACAGATTAGTGAGTGTGTCTATAAGTTGGTAGCCTCATGATGAAAAAGCATTTATCTTAAACACATTTATTTTTCAACATAACCTCCTTGCCTGTCAATACACTTAACTCAATAAAGAATATTAACATAAATCAGTGAAAATATCAGATCAAAATTCAATGATTAACTATATATCAGGCTTATTGATCCACCCTTGTATATGTAATTTTAAAAAAATGTTAACATTTATATACTGGTTTATTTCTCTCTGTGTCTATATCTTTGTGTGAATATGTGAGTGTGGTTTGGTTTCTTTGTTTTTAAATGGCATATCATCCTTCATAGATTATTTTAATGTTAAAGCCATCCTTGTAGAAGAATAGTAGTGATACTATTTAACCCATAACTGGAGGAATTAAAGGGTTCATACCTTTCCCAAGGCTATTAGTCTAAAAGTGAACACAATAGTGTGAATGGAGTTTGAACTCACTTACTATGATATCACAGTCCAGCATGTTAGCCACTATACTACTTGGACTTCCCCCATGAATGTTTTTTTGTATATCTATATGTTTATACATACTTATATGATTATTAGGTTCAAATCCTGAATGAGGCTGTTTGCATTTCACATTGGGCTAATACCCTTAGGAAAGGTATAAATTCAACCATTCTCTCTCCAGCTATGAGTAAATTATAGAGCAGATTGGGCACTTTAACCTTGGTATGGAGAAGGAAAAATTTAAATTCAAACCAGTTGTAGACCTAAAGAGGAATGGTCTCCACCTGGCTATTCCTGTCCAAGACACAGTACACGATTAGTGCTCACATGACTAAGACCAGGTTAACTGATCAGTGATAGTTAGAGACTTATATATATATATATGTATCTAATAAGTATGTGTGTGGTATTGTCATCTATAAAAAAAATGTCATATTTAAAGATCAATTCAAAGTATTTAAAACTTTTCTGTCCTAATTTCTAATAATGGTTCCAAAGCTATTTCTTCCTTTAATTTCCTCAAAATAATTAATTCTCATGTCATGCGTATCTAATAAAAAGATGTGTACATATATGTTTGCTAGCAAGCTTCTTAATATGTATATGTTCATGTAAGTTAGTTTAACACACTCTACCCACAATATAAGCATATTAATCTAAAAATGACTGAATATTCTGAATTCTGATATAATTCTTTAAAAAAAAGAAAAGGAAAAAAAAACAGCTTAGTAAGTTGAAAAGGTCATCTAAATTAGTTATCCCCCAATTCCTGTCTATAATTTCAATTAAACTATTTTAAGCATTTGTCTTTTCTATTTGGGCTACATCATTAACTCTAGTTGAGATTTATTAACCCAAGTGGCATCATCATCCCATTTATGGGACCTTATTTAATGTGATGGTTATTGTCATAAGAAATGGAATCAGGGATTCAATTTCAAATCTTGGATGAGACTGTTTGTATTTCACTTCATGTTAATGTCTTTGGGAAAGGCATTAATCTATCTATTCTTCTCCAATCTATGGATAAAAAGTAGGGCAGCTTGAGTTCTTAGCTTTATTAAGACAACCAGTCTAGGAGAAGGAAAACTTTAAATTCAAACCCTCTTTACTCCCTTTAAAAATTGACTTTGTGTCACATCCTGCCTGTTGTGGGAATGAGTAAATACATATATTTTAGATTTTGCCAATGTCCGACAAATGGAAGAAAACTTTTACACATAATAAATATTTGTTCTAATCTTGAATTCATTATACAATATTTTTGAAAGGCTTCTTAAAGAAAAGTTTTAAAATTTTCCCTTGAAATAATTCCTGCAAGTTTGGAGTTAATACAAGATACCAGATAAGCCAATGACAGAAATTATCATCCAGATAGAAATTATTTATTTTTTGGCTCTTTTAATAAACCATGCCTAAGTCTATTAAATTTGGAGAGTATTCAGTATGCAAACAAATTTGTGATGAAAGGTTCAACATTTCAATAAGAAAAGCCACAATGTTTCCCAGTATGAGTCACTGATATTCTGTTTTATAAATATATAAATGAACTGAGCAAAATAGATATGAGCCATGAAATGTCTATAATTTGGATGGTATTTCATACTCGTAGACATTTGTACAACTTGTTTGATGTAGATTTTACTCGTACAAGTATGGGATCCAAACATTAGCATTAAGTTTACACTGCAACTTTTGGGTGATAATACCAGGGCATAATAGCTTGCAAGCTATTCTCACTGACCAGTTCACTTGTAGTTGAGTTTATGTACTTGGGGATCTCACCACAGTTGCTTTGTGCCAGACTAAGTTATGCTTAATAAATAGCTACAAGACAGCCATATTTATATCATTGATATCTATCCTAAAATTCTCATTATATATATAATGTATGTATGTATGTGTGTGTGTAGAGTATATGTATATATCTGTCTATATTTGTGTGTGTGTGTGTGTGTGTGTGTATATATATATATATATATATATATATGGTTTGGGTTCTGTGTTTCAATGGCATATTAACCTTCATGGGTTATTTAATGCTAAAGCCATTCTTGTGGAAGAACAGCAGTGATACTATTCATTTCATAGTTAGGGGTATAAGGGGGTTCATACCTTTCCCAAGGGCATTTATCCGAATTGAATGTAATAGTATGACTGGAGTTTAAACTTGTTTACTTTGCAGCAACAGTCCAGTGCTTTAGCCATTACTCCCATGGAGACTACTTCTGTGTGTGTGTGTGTGTGTGTGTGTGTGTGTGTGTGTGTGTGTGTGTGTGTGTGTGTGTGTGTGTATTGTATAAGAACAATACTCTTAAATTACCCTAACCTGGTGAATAAAGCAATTTCTAAAACTAGATGAAAATAGTTAAAGCTTTCTTTTAAATATTGTTTTTTTTTCAAATAGAAATCAAAAATTGATCAGTAGGTACCTATTTATGTTTAAGTCCATGATCCCTAGATATAGAAGTTCTATTTATATATCAATAAAATTCTTATATATCTTTCAACAGTAACTAAACAAAAATGTCACATCATAGTAAAACTGTTAATAGGGTAATGCATTTAAAATGCTTGAACTTGGAGAATTAGCCAATTCCCAGTCCAATTTACAACTGAGTGATAATTTTGGTGGGGTCTGCATTCATGCTGAACATTTTTTAATCATTCAAATTCTTAATATATTGGAGATAGCCATGAAATTAAAATCCTTCAAATCCTTCCTAAACAGAAGCATTAGTATCATCATGGGCTAATGTTACAATGAGGACCGAATAGTTCATAGGTTGTGTTGTAGTAAGCTAAACATGTTTATCTGATGAGTCATGACTCCTACCTAAACTTGTCTGTTTGTTGATGTGTTAAGAAAGACAAATGAAAAAGAAATGGCTGGTGGGAGGGTTATAAATACAATTTCAGTGCAATCATTCAAAATCAATAGTTAATTCCAAGAAATCATAAATTCATATATTTACTTACTGATTTTTCAATTTGATCAACAGACTGGAGTTGTTGTCACTCTGAAGTACATTCAGTTTGTGCCTACATCATGTGAATGTGTGCGAGTTCTTACTATTGGATAAAGGAATTCCCGCAGGCTTACCCAGCTGAGCAAATGACTCTATTTTGTGTCTTCCTCTTTATTTTCTTCTATTTCAACAACCCACTCCTTCTCCACTATTGCCTCCCTCCTAAATCTCTTAAAGAAACAGGATTATAAACATCCTATTAGTTAATAATTAAAAAGACAAAAAATGAATAAAAAAATAAAGTGTTTGGTGTATGGCTTGTAGTTTATATAATTCATTTGAATGGAATATAGACTTTTGGCAAATCATTTGTATCCCGTGCCTATTATAATATATATTATATTGTATATATATTATATAAGTATTATATAAGTAAATTGACTGAGATTTGACATATATTCATTGACAATTACTTTATTTACTATGAGAACACAAATAGCCACACTGATGCTTAACAATTTATTACACTCTTGGGGGAGAGGAAGTGTCAAATTTTGACATTAAGGCGTGGTTGGCACAGCATTGGTCAGTCTAAAAATGAAATAACCCAGTGACAAATTTTACCAAAATTAAGAATTTCACTTGCAAATGTGTGATTCTAGAATTCAATAATCAAGGAAAGGAAACCACTTTGTCTTCTTTAGGTTAACACAGGTCACCAGAAAAGTGTCTTTATATAATGAGATAGGAAATTAAGAAAAAAAAAAATTATGCATATAAGTATGTACATAGACATAAGTAAAGTAAAGTTGACAAACTTAGTCAAGAGTAACCTGAAGGCTCCCTTTTCAATAGCTACTACACTGAGTTGTAGGGGTTGGTGCTTCTTCATTCCCTGCATTGCTCCACTTTACCTTTGATCCTTACCTTATAATGCTGAGTGTTAAGCAAGGTGGCATCAAGTAACATTTTTTGAGTCTTTGGTATGACTTGACCTGGGATTGAACCACGGTCTCCCCGACCAATGACAAACACTCTACTCATTAGGCCAATGGCCTAGTATTTCATTCAACAAAGACATACTCATTGATGAGTACTCTGTTTGCTTCTTCATATAAATTCTTCATAACTATAAAAATATCCATGCAACCATTTCCCAATGCCTTATAGTCTAGAAGGACAGGAATTGTTAAATTTTGAGAGAGAAGCATTTTGGTTGTCATTCTGAAAATGGAATTGACTTGCATTGGAAATTCTACTTTTCATACAATGTAGTACTGAAGGAAAGGAAACCAGTGTTGTATTCAGGTCAATCTTGACCTAAAGTAAAGAGATTCTGCTCTTTCCTGATGAATTGTACACCTGAAGAAGTCTGTAGAATGGATCAGCCGAAATGTGTCAAAAAATAAGCTACACAAAGAGAGTTTTGTTGTCCAAATAACATTGGTATTGTTAGTTATGTAATATTGTTTTTACAAATTAAATTTTACAAATTAAAATCATCTTTAAATAATGATTTACTTGGGCTTACTGAAAAGTTCTAAATCCTACCAATTTGTAAATAACCCAGAGCCATAAAATATACATGCTATTCTACATATTCATTCCACAGTTTAACATTCTTTGCCTGTCATTTCTCACTTTTTTCAACAGTTTGGAGAAATTCTGTAAAAATTGAAAAAAGAAATATCATTCTTTTCTTGGCTGGACTGAAAACTTTTCAGTACCACTTGTACATCTTGCTCAATCAGCTGGGGCTGTAGAATACACCGACTGCTTCTCAGCATAGGGGTAATGAGTGTCCTGGCTATGACACTAAACAATCTGATGGTGAGGTTTCAGCAATGCTGGAGCTTTGGGGAATGCAGAGTAACCCTTCATTGCCATCGCTCCCAGGTCCACTCTGATAGGTAGCATCTGATAGGACCCTATCTATGGGTTAAATAGAACTAATGGCATACTTATGCTAAACTGACCTGTTTGACTAAACTGAATAGCTTAAAATAGAAATGTTTTTGACCATTAAACCGTACTTACATTTAAACTGCATGCTTATGCTAAACTGAATTATTTGAAATAGAACTGTTTTGACATTTAAACTGCGTACTAATGCTAAACTGAATTGCTTGAAATAAAACTGTAGAATACATTGACTGCACCTCTGCATAGGGGTAAGACCCCCCCCCCCCAATGAGTGTTCTGGATATGACATTAAACAATCTGATGGTGAGGTTCCAGTAATGCTGGGGCTTTAGGGAATACGGAGCACCTCTTCATTGCCATTGCTCCCAGGTCCACTCTGGCCTGACGTGGTAGCACCTGATAGCCCTATCTATGGGTGAAATAGAACTAAGGCAGACTTATGCTAAACTGAACTGTTTGACTAAACTGAACAGCTTAAAATAGAAATTTTTTTGACAATTAAACTGTACTTACATTTAAACTGCATGCTTATGTTAAACTGAATTATTTGAAATAGAACTATTTTTTGACAGTGAAACTGTATTTCCACTAAACTGATTTGTTTAACATAGATATATTTTGACATTTAACTGTGTGTAAACAAAAACTGTACTTATACTAAACTAAATTAGCTCTGTTTGAATAAACCAAATAGTTTAAAATAAAAATGTTTTTGACAATTAAACTGTGTACTCATGCTAAACTGAATTGTTTGAAATAGAACTGATTATTTACATAAAAATGGATTTGACGTTAAATAGCCTACAAAGGTTGATGTGCCATAAAACCCAACCAACCAACCCTTGTACATCTGCAGATTTTATATATAGATTAACATATAGCTATTTTAGGTATTTGAACACTCATATTAGACTGTCCAGGTTTTAGATGTACCATTAGAAATTGCTATATAAGTTTGATTTATTAAACTAAAAAATGATGCTATGTGCACTGGCTTTGTTTTTTTTCTTTCTCCATAGAGTCATGTGACCCATTTTTGCATTATTTCAATTTAGAAAAATATTTTTACAAACCAAAGTAAAAAGAATAACTCTAAGGTTTTTTATCAATTAGAAAAAAAAACCATTAGCAAAACTTTACACATTTGTGTCAGAAGTATTATTCAACATGTCATGAAGACAAAGGTGTGTCATAGGCAATAGATAACATGCCATAAAGAAGTAAATGTGTTATGAATAAACTGATTATATCTTTAATGAGTTTTCTATAATTCTTCTGTAATTCTTTTCTTTGCAGTGTTTATTTACTCATAATCCAATGGCATAGCTTTAGCCACTGACTAGTGTCACCTTCTATCTGGGTTGGTTCCGGACCCTCTACCTTTTCTCCTCATATCCAGTGTTCTCAGCAGGTGATCCCTCATGAACAGCAGCAGTAGCAGTGTCATCCTGTCTGCCATGACCAACCTCAGTGGCCTTTCCTCTCACATGGACACTGGGAGTATCATGAGTGATGGCATCAGTGATGACCCAAGTTCCCCAGAAAGTGAGCCTTTCGATGAAACTGACCTCCTCAGCAGCACAGTCACTGACTCTGTCACCTCTCAGTTGGCCAATGCTGGTAAGTATTTGACCATATCTTGAACGGTCTTTGATTATCCATTCCACATCATACTTTAATAACATGAGCTGTTTATAATTGTACCTTTACATTACTAGAATATCCCTACCATATAATGATACTTCAGTTAGCATTCTAGATACAAGACATGTTTAAAAAAGTATCAAGACTGAAGTTTTGAATATTTTTAGATTTATAAATCAAATAATGATATGTACACTGCTAGATGGCTCACTGTCAATTTGAAAAAAAATTATGAAGCCTGTCAAAATATTTTTGACCAAACAGGACTGTGCAAAAAACGCAGCACTCACTATTATCTCCAAACTTAGTTCCATGTGACTTTTTCTTGTTTCCTAAATTAAAAATTCATCTCAAGGGTTAGATTTGAGGACATGGAGAATATTAAAAGAAATATGACAGCACAGTCGTCATCATGGCATAATGGCTAAAGTGCTGGACTGTGGCCTCAAAGTAAGCGAGTTCAAATTCCAGTTGTGTTATTATGTTCACTTTTGGACTAATACACCTAGGAAAGGTATTGAAACTCCATATCCCCCCTCCCAGCTATGGGTTAAATAGTATTCTACAAGAGTGGCTTTGACATTAAATAACCCATGAAGGTTGATAGGCAAACCAAACCAAACAGCTTCACACCATGTCAAAAAAATATTTTTACAGATGCTTTGACTAATGGAATATCAAGGGGACTATTTTCAAGAAAAACTAATGTTTCTATTCATTGTTCATTTCTGCCTAGGTAAATACATTTTCACTTGTGATATTTTTTTAAAACTCACCTCATATTCTGAAATATTGTTCATTTTTGCCTTGGTAAAAACAACTTCAGTCACTATACTTTTTTAGCAGCCTCATATTTTGAAGAAAATTAACATTTCTTTCCTTATTGATTTCTGTATTGGTAAATACAGTCTCAGTCATGAGCTTTTTTCAAAACTCACGTCGTATTCTGAAATATTGTTTATTTCTGACTTGGTAAATACAGCTTCAACCTTGATACTTTTTGAACACACTTCATATTTTGAAGACAATGCACATTTCATTCATTGTTCATTTCAATCACAGTAAATACAGCTTCAGTCATATTACATTTTTAACACACCTTTTATAATCTTAAAATTGCATGGCCAAATTAAACATCACTATACAGAGTCATTATAGCATAAAAATGTTACAAACACATAGGAAGATGATAGTCTAATATAGATAACTGAAAAATCCAAAAATTTGCTGTCATGCTCTCGAAACACTTTAGACAAACTCACACAATGCAATATTATACATTGTGATCTAAAGTTATGATAAAATTAAAAACAAGTTTAATTAAGATCTAATGTTTTTATAAAACAGATTAAATTAATCAGAGTTTCTTACTTGTTAGCATATTATTATTATTATTATTATTATTATTATCATAATATATTGCTATCCCACTGAAAATACTGTGTCAGCAATCATGTTTAACTCTAAACAAGAAGGATATTATTGTAGAATGATGATGATAATTTGTATATGAATGTTTTGAATTTTTTCTTTCGAAAATTATATTCGTGTGCCAAAAAAAAAATTGGAGGCATTAAATACTTCATTAAAATATATTATTTATAAATATCTTTTAGTAATTCTACCAGATTTTATTTTTTTAGATATTTAAATAAAAAAAAAAAACAGTATCTAAAAACAATGTTAATATATTGTGGATTCTGATTAATAGGATTGCTTCAGGACCAAAAATCTGGGACCCAATAACTGGCTGGTTGAATTAACTAAACAAAGTAAATGGTTTTCTTTGAAAAGATAATTACAGAAAAAAAATAATAATTTGAAGCAAGGGAGATAACATAGTTAACCAGAACACAACACTGTATATTTTGAAGATTTTGGTTATTTCACATTAAATTGTGTGACAAGTTAAAAATATCTTATTTTGAGAACTAAAGAATATATTTTTTAAGATTATATTAGATTTTATTTTAAAAAAAGTTAATTTGGTTGTACTTCTGATTGGTTCTAATAAATAGCCCATTAGTCAAATAAAATAAAATCAAATCAGTATATTTTAAAAATATGTCTGTTTTTTCCAATCAGGTCCTGTGGGAGTAGCTGCTGCTGCAGCTATAGTTAGTGGAAGGAAAAGGAAGAGGACCCACTCTTTTGAGACCAATCCATCCATACGGAGACGACAACAGACACGCCTTTTAAGGTAATGTCATCATATTTGTGAACATGATAAATCAGTAGATACTAGGGTGGGGTGAAAACTTCATATGATGATGTTATGTCTGCTGTTGAATACTTTTTTTGACCAATGGGATTCAATCACTACAACACCGATGGAAGAAGTGTGTGAATAGTAAGAGAGACTAAGTTAAAAAATAAACCTCATTTGGTCACATTTTATGAGGGTATCTTGAACAGCTTATGAAGTTTTCAGCTGACCCTCATATTCTTCTCTACAAGTTATCTTCATGAGTAAATGATGAAGTTAATGATTTTAAAAAAGCAATTTTTTATATATATTCTTTTGAAAGGTGTTTGGAAATAATTCATATTTTATAAGGAAGATTGAAAAGATTCTTTGGAAACAAGAAATGTGACTTGTTATAAAATGGTTGACAAAGAAGTTATAATTACTTATTAGTAATATTATCATACTGCCTAGGATTACTATTGGTTATTTGGGTACCCTAAGCAAAACTGATTTGTGTTGCTCCATTCCTAAGATAAATAGACAAATGTGTATTAATGAAAGAATTTTAATTCACCAATGATATTTTATTTGTCTGTTATGTCTGTCTTGATATGTCTGTCTGCTAAGTGAACACATATTTGAAACATTTATAAATAAAGAAAAAGAAGTAAGCATTAAGAAACTGGAAGAATGTAATGTAAATTTATTTTATGAACATGCTAAACAATTATAACTGTCTATATTTCTGAGATGAGGTATTGTTATTTTTATTCTCTACACATTGTGGACTGCTATACTCATCTTGATTGCTATATTCATGACAAAAGTCACCTGAAGAAGCCTGGAGCAGCCAAAGGATTGTCAGTATAGCAGTCCACAATGTGTAAAGAATAATGATACTATGTGGTAAGACCCCAAACAAATGGGTGTCTTGTGTATAACTTAAAACTGCATCTGATGATAAAGCTCCAGTTCTGGAGATCTATGCAATATGGAGTAGCTCTTCATTGACATTACACCTACCCAAAGTGATAGTATCTATTAGGGTCCCATCTAGGGTTAAATAGATCTGTTTGAAAATTATTTGTATTTGATAGGACCGTGTGTAAAAAGAAAGTTCTTAAGAAACAAGTCCAAAAAAATGTAAATATCAGCATACATACAATGAACATGGTTCCCTAATCTCTAGGCATAAAATAACCCTAGACAGTTTGACATGCTATTAAAATCAATCAATCATGTTTCACTTTGAACTTAATCTGGTACAAGACTAAATGAAGTTGTAGCATGAGTCTTTAATGTTGAGATAGTTTGCATATCTAGAAAATCGGCATTCAAGATTTTGATTTTTACCTGGGCTTGATCACTAAACACTGGCACTGGTGGAAATTATGAAACACTTTCACTATGTAGACCATCTGATTGAGATTATCAACATTAGTTTTTGGCATATTGACTCCTCTATAAAGATTATGCAATATCTGACAATTTTCTTTTCAGTAGATTCTCAAAATCTTTAATCTGATATCTAAGCTTCTTAATGTATGCCAGAAAAATACTAATATCTTTTTTTTAAACAAATATTTTCAAACTTACTCACAAGTTGCCCATGCCAACAAATAATGTATATCATTTTCTATAGTCCATGAAACCAGAAATCTTTTTTTCTATTTCTATGTTATCTTCTTTATATAGGAAACTAAAGGCTACTATTGAAGAATATACCACACGGGTAGGGCAGCAAGCAGTTGTGCTATGTTGTACCCCAGGCAAATCTGCCCAGAACTATAATTCCTTCAAAGTCTTTGGTTCTCAGCCACTAGAGGGTGTGGTAAGTATAAAAAAAACTTTTTTCTTATCTTCTTTAAAAATTTTGCCTATTTTTGATGCATCAGAATAAATACAAACAGTATTTCATCTAACAAATTTAGTCAACTTAAAACTGCTTTTTGGTGTGAACACGTAATAAAAGAAAAGGAAACAAAATTAATAAGAATTATAACTCAGTTATATATTAAAGTTAATAGTTTAATGTCTTTCATGTATAAAATCATTTGTATACAGTGATACCTTGAGATACAAAATTAATTTGTTTCAGAAGAGATTTCGTATCTTGGAATTTTCATATTATGGGACAAGATTTTCCCTCTAAATGGCATAATTCGCTCCAGCCCCCAGAAGCAGTTGTTTAAAGTGTAAATATTATACACACTTGAAAGAATGTGTTCATTAATGACAACATAGTCATTTACGTAAATGTTAAAAAGCAATGAGTAAATAATAAAATTAATGAAAAATAATTATGTTGTCACGAATAATGACACTTTACCTTTCGAGTCGGGCAAATGTGTCCAAGGGAGGTGGGAGGTGATCTTGATCATGAATAAGGAGGAGGAGGTGAATGAAGTTTTGACAGATGCTGGAATTCAACATAAGTTTATGTAACAATTTAAATGGATAGATAAACTTAACACTTTCAATTTTCATTTTCATATCTTGAATATTTTTTTGTTAAATGGGACAGAAATTTCTTCAAAGCCTGCTTCATATTCTTAATTTTTTGTATAATGGGATTTTTGTAAGTGGAGGTTTCACTGTTATATCTTCCATAAATAAAATCATTTGTATAATATCTTTTATAAATAAATCATTAGTATAATATCTTTTATATATAAAATTATTTATATCATACCTTTTGTGAATAAAATCATTATCATAATATCTTTCATGTATAAAATCATTCATATAATATCTTTTATAAATAAAATCATTAGCTTATCTTCAATATAAAAAGTTATTCATATAATATTTTTCATATATAAAATCATTGTATACATTTGTATAACATCTTATATAAATAAAGTCATTACCATAATATCTTTTACATATAAAATCATTCGTATAATGTCTTTCATATATAAAATCATTCATATCCATTCGTATAATGTTTTATATAAATAAAATCATTATCATAATATCTTTTACATATAAAATCATTAACATAATATCTTTCATATATAAAATCATTCATATATCTTTTATGAATAAAATCATGAGCATAATAACTTTCATATATGGAATCATGAGTATCATCAAAATTAATTGCAATTATCTTACATAACATTTTCAACTTTCTAAAACAATATATGACCTTACAGACAGCTTATATAAGAATGAACCTAATGGCCTTTTTGTAAGTTATATTTCTTTCTTCTCGCCAAGTATCATGTTAACAAGTTTTGATTATCTGTGTTATTAGCACCCTCTGATAACCTCCATTATATAGAATAGAAAAAGAAAGTGTCTTGATGAAAAAGTTGAAGGAAAAAACAATTAAATAGAAAAAGTAATATGAAGAAGAAAATAAAGGAAAAGAACATGATGATGATGATGATAATAATAATAATAATAATTATTATTATTATTATTATTATTATTATTGGTGCTTTTGGCGTGGTAACTAAAGGATTATTAAAGGGCCTAGAAGATTTAGAAGTTGGCGGCTGAGTGGAGACCATCCAAACAACAGCATTATTGAAAATGGCCAGAATACTGAGAAGAGTCCTGGAGACTTGAGGAGACTTGCTGTCACTCAGTCTCCAGTGAAAGACCATCAGCTTAGGCTGATGTGAAATACTCTAATGAGTAATAATAATAAAAGGGAAAGATTCGAGTGGAAGGGTAGAAAACAAAGTTTCTTTTTTACAGTATCAATCAGATGCAAATATATTTTTGTGAAAGAAGTGATGCCCAGTCTACACTGAGGATAAATTCTAAAAAAAACCCTTCTCACATTTATACAACTAAATGTGTTAAAGCATACCTCACAGATGTACTGGGATGTATCATCAAGAATGTTTATCGAGTGATTAGGAGTTTCAGCTCTTCCCACATTCGGCTTTCTTGACCAGAATTGAACAATCCATATTACAAAAAATAGAAGAAATTTTATTCTACTTCATGTTATAGAAACATTTAAAAATAATCTGCTACTACCACTTAGCACCACCTTGGTGATAAAAACAAGTTTCACTTTAGTAATAAAGACAAAAATGAAATAATAATTTAGTTTTGATACTAAACAAGTTTAATTTGAAAATAGCATATGAATTATCTTAATAATGTTTCTGACGAGAACCAAAAGTACTCAGTATAACACAAATAACTCCTTTGGAGCAATTATCAACAAATTTCAAGATTGTAACATCAAAAAAACTTAAGGACTCTTGAAAGAAAAAAGAAAAAACTCCAAAACAAGGATTCAATTTTATTTAATCAAACCTGTTTTCGACTTAGTTCTTAGAAAAATTAAAAATAGGAAAGCTGCAGGGCTTGACGAGATTCCCTCAGAAGTTTGGAAGACCAGACAATTCGACGACATACTGCTCCGACATTGCAACGCAGTCTATAATCAAAATCCGATAGACAGATGGATGAAGGGATGCTTCCTCCCCTTCCCTAAAAAGGATGACCTCAGATTAGCCAAGAACTACCGAGGTATAACACTTACATCCATAGCAGCCAAAATTTACAATGCCCTACGACGAAACTGCATAGAACCCAAAATCGACAACATCCTTAGGAAAAAACAAAATGGCTTCTGAAGAAATAGATCCATGACCTCACAAATACTGACCATCCGTAGAATTCTTGAAGGCATACAGGCAAAAAAACCTCCAGGCGATATTACTATTTGTTAACTTTACCAAGGCCTTTGATTCCATTCACTGAGGGAAGATGGAACAAATCCTACTAGCATACGGCCTACCAAAACCGTAGCAGCAATAATGATTCTCTATAGAAACACCAAAATGAAAGTATGTTCACCGGATGGAGACACAGAATACTTCGACATTGTTGCAGGAGTACTACAAGGGGACATGCTAGCCCCATACCTCTTTATCATCTGTCTAGACTACGTGCTTAGAACATCGATTGATAAAATCAGAGAAATTGGCTTCGAACTGACAAAGAAAAGAAGCAGAAGGTACCTCGCAAAAACAATTATCGATGCTGACTACACCGATGACATAGCGATACTGGCAAATGCACCCAACCAAGCCGAAACACTACTGCATAGTTTGGAACGAGCTGCCGCAGGCATTGGCCTCCATGTCAATGCACACAAAACTGAATATATGTGCTTTAATCAAACAGGCGACATTTCCACACTAGAGGAAATCTCTCTGAAACTGGTAGACAAATTCACCTACCTAGGAAGCAGTGTCTCTTCAACCGAAAAAACATTGACATGCAGCTAACGAAAGGCATGGACAGCTATTGATAAGCTATCGATCATATGGAAATCAGACCTGATCGATAAAATGAAACGCAGTTTCTTCCAGGCAGCGGTGGTGTTGATACTGCTATATGGATGTACTACTTGGACGCTACTTGGAGAAAAAGCTAGACAGCAATTACACAAGAATGCTGCGAGCAATATTGAACAAGTCCTGGAGGCAACACCCCACAAAGCACCAACTATACAGCCACTTACCTCTCATCATAAAAACTATCCAAGTTAGACAAACCAGACATGCAGGACACTGCTGGAGAAGCAGGGATGAGCTCATAAGTGATGTACTCCTATGGACCCCCACATATGGCTGAGCAAAAGCAGGACGACCAGCTCAAATATACATACAGCAGCTATGTGAGGATACAAGATGTAGCCTTGAAGACCTGCCAGAGGCGATGAATGATAGGGAGAAGTGGCGCGAGAGGGTCGAGGATATCCATGCTAGCAGCACCACATGATGATGGTATATATATATAAAGAACAGGATTTAATATTAAATAACCTACAAGGGTTGATATGCCATAAAACACAACCGACCAAACAAGCAATCGGCAAACTTCAAAAGCCCACTTCAAATAAGTCCAGTGAGCCTGCATAGTTTTTATACTGTTCCACCAATTTCTCTCATAAGTTTTCCACCAAATGTTCTATCATTCTTGAAGGTAGGCTTGAAAAAAAGATATCAACTCAAAACCATGCTGTTTTGCATAAATTATTATTATCAGATAGGAATACTTGAAATGATATGGACCCAGTCAGCTGGGGCTGTAGAACATACTATGTCTCTGCAGTATCCTGGATATGACATTAAACTATGGTGAGGCTCCTGTCCTGGAGCTTTGTGGAGTACTCCTTTATTGCCATTACTCCTAGGTCCACTTTGACCTGAAATGGTAGTACTTGTTAGGGTCCCATCTATGGGTCAAATATAAATATTTAATCATTTTCTATACTTTGAACCATTTAACTGTATGCAAACAAATAATTATTAGTGTTAGATAGCAATATTTAAAACCATTTAATTTTATGTGAATAAATGGGCTCAGTCTCATTCAAATAATGTTACCTACAAGCTATTTGTTTACAAATCATATATATTTTATGTATGTGTATTAACAGGATTTGGTATTAAATAACCTTCAAGGGTTGATATGCTGTTAAACACAATCAACCAACCAATTGAAACGGTATAACCATGTACAGATTATTATACTAAGAATGGTTTCTTGAGATTATAATTATTCATAAATGATAATTATCATTAGTTACTTGAAACTGTATGATTACTTACAAGAAGACTTCAGTATCAAACAACCTAAGAAGAGTTGACATGTCAAAAACCTGGAGGTGCTTGTAGCCTAATGGTCATCATTGTAGGAAACGTACTTGGTGACTCAAGTTCAAATCCTGAACAAAGCCTTTTGCATTTCACATAGTGCTAATACCCTTGGGAAAAGGTATGAATCTAATTATTCTCCCCTATCCCAGTTCTTGGTAATTAGTAACAGAGACTGGGCTCTTTAATGTTGATATGGCAACTGGTCTAAGAGAAAAAAATTCTGAATTCAAACTAGGCGTATTCCACTTTAAAAGTGACCTTGTGTCATCCTGCTTGTGGTGCAGGAGTTAGATAAATACATGCAAATATTTGTATATGGATTTTTAAATATCCTTGAGCTTATTTTTAACTATAGGTATACTATTTTGAATGATTTTAAACTTTATCAATATATTAATTTCATAAAAACCTTGATATTACCATCAAGTATGAAATGGTCTCTTTTATATTCGATATTTTTATCTATATTTATATTTACAATATTTATCCATATTAAAACTTTAATTGAGCATAAAGCAACATAACATATTAAAAAAACAACCAAGTGATGTTCACATCTGTAATTTCTATATGATCACAAGCTGCGGATAGAGCATAGAATTTTATAAAATGGATTCTGGGTATTTGTCACTCTTCAACTTTGTTCATATTTGTATATGTTATGATCTTTCAGTTACGTAATTGTCGGGAGATGGTGATGCCAAATCTTGAATCTGCCCTTGCTCAACAAGCACCTCCAGCCCACCGAGATGATCCCTCACTTCATGAACTGCCACCTTTGGTCATTGATGGAATTCCAACACCTGTAGATAAAATGACACAGGTATGTATTGAGAATCTTTGATTTCTCTAAATTTATCAATCTCTTTGCTACATTTCTTTCAGCAACAGATATCATCTACACTTAGAGAAATGAAAATTATTAAATATATGAATATGAATAAATCACCAGTTGAATATTAAAACCAAAATCCTACATGAAATTTATAAGATTATTGCAGTGCCTTAATGCTTTAGCTGTGTGACTAATGTTTTACTATTTAAATTAGATGTCCTTGGTACAACACTAAACTGCATCCGGTGGTGAGACCCTGGAGTACTCCTTCATTGCTATTACTCTCAGGGTCACTGACCTGGAGTCATAGCACCTGTTAGGGTCATATCTATAGGTCATATAGATCTGTTTTTAATCATTTATACTAGATAAGAATACTTGATACCATATTACTACATGCAAATTATTTGTATTAAAAATACTTTGGTGAAGCTATAATTGTTTAATAAGGATTATTATTAGTTACTTGAAACCATATAATTACTTGCAAATTGATTGGTGTTAGGAATACTTTGTATTAAATTGGAATACTTGATATAATAGTACTGTGTGCATTACAAAGATGGAATGGATCATTAAAAATATAGTTATGATTACAAATAAACCTTTACAAATGAATTGATTTTTAGCATTAAATAACCCATAAGGAATTGATATGTTGTTAAACAAATGAACCAGACCTACTTGAATTAAGAACATTGTGCCTCTTTAGCCAATAGTGTAATGTTTTGAATATCGATAAATTACAATGACTACTGTGGAAAAAGGTTATAAGCTTCCATAAGCAATTGAGAATGCTGCAGTTTTTGAGCTAACCTATAAACTCCTCTTATGAGCCACATAATGTCATTTTGAGTTAGCTTAGGTCATAGATGACCTATGGGCTGTGTGTTAGCTCTGCTACTATCATGTCCCTCTTAAATATTATTTGGTAAGGTGATGACAAATGGGATTGATCACTTTGATGGTCAGGTGTATGTATTTACCCAATCCCTCTGCCATAGACAGGATGTGACACAAGGTCAATTTTCAAGTGGAGTACAGCAGGTTTGAAGTCTGATTTTTCAACCTAGACCATTTGCCTAACTAGGACCAAAGTTCCCAATTTGCCCTATTATTTACCCTTAGCTGAAGAGAGAAGAAATGGATTCATGCCTTTCTTAAGGGCATTAACATGAATTGAAATGAAAACAACCTCATCCAGGATTTGAACTCAGGTCACTTATTCCATTTTCTACAACAATAAACATGCCTCCCTGGTGGTTAGGTGTAAAAATTTTTTTTTTTTTTGTGGTGGTGTGGTAGTTACATTGGTTACATTTATTGAAGTGAAATGTTTAAGATTCTTTGAGAATAATTTGATTTTTTTATTTTTGTTTCAGGCTCAGTTACGAGCATTCATACCCTTAATGTTGAAATATTCAACAGGCCGCGGTAAGCCAGGTTGGGGACGAGTGGAATGTCGGCCACCCTGGTGGCCATGTGATCTACCTTGGGCAAATGTACGTAGTGATGTCCGATCAGAGGTAGACAAAGATAAGGTAAGGCTAAATTTATGACTACATTAAATATACCATCATTAAAAATGAAATAATTCTGATTTATAATTATTATGCTGACAGGTATTAGACAATTGTTAAGGTTTGTGCCTTAATATCACAGCAGAACTGAATTCTTTTTTTATATTTTGGACCTGTTTACTTGCATCATTAAAAATAATGACAGTATCTTATAATTTATCAAATATTTGTCCATCTGTACTGTTAAGCTTGTATGGGTTCCCCCACTGCGAATTTAACTCAAACTTTAAAGAAAAGTCAGTCATACCAGGAAAAGTTTTGATCTATACTGGGATATCCAGCTCAAACTGGTTTTTAGGTGAGATCTGTCTCTCATTCAGAAGAGTAGTTTTTCTCAAATACTTTTAGAACATACATATATATATATATATATATATATATATATATATTTCATTAAGAAAAAACACGAACCGGTTACATTAGGATTATAAATTTATTTACCAGGAAAATTTAAATGTTCACTTTTGAATAGTTTTCTTGTCCTGATGGAATTACTCCCAACTCTGGTTTAACTAGACCAAATAATACTTATTTATATATATATATATATATATATATTTTTTTTTTTCTTGTCTCTGGCACCTAAAAATCATTCATTTGAGCAAAAATGTTTTGATGTGTTTGAAATTTCCACTCACCAAATGTTAGAATTTTGCATCTATTAGATATTCCCAATTTCATCATAATAACATAAAATACTAAAGGTGTGAAGATCAGAAAACTGAAAAATTCTGATAATTGATGATTAGAGGACTGGGAGTTTCAATATCTAGTATACGAGTATAGTTACAATTGGTCAAAATACTAGTGTCATTTATCCTGATTATTTATTCACTCAAAACATCCAATTATCAAAGATGGAATAACTCATACCTTGGAAAGAGCAGTGATTAAACAAGATATATTTATAAGACGTTGAAAAAATATAAATGAATATAAGTTGTCCGACTGTAGTTGAGGGTGATCCAAATGCTCGCTTTTCCATAGCTATTACACTGAGGTGTAGAGGAGGGCACTTCTCCTTTTCTTGGATTGCTCCACTTACTCTTGATCCATAATTTATAATGCTGAGTGTTATGGAGGCATCAAGTACCGTTTTTTTTTTTTGAGTCTTTTATATGACTCCAGTTAGGATTGAACTCTAGTCTCCCGGGCCAATGACGAACACTCTACCCTCTAATCCAATAATCATACTAAACTTTGATAAACATAATTATACAACCTGTTTTATTGATAAGTACTTCACTTGTAAAGAATTTTACAATTGCAATGTACTTATAATATATAAAAAATATACTTATAATGTATGAAAAAAAATATACTTATGATATATAAAAAAATATACTTAAAATATATAGACATATTAAAAAGACATATTAAAAAAAACCTTATGTTGCTCTGTATTTTCTTTTTTATGTTCTGTAATTACTGAATATTTAAACTAAAGATAAAATGAGGTAATGGTAAAAATGATCCTCTCCCTAAACTGGAAGATGCAAATTCTCAGAAATTATTGAATTTCTATCAGATGATATTTTTTCTTAGAAAAGAAACTAAATAAGTTTTGCTTGTCTTTATGGATTGTCTCATTTTACCATAACAAAGTATTTGATTTCTCAATTTGCCCATCCCTTTATGATGGAATATACGGGTAATAGTTTATGGAAATTTGTAAGACTATTTGTTCAGTATATACAAAAAAGTGACATAATGAGTGTGTGAAAAATTTATAATATATATATATATATATATATATATATATATAGTCATCCACAGACAGATCTGTTTCGTTCTATCAGAACTCATCAGTGTGGCTAGACATATAAGCTTCCTGTAGCTGGGATTGAAATCCGGTTGACTCAAACGCCAATTCAACCCCTCAGCCACGAGGAGCCAGTAGCAGCAAAGTAAATTTTAAACGGTTATGAATCACAATTACTATTGTTTACATACATCCCTTTAACAGCTACCGAGACCTCAATTCATATACGAAGAGCCTTGCAAATAAACGCTAATGGCAACATGATTACTTCATTCACTAGAGAACTAGGGGACTGTATATATATATATATATATATATATATATATATATATATATATATATATATAAAATTTTGACCATACTCATTTTAATATGAATGTCTGTATTCTTAGCATTAGTACATAACATTACTTCTTTATAGCAATTATCTCAAAAAATATCACTCCTTAATTGAAAATGTCCTCAAAATATCTCCTAATAAAAACTATGCTAAAAATGGTTACTGCTTATTAAAAATTTTCATTAAAAAGATTTTCATTAAAAAAGAATCTTATATATGATTTTTTCAAATTCATCTTACTTATCCCCTGTCTCACTCTTTCTTCCTGTGCTAGTATTATCCATCTTATGCCTTATTTTTAGTTTTTTCTATTGTTTCACATTCTTTTAGCATCTCAATAGGTTTTCCAAAATCTATTGCCCAGTCGGCTGGGGCTGTAGAATACACCGACTGCACCTCTGCAGAAGGGTAAGACCCAACCCCTCAACGAGTGTCCTGTATATGACACTAAACAATCTGATGGTGAGGTTCCAGTAATGCTGGAGCTTTGGGGAATGTGGATTACCCCTTCATTGCCATCGCACCCAGGTCTACTCTGGCCCAGAGTAGTAGCACCTGATAAGGGTTCTATCTATGGGTTGAATAGAACTAAACCATGGTTTCATGACTTTACTGATTTTTGCATTTAAACTGCATATTTATGCTAAACTGAATTGTTTAAGATAGAACTGTTTTGACATTTAAACTGTGTACTTATGCTAAACTGAATTGCTAGAAATAGAACTGTTTTGACATCTAAACTGCGTTTTCATCATACAAGGTGTGAAAACACATGCGAAACCCTTATGCAAAACTGAATTATCTGAAATAAAACTGTTTTGACATTAACTCTATATATTGCCCAGTAGGCCAAGACTGTAGAATACACCGACTGCACCTCTACAGAGCCCCCCCCCAATGAGTGTCTTGGATATGACACTAAACTATCTGATGATGTGGTTCCAGTGATGCTGGAGCTTTGGGGAATGCGGAGCACCCCTTCATTGCCATTACTCACAGGTTCACTCTGGCCCGGAATGGTAGCACCTGATAGGGCCCCATCTATGGGTTAAATAGAACTAAACTGTATACTTATGCTAAACTGAAATGTTTGAAATGGAAATGTTTTTGACATTGAAACTCTACTCTAAGTTTAATATAGAAATGTTTTGACATTTAACTGTGTGTAAAAAAATATATATGTTTGTACTAAACTGAATTAGTTGAATTAGAACTGTTTGAATAAACTGAATAGTTTGAAATAGAAATATATTTGACAATTAAACTGTATACTCATGCTAAACTGAATTGTTTGAAATAGAACTGATTATTTGCATAAAAATGGATTTGGCTCTTAAATAACCTACAAAGGTTGATATGCCATAAAACCCAACCAACCAAAATCTAAGAAATACCTCCACTTGCAGCTTATTTGGTTACATTCATTTATAATATGAATTGTAGGCTTAGCCTCTGGATCTAAACCATCTGAAACACACAGAAATCATCATACTAGTTGATTTAAACTTAGCTAAATTATTTACTATACTATTTTATCTTTTTATTTTCATCTTTTTTATATTTCATATGCAGAGTATTACACAGAGTAACTGGTGGCACCATACGTTTGTTGTTAAGACCATTAAAACATGATGTAAATACACTCAAGAGAACAAATTTTTATTGTGCAATTATTTGCAGTTTTCCTCATCCAAATAATGTTCATACTACTTGATTTGAATTCTTCTTGAATTATCCTGACATTATTCTTTTCTTATGTAAGCTGTTAGATTTTTTGAAAGATTTGATAAGTAATTTAATGATAGCAAGTATATATCTGTTCTGAGCAAAGCTCTGAAAATTCTGTTTGTGACTTTTCACTTTTCTTGCAAGCATTGAGATTTTGTCAGTACATAGAAAAACTTACTTCTAATCAAAAGGAACATTCACTGTGGCTTGCTGTATAACTGAATTTTTTTCTATATTACTCATCATGAAATAATCTTCATTTTTTTATGCAAACTCACAGCACTTGATTAAACATGTAAAATAAAGTCAGCACATCACAGGAATTTGTTTATATTTTTGATTTTAGAGTTACCTCCCATTTACTTATTTGATTCAATTTGCCGATATTATTTGTTTAGTATGTATTTACCCAACCCTTATACCACAAACAGGATGCAACACCAGTTCAATTTTTAAGTGAAGTAAAGTTGGTTTGAATTCAAAGTTTTTCCTTCTCCTAGACTGGTTGCCGAACCAAGGCTAAAGAAACCAGTTTATCCTACTATTTACCCATAGCTGGAGAGAGGAGAGATGGATTCATGTCTTTCCCAAGGGCATTAGTTCAAAGTGAAATGCAAACAGCTTTGTCCAAGATTTGAGCTTGGGTCAACAATTCCATTTCCTGTAACAATAACTGTTACTCCACGAGTTTAGTAAAATTATTCTGTATGAATGTCAGTGAAAGCAATTTTTTAGAGTGATAAAATAAATTCATATATCTAAATTTATTTATGAAGTATATATATTATTGAATTTTCTAACCTTTAATTCTTTTTTATTTTGTGAATTTTTTGTTTTTATCTAAACTCAATTTTTTATAAAATTAGATAATGAATGATAACTTTGTCCTAAACAGAGAGTTAGGCACTATGAGCTATAAAAATGGCTGCCACATTCCTTCACACATTGTCAAGGGCCAGTCCCTGTCTCAAAAATAGTTTTTCTTACTTCATATGACAACTCAGTGAAGAATTTGCTGATCAGTTGATGACTGCTGCCTTGATTCTGAAGATGCCTGTGATCTCAGAGAAGAGCAGCTTGAACAGAAAATATTTCAACAACCATATTTAATCTGTCTTATTGTAAACTCTCATTACTGATAAAGTTCTATTTATAGTGAAACATGTCAGTTTCCCTTTTCATATTGTTTTCCTTTTCTTATTTGTCGGAATCTTTGTTAGCAATAAATAAAAGATGACTTTTATTTTGGTTATTTTTTTTTAAGTATAATATTTTCACCTTTCAAATAACTACTGGAATAAGCTATTAACAGATAAATGAATTCAAAATGGCATACTGCACCTTGTCAAAATAATTTTCTAAATATTTCTAGTTATTTCTACGCAACTGTATCATGACTGCCTTTGCTTTTTTAAGGTTTCTTGGACACACGCCCTGCGACAGATTGTGAAGAACTGCTACAAACACCACGGTCGAGAAGATCTTTTACCTGAATATGCAGAAGAGAATACATCAGCTGGCATGTCAAATGCAGGTGGATTTGCTATGCCAAACAGCAATGGTCTTGCCGGTACCATGGTCCAAGCCATTAATAACCCTGATGGCAGTGTATCGATCATTCAGATAGACACAAATCCTACAAACGGAGCAGTGGTTACTCTGTCTGATGGCACTCAGGCCACAGTTTTACATGCAGTAAGTTCTTTCAGTTGGCATTTGCTTTTGTTTTGGCTTCCTTATTTTTAATTCATTATTATTTGTTTTTTTAAGTTTATTTTCTGTTTGTCTTTACAAGATTACAGCTGAGGTTTAATTTACAAAAGTTTTATTCCAATTGTCTTAATTCTTTTAGTTTTATCACACTGATAGTATACCCTGCAGATAGTTAAGACCTCCTCCCACCAATATGACAGACATGTGATAAAGACTGGAAGGTAAAATGGTTGAAATAAGACCATAACAACCAAAATAAAGACTTATTAAAATATATTAGTTTATAATCGGTCTTCAAGTCCAAAGATTCAAATTGAAATACTTCCAATTTATATAAAAAGAGTTTCTATGACATAGTGACTAAGATACCCGACTGCAACATTGCAGTAAGCAAGTTGGAGCTCCAGTTGTACTATTACGTTCACTAATACCCTCGGGAAAGATATGAACTCCTTAGCTATGGGTTAAATAGTGTCCCCACTGTTTTTCTACCAGGATGGTTGTAGCATTAAACAACTCACAAAGGTTGATATGGTATTAAACGAAACAAACCAAATCAACCAATTTATTTAATACCTTCTATGCTCAATGAGTTGTTTTTGACTTCTTTTTTTTTAGCTGAGCTTGATTGAAAGCCAAAGGATTAATTTTGTCTTGGATATAGGAGTTGGAAAATCACTCTATATTTAAGAATTTGAAAGAAAACTTTTAAGCTTAGTATACAGTCATTTATGTATAAATTTATTTTACAGCTGCTCTGGTTCACAATCCAACAAGATGATCGCCCAGTCAGCTGGGGCTTTAGAATACACTGACTGCATCTCTGCAGAGGAGTAAGACTCCCCCAGTGAGTGTCCTGGATGTGACACTAAACAATCTGATGGTGAGGCTCCAGGAATTCTGGAGCTTTGAGGAATGCAGAGTACCCCTTCATTGCCATCACTCCCAGGTCCACTCTTGCCCTGAGTGGTAGCACCTGATAGGGTCCTATCTATGAGTCAAATAGAACTAAAGTGTACTTATACTAAACTGAATTGTTTGAAATAGAACTGTTTTGACATTTAAACTGTGTACTTATGTTTATATGTATAAAAATGGATTTGGCATTAAATAACCAACAATTGTTGAGAGGGGTGTCCTCGTGGTGTAATGGTTAAAGCGATGGACTGCGGAATCGTAGTAAGCGAGTTCGTATTCCAGTCACGCTATTACGTTCACTTTCAGGCAAATACCCTTGGGAAAAGTATGAATCCTCTTATCCTCCCAGCTATGGGTTAAATAGTACCACTACTGTTCTTCTAGGAGAATAGCTTTGGCAATAAATAACCTACAAAGGTCGAAATGCCATTAAACAAAGAAACCAAACCAAACCTACAATTGTTGATATGTCATAAAACCAAACCAAACTCAACAAGAACCAGTAGATCATTTTAGCAGCTAATATCTTTCTATACTTTTTCTTTCTATTCTTAAAAAATGTATCATTCTATTATGCCTAAAATGATATTTATCCCAATGATTTGAAATTGTCTCAGTGTTACTATATCAAATGAACCTGACATTGTGTACAGTATATTCTCTTTACTTGATATGATATTTGTCTTGTGATAATCTATTCAGAGGCATCTCATATGCTTCATACACAAGTCAAACATAAAGATATTATATACTGCTTCTCTTTTTTCTCTTGAATAACTCAACTCAAAAGTTTGACTGTTTAATCAAACATAAGTATTAATGTAATCAGATAGCATAAAATCTGATCAAGTGATGTTAGAAGCACTAAGTAGCCAGTAAGCTCACCCTCACATCATTCTCATTCAGATACCTTTTAAATACATCTATTTCTATATGTACTTACCATTTTATTTTTTATGCAAATCTTATTTTATTTGTCTTTTTAGGTCCAACATGAAGCCAATCAAGCAGTACAAACATTAGTAGAAGCTGTATCCGATGCAGAGCTTTTAGCCTCAGGTAATTTGACTGCAACACCAATTAAAGTTGATCTTGATGCTCAACAAGCGAGTCAAATGGCTGCACTTACAGAGCAGAATGGACAAATTTTATTAGCTGGAAACCATGGCCTTGAAGGTAAATAAAACTTAACAACAACACCTATAATATTTACTGATCATTTTCAACTGGTTTTCATTTTGGGCTAATTACTTGTCTTGATAATGTTTTTGTTAAACAATATCAGAATTTATTTATAGTCTCTTAAATAAAATAAAGAGGCCTATTAAAAGATAATTAATGTGTTAGTTTTCAAACTATTGCTAATGAGTTGGTTCCTTAAAGAATATTAAATGGGTATATTTGGTATCAAAATTTGAAATATCAGATTGTTCAGACAATTGAATTGTCTTCATATTCTTGATGCTATATGTTTTGGCCATTGAAACAGCCTCAAGAATATAAGAAATAGATCATTTTGTTATGGTATAGTTATTAACAAACTAATCTCACAGGCCAATTACTATTAAATAGTAAGTTTCATCCTCACAATTTACCCCATACTTTTACTCTTGTGCCAAATCTCAAAATTTATATACAAGATATTTTGTATTTTAACATTTTGTCCTGTTATTTCAGTTCAAAATGAATAAAATAATAAAATCATGATGGAAGAGGTCAAGAAAAAGAAAACAATGATACCATTAAAATAAACAAAGAAACTGATTTAATGAATTGATTAGTTATATTTTAATTTCTTTTCCTCTTTTATGTTAATATGATTTTCTTTTCAGATTTTGGCACATCTGAATGATGATGGTCTGGCCATAAAAAATTGAGAATTTTTTTCAGAAATATTTTTATTGTTCTACATAAATAAGTAAGTTGGTGATCTTAGTCAAGGGTGACAGGAAGGCTCCCTTTTCTATAGCTATTACACCGAGGTGTAGTGGAGGGTGCTACTCCTTCTCTGGATTGTTCCACTTTACCCTTGATTCGTACCTTATAATACTGAGTGTTAAGCAAGGTAGCATCAAGTACCATTTTTTGAGTCTTTGGTATGACTCGACCTAGGATTGAACTCCAGTCTCGTAGGCCATTGGTGAACACTCTAGTCATTAGGCCAATGGCCCAGTTTTACATAAATAAGTAAGTAAGTAAAGTTGGTGACCTTAATCGAGGGTGACCAGAAGGCTCTCTTTTCAATAGCTACTACATCAAGGTGTAGGGGAGGGCGCGACTCCTTTCCCTGAATTGCTCCACTACCCTTGATACGTACCTTATATTGCTGAGTGTTAAGCAAGACGTATCAAGTGCCAATTTTAAAGTCCTAGGTATGACGCTACCTAGGATTGAAGCCAGGTCTCCTGGACCATTGGCGAACACTCTACCCACTAGACCAAATTTAGCTATTTTAAAAAAAAATTGAATTTTATCGATTTTAAAAGTAGTGTCATGTTTACAATGTAATTACTATAACAAAACAATCTTTGAATTTTGAACACACATATATACCTGCTATCTTTCCCTTGTCTTTTTTTTTTTCATCATCATCATCATCATTATTATTACTACTACTACTACTACTACCTCGCAGGAGGAGTAGGAGGAGGAAGAAAAATCCATAATAGTGGAATAAAATTGTTAAGATGCAAGTTGAAATTTGTAAATAAGGCCAAGAGAAAGATAACTGGTATACATGTGTGTTAATGAGTCATTTTAGGTTGGAAACTTGTGAAGCATTCAGAAGATTTGTTTTTCTTAAACGCTTAGAACAAATAAACATTAAAATCAAAATTTCACATTGAAAATATTAGAGTTACCTCCCTTATCCAACTATTCAAACATTCAGAAATTAAATCATCAGATGGATATTGAATGCTGACACTTATTAAATTACAAACTTTTAACAGTATGGCATTAAGAAAAGTATACTCATTATGATATAATTACTAACATTATTATTACGAATTGAGTTTTATATATATATATATATATATATATATATATATATATATATATATATATATATATATTTTTTTTGTCTCTGGCACCTAAAAATCATTCATTTGAGCAAAAATGTTTTGATGTGTTTGAAATTTCAACTCACCAAATGTTAGAATTTTGCATCTATTAGATATTCCCAATTTCATCATAATAACATAAAATACTAAAGGTGTGAAGATCAGAAAACTGAAAAATTCTGATAATTGATGATTAGAGGACTGGGAGTTTCAATATCTAGTATACGAGTATAGTTACAATTGGTCAAAATACTAGTGTCATTTATCCTGATTATTTATTCACTCAAAACATCCAATTATCAAAGATGGAATAACTCATACCTTGGAAAGAGCAGTGATTAAACAACAAGATATATTTATAAGACGTTGAAAAAATATAAATGAATATAAGTTGTCCGACTGTAGTTGAGGGTGATCCAAATGCTCACTTTTCCATAGCTACTACACTGAGGTGTAGAGGAAGGCATTACTCCTTTTCTTGGATTACTCCACTTACCTTTGATCCATAATTTATAATGCTGAGTGTTATGGAGGCATCAGGTACCATTTTTTGACAATTAAATTGAATTACCATGACCAGAAAATCTGGCAACATATGCAAATACTGGACAGTTGTAATAAGGTTGAAACAACTGTCCAGTGTTTCTGTACGTTGCACGCAAGTGTTCGCCAGATTTTCTAGTCATGGTAATTCAATTTAATTCACAATATAATTTCTCCACTTGAAAAAGAAAATGTACACTGTTTTTTGAGTCTTTGATAGGATTGAACTCCAGTCTCCTGGACTATTTGCAAACAGTTTAACCCTTATGTTTCATCTGATGATTGTATGTTTTTACAACTACATTTTTTTAGTACTCCTTGAAATTTTTTTCTTAATTTTATTTTGATTTTATTTATTTATTCATTGTAAATGTCACATGTACTAATATCTTATGTGACCATATGCCTCACAATATATAGAAGCATGATGATTGGCCATATTTTTCACCTTTCTCTCTGAAGATTGTGTAAAAATAATGGACTTATAGTATCTATTATCCTACTATTTATAAATTTTATACTTGTTTGACTATAATAGCATTGAGTACTCTTTTTATTCAGAATATTTCTTATTAGCAGTTCTTCTATCGCTAAGATATATATTCTGCTTATGAGTTAAATAGCATGGTAGACTGGGCTCTCTAGCCATGAAAAGGCGACCAATCTAGGAAAAGTAAAAACTGAATTCAAGACATAACTGATCTAAGGGAGTGAACCCTGAAAAGAAATTGCTATTTTATGGATTGCAGTTACTCTGAAGGCAGTATGGCAAAAGAGTATTGTGGTCTCACAGAGTAATATGACGATGTCAATGGGAGAGTACAGCCACTTGTTAGTAGAGTACTATAGTGAGAAGAAAAACTCTTTATATCCTGTAATGTTTGTGTTTACTGGTCATCTTCCTTAGGCTAGTTACTGGAGTATAATCACCCAGACTGTGGTATTTGTGTTGTACAAGTGTTTACCTCTTTAATCCCCTGATATACAGATTTTTTTTCTATCTTTTTTATGAGAATCAAGGAACAGCAATCATCTGTGAACTTGGAACAATTATCTTTTATATATATATATATATATATATATATATATATATATATATATATATATATATATATATATATATATCTGTCATCTCCATCCTCAGAGCATTTTTGAGTTCTGTTATAACAGTTTTGACATTATAATGGGTGGATTGTATATGAACTACACTGATATTTCAAACTTATCATTAATTGATAAGATTTTACTCTGAAATTACTTTTCAGATTTTTATTTTATTTTAAGAGTTTACTAATTTTGATTTTTGAAATAATGTACTGAAATCTTCATGTTGCTGCAAACTAGTCAATAGTAGTGGGAGAAAATTGTTAGGATGCAAGTTGAAATTTGTAAATAAGGCCAAGGGAAAGATAACTGGGATACATGTGTGTTAGTGAGTTGTAAACTTGTGAAGCATTCAGAAAACTTATTTTTCTTAAACACTTTTACAAGTAGGCGTTAAAATCAAAATTTCAAATTGAAAATATTAGAGTTACCTCCCTTGGGAAAACTATTCAAACATACAGAAATTGGATTATCAGATTGATATTGAATGCTTACACTTATTAAATTATAAACTTTTGACAGTATGGCATTTAAAGAATATACAAACTAATTTCTGAAAATAGTCTTGTGAGAATATAAAAACAAACTAAAAATTTAATGTATAAAGTCATATTGTATTTTATATATGCATGGCTAGATTCAAATTTTGAATGGTGGACACTTTTCTAATTATTCTAAGAATTTCTAATTAAGTAGTACAGTATCACTGTTTTGGTATGTCTTTTAATTTCTTTATTTTCCATTCCTAGGAATAATGACAATTCCTGTGTCTGTCTACCAAACAATGCCATCTAATCTGACAACACTAACTGATGCTGAAGCCCAGAACATTGCCCTGCAAGTTGCCATGGCTGAACGAAACAGTACTTCACTTAAGGAAGAGGTTCCTGATGCCACCCATGCTGTTGAAGTGATGACTGTTGAACAATTATAAAAGCAACCATGATGGATAAATCTGTGATATGATTTCCTATTCGGGTGGCTCTACTGGAGACTTAACTACAAGGCCAGATATAATCATGACCAAACAATGGAGCAATGGCTAGTAACTAGCCTTATTAAGATAAGAAAACAAAATGGGAATTTTTTTACTGAACTCATATTTCTCAGATGTCTTTTTAAAAACATTTTGCAACATTTTTTAGTTTTTGAAGGTGTGAAAAAGAAAATTAGCAAATATCAAATCACCACATTGCTACTGAAAAGAAAACTTTGAAAAATGCCTGAAAAGAAGAATAGAGTCAACTTTTGTTTGGTATGACTTACAAGAGACTGGTCATGTGACCTACCTCAATCCCCTTCTTCTACAATAGACGAGACTGTTTTTGTATTTTGATTACATGTTTTTTTTGTGTTTTTTTTTTCTGACTATAACAAAGTCTTTTTTTATGATTGTTAAACCTTAAAAATGCTATTAATGTTGTTAAAAGTTTAAAAAAAGAAGGTATTTTGACAATATAAGCTCTGTTAAAAAATGACCAAAATTACAACAAATCACTTAATATTGAGTGGACCATGGTTTACATAAATGACTAATGCTGCTGACCCATTGTAAAGACCCAGTCTTCAGTTCCTCCTAAACTGTGGGATTAATATATTGTCTATTCATGGTTTCAACCAACAAGGCACTTGTAAATAACAAGGAAAATAGATATCTCAACAAGTTTAAAACACAGAATATTTTTTTAAAAATACATTTGTTCTGAGCCAATTGTGTGACTAACTTTGCTATTTAAGATACCAATCTATTTCTAGGGTGTATCAAAATATACATGTATATGTATATTTATGTAATGTATATATGTATATGTAAATATATGTACATATGTATGTATATATATGTGTGTGTGTATATATCTCTGTGTGTGTGTGTGAATATATGTGTGTGTGTGTGTGTGTGTGTGTGTGTGTGTGTGTGTGTGTGTGTGTGTGTGTGTGTGAATATGTGTGTGTGTGTGTGTGTGTGTGTGTGTGTGTGTGTGTGTGTGTGTGTGTAAATAAGAAGGAAAACTCTTGCGGTGTTTGTGATTACTGGTTTTCTTGCCTCAGTTTGTCACTGGAGTATATTTGCAATCACTCAGAGTGGTATTCATGTTGCAAACATGTTACTTTTTTCTCCTTTATGAGAATCAAGAGACACAATCTTCTGGAAAGATGGAGCAATCATCACGATGTGTGTATGTGCATGTGTATATATATATATATATATATATATATATATATATATATATATATATGCATATAAACATATATATATATATATATATATATATATATATATATATATAATGTTTATATGCATATAGTGTGTGTGTATATATATATACATGAATATATGTGTATGTCTGTAAATTTATATATATGTATATGCGTGTGTATATGTATGTGGATATCTATATATATGTATGTATTAATATATATATATATATATATATATATATATATATATATATATCCGTGCGTGTGTGTGTGTGTTTATATATGCATCTTTTTTGTTTAATCAATTCATAGGGTACCTCTTGAAAGCTCCTGTACATTTTTTAAGCTTATTCAATACTGTACATTATCATTTGATGTTCCTAGCCCTTCTGAAATTTTTAATTTTAAATTTTGAATATTTTCCTTCATTTATTTTATTTTTATTTAAATTTTTTTTTTTTATATCTTTCTTAGCAACTCACTCAAGTTGTCATTACCATGACAGCAAGGAACAATGTATATTGGAGGTATGCTCTCAGTGAAATTCAGACTCTTGTTTTCTTTTGCCTTGGGAGAAGCCTGGTTGGTTATCCATGCCTGCTGAGGAGAAAGCTAAATCACACTTATATCTCATTAACAAACACAATGCCGACAGAATGGTCAGATATTGCTTCATTCCCTTTGATTTTTCAAATTCTTTGAGCAGCTTCAGTGGCTTTGAGGTCCTGTTTAAAATAATACCTCAAAATTGCCTGAATTTCGATACTTGTATCCACCTATTATAATATCTAAAGAAACAGTTAAACCAGTTTTGGGCAGTGCAGTCAGATATTGTTTCATTTTCTTACATTTCTCAAATTCTTTGAGTAGCTTTAGCAGCTTTGAGGTTTAGTTTAGAATAATGCCTCAAAATTGCCTGGACCTTACTATTTCTGTCTGCCATTATAACATTGGAAATAAAAGGTACACCTGAATAATATTGATAGTGATATGATATATATTTTAATTATATAAAAAATGATAATGATGATAATAATAATGATATAGCAGTCATATGTACATGGAATAAGGTTCGGAATAAAAGTCTATAAAAAACAGAAATACATCTGATACACGCTAATTTATAATCATAATCAGGAGAGCATGAGATAAATTAATGAAGACAATAATTAAATGTGAACCTCCCAAAATCAATCAACTTTCAATCTCAGTCTATTATCAATACTGTGTAACACTAATGCCTTTTATGTAAAGGCATGAACTCAATTTCCCTATCCTTTTACCAGCTGTCATGAGATCTAACCAATGTCATTTCACAATGGGATATTAAAAATTGGAGAAACAATAATTCTCCCTCCTTTATCTGATTTGATTGATATGGCTGATTAACATATATTTATAGTCATGGTTCAATGACCAGATTAAAGATTGAGAAGTTGAGGTCTTGTCTTTGGCACCCAGTTGGGTATGCTTGTGACAAAAAGTTTAAAAAGTAAGGAAAACTCTGATCTCAGGCCAATGCAAATGCAATTTGTTTAGTACTTGTAAAATCTGCTATTTTCATGGCAAATTAATAATGATGAAAAAACTGCAATTGTGTATGTACACCATATTAAAAGTATTTATAACTTTATATTCCATTATGTTATTACACAAGTGATCAAAAGTTACTTGTAATCTGGGAGCTTAGAGACTAGAGGACTGTATTTTCTTTTTCATTCCAAGCTCTAACTTTGCAATTAAAATATGTTATGAATACACATAGGAAAAATATACTAGATTATTGTCTCTCAGATACTTATAAAATTTAGAATTATTGTCCTATATTATTTTAAAAAGAGATTTAACCCTCTAAACTAGCATATGTTTGGATATCAAACACACTCCTACAATCAGACATGCAGGCTGTAAAACAGTCTGCATCTTTTGCATGCCAAATCATTGGAAAGTGAGTTGTCATGAAATAGTGACTAACGTGCTGGACTGCAAAATTGTGATAAGCAAGTTTGAACTTCTGTCACATTAGTACATTCACTTTTGGACTAATACCCTTGGGAAAGGTATGAAGCTCCCTTATCCCTCCCCCAACCGTGGATTAAATAGTATCATCACTGTTCTACAAGAATGGCTTTGACATTAAATGACCCACAAAGGTTGATATGTCATTAGACATAGAAAACAAATCAAAACATTGAAAATAGGATACTTCAAATTATGAATAATACAATTGTAGTTTCATTGAAGACAGATACAGCAGACTTCTTTGCTTCGGATTTTTCACTAATGTGGGAAAACGAGTATAGTTGAGGTCTATCTATAAATTTTGATACAAAGGCCATTAATGGTTGCTATGTTGAGCCTTTTATTATCATTATATGATGTAAACTCCCTGAGTCTGAACTATCAGGCCTATCATGTATAGTGAAATAGCACACAGTTTGAAGTACCTGGCTTTGTCATAGATTTTTTGCTATTGTATGAAAAAAATTTTTTGGGATCAGTTAATAAGAGGTTAATAAAAAAAGTTAACTGTTGGCATTCCATAACTGATGCAATGTTAGATTATTTTCCAATAAAGCTTAAAATTTAATTTTCTTATTGGAATTAACTCATTTTCTTATTAGAATTAACTCATTGTATCAGTCAATTTATTATTGGTTACTGTGAATGAAGTAATTTAGATATTACTCTTATTCAAAAAGTGTAAAGCTGATTCTCTTGGACCCTGTCATTATAAAACAGGAAAATTTAACAGAATTGTAATTTTCTTGAGAATGATGGATAATTGATTTATCTTGAATTATTCCAGAAGACAAGGGAATCAAATTTATATATTTTACAAACTTTTATTTTTTTAAGACTTCAACAATTCAATATCATTGATTTTGTCCTTTTGCTATTCACTCAACCTTGACCCATGGTAGATTTATCTTTCTCAGCTCACCTTCAACTGTTCTACTCTCTTTCTTGATGGTGTCCATCTTAAAGTTACCCTTGTTAACCTGTTCTTGTTTATTCTGTGATTGTAATCAATGAATCATTAAGAGCAAATTTCTGTTATCTTCATAAAGATTTTCTTTTTAAATGACAGATTAAGAATTTTAAAGAATTATCTCTTTATTTCTAAAAAATAGTTACTTGAAGCTATAATAGGATTATTATAATTAGTTGATATCATTTAACTGTATGCATATTATTTGCATTAAGAATAGTTACTTGAAATTATGATTATTTACTTAGGATTACTACTATTATTATTAGTTACTTGAAACCATATAATTGAGTGCAAATTATTAGTATTAAATAGATCTATTTGAAAATGTTGGATTGGAATGTTTAAAATTATATAACATTATTTGTATTAGATAAGAATATGTGAAACCATATAAACAAATGATTATTACTCTACCTAAAATAGAAAAATTGTGCAATTAAAAAAATTATTGCAATGGAATGTTGAAAATATAAACAGTTAGGATTATAATCAAATATTTTCTAATGATTTTTAAAAGTTTGATTATAATCAAACTATTTACATTTGATTCAAATTTCAGTATTAAATAATCTATAAGGGGTTGGCATGCTGTTAGATAAACCGAATCTTATTATCAATAGGAATAGTTACTTGAAACCAAGTAATTTCTTGCAAATTATTAACACCCTCATGGAATTGATTCAGTTATATAAACTGAACAATACTGAAGTTTTTAGAGGGATTTTTAAAAATATTTTCTCATTGTTTTTTTATGGATTTAATAATAATAATAATAAATTCTTTGGAGAAGTGTCAAAAGTTCTTGGGTTTTACATGGAAATCAAGAATAAGACAATGGGAAATGAATTGGTTGTTAAAATTATTGCCAATAAATTCTATAGCTTCCTTATGACAAGAATATTTAAATTTCTTTAAAAGAATTTTTAAAAAATTTACATATGCATATTAAAAGTACTTATAATGATGAAATAGATCCCAGGTTCACTCTGACTTGGAGTAGTAGTAGTACCTGTTAGGGTCTCATCTATGGGTCTAATAGATTGGTTAGATAATTATTAGTGGCAGATAGGAATTTTTGAAACCATATAACTGTGTGCGAATTATTTTTATTAAGTTACTTGAAGCTATAATTGTTTACTAAAGATTATTGTTATTATTAGTTACTTATAACTATATAACTGTATGCAAATTATCAGTATTGAATGGATCTGTTTGAAAATGATTAGTATTAAATTGGAATACTTGAAACCATGTAACTGTGTGAACACAAATGAGTATTATTATTATTATTGAATAGGAGTAATTACTTTAAATCTTACGATTGCGCATAAATTAGTAGTATTAGATAGGAATACTTGGTATCATATAACTGTGTAAAAACAAATGATTATTATTTAATAGGAATAGTTACTTTGAATTATATAATCATGTATAAATTATTAGTATTAGATAGGAATAGTTGATAACATACAATTGTGTGCAAACAAATACTATTATAGGCAAATAAAACATGTGCAATTTGAAAAAAACGAGTGCAATGCAATAGAATGTTGAAAATATAAATAGTTAAGATTATAATCAAACTCTTACAAATTAACCAAATTTCAGCATTAAATAACCCATATGAGGTTGATATGTCCTTAAGCTAAACTAAACCAAACCTTATTATTATTGAATAGAAATAGTTACTTGAAACCATACAATTTCTTGCAAATTATTGCATAGGAATACTTGAAACAGAATAATTTTGTGTAAAATTATTAGTATTAGATAGGAATACTTGGAACCATATAACTGTGTGCAAACAAATGATTGTCTGCATAGATACATTGGCTCTTAAAACTGATATTGCTTATTTCAATAGGAAGTATTTACCTGTTTAAAAATGATGTGAAAGTACATTTTTGTACTGTATATAATTGAAGACTCTAATTGTTGACTTTGGCATAGAATAATCCAAGGGTTCATATCCTGTAAAACCAACCAACCAACAAAAAAAAGTTTACAAGAAGAAAAAAAAAATTTCATTTCAATGCAAATGTTTACTGCTATGTGAAATCAAAAAGTTCTGAGACTTTTCTATGAAAAGCTTTTTTTTTTTTTGTAATTTTGTTAAAATTGACTACCATTCCCTTAAAAGTTGTTTGCTAGTGCAATGCTTTGAAAACTCCCTGAAAATCCTTTAAGCATTGTATCTAATTCTCATTGTATCAGCTTCATGATGTCAAAACTGTAACATTTCAGCTTTAACTTTTCATCATTCTGATGCACAATTGGTTTGATTTTTTTGACATGTTCAGTTTAATGTTCATTGTGGATTACCAAGACCCTTTTTTTCCATCTTCTGGTGTTGCTCTACAACTCTTCTACCACACAAAATATTGTTCAGCTCATTACTTCATTGCTATAGTCCTGCTTTAAAGGCTGATTTCTAAAGTTTAATGCAGAATTTGCTATTTCCCCTCTGCTCAAATTCAAGAGATCCACTCTGAAAACACAAATGAGCAGGTGAACGTCTTTATAGAAATAAATGTAACTCACATCTGAATGTTCACAAATGAACATGGTGACCCAAATTCAAATTTGGGAGACTCCCTGTAGCATTGTAGCTAACATGTTGGACTGTGACATTGTTGTAAGTGGGTTCAAACTCCAGTTGTGCTATTACATTCACTTTCAAAATAATACCCTTGGGAAAGGTCTGAACCCTCTCATCCGCACATCTATCATTTAATAACACCACTACTGCTCTATAAGGATGGTGTTAGCATTAGATAACCTATGAAGGTTGATATGCTATTAAACTACGTAACCAAAACTGTACCAAGTTCAAATTCTGGACAAAGCTGTTTATGTTTCACTTTGTGTCAATGCCCTTGAGAAAGCATGAATCCATCTGTTCTCCCCATAGCTATGGATAAATTGTTGGACATACTGGGTTCTTTAGCTTTGGTTAAGCAATCAGTCTAACAGAAGGAAAAATCTGAATTCAAACCAGCTTTGTTCCACTTAAAAATTGACATTGTATCACATTCTGGCTTTTACAGGTTTTTTGTTGAAAAACTGACACTGGCAAAAAATTATTAGGTAAAAAAAAAAGAACCATTCAATTAATTTCCATAAAAGTTATATGATTAAAAATAAGAACTGAAGAAAATTACAATTTTTCAAAATTAAACATTATTTTTTGTAGAATTTTAAAATGTAAGTCTGTTTGGCACCAAAATTATTTTAATGGTTCATTTATTTTTTCACAAATTAAATACTGGGCTTTTAAACCTTGGTATGACAACCAGTCTAGAAGAAAAATTCTGAATTCAAATCAGCTGAAAAAATGACTTTATGTCACATCTTGCCAGTGGTGGAGACATTAGGTAAATACATCCTTTTAACCTTCTATTGTGTGTGCATGGCTGTTTCATGGTTCATTTGTTTAGAATGGGGATGGTCCAAGAACTTTTTCATGGCACCTGTTATAGTCCTTATAAATGGGTTGAACTACAAAATATTTTTTTAAAAACTTGTTCAATATATTTAAAGGCTAAACCGAGGTTAACTGTTGGTAAGAAGATTGTTATGATAATCTTCCAAATGGGATAGCCTGCCTGCCTGATCAGGATTTGAACTCTTGGCTTTTTACTTCAGCTTGAATATTTCCCACTACTGGCACTGGTTGGATATATACAACAATCTAAGTCACAGGATAGGCTTGTAGATATGTGTATATATGTATGTGTAAATATGTATATCTATGTGTGTATATATGTATATACTACTGATGTAAGATGGAAGCAACCATTTTTGTTTTTCTTTTTTTAAGTAATACATATTAAAACTCATGACTTAGAGTTATGTCATGCCTAAAGCAATGATTTTAGATAGATCATCAAAGTTAAGCAACACTGAGCCTGATTAAGTGGGTGATTACTTAGTAACAGCAGCTACTAGAAGCAATCTGAGGTCTGGATGCCAAACTAAGCAAAGCTTAGTAAATTGTAACAATAGAAATGTTTTTTCATATTATATATTTTTAGGCTTAAATCAGGAGAGCTTTACTACTAGGCAAAGGGGTAGGGAGTCTCCATGGTGTAGTGGCTAACATGATGGACTACAACACTATAGTAAGTGAGTTCAAACTGTTTATTTTATTGTGCTCACTTTCTAATACCCTTGAGAAATGTATGAAGCCCCTTTATTCACGCAGCTATGGATTAAATAGTATGGCTACTGTTCTTCTAAAAGGATGGCTAGCGTTAAATAATCCACAAACAAAGAAACCAAAACTAAGCTGAAGGCATGAACCCATTTCTTCCCTTTTTTTGCTATACATAAATAGCAGAGCTTTGGTATGTTAACTGACTGAGGAGAAGGAAAACTCTGAATTCTAATCAGCTACTCTGTTTAAAACTTGTGTGGGTAAAGGCACATTGGATGCAACTTAGTCTGCTTATTGAACATTAACTCTCAAATTTTATTGTTTGATTGCGTACTTGGAAATATATTTGACTTACAGTGCACACCAAATATTAACTCCATTAAAATATGAATATACATTGTTATATATTCAGGCAGACTAAATTCTTTAGCCTTAGTTAGGTAACCAGTCTAGGAGAAGGAAAACTGAATCAAAACCAGCAGTATTCTACTTATGAATTGACCTTTTGTCATATCCTGCCCATGACAAAAGGTTGGGTAAATACATTATTATATATTAGAACATGTTGCTGTAATCTATTGTGGGGACCAGAAAGAAGATGTAGATGGAAAAATTGAATTATGAGATAAAAGTCAACCTAACTGAAAAGAAAGGAGAGAGAGCGGGGAGAAAGAGACATATACCGTAACCTGGTTTATAAAGGAGGATGCTACTCTTGTGACATATCTTGGGCAGGAATAGCAAGGTGGAGTCCATCCTTCTTTAGGTCTACAGGTGGCTTGAATTCAAAGTTTTCCTTCTTCTAGACCAGTTTCCTATACCAAGGTTAAAGAGCCTAGTCTGCCCTATCCGAAGGGGAAGAGAGAATAGTTAAATTCATACCTTTGCCAAGGATATTGCTGCTCTGTGAAATGCAAACATCCTTGTTCAGTATTTGAACTTGGATCACCAGGTCCTACCATGATAACTGTTACCCCATGAGCGCCTCCTGAAAATAGGACTTAATCCATTAAAATAAACTTTCATCTGAGATATTTGCTTGCTTTGTTCTGATAAACAGATTGCTGGTTGTTAAAATGTGAATATCTAGGACTTTTGACTTTGATTCTAACTTTAAAATTAGTTGGTTTATTTTGTTGTTAAAGTGTTTGTTTCTGGTATTGGAAATCCTGTAATATGTGTGTATATGTGTACATATATATATATATATATATATATATATATATATATATATATATATATATATATAATCAGAGTAGATTGACAGTGGTCTGAGCCCTTGGGCAAAAAGTGTTATCCGCTCTTTAATTGACACCCCTACTACTTATTTCCTGCTATCTTAATCATCCATTTGTTTCTAAAACTCCTTGTCTTAAAATACTGGCTGTTTCAAAAGATTTCATATCATTTGAAATGTGCAGTATTTCAGAAAAATTGATATCATTTCATAGTCTAATAACTTGATCAATTCTTGTTGAAATGATCTCAAATTTTAACAGCATGTGTAGAAACAACTCAAAATTCTTTTTAATGTTTAAATGCTTTTTCTTTTCCAGTGAGTGACATTTCTACCTCCAAAAAGAAAAAAAAAGAAATAAAAGAAAACATTAAACATAGAATTGTGAGTTTTTTCTCTGTCATATTTAGGCATCAAACAGTTTCACTTTATGTGGCCTCATCTTCATTTAATTGCAAGAAATGAAGACATGGAAAAGAAGAACTTTGGCCATTATAGTTGACATGCTGTTAAAATTTGAGATCATTTGAGTAAGAATTGGTCAAGTTATTTGATTATAAAGTATTAATTTTTTTTTAAACACCCTGTATAATTATAGGGGTGCTTATTTTTAGGCCTATGGTGTACCATTATGCACATATCTATCAGAATCTATTAACTGAACAGCAAGGTAGCTATAAAACATTGATTCATTTGAGGTCACTTCAAAAATGAAATTTTTTCTACTTGAGCCTCATGAGGATTTGGGACCTCTAGCCCTACCCCAAATACCTGACCGCTAAGTCTGCCTCTTGTTATATATTTACATACACACATTACAATAGTAATATTAAATTATCTTTGGAATGTAGAGTTTTTAAACTATCTAGACATTTAAGCATCAAACAGCCTCTTTTATTGTGACCTTGTATGTATTTAATTGTGAGAAATGAAGATGTGTAATGGGGAAGAATTTAGGGCATTCTAATGCCAGTGCAGCTGACATTAGGCAATTTTATAAGCAAAAATATTTTTTAAATAGATAAAAAAGAAAATAACGGTGCTTTTTCTTGCCACTATAGATTCCTAAGCAAATTGGGAAAGACAAACAAGAGTTATCTACCCTTTGGTCACTTTGCGATCAATGCCGAATTAAAAAAAATTTACAGACTTTTATCACCAGCAATTCTCCCTCCCTTCTTTTTTTCTGTTTCTATTTTATTTTATTTTTTGTCTGTGATCCCTAAAGACATATACTTTATGAATACTGAAAATAAGGCGAGGAGGGGAATGTATCTCTGATGACTGACAGTCAAGGCAAAAGGGGCATAGGTGCCCTTATCAGAGACATTTCTACTTAACTAAAAAATCTCTGCATGTTTTTTTTTCAGGTACTTAAGGGACATTTATTTGTGTGTGAATAACCTCTTTAGCTTGATTGGGCAATTTGAGGTTTTTATCATTTTAAAAACTGTGGAATTTGAAAACTTAAAAAAAGAAAATTAAACCAGTTTCATGATTTTATTATTATGTCAAACATCTTGAGATTTTTATTTTATATCTGGATGCATCTGTTGATTTCATCTGGAACATACATCTGGACTGTTTGCTGACTTCCTTCTTGAAAAGGGACTTTTTTTTACTTCTGGGAGAGTAAAAAAAAAAAAGCAGTGAATTTGGATTTTTTTAATTCGGTTTTTAAACTAACCCAAATGACTGCAATGTTTGGAGCAAAGTTTTTTTAAGTGTGTGCATTTTCTTTCAATTCATTTTTTAAAATAATTTAATGGACTAACATCATCATAATATTTTTTTTTTAATATGAAAAAAATATAATGGTTGAAAATATATTATGGACAATTCAAAAATTAGTTTGTTATTTTTTTTAGCATATTTTTTTAATGCCATTGCAACATTTTTTTTCTTTTTAATGTAAAATTTTTCCTTATGGAATTCTTCTCAGGATAATGAAATAAAAGATATCTCAGGTCTCTGAAACTAATATTCTCATAGGGAATCTTTATCAGATAACAAATTCTGTTCTCTAGATTAAAAAAGCAAAAACAAAAATGTTGTTCTTTTTAAAAAAATTTTTTAATCTCCTACCCTCAATATATTAGATGATTACCCTCTGTTTGATGTTTGAATTTAGGCTTGATATTTCAGGCTTATATATGTGGCAATATATCATTGCAGCTCGCCCAGTTTCATTTGCTAAATGACTCAACCCATATTGTGTAGTTTCTTTTCGGCCTTTTATTCCCACTGGAATAATGTTGTCTCACTCAAATTTCATTTTCATTTTAACCCTTAAAGCATCATAGTTAAAGCATAATTTTGCATATCTAGAACTTAAAAAAAAACAAAAAACAACTTGGTAATGAAAGGGTTAAAAATTGAACTTATCTGCAAAAGGTTAACAACTGAAAAGATTTTTTTTTAAATTTTTTTATATATATTATTGCTAAACAATTTCAGTATACCTTGGAAGTGAAAGAGTTAAGACAAGATTAGTTAGCTGCAGGTGTTGGCCAAAATTGTACAAGCCACAGGTCAGCTTCATGAAGAAGAAACAAACAAATTTCAAAGAATAAACTTGCCATTTCCTTATATACTTTTTGAGAATCCTGGTGGCTGGGGATTCTGGGTGTGACTCTTTGCAATATGAACTTGTATGCTGTTCCCTTGCTATCTTGATATTGACAACAGACAAAGATTGATCAATCTTTTACCCTACTCTATCTAATGGTCAACTCCCAACCCTGATGTTCATGTTCTTCCCACGACTAACCACAGGGGAAAAGGGAGGATTCTACTGTTTGCTTTCTTGAATATATAGGGCCCTCGCTTCTGGAAAAGAACCCCCTACATCTACCCTTGTCTACTGATCTCTAACTACACTAGTGTTAAAAACTTGTTTATGACAGACATTAAAAAAATTAACCCTTTCATCCAGATCTGGAAATCCTTTGTATCTTATCATCTATTAAAATCTGCTGACCGCTTAACTCATTAAGGTAGGAGTCCTATGATGTAGTGGCTAGCATGCTGAACTGTGACATAATAGGGAGCTAGTTCAATCTCCAGTTGCACTTTGCCCAGTTGGCTAGGGCTGTAGAATACACTGACTGCACCTCTGCTGAGGAGTAAGACCCCACCCCCAATGAATGTCCTGGATATGACACTAAACAATGATGAGGTTCCAGTGATACTGGAGTTTTGGGGAATGTGGAGAACCCCTTCATTGCCATTGCTCCCAGGTCCACTCTGACTCGGAATGGTAGCACCTGATAGGACCCTATCTATGGTTTAAATAGAATTAACTGCATATTTATGCTAAACTGAATTGTTTGAATTAGAACTGTTTGACTAAACTGAATAGCTTGAAATAGAAATGTTTTTGACAATTAAACTGTGTACTTACATTCAAACTGTGTGTTAAACTGAATTGTTTGAAATGAAACTGTTTTTGACATTGAAACTCTGCTTACACTAAACTGAATTGTTTAATATAGAACTTCTGTGCTTATATTAAACTGAATTAGCTGAATTAGAACTGTTTAAATAAATTGAATAGCTTGAAATAGAAATGTTTTTGACAAACTGTGTACTCATGCTAAACTGAATTGTTTAAAATAGTAGTGATTATTTGTATAAAAATGGATTTGGCATTAAATAACCTACAAAAGTTGATATGCCATAAAACCAACCAACCAAACAACCATCCATTCGCACTATTACATTCACTTTTGGGCTAATGCCCTTGGGAAAAGTATGAGCTCCCAGCTATGAGTTAAATGGCATCACTTCTGTTCTTCTATGAGGGTGATAAATAACCCACAAATGTTGGTATGCCATTAAACAACCAAACCAAACCAATTCATTTAGCTATCTTTTTAATACTACAATACACACATATGTCCATGCACACCAGCTATGCCCACATATGCCTGTACAGATAAGCTTACCCTTACATGCATATATGATAGGCCTATATGTACACATACACATATAGACATGCTCAAACCTACACACATATGCATTATTGCTCTTAAATATGTGCACCCAGAGACTGAAGAGCTTATAGTGTCACACACACACACACACACACATATATATATATATATAAATGCAGTAAGCTGAGTTAAAAAATATATTTTGGCAAAATTATCATTTCAAATTGTGGGCCAGTTGTTATATAAGTAAGTAAAGTTGGTGACCTTAGTTGAGGGTGACCCAAAGGCTCCCTTTTCAATAGCTACTACCCTGAGGGGTAGAGGAGAGCACTACTCCTTTCTCTGGATTGCTCCACTTTACCATTGATCCTTACCTTATAGTGCTGAGTGTTAAAGCAAGGCGGCATCAAGTACCATTTTTTGAGTCTTTGGTATGACTTGACCTGGGATTGAACCCCGGTCTGCCGGACCATTTGCGAACACTCTACTCAATGGCTCAGTTATAGTTGTTATATTGGAGTACAATATATGTATAATATTTATATATGAATATGTATAATATTTATGAAAATGTGCTGGACCGACCTGGGTAGGTATGGAAGCATTTGGTTTGGTTTGGTTTCTTTGTTTAATGCCATATCAACTGTCATAGGTTATCTAATGCCAGAGCTATCCATTGATACTATTTAACACTTAGCTGGAGGGATAAGAGAATTCATACCACTCCCAAGGGTATTTGTCTGAAAGTGAATGTAATAACATGGGGCCAATTGGGAACATGTATATTGCAATGTGTTGTCATATATACTTTTTTTTATTTCACCAACATATATGAAAAACATTGTAAAAATTTAAGTTAAAAATTGAAATCACTTCGGATTTTGATATCTTAGTAGTGAGTACAGATTCTTATAATATTAGGATGTATCTTGCTCATCCTGACACTGAATTTGTAAAAAAATACATGATTTTTGGTCTTCATCTTTTTAAACTTTTCATTTTCAGTTATCATAACTCATCATAATCATCATAAAAGTATGCTGACAGCACCAATTCTTTGACTCTCTCCCTATCTATCCCTACTGGCCATCACTCTTGGTAGGTCCTCTAGACGGCACCCAGTGTCTGCACAGAGCTAATGAATGTAAGTTTTTGATGGTTGGCTAACACTGGTTTGTTCATGTGTAAGAGTCCATTGTTATGAGTTCATCCTTACTTCTCCAGCATTGCCCAGCATGTCTTGCTTGCCTTTCCCACATGGCTTGTAAGATGTGAAGAAAATGTTTATCCAACTGCTATTTTGTAGGGTGCTGCTTCCTGGATTTGTTTCAAAACAACATATTGCATTCTTTTGTTGTTCTCTTCTTACATTTTCTTCAAGCATTTTTTTAAGAAAAAAAGAACTGTCGTACTAAGTGTTTTCTCTTGTCAAATTATTCCTTTTTGGATTTGCCGTTATTTTTTATTCATTTTTTTTTTAAATAGTGGCAGTTTTGTTATTTTCATCTTTTGACCTCACAGACTAATCTCTGCGATACACAAGGGTGTTACAACACTATGATTGAAAAGCTGTAACATAGTAGGTCTATTTTGTTTATTGGTGATCAAGGCTAAGCTAAGTTTAGTAAATATTCATATTGTTTATTAGATATTAAATGTTCCAAGATGATGTGGAGGGATTGTCTGTGGTATAATAGATAACATGCTGGACTCTGACATTGTAGTATATGAGTTCAAACTCCAGTTATGTTATTACTTTCACTTATGGAATTTACAAAAAGTATGAGGCCTCTTATCTCACCTCCAGCTATGGGTTAAATAATACCACTGCTGTTCTTCTACAAGGATGGCTTTGGCATTAAATAACCCATGAAGATTGATATGTCATAAAACAAAGAAATCCAGCTATGGGTTAATACCACTGCTTTTTTTTTACTACAAGGCTGGCTTTAGCATTAAATAACCCATGAAGATTGATATGCCATAAAACAAAGAAACCTAGCTATGGGTTAAATAATACCACTGCTGTTCTACAAGGATAGCTTTGGCATTAAATAACCCATGAAGATTGATATGTCATAAAACAAAGAAATCCAGCTATGGGTTAGATAATACCACTGCTGTTCTTCTACAAGGATGTCTTTGGCATTGAATTACACCTGGAGGTTGATGTGCCTTTAAACCAAAGAAAACAAACCAAAATCAAGACAGTGATGAAATTTTTTAATCAAAAATATTTATGTGGTGCATTCGATAAGTTTCCAGACTTTTTTGTACAGGCATTTAAAATTGTCGTAGACTCTGAAAAAATCACTATGTTATTGCTATACATCTTATGAGATGACTGACCAATTCTTATGATTTCAGGTTCAAATGAACAGCTACAGTAGCAATTGGAATACACCCTACTAAAGTCTGATTGTCACTGCTGGTGAACTTCAAAAATGCAATCCGGACGTGAGGACACTTTAGAAGAACGATATGCAATAAAATTGTGTTTTAAACTTGGAACAAAATGCCACAGAAACGTATGGAATGCTTCAGACTGCTTTTCGACCATCTTGCATGAATCGAGCATCAGTTTTTGAGTGGTATAAGAGATTCAAGGAAGGCAGGGAGTCTGTGAGGGATGATGAGAGGTGTGGGAGGAGTAAGGAAGTCAATACACCAGAGTTGATTGGCCAAAGGGTTAGGGTTACTATGTTGAAGTTTTAAGGGAGTTCAGGAAGAGATTCCGTCAGAAGAGGCCAGCACTCTTCAAATCAGGTCAGTGGCATTTCCAGCAGGACAATCCACCAGTCCACAACTCCATCCTTGTCACAGACTATTTGAGCAAGATAGGCATCAAGACAGTTCCTCAGCCTCCCTATAGTCCAGACCTTGTTCCCTGTGACTTTTGGTTATTCCCTAAGCTCAGAGACTGTCGTTATGAGACAATTGAGGAGATAAAAGAAGCTGTGACGAAGGTCATTGACAAGCTCACACATGAGGACTTTGATGGGGCCTTCCAGAAGTTGTTGGAACGGTACAGAAAGTGCATTGCAGCCGGTGGAGATTACTTTGAAGGGGACTAGAGTTTCATGTGTGTACTATCAATAAAAGTGGGCATACGAAAAAAGCCTGGAAACTTATTTAATGATCCTCGTATCATTTGAGGTGAATTTTTTGGCAAAAAACAAAATAATTTTTTTTTCAGAATTTTTTTCCATAGATGTAAATTTTACATTATTTTTAATTAGTTTATCACAAAGATATTTTAATTTTGTAAAAATATCTGTTTTGAGGCAATTCCAAATGCTGTCAAGTCAGAGTGCTCCCAGCTTGAATAGAGATCTGTTATCATATTTTTGCTGGCTGACAAGTCCCAACCATGTGAAACTTACAGTAAAATGTGTAATGTAAATGGAGAATTATCTTTTAATAATAAAAAAAAATATATTCACAAATGGACTAAACTCAGGTTTTTTTACTATGAGCCTGAGTCAAAAAGACAGTCCAAAGAGTGGAAACACACTGACTCGCTTCAGTAAAGAAAAAGTTCCAGGAGCAGTAGTTAGTGAAGAAGATCTTGCCAACAGTCTAGAGGGCATGAAAGGACCCATCACTATTGATTTACTTTGAAAAAGGGGGCAACACTAAACAGGGCTTCGTTTTGCTAATTCTTTTGTTAAAATCCATCTTATTTACCGAATAACCCTACTAGGCCGGATACATTACTAGGTTCACAGACAACAGGTGGACCCATGTACTGTTGAGTGGTATCTGAAATGCCAGAAACGACCACTTGAAAGACCTCCATGATGATAGGAAGATTAAATTGTCAAGAGATTTGAACCAGTATGAAAAAAGAAGGGCAAGAACAAGAACAAAACACAAAAGCATTGTCGCCAGCGATGTGGAAAATATCAGACCACTTAGCCAATAAGGATATATATATATATATATATATATATATATATATATATATATATATATATATTACTGCACATATGTTGCTCATTCCAACAATATGCTGAGAGGAATGACTCAATCAGAGTAGATTTGCTCTATGCTAAAAAATAGCAACCCTTGTTCGGAAACTGATGTTATGGATGAACCCCATGCTACATTTCATGTGACTGACTTTCATGCGATGCATTTGTTGGATCAGTAAAATGGTAATTCCTGTGGGTAGAGTGGGTGAGAGAGAGGCTCTCTGTGATTGGATATACTAATGACGTAATGAGCCCAGAAGTCTTGGCGTAAAAATCCCAAATCCAGTCAGACAGATTCTACCAGACGTTCCGTGAGGCGGGGACGTTAAAAGCTTTCAGAAAGACAACCCTAAGATAGATATCTTCTTCAGCGCGCCGGTAAGTCCCTTAAACTCAACTTTATACATAGGGAGGACTGTATATTGTTATTAATTGTTTCACATGTTGAATAATAAATTGTTAGAATTAAACGAAGTATTAATTCATTTATTTGTTGCTGTTAGCCTCAGAATAAACGCTATACTAACACAATACATTCATTAAGCGGGTAGATGTAATGGGTTGTTAAACGAATGTGGCGGTCAATAATGTCTACTCAGGCAGAGTAACAATAAGTTATTGAAAGTGCTCAACTTTCTTTATGGAAGAAGTAAGTTTATTAACTAATATAAAAAATAATTATAAACTAACAAAAAGAGTCAGGAAGAACAGCCAATCACAAAGGTATTTTTAACCAAAGTGCCCAACTACACAGAATGCAGGAGCTATATATATATACATATATATATAATATCCAGTCAGCGTCCGAAGACAGTGGGTGTGGATTATTCTTGTATAGAATATATGAGGAATATCATATGAATCTTTTTTTTTCTTCATCGTACGCATATGAACTGTAATTCCACATTTGCTGTTCTGCAACTTCAAGTATAGCATGTAAAAAGTCATCTGACGAGACGGAGAGTATATTAATATTCCCCGTTGAAATGAATTTATTATGACAACTTAACCAGGTTTGAGTTTCCATATAATTACACACACACACACACACACACACACATATATATATATATATATATATATATATATATCCTATTTACCAACCCCTCCGCTCGAGTAGGATATGACACAAGGTCAATTTTTAAGCGGAGTTTATCAGGTTTGAATTCAGAGTTTTCCTTCTCCTAGACTAGTTGCCTCACCAAGGCTGAAGAACCTAGTCTGTCCTACTATCTACCCATAGCTGGAGGGAGAATTATTGGATTCATACTTTTCTCAAGGGTATTAGTGCTATGTGAAGTGCAATTCGTCTCGTCCAGGATTTGAACTCGTGTCGCTAATATATATATATATATATATATTAGCTACAATTCAAATGAAGAAGGCACATTCAAAAAATCACATTCAAATACAAACTTAATACAGATATAGAATGACTATATCTCCTCAAAGGGACACAAACACTTAAGGTGCAAACATCTCCGGGGAACATGGACAACGAAGTGATATGCCACATCAAACAGAAATAGATACATATCAGCAACTTAGACGCTTCATCTTTCAAACACAAATCAGACTGCAACACATGGTGACTCAACTTGGACTTACTTCTAGTTGACGATATCACACCAATTTCTGGGTCATTTTATATCGTCAAATGAAGAGGAAAGTTTTCTTCGAAATATCATGAAAAAACTAACATTTTATTTTTATTTTATATATTTCCGCTTCAATAGTCTTAAATGTAAGTACTCTATTGTATTGTGTGTGCATTGACATGGAAGCCAATGCCTGAGCGGCTCGTTCAAAACTATGCCCTAGTGTTTCGACTTGGTTGGGTGTATTCGCCAGTATCGCTATGTCATCGGCGTAGTCGGTGTCGGTAAATGTTTTTGCGGGGTACCTTCTGCTTCTTTTCTTTGTCAGCTCGAAGCCGTTTTCTTTTCAACATTTTCTTAAACATATTAGAGATTATTTCTTTTTATAGGCAGTGTCATCTTTAATTCATTTATATATATATACATATATATATATACCATCATCATCATTATCATGTCGTGCCACTAGCACGGATATCCCTGACTCTCTCTCTCTCTCTCCCGCCACTTCTCTCTATCATTCATCGCCTTCGGCAGGTCTTCAGTACTACATCCCGTATCCTCAAATAGCTGCTGCATGTATGTTCGAGCTTTTGCTCAGCCATATGTCCTGCTTTTGCTCGGCCATATGTGGGGGTTCATCGGAGTACATCACTTATGAGCTCGTCCCTGCTTCTCCAGCAGTGTCCTGCATGTCTGGTTAGTCTAACTTGGATAGTTTTCGTGATGGGAGACAGGTGGCTGGAGAGTTAGTGCCTTGTGGGGTGTTGTCGCCAGGACTTGTTCAATATTGCTCGTAACATTCTGGTGTAATTGCCGTCTAGCTTCTTCTCCAGCCGTTTAGTTAGCGTCCCAGTAGTGCATCCATACAGCAGTATCGATACGACCGCTGCCTGGAAGAAACTGCGTTTTTATTTTATCGGTCAGGTCTGATTTCCATATGATTGATAGCCTGTCGATAGCTGTCCATGCCTTTGTTAGCCGCGTGTCGATATCTTTTTCGGTCGATGAGACACTGCTTCCTAGGTAGGTGAACTTGTCTACCAGTTTCAGAGAGGTTCCCTCTAGTGTGGAAATGCCATCTGTTTGATTATAGCACATATATTCAGTTTTGTGTGCATTGACATGGAGGCCAATGCCTGCGGCGGCTCGTTCCAAATTATGCAGTAGTGTTTCGGCTTGGTTGGGTGTATTCGCCAGTACCGCTATGTCATCGGCGTAGTCGACGTCGGTAATTGTTTTTGCGAGGTACCTTCTGCTTCTTTTCTTTGTCAGCTCGAAGCCGTTTTCTCTTACTTTATCAATCGATGTTCTAAGCACGTAGTCTAGACAGACGATAAAGAGGTATGGGGCTAGCTACAATGTCGAAGTATTCTGTGTCTCCATCCGGTGAACGTACTTTCACTTTGGTGTTTCTATAGAGAATCGTTATTACTGCTACGGTTTCTTTTGGTACGCCGTATTCTGGTAGGATTTGTTCAATCTTCCCTCTGTGAATGGAATCGAAGGCCTTGGTAAAGTCGACAAATAGTAATGTCACCTGTAGGTTTTTGCCCGTACCCTTTAAGGATTCTACGGATGGTCACTATTTGTGAGGTCGTGGATCTATTTCTTCGGAAGCCATTTTGGTTTTTCCTAAGGATGTTGTCGATTTTGGGTTCTATGCAGTTTCATCGCAGGGCATTGTAAATTTTGGCTGCTATGGATGTAAGTGTTATACCTCGGTAGTTCTTGGCTAATCTGAGGTCAACCTTTTTAGGGAAGGAGAGGATGCATCCCTTCATCCATCTGTCTATCGGATTTTGACTATAGACTGCGTTGCAGTGTCGGAGCAGTATGTCGTCGAATTGTCTGGTCTTCCATACTTTTGGGGGAATCTCGTCAAGCCCTGCAGCTTTCCTATTTTTAAGTTTTCTTAGAACCGAGTTGAGTTCTTCTTGAGTGAACAGTCCTAGTTTAATGTCCAATTGCTTACTAATAATTGATTGGTTCATGCATAACTTTCGGTGGGTTTCCCAGTAGATTTTCGAAATGCTGTTTCCACAGTTTTATTCTTTCTTGTTGGTTTGCAGCTTTCAATTTTTCTTTGGCTGTGCTCTTCCTTCTACTCACTTCGTTTATTGTTTGCCAGGCTATCCTAGATTTCCTATCTTCCACTGAATCTCTAATCTTATCTATCTGATTTTTTATGTATTCTGTCTGTTCTTTTAGATATATGCCTGCTAATTGATATTGTGTCTTTTTTAGTTTTCGGGCATTTGTGTTTGTTGGGTTCTTCCGATAGCTTTTGGAGGCAGTTTTCACGTGTGCGCGTTTTTCTCTAACCGCTAACGTTTCCCATGGGACTCTATATTTAGTTATAGGTTTTGTTGGAATACACTTCGCTGCTGCCTCGAGGTGCGCGTTGACGAAATTCTCCTATTCGTCATTTGGGGTACCTTTTTCTGTCTTCTCTTGTAGTGTCTCGAATCTGTTTCTTAATTCTAATACATATTTATCTCTTATATCTCTGTTGTTAAGAAGGGCCCAGTCATAGTGTTTTGTGGTCGCTGTACGTGTGGCGTTTATTCGTAGGCTTAGTCGTATTTTTGTCGTGACTATTCGGTGATCGGAGGACACACCCTCGAAAGAGGAGTATGCCTCGCAATTGATTGCACTATTTTCCATTTCTTGTTTATAAAGACGTAGTCTATCTGTGCTTTATGTGTAGGTCAATAATTTTCCCTCCCTTTTTTGATAGTTTATATTGAGGCATATTAATCTATTTTCTATCATGAAATCAATTAGATGTTGTCCATTCCTATTTGACGTGTTGTGTAGGCTGTATTTGTTGTTTCCGTTTTTCCCGATTTGTGCATTCATATCTCCGCCAATGACTTGCACGTTGTGTTTCGGAATGCTACGCACTAGAGAGGCTAACTCATCGTAGAAGGCGACTAGTTCAGTTTCTTCACTAACATTGGTAGAGCTGTAGCAGGAGATGATTGTTGCTCTGGGGTTGCCATTAAACGTAGCTGCCATCATCCTAGGTTGTATTCTCTCAATGCTATTGTTTTTAACGCTCTTGATCCTATAAGCATTCCTATCCCTCCTACCGTGGCATTGACATAGTTTTCCCACGCTGATACAGTGGCTAGCGTCCATCCATTGCCAGTTTCATGATATTTGATATCTTTGGTGTGCGTGTATCTGTGTTCTTGTATGCATATTATGTCTATCTTATGTTCTACGGCCGATGCTGTCAGCTCCGGTAGTTGACCTATTCTATTTAAGTTTCTAACGTTAAATGTCACTATTTGTATTGTTTGTTTGCATTTTAGTAGTTTTTGTTGTTGGAGCTCTGCAGCTGATTTTTCGAACACTGAGGCCTGGGCTCCAACCTCAGCAGGACACGCCCCTCTTTTACCCGCGCGAAGAGCGATGCGGTTTATATATGTGGTTTGAGTGTGGGTCATGGTTATCTTTCGATGACTGTTTTTATTCTCATCTATAGAAGCCACTCTTATAGATGAGCAGCAGTAGTTCCTCGATCGAACTGATGATCCTGAGCGTTAAGCCGCAAGTTTCGCACGTCCAGGACCAGGTTAGGCATTGCGTTTGGCCGTCAAAGGGTTTATTCGCATACCTTTACGTCCATCATGCTGCTTCCCATGTGTACGTAAAAATGGGGGGCTTTCTTTTCTCTTAAGTTTTAGATTAATTAAAGTCCAGGACTAATGTATATTTATAAGAGTTTTGGGGTATATTTTCACCTGTCTTCTGATACTGGTCCTAACATGTGTTTTTTGTTGTTTTTTTTTTGTGGCATGAGGACTTTTACTTAAGCTTCTTTTTTCTTCTTCTAAACTACTATGGGGGGAGCTGTGAGAATTCTAAACTTATAGAAAAGATTCAAAACCTTTTGCCGTGTATACTAATACATTAGACCAGAGTCATATATTCAATTTGGATTTACGGTAAAAGTGTCTTTACATTTAAAACACATTGTTCAAGCGGCATTTTACAAAGAATAAAACAGCATACAATTTTGTAAAATTTTCGGCATTTTAAATTAGTAGGACTTAAAGACATTATACTAACCAATATTGAACCTTTAATTTTCTGGTGGCACAAGATAGTTCTTCATCTCTTCAGTTCAGCTCTACTGTTTAGTTATTAATGAATTTAAATATAATTTTGGGAAGGTCTACTACTTGGGGAGGGGGACACAAGTTATTTCGTCATTTTGGGGTGGGGGTGGGGGAAATGGGACTTTTAATTAGGCTGTTTTTTTTTGTTTTCTTCTAAACTTCTATGTGGGGGGAAGCTGTGAGAATTCTAAGCGTTTAGAAAAGATTCAAAACCTTTTGCCGTGTATACTAACACATTAGATTCTTCACAACGGAATGGAGGAAATGAATTCAAGTTAATCAACCAACCCAATTATCTTGGCAGTGGCAACAAAATATCTGCTGTATTCATTGTCAGTTATGACAAGTGAGAAAAGAAGTAGAAACTGAAAACTGGTTTTCCAAATATTGCTAACAAATGTTACAGGAAAACGTCAGTTTCTTTTTCTTTCTTTTTTTATTTTTTTAATTTTTATTTTGTTTTTCATTTTTTATTTTTTAGATTCTCTAGGTTCTTTTGAGCTGAACTCGAATTGGACATGTTTCACTTAAGATAAAACTCCAGATGAGACCTGCCCCACAGTTTGTAATACGAGTCTGAGCTTATCAAAAGTTGTGCTTGTGACAAGCATGAAAGAAACAGGTTTTCTCAAAACAAAACCAACTGCATTGGTTACTTTATTTTCTTTTTGGTATTATCAATTTTGCAAGTATTGACTGCCAAGCAACGAAACAAGATTTTTTGTTGGGTCCTTTTTCTATTTTTTTTTTTTTTTGTACTCATCTGAACTTACAAGAGCCGATTGATAAATAAGATTTCCAATCCTATAAAAAGAAGTCAAACACCAGTTAGAATATTGAAACTAGTATCAAAATGAATCAAAATTACTTATTTTCAAAATTGCGAGTTTAGTTTTCAATCTTACCATAAAGATACTCTTATTCGCAATTACCCTAGAAATAATCACCCCAAAAAGAAACAAAAACAAAAGGAAAAACTTTGCGGGGATGTGTGTTTACCGAACCCTTCCTCCACAGGAAGAATATGACACAATGTCAATTTCTTAAGCTGAACACTGCTAATTTGAATTCAGAGTTTTCCTTTGAGGACCGTACCAAGCGTACCAATTACAATTGGTGTCATCGTCACCTCATATTCTACAACTTTCTTAGTTCTCTAGCAAGGTCTAATTACTTGTCTCTCTTTCTCTATGAGGCAATAAAATGGGATAGAATAAACAGAAAAGAAATATCTGAATACACAAGGCAATAGAATAAGATCAATAGAGAGGAAATATAGAAATACATGGGGCAATAGAATAGGGTAAATAGAGGAGAAATAAGAGAATACATGTAATGGAATAGGATAAATAGAAAGGAAATATATGAATACTTGAGGCAATAGAATAGGATAGAGAGGAAATATGGAAATACATGAAGCAATAGAATGAGATAGAATAAATAGAAAGGAAATATAGAAATTATAAAAATGTATTTCTATGAAAAAAAACAAACCGTTTATTTGTCGCTGCCTCCCACCAGACACGACTTGACACAAGGTCAAAAGCCCGAATGCCGATTAAAGTGGGGATAAAGGGGAGGGGAGGTCAGGAACGAGCCGAGACTCGAACCCTGCTTGTCTGTGCTGCTCATCGGCTCACTTAGTGCAATGTGAGCCTGATGAGGCAAGCAGTTTCACGAACCCAAATGTGGGTCCGGGCACGTATGCCAGTTAACGGCTTAAACTAGACGCTTGGTCTAGTGCCGTGCATGGGGGACAAAGGAGACAAAAATGCAGCTCGCCCACCCGAAGGTAGCCTAGTCAAAACTAGGTGCCTAATTAAAGGCCCCAAGTCTGCCATTGTTCCTTTTCCAGGGCCACGCTCCAGACCGAAGTCCAGAACAGGCCCCGGGGCGCTCGCCAGGAGCTCGCCTTGGCCAGAGTGGAAAAGGGAGAAGTAGTCCCAGACAATACGGCGCCAAAAGGCTACCTCCCACAATTTGTCGAGAATTACTATTGAGACCCTCAGTACGAATTCGGGGACCAAACTGAAAAGGCAGGAAAGAATAACCAACAGGGAGGTTTCGTCACTCGCTTCTTGGACAGCCGATAAGAATTTCAAACAGGCAAGAAGCTTCCCAAGAAATAAAAGTAAAATTAAATAAAATTCGACTACTGAAATTCTACCAAGTTAAACAACTGAAAGAAAATCCAACCTGAGATAACTTTACAGAAGACTTGGAATTAAATGAAAGCTGAAACATTCCGACAAAATTAAAAAGAAAAGAAAAATACTCAAATTCCAAGAACTTTGTTTCCCGGTCGCTCTCTCAGATAAGTTCCTGCAAATTACACAAAAATTTGCAACATTTTATCTTTTCTATCCCTTTCTTTCTTGTTTCTTTTGCATAAAATTCCTTTTTAAAAACTTTATTGTCTGTGTTATCTTTTCGAATCAGTATCCGAACTAGAAAGCTGCGGAACTTACCATTTGAACTTACCGTTTAAAATTACACATTAAAGCCCCCTAAAAACATTACCCTGTTAAATACTAAATTTGGCTGTTAGTGTCACTCGCTTCACATCAAATTTTACTCTTAATTCTCTTCATATCAAATTTTATTCTCTTTAAATTCCTTTATATTGCAAATTTTATTCTCTCCAAATTTCCTTTAAAATATATGAAGCAATACTATAGGATAAATAAAAGTAAATACTGGAATACACAATGCAACTGAATAAGATAAATAAAGAGGAAATATGAGATTACAAAATGCAATAGGATTTTTTTATCAGCGATTCAAGCATTTATTAATTCGAAATATGATTAAAATGTAATACAATATGTAGGAAGATATGTAGGTGAAAAATAAACAAACCAATATAATAATAGACAATCATTTGTATAAATATATTTCCTTCCGATTGGTATAATAATACATATATTCATCCAAAAGCAATTTAATATGGAGATGATGCTTTGGTCCCGAGACAATGCCTAACCTCAAAAAGAAAGTAATGTAAGCATCCATGTAAACAGATGTAGAATTTATTACTGTTCATAACATAAATTTCGTTATTAAGTTTATAAAATTAATTATATCACATAAATTCAAATACTATGAATTGTACTTAAAATAAAAATAACATTCCCAGAAATATTTTAGTGCTTTTTAAATATTGAAGTTTTACGAAGTGTGTCCATTGACCGTAACTGTAGTCAGTTAACTCAGTTTGGCACAAGGTCAGAAATATATGGAGCCCCAATGATGTTAAATATTATGCTCACCTTCGATATGATATTTTGACGATGAGTTACAATCATTGCGCATGTGTCAAAATGCAATGAATTATATATATTCTATATACTTATTATACAAATTATTTATATATTTATATATGAATTTATCTAATAAATTCTATAACACAGTTATAAAAGATCGAAATATTTTAATCTCTGAAATGATGGTCTTGTCTCTCGGGAAGTTAAGTGAGAAAAAAAAGTTGATACGGAGGTAGAATGACATCTTCACGTCAGAAAACAGTGTAGAACCATCTAAAAAAAAAAATAGTCACCCAAGTCGGTAATGGTGTAAATCGCATACCGAGATGGTTGTTAAAAGGTTTGAAATACTAAAACGACAATAGAGAGAATCAACTTAGTAAACTTAAAAATGGTTGGTTAATGTCTCGGATCAATATCGACTGTCCAGCATTTACAGACAGTCACAAGATGGATACATTCTTGTCAGCTAAACTTCAAATATAAAATTGCCGACACTGACTCGGTTTAGTTTTGGCTTCTTTTCGTGGCATATAAACCCTCATAGTTTATTTAATGCCAAAGCCATCCTTGTAGGAGAACAGTAGTAGTGCTATTTAACCTATTTCTGTGGTGATGGATAAGGAAGTTCATAAAGTGAACGCAATAGCGCGACTGGAGTTCGAACCTGCTTACTATGATTATACAGTATAGTGCATTAGCCACTACGCCACGGAGACTCCCCTAGTAAATAGAAGATTTATTTTTCCCTGAATGCAAAGTCAAATTACTATATATTTCCGATCGGAATAACCAGCAAAATAATCCAACAATGGTAAATCCCTTAAAGGGAACAAAAGTCCGTATGCCCACGGGAGTAGTGGTAATTATGCTTTGGTTCCGAAGTCATGCCTGATCTCTATCACCGACTGCACCTCTGCAGAGGGGTAAGACTCCACCAGCCCAATGGGTGTCCTGATATGACACTAAACAGTCTGATAATGAGGTTCCAGTAGTGCTGGAGCTTTGGGGAATGCGGAGTACTCCTTCATTGCTATCGCTCCCAGGTCGACTCTAGCCCGGAGTGGCAGCACCTGATAGGGTTCTATATATGGGTCAAATAGAGTTAAACTGTATACTTCTATTAAACTGAATTCGTTGAAATAGAATTATTTTGACATTCAAACTGCGTATTTATGCTAAATTGAATTGTTTAACATGGATCTGTTTTTGTATGCTAAACTGAATTGTTTGAAATAGAACTGTTTTGACAGTTGGTCGCACAGTGTTTTTTGTTTTAATGTTTTTGATTGTTTTTTGTTTGTTTATTTGTTTGTTTATTTGTTTTTGTTTTTTGTTCATTTGTTGTTTTTTCAGCCTGTATATATAATAAAAATTTCAGTTGGTTGGTTGTGTTTTATAGCATATCAACCCTTAGAGGTTATTTGATGCCAAATTCTGTTAACACACACACACACATATATATATATATGTGTGTGTGTGTGTGTCTGTGTGCGCGCGCGTATGCATATGTGTTTGTACGCGCGATTTGTCAACGAATAATTTGTGTGCAAAATTATTTTAAAACAACCGAGAGTTAGCACACAACTGAACGGTTTTAAGTATTGGTATTTAACACTAATAATTCTAACACTATTTATTTGTTTGCACACCGTTGAATGGTTCCAAGTATAGCAAATGATTAAATAGTTCTATTTCACCCATAGATGGGACCCTAATAGGTACGACGACTACGGGTCAGAGTGGATCTGGAAGTAATGGTCATGAAGAAGTACTCTCCATTTACCAAAGCTCCAGGACTAGAGCCTCACAAACAGATGCAGTTTAGTTTCATATTCAGGACACTTGTTTGGGGATATGTCTTACCCCTTTGCAGAGATGCAGTCAGCGTATTCTATAACTCCTGCCGACTGGGCTAATACAATATGATATTAATTAACTTCCAAACACGTAGATGAGAGCAATCCCGCTGATTTTTTAAAAATAAAATAGAGTTGTTTTTCTTTAAATTTAGTTTTAAAGATGTGTATCAAAGACACTGTGCACACTCAAAAATTCTTCAGAAAAGGGTCTTTCTATGAGTGACAATTCAAACACAAATTTGGGAAATCAAAGATCAACTGGATTTGAGTGAAGTAGCGGTTTAAAATAATCTTCAAAAAGAGCAAGATGTGACACAAAGTCAATTTTTCGGCGGAGTTTAACAGGAGTTTAGCGACAATGTTTTGAAATGCCTTTATTTTTTAATTTTTTGCATGAGTTCTGAAACGAAATGAAAAAGATAGAAAGTTTTGAAATATTCTTTTTCTGTTGATAGCATTCAGTTTTGAATTTGTATGATGTAATTCAAATTCCAAAATTTATATATACATATATATATATATATATATAAACAAGATTTGGCATTGAATAACCTACAAGGATTGATATGCCGTAAAATCTTACCAACAAAGCTACCAACCAACCAACCTCCTGTGATTTTTTAAAGTAAACATCTTTGCAACTAAAATAGTCTACCTCCCCATGGCGTCATAGCTAAAGTAAAAAAAGTAAAGTAGGCGACCTTCGTCGAGGGTGACGCAAAGGCTCCTTTTTCAATAGCTACTACACCGAGGTGTAGGGGAGGGCGCTACTCCTTTTCCTGGATTGCTCCACTTTACCTTATGATACTGAGTGTTAAGCAAGGAGGCTTCAAGTACTATTTTTTTAGTCTTTGGTATGACTCGACCTGGGATTGAACTTTGGTCTCCCGGGCCATTGGCGAACATTCAACTCATTAGGCCAATGGCCTGGTAAAGTACACATCTTTAATTATACATTCTTTTGTTTCAGAATTTGATAATAAATGATACTTAATAATATCTGTTTGATTGTATTTAAAGAATTGTATTTATTTTTTGAATTTTTTTTATTTTGCTTTATCTATTTATTTTTGTAAAATCTCGGTATTTTTGGTTTAGAAGAAAATTAAACTTAAAAAAAAAATTATTTGGTGATAGTACATAAACCGAGGGTTTTTTTTTTAAAGAAAAACAAGTCATATTGTTGTAAGTTATGCAATCTGACGAATTTGACGATAATGCATTTACGATCCATATATAGATATGAGTGGAACAATCCAGGGAATGGAGTAGCGCCCCACTACACCTCGGTGTAGTAGCTATTGAAAAGGGAGCCTTCGGGTCACCCTCGACGAAGGTCACCAATTTTACTTTACTTTCAAACTACTGAATATTTTTTTATAGTATTTCAATGCAGTGGAGTTTGACAATAAATAATACCTAATTATTCTCGTTTTCACTATATAATGTTTCACTAAAGATAATAAAATCCTGGCATCTTTGGTTTCGAAGAAAATTATTTCTTAAAAAAACAATATTCGGATTGTTGGAGGGTCGTTTGAAAAGTTCATAGGCTGACAAAAATATTCTCATGGAATGTTACCGAATGAGATTTATTTTTGTAAATAGTTCCTGTAGCGGTCCGCACACTTCTTCCCTCAGTGTTGCAGTGGTTGGATCCCATAGGTCAAGAAAATGTCCTCATCAGCAGATATGGCGTCATCATATGAACTTTTGAGTTTATGAACTTTTAACCAACTGTCGTATTTGTTTATGGATGATATTGCATTTTAAATGGTTTTTTACGTGTGGTATTGAGCGAATGGCTGGTAATGGAACTTTTTCAAACAAAGAACAAATGGTAGCTTTGAATGTGGTGTCAGCAATAGTTTATCACTGCTTAGTTTTGGTCAATGAACACCTTTTTACCAAAACCAATCGGCCGGAGCTTCAGAATACACCGGCTGCATCTCAGCAGAGGGTTAAGACTGCCCCCCCAGGACACCACCTCAACCAACGAGTGTTCCGAAAATGATATTAAATTATCTGATGGTAAAATTGCAGTGCTGGAGTTCTGCAAAATGAGGAGAACCCCATCATTGCCATTACTGCCAGGTCCACTCTAACCTTTAGTAGTCGTAGTGGTAGTACATCTTAGGGTCCCATCTATGGATCAAATAGAACTGTTTAACCATCTAACTGTGTGCAAACAAATGACTGGTGTTAAACTGAATTGTTAGTGTTACATAGTGATACTTGAAACCATTTAACTTTGTACAAATAAAGCTATTGGTATTAGAAAGCAATACTTGAAACCATTTAAGTATGCAAACAGATGGTTAATACTAAATATTTTCATGTTTGATAGAAATACTTGAAACCATTTAACTGTGTGCAAAAATTGAATTGGAACCATTTAACTGTTGTCCAGTCGGCTGGGGCTGTAGAATACAGAGGGGTATGACTCCAGCAGCCCAATGTGTATCCTAGATATGACACTAAACAATCTGATAATGAGGTTCCAGTAATGCTGGAGCTTTGGGGAATTCGAAGTACTCCTTCATTGCTATCGCTCCCAGGTCGACCCTAGCCCGGAGTGGCAGCACCAGATAGGGTTCTATATATGGGTCAAATAGAGCTAAACTGTATACTTATGCAAGACTGAATTGGTTGAAATAGAACTGTTTTGACATTTAAACTGCGTATTTATGCTAAACTGAATTGTTTAATATGGATCTGTTTTTGTATGCTAAACTGAATTGTTTGAAATAGAACTGTCTTGACATTTACATGACTGTAACCAAAAACTATAATTATACTAAACAAAATTGTTTGGAGTATAACTGTTTATATGTATAAAAATGGATTTGGCATTAATTAACCGACAATGGTTGATATGCCATTAAACCAAACCGAACCAAACCAAACCATTTAACAGTGGGAAAATGAATAAAGAGTTGAATAGAATTATTAGTGCTAGATAGCAATAGTTAAAACCATTTAACTGTGTGCAAACAAAATTAGCTTGAATTGATTTAAAAATGAAATTAACTACAAACTATTCAATTGAAAATCATATATGTATATATAACCATTTATCTGTGTGTAAACAAATGACTTATGTTTGATTAAATTGTTACGGTTGCATACCAATAGTTAAAACTATTTCACTGAGTGCGAACAAATGAGCTCTGTTATCTACAAACTATTCGACAATCAATCATATCTAATATGTATATATGTATAAACAAGATTTGGCATTAAATAAACTATAAGGTTTGATATGCTATTAAAACCAACCAATCAAAACCAGTCAAGGCGAAGAAGGATGATAAAGTTTATAAAAATTTCTTCTTAAACATTATGCGGTTGGATAAGAAAATTCAAAAAAAAAAAATAAATAAACACAAATCACAATTTCCTTTTTCATTTTTGGATAGCACATTTTCAACCATTATTTTGATTAATATTTTCTTTCGTAGTTCTAATTTTCTTTCATAGTTCTAATTTTAAGCCCGAGTTATTTCCAATTTAAAAAAAAAAGACACACATACAAATAAATAAATGACGAAAGGACGCGAAAATTGAGAGAAAGAAATGGATGTATAGGACTTTACACTCCTATAAATTATTTTGGGTGGTATGCCACTTGTTCCCACAAAGATGGCGGACGCTCACATATTCAGTCTCGGGAAACGATTGGCCAGGAGGACCACGTGACATGCTTAAAACTACGTTCGCCCGTAAATTTTCTTCCTGCGTTTGGAGCCCATTACAAGACGCGTATTTTCTATAAGTACGTCGTCTTCAAACACCCTTTCTCTCTTCTACACAAATTCTTCGCAGCAGCAACACACTCCCTCCAGTGTGAATCAACAGGAGTGAAAAGCAACAACATGGATGGGCCTCGCAGATATTCAAAATATACATTGACTATGAGACGCTTTCCAGTCTCAGAGAAACTGCCCGATTCTAATCATAAAAAAAGGACATTTTAAATATGTAATCCTTTTGTAAGCTTAGTTGTGTTAGACACACACACACACACAAGCTCACACATATACACACACTATTATTTTGTTAGTAGAATTAGTGATAATTTTTATGTATCAATGTAAGTTTTATTGTTGTAGAATATAAATTTGTTTTTGCTCGTCGCCTTGTTTTAAATGTTTCTTTTGTCCGCGCCGTTTCATTTGTTTCATATCTTTTACTCATTTGTTGCATATCCTTCACTCATTGGCTTCCTTCATTTACTACATTTTTCCATGTGCCTATATTATGCCTATTCTACCTTTTTTCAAAACATAAACTAAACTTTAAAATAGGAAGCATAAATACCAAAAAAAAAAAAACACAGTCACACGACAACAGATGAGATAGAGAAAAAGAAATGAGTAAAAAAAAGAAATAAAGAATTCTAATTTCGAAAACTTATTTTCGAAGTTTACTTTTTTACACAAAAAAAAAAAAATGACGTGATATTTCATAACTAATAATATAATCTTTTGAAAGTCAACAAATTATTCAATATTGATTAGATTTTCAGTACTTATTCAATAAGAGATGAAAATTTTATCAGAACCCTTATCTACAAAGAAGTGAAATTTCTATACAGTGTACCTCGGATATAAGAGAAACCCGAGTATAAGATAGATTTTATCTGGTCCCAAATTAGAGCTTGTGTTACCTCAACAAAATAGACCAAACCCGAATATAAGAGACTTATTCTCCGGTCCCTACAACTCCCTTATATCCGGGTTACACTGTATATCCTGTAAGTCTATTATTATTATTATTATTATTTGATTTTCAGTTTTACTTTCAGTTTCTCACAATCTTTCGCCCAAGACCAAGGGTGAAGAAAAGGGGGGTATTGGTTTGAAAGTGAGTGTAATAGCGCGGCTGAAATATGAACTCACTACGATGTGACAGTCCAGCACGTTAGCCACTACGTCACAGAGATTCCTCCACCATATTATTACACAAATTGTTAGTATTAGATAAGAAAAATAGAAGCCATATAAAAGTATGCAAATTATTCGTAGTAAGAAGAGTTACTTGAGGTAATAATTGTATACAAAGGATTATTATTATTGTTGTTATTAGTAGTAGTAGTTGTAGTAGTAGTAGTTTCATTATTATCATTATTTCCTTATCATTATTACTGACGCCATACAATTGCCTGCAAAAAAACTTTGGCATTCAGTAACCTGACAACGGTTGACAAGTCGTAAAAACTAATCAACCAACCACCAAGAATCTTTTAATAATGTCATATTGTTGTCAGTTATGCAGTCTGACGAATTTGGCGATAATTTGGCGATAATTTGATAATAATCTAATAATGATATATAGATAATTTGATAATAATTTGATAATAATCTAATAATGATATATAGATAATTTGATAATTATCTAATAATGATATATAGATTATACACGATGCCTCAAAATTTGGAATTGGTTTAAAAAACTTATATTTCTGATTTTTTTGTTCTTTCTCTTCATTTGTTCCCGTTTATTTATTTTTTATTATTCATTATTTTCGCAAGTGAAATTTACAAAAGAATTACAAATTTTTAATATACATGAAAAAAACCCTAATCTATATGGACTCGTCCAAAAGTAATGTCTCTTATTTGTCTCTACGAAAGTTACAACGGATACAGGGAGCTTAAAAACACAGTTGCATCGTAAACGTTTTCAGCAATAAAATATTTTTTTCACATAGTCGTCGCCACCGTTTTGTCTCCGTAAACATTCTGGAAGCATTCAATTGGTGCATTTTTTAAGGGCATGAAAGAATTCAGTGGTATAACTCAGGTTTCATTTCACATGTGCATTTCTCTTGACTGTCATTCAGCTGGTACCCCGTAATAAAGCAAAAAATATGAGTAACTGGTAGGAAGGTTCAACCTTGATTACCATACCACCCAACTCTCTTCTGACGTCATAAGGTAATATAATAAGATAAGAAGTATTACTTTCGGAGCAACTCTCTTGCGAACAAAGTATCTTGATAATTTCATACAAAAAGAAATAGCCAAGTGTGGTACAATAGATTTTTTGTAGCTGAAAACTCACTCTTTCCACTGATGTTTTTGTGCTTTCTGTATCTGCTGTAATTTCCGTGGAAATAAATTAGAGGCTTTACTTTCGGAGCAGCCCTTGTATATGGCCACCATTTTTTTGACAAGGGCAAGTAACTCTTTCATAGTTTTCGTAACGTGATATAACCAAACTAAACCTATTTGAATATTGTAGTATTTTCTAAGTTACAATCGATCTCATCGTTCTTTATGGCTGTTCTGATATCAAGCAAACGAGTACGCCATTTTCTTTAGTGGAGACTAAAAAAGTCGACCTGGTTTAAAATATAGTCAGATATTTATCGAAGTTCCCGTTGGTGATTCCCATCATCATATTTAATGGCCATCCAATTTACAGGTGTCATTTTAGAGTTGAAATCTTTGATGTCATCAATAATATGGATATCGCCTTGGTGGGTTTTTGAAAATTTGACGGACGGTCCTATAAAAGATAGAAAATGATAAAGTACTGATAAAATTTGCATCGTCATCGGTAATACTTTACATTATAAACATTGTTTTTACATTTTTTTTTACCTTATCAGCAAATTAAGCTTAAAAAGCACTGGGATATCGTTGGATAGAGAAAAACTATTTTACCATTCTTGGGTATGCATTTTTTCCGCAATAAACAAGATCCTTTGTCCTGGGTTCGTAAGGAAACCGCACCGAAAGTAATGACTCCTATTTTATAATATTGCCCTGCAACGTCAGAAACGTGTATTAGTAGTATAACAGTTGAGACTGAACCTTTCCACTAATAACTCATATTTTTGACTTCTCTCTTGTACCATTTGAGTGGCAGTCTAACAAAATGCCCGTCTGATATGAAAGCAGATTTGAATTATTTCACGTTATCACCTATAATGTGCAAGGAAGATATAATTCTCTGAAATTAAGAAATTCAAACTTTCATTAAAATGATTTTTCTCCTTTACTAACCAGCAGATGGCGAGTATAATCGCTTTTATGTATGAGCAAAAAATTTAACGCATCATGTTTTTAATGTTCCCACATGCAAAGGATGCAGAGTATGGTTTTCAGCCTGCACACAAAGGGGGTGCATTTGACATCAGCACACTTGGTAGGAGCTAAACGTCGAAAAAAATTATTCAAATTCAATTATTACTCGATTTTTGCTAGATTTTTAAAACTGAATTGATCTGAGCTTTAAATTTTCTAAAAAAATTATTACGTTTTTATAATTAATATTTCACAGCATTACTTTCAATAAATATTTTATAACATAAAAGAAAAAGAAACAATTTGTTTCAATTATTATCTTATTTCTTGCAAGTTTTTCACACCAGTGTTAGCTGATAGTCTTTCACTGAAGTTTGAGTGACAGTAAGTCTCCTCAAGTCTCCACGACTCTTCTTAGTATTCTGGCCGATCTTAACACTGCTGTAGTTTGGATAATCTCGATTTGTCCTCTGATTTATAATTCTTCCAGTCCCCTTACCAAGCTTTTGGGGACCGTTCTAAGCGCTATAATCACACTAGGTATCACAGTTACTCTAATGTTTCACAGCTTTTTCAGTTCTCTATCAAAGTCCAGGTACTTAGCCCTCTTTTAATTTTCTTTGGTTTTCAGTCTGTGGTCTAACGAGACGGCAAAGTCCACTATACGGCAGGTTCTCTTTTTTCATTAATTTTCCGCTCGGGATTAGGTGATCTGCTTGTATCTCAAAATCCCAGGGAATTTTGTGCATCTCATTTTCCAGGACAGATTCTGGTTTGTGCATATACCATTTGGTAGTATGGTCAAATTTCAACTTCTTGCACAATTTCCAGTGGATCACCTTCCCCGACTAGTCTTACCCCCCCTTTGCTATAGTTTGCTGCATTCGCTTAAAATATAATTAATCGTTTCGTCTCTTTTATCACATAACATACACTTGCTATTCTGTTTACACTTTAACATTATTAATCCTTATGGCGTTATTTTGTGCTGCTATTAGAAGAGATTCAGTTTCTCTCTCAAAGTTTCCTTTCTTAGTTATGTCCTCACGTCCGTTTGTATTCTGGCCGATCTCAACAATGCTGTGATCGGGATAGTCTCGATTCTTCCACTGATTTCCAATTCCTCCAATATTTTCCCCCAAGCCTTTGGTGACCGTTCCAAGTGCAACAACTACCATTGGTATCACTGTCACCTTCATGTTTAAGAGCTTTGTTTATTCTTTGGCAAGGTCTAAGTATTTGTTTATCTTTCCACTTTCTTCGGTTTTCATGAGGTCTGTTGGAATGGCACAATACACGAGATGGCATGTCCTTTCTTGCTTAATAATCAATACTAAGTCTGGTCTCTTGGCTGGGATGAGATGATCCGTTTGTATCTCAAAATCCTAGAAAAATTTATCTGTCTCATTCTCTAGGACGGAATCTGGTCTGTGCATATACCATTTGGCAGTATGGTCAAATTTCAATTCCTCGTATAATTCTCAATGGATCACTTTTCCAACCTATTCGTGCCAAGTCTTGTACTCCTTTTGTGCTAGTTTGCTGCATTCGATTATTACTGAATTAACGATTTTATCTCTATCGCCACATAACTTACACTTGCTATTTTGATGTATATAATAAATTTTTGCTTTAATATAATTTGTCCTTTATATTATTGTATCACATTTAATAAAGATTTTATAAAATGAATAAAATCAATCTATTATTATTTTATTCTTTTGAGAGTTTTTCACACCAGCGTTAGCTGATGGTTTCTCACTAGAGTTTGAGTGAAAGCAAGTCTCCTCAAGTCTCTAGGACTCTTCTCAGTATTGTGGCCGATCTTAATAATGCTGAAGTCTGAATGGTCTCTTTTTGTCCTCTGATTTCTAAGACTTCTAGCTCCTTATCATTATTATTATTATTATTATTATTATTATGTTACTTATTGCAAGTTTTTCACACCAACTTTAACTGGTGATCTTTTAGTGGAGTCTGAGTGACAGCAAGTCTCCTCAAATTTCTAAAACTCTTCTCAGTATTCTGGCCGATCTCAACAACGTTGTAGTCTGGATGGTTTCGATACTTCCTCCAATTTCCAATTTGTCCAGTCCTTTTTCGAAGCCTTTAAGGACTGTTCCGAGTGCACCAATTACAATTGGTATCACCGTCACCCAAATATTCCACAGTTATTTTAGTTCTCTAAGTATTTGTCCAAATTTTCGTGTTTTTTTTTTCTCATCCTGTGGTTCTGTTGTGCAGCCATAAGAAATGACACTTTCGTTTCACAAAAATGTATATCTCTTTATTCTTTCGAAATGAGTTGAATCTTTGTAGGTGTGTGAGAGACAGAGACAGAGACAGAGACAAAGAGGCGAAGACAAATACAGACAGCCACATTGATCCATAACTTCCTCTTCTTTTGACCAAAGCACGCTGCGTTATCTTCAAATTCCGGCCGCACGTCTTTTCCTCCTTTACAAGACATACTCAACCAGTCCCCGCCACGGTTCTCGATCTGCCGACTGACCGCTGCAAGAATGCCATACTGACTTCTTAACCACTCTGTGGGATGCTGCCTAATTGGGGTGCACAGCCACTCGCTGGCACTCTCCGTGACTGACCGAATCTCATCTGGCCGCAAGCTGAGACTGGCTCTATCTCACGAGGGCATCTGCATATATCATTTCACAATGCCCACCATTTCTGCTCGATCACGAGACTGCTTCCGATAATTTACACAGGTGCATCTTGTGCAGAGAAATCTCTGATTGACGGCTTGGTCAATGGGCAATATTCAACAGCACGCCAGAATGGCAAAATACACGATACGGTAAGTTTTCTTTTTTCAGTTAATCAGCACTAGGTCTTGTGTTCTTGCCAATATTAGAGGATCCGAATTTTATGCGTCTCATTTTCTTGGACAAATTATGTTTCTTTAATAGGATTTTCTCTACTCATTCTTCTTATCAATTTGACGATAAGATTAACTTTAATACATTGTTTGGACATTTTTGGGTAACTTCAAACTAAGGAGCGCCAACTCTTTCACTGGGGATTAAAGAAATAAACACTTTTATGGAAGAACCTTTATTAGAAAAGTAGAATCCTTATAAACTTTAATACATTGTTTGGACATTTTTGGGTGATGATATATCATTCAAATAATTACTGCGTAACTTCAAACTAAGGAGCGCCAACTCTTTCACTGGGGATTAAAGAAATAAACACTTTTATGGGAGAACCTTTATTAGAAAAGTAGAATCCTTATTACTGAGATCTTCTTGGGTAGATTCCAAGAATGTATTCTTAGGGATACTAAACAAGTGAAGATTGTTTCAAATCATATTATCATAAAGATTACCGTACCAAGGTGCCACTTTTCATTCATAGCTGGAAGGTAACTGATAGAATGGATTTATGCAGTTATCAAGGGTATTAGCACAAAATGAAATGCGAGCCATATCTGTCAATACATTTTAGGAAATTTTCCACTGGTGATTAAAAATGTTAATAGATTTATGAGAGTACCTTCATAAGAAAAAATAGATGCATTGATTTCGAGCACATTTCATAAATGAATATAACAAACTATATATATATATATATATATAGTACTGCTGCGGGCAGGATGTGAAACAAGGTCAATTTTTTTTAAAGTGGAGTGATTTAGATTCAGAGTTTTCCTTCTCCCAGATTTGATTTCGGGCCATATCCTGCTTGTGGCAGATGAGTTAGGGAAATACATTCAATAAAGAGGAGCTCACTTGAACCAAATATGTCCACTAAAAGAACTCTGACAATAGGATATAGTTCATGAATAATTTTTAATTCATTCATTCAAGTATAAATTTCGAAGGAGAGAAAAAAAAGAAGTATATCTATACTGCTCTTTTATTTACCCATAACCGGTGGTGTGAAAGAACTGACTGGATTCATGCCTTTCTTTAGGGCACTAGCACGAAAGTGAAACGCAAACGGCTTTGTCTAGCTTTTGAACTTGAGCCGGTGGGTCTATTTCCCAAGAGGGTAACCGTTACGCCAAATGTAATAAAAGAAAAGAATTTACCGGGTGTATCTGGTTGTATGATTGGACTGACGCTCTGGCCATGGGATGCGGTACAGCAGTTGATGCTGCTACTTTGGTTTCCCCCGAAGCAACACCGAGAACAAATATACCGACCACAGCAGCGAGCATTTCTGAAGCGGGCAAGACGCCAGAAGAGGTAACCGGGTTTGTAGAGACACCAGTAAGCCGCCAGACAAAACGCCAAAACACCCAGCGATATCCATATTGGCGAGAAATCCGGAGGTGGAGGTTCTGAAATATTAAGGAAAAACTGATAATCTCTTTCTCTCTCTCTCTCTCTCTCTCTTTCTCTTTCTCTTTCTTTTTCTCTCTCTTTCTCATTCTCTCTCTTTCTCTTCCTCTCTTTCTCTGTCTCTCTCTTTCTCTCTCTCTCTCTCCCTCTCTCTCTCTATATATATGGATAGTGTAGATACAGAGTCAACAGCATTTTGTGACTATCAGTTTCTTGCTTATAAGATCATCGGAACAAAACTTGGAATCTTCTGCCGATGATCTTATAAGTAATAAACTGATAGTCATCAAAAGCCGTTCATTCTGTGTCTAGGCAATCCTAACACACACAAATACAGACACACACGCATATATATATATATATATATATGAAAGTAAATATGGATAAAATCCGACAGTATGAAGGTAGCAGGAAAAAATATAATCCAAATAGGTGAATACATCATGATATATTCACCTATTTGGATTATATTTTTTCCTGCTACCTTCATATATATATATATATATGTATATATATATGTAGATGGATAGATAGATTTCCAAAGACCATACATGTTAATTATGACGAAAATTACAACAAAAAGATGAAAACGAAAAGACTGGTTTCGTACCCTGCACACCAGCAAGGTAGTTATATGCTAAAAAACTGTCTAGGGAATGGAAAAGGAGGGAAAAAAGAGATTAGATAGAAACTACATTAAGTTCAAGCAAACATTCTTTCTGCTTACAGAGGGAAGGCTGCCAAAACCTAATACAGACAGTTTCTAAAATTTTTAGGTGAAATGGAGTGTGACTTCTTAAAATAGAAAACAAGTCGACACTATATATATGTGTATGCTCTATCACTGATATCGAGCACTCTTTAACCAAACAGGCAACATTGCCACACTAGACGGAGCCTCTCTGAAACTAGTCGACAAATTCACCTACCTAGGAAGCAGCGTCTCATCAACCGAGAAGGACATCGACACACGACTGACGAAGGCATGGACAGCTATCGATAGGCTCTCGATCATATGGAAGTCGGACCTAACAGATAAAATGAAACGCAGTTTCTTCCAGGCAGCGGTTGTGTCGATACTGCTATATGGATGCACCACATGGACGCTTACGAAGCGGCTGGAGAGGAGGCTGGACGGAAATTACACAAGAATGTTGAGAGCAGTATTAAACAAGTCCTGGCGACAACACCCCACGAGACTCCAACTATACGGACACTTGCCCCCCATCACAAAAACTATACAAGTTCGACGAACCAGACACGCAGGACACTGCTGGAGAAGCAAGGACGAGCTCATAAGCGATGTACTCCTGTGGACCCCCACTCATGGTTGTGCAAGAGTGGGACGACCAGCACGAACTTACATACAGCAGCTATGTGAGGACACGGGTTGTAATCCTGAAGACCTGCCGGAGGCGATGAATGATAGGGAGAAATGGCGAGAGACGGTCAGGGATATCCGCGCAGGCGGCGCGACATGATGATGATGATGATGATTGTTGATAATATAGTTTGCTATATTATCAATAATAATCATATATATATATATATATATGTATAATTCGATAAGCAGAACCATTTTTTAAAATAGTTTAAAAAGATAAAACTCTATATATGTGGTATAGCCGCATACATATACATATACAAATATATGCGGAAACATAGTCAACAATAATGACGACTTCAATGAACGAACACACTTCTTTATAAAAAATTATATCTCTCACACTTTATTCTCGAAAGGTGCTGTTTCTTGTATGAGAGAGGTGAGTTGGACACGGGGACAGACTGCTCCATATTGACCCAAGTTCTTGTGACCATAGCAGCACTTCCTTCTCATCTTGGCTGGGGTTGCTCAACCGTGGGTCACCGAGGGCCCAAAGCCCTCTGTCTGCCGCTGGATCTCACTTCGGCATCTTATCCTCAACTGGCTTCAACTGGCTTGAACAACATTGGGCACCTGGTTATATAATTGTCTTACGTACACCTGCTTCCGCTGTTCTTCCGCTTATTTACACCGGTGCATCTCTTGATTGACGGCTCGGTCGAGGATCAAAGCCTCTTCATATATGAATTGAGGTCTCGTTAGCCGTTGAACGGATGTATGTAAACAATAGTAATTGTGATTCATAATCGTTTAAAATTTACTTCGCAGCTAATGGCTCCTCATGGCTGAAGGGTTAGAAACTTGGCTTAGCGTTTGAGTCAACTGGGTTTCGATCCCAGCTACGGGAAGCTAATGTCTAGCCACACTGATGAGTTCTGATAGAACGAAACAGATCTGTCTGTGGATGACTATAGAGATATATACTCCCCTACCCCCGTAAGGTTGAGTTCTCTGGCGAAGAAGTAATCGTGTTGCCATTAGCGTTTATTGCAAGCCTCTTCATATATGAATTGAGGTCTCGGTAGCCGTTGAACGGATGTATGTAAACAATAGTAATTGTGATTCATAATCGTTTAAAATTTACTTCTCGTGGCTGAAGGGTTAGAAACTTGGCTTGGCGTTTGAGTCAACCGGGTTTCGATCCCAGCTACGAGAAGCTAATATGTCCAGCCACACTGATGACTACTGATAGAACGAAACAGATCTGTCTGTGGATGACTATATATACGCATATGATATTGTCCATAGATAAGAAAACTTTTATTGCAAATTTTCTTTACAACCAATGATATTAGGATTCATTATTTCAAGCGGAACATCATATAATTAAAATGAATATCATGAGGTGCTATTAATTACCAAACTCTCTAGCATTGAAGGTCTTAACCATCAATATGAATATGTAGCAATCCAAAAATAAATACACCATATATATATTTTTAGTTTGGTTTGGTTTCTTTGTTTAATGGCATATCAGCTCTTTTTAGGTTATTTAATGCCAAAGCCATTCTCCTAGAAGAACAGTAGTGGTACTATCTAACCCATAAGGGGGTTCATACCTTTCCCAAGGGTATTTGCCCGAAAGTGAACGTAATAGCGTGACTGGAGTACGAACTCGCGTACTACGATTCCGTAGTCCACCGCTTTAACCATTACACCTCGAGGACACCCCTCTATATTTTTAGGTATTATTCATTACCAAACTCTGCAGCATTGAAGCCATCAATATAAATATGTTGCAGCCCCAAAATAAGCTCACTCTTACTCAAAATACTATATAATAAGTATATTTTCTAACCGAACTTTTTCGAGTTTGGCAATTCCTACAATCCGTTTTGATTGTATAATGTCCCATTAGAAATAATAGAATCTTAATTTATTTGCCAATGAAGAAGATTAACTTTTTACTTGAAAGACTACCCGGCATTGCCCCGATGACAAGAATACAGTCACATATAAGTGTAGAGTTTCGAATATATTCTATAATATATTCTAAATAGATGAATTAATCAATTTTATTTGTTTATTTTTACTTAGAAGGGGATGTTAGTAAAATCTACATTGAAATAGAATTTTGTTGCGCTGCTAAATGAACAAAATATAAACGAGAAGATATTTAAGAATATTGTGGTTATTTTTAAATGCCTTTCTTATAATAATAATAATAATAATAATAATAATAATAATAATAATGCTTATATGTGTGGAAATGAAATATATATATATTTATATATATACGAATATAGATCAAATAGTTCTAAGCCTCATTCTGATTTTGAAGTTGTCGTACACCTCTTACTTTTGTATGAACCTCACCTGCACAGCAATAAAGACAAAAATCTGAATTAATATTTTTTAGCTTTATTAGATATGGTAGTGTGTTGGTATAACAGAAATGTTCTGCTATGGCTCTTCTTTCTGGATAAGGCTTAGAACTTTTTGAATGATTCTCATATATATAAAAGACGGATTACGCTCCATTGATAAATATGACCTCCTGAACAAAGGTAAAGTTTAGTATATTTATTTGGGATTAATTCCTAAATTATCATGGCCAATGCAAATATATGAGGTATCACTTGCAAAAGTTGAAACAATGGAGCGGTTAATCAGTATATATACGAAAAATGGTTCGGAGTACCAAACTCTTTCACAAATGTGGCACTATACAACAAAGCTAAAACTTCCGACGTTGTCACTTATGAATTTGGTAAAGCGCGACTTTTCCAGATGCTGCGTGACTCTCGCGACCCACGAATGAAGAACGTCCAACTTTCCGTAATAATCGGTCGGAAATGGAAGGCAAAATAGCTGTAGAGAATGCAGAATCGGCCCTTAAAATGAAATAAATAATGGAAGAGCAGGTCGAGGCCTTTATCCACAGCGTTGGTAGTTCAAGGAATCCTCAATAAACAAAAGAAAAATGGTTTCGGAAGAAATTCATTATCTTGAGGAAGTCAGACGTATTGCTACAGCTGTAGGACAAAGGAAATATGGCGCATGGACCAAGTGGGAGCAAGCAAATGGCACATGTAGCAACCTCAAGCACATGGAAACCAAAAAATTAAGTTTCATTATAAAGGTAGTTTACGACGTCTTACCAACACCAGTCAACCTTCATGCTCGGGGGTTAACTACATCCGACCGATGCAGAGCATGTGGGAAAACTGCCAACTTCAAACATATTCTCACTGGATGCAAGTATGCTCTAAGAAGCTATACGTGGAGACATAACGAAGTCCCGGAGATTTTTGCTGAGGCTTCGAAGATATGTTGTGAGACTGCCAATAAACTTCTACATAATATCATCAATAGAGCCATTCATTTCGTTTAAGAAGGAAATATTTCGAAACTTTCGCGTAAAATTATGCACAAACCATCATTGCTTGATGGCTGCACGGACTGGTCCGTCGTATTTCCAACTGAAATTGCGTTAACGACCCAGCGTCCAGATATTGTTATTTGGTCCGTTAAATTAAAAAAAAGTTTTCGTTAATGGTCCCTTTTGAAGAAAATTTCGATTGGGCACATCAGCGTAAGTTGGAAAAATATGAGGATCTGCGTGAACAATGTGTCAGAAATGGCTGGATAACCAACGTATTTCCTATCGAGGTCGAATGCCGAGGTTTCATTACCAACTCAAACTCTGTATTCTTAACAAATCTTGGACTTTCTCCATCTGACAGGAGGAAATACATAAAAAAGATCCAAGATAAGGCTCTAACTGCATCAGCGTGGATATAGCAATCCCATAGAGTGACGTCAATCCAACAAAGTCAGGTGGAATCGTGAGTTACTGCTGGGGCGCTCTACGTTAGTGGTAATGATGCTTCGGCCGCGAAACCATGCTTGAACCCAGAGTCATCATCTGATGAAGGCTTTGTTGAAAGTAATACTGCTTTACAAACATCAGTCATTGAATGAAAGCTATAATATGAGACAATATTTCGATATAGATTTTATTAGATCCATTCATTAATTGATTCATTCATTTTACTTACTGAATAAATTCTGAAAACGAAATCAATTAAGAATTGATGGAATTATAAAGGAAATGTGGAAAAAATTATCCTAAAAAAGAATTTGACGTGATTATGAAGAAATAAGAAATAGTCATGCGATTATTAAGATAATAAAATACGAACATTTTTTTAATCATTAGCAATTAAAAAAAACGCATTTAAAAAAGACTCAGCTACTTTCCCATCTATATTTTTCTAACACAGATAAAATGTGTAAAACAAGACTGAAAAGTATGTAAGACCTAAGAATTTTCCAAGTCGAGATACCATTAGTCGGCTTCTGGCAATTGAATCAACTCTAAACCAATTTCAATTTCATCGTCGAGCAAAACTAGGAGTACCTTATCATTGAAAAGTTTATAGTAAAATGTCCCGTTTTCCAAATAATTCGGTTAAGAACAGATGAACAGATTTAATAGATAAAAAAATTGTTAAGGGGACACTCATTTATCGGCGATACTATATATATATATATATATATTTATGTGTGTGTGTGTGTGTGTTTGTGAGTGTGTATAAAGATGGTCATCGGTCTAACGAAAGAAAAATAAATTGAATTTAAATTGAAATTAAAACATCCCCTGGAGAGTATCGAAATGTCTAAAGCATGTGTAACGCACAAGTAAGTAAAGTTGGCGACCGTAAGACTGATGAATCTATAATTAATTCAGAGAGAGAGAGAGAGAGAGAGAGAGCTTTTCGTGTTCATTTCATGTTACGTTAGAATGGTGTGTTCCGGAGAAAAAATCGATACTGCTCTGGGTTGAAAATTTTATCCGGAACAGCATCATTCCGACATAACATGAAATGAGATCTCTGTCTGTCTGTGTAGTAAGTGAATATTTATGTTTTAAAAACGTTTAAACAGCAAACACACTCTGTGCACCAGTCCAACCCATGATTGTAACTAATCGTATCTGACAGAAAATGGCAAGACATTAGCTAGAGGGAGCTACTATTATCACTTGCCTAAGTTAACTTGTGCAGGACAGGAGAGAGTTGAAAAAGTGTGAGATATTTCTGTCGCACCTTGTATTTCTTATGTCATTTAGCATTTTGCATTCTATGAGGCTTTGGTGAGGGATGGAGATTTATTGTAAAAAAACTTGGCCATAAATTGACTTCGAATGATTCATGAATGAAAGCACTTTAAAAACAATGCATGAATGAAATTAACCATTAGAGGTAAATTTTAAGCTCTAGTCCCCTTCGAAGTAATCTCCTACGGCTGCAATGCACTTGTTGTACCGTTCCAACAACTTCTGGAAGGTCCCATGGAAGTTCTCTGGTGTGAACGTGTCAATGACCTTCGTCACAGCCTCTTTCATCTCCTGAATTGTCTCATAACGACAGCCTCTGAGTTTAGGGAATAACCGAAAGTCACAAAGGACTATAGGGACGGTGAGGAACTATTTTGATGCCCATATTGGCTTCACGTATGAGTGAAACTTGAACATTAACTTTCTCTTAAACAATTTAACCATTCGACGCGCTGGGGTTTAAAAATAATTGTAAATGTGAAAGTAGTTTTTTCCTGAAGATGTCTGTAAAAGGTAACGAATTCTTTTCAATGTAGAAGTTGATCAATGAGAGTGTAAGTGTTTGAAGGTGAAAATGTATGTTTTTAGTGTTTAATTTGTTGTTGAGAACATTTGGAAAAATTATTTCTAGACGTAATATCCATCAATCTTCAGGACTTTCAAGAACTGATGCGATGTTTAGTGAATTTTAGATCGATCTTTTTTTTCTAGTGAATTTAGTATTTAGTAGTCATTGTCTGTTGGGCGGAAATGTTGTTCTATGGAGAGAAGTTTGTTGTGATTTAGAGATTTAATTCTGTGTCTGTAGTTGTTTAGGTGAAAATTTGAAGATCCATTCTAATTACCCAATATATTGTTTGGAGCAACGGGTCTATTCTTAAAGGTTTGGTGATGTTTTTGCGATTCCAGTTTGATTCGTAGTTGATTTTAAAACTTTTATTGTTGTAAATAAATAAATGAATCTGCAAAGTTGATTTGTTTACAGTAGAATCTGTTTCGGATAACTTTAAGATTTTGTTCCTTTCTTTCATATCTGTAATATTTTTAGGTTTAGTTTGGTTTCTTTGTTTAATGGTAGATCAAACATCGTGGGTTATTTAATGTCAAAGTCAAAGAACAGAAGTGATACTACTTAACTCATAGCGGGAGGGATAAGAGGGTTCATAACTTTCCCAATGGTATTTGTCCGAAAGCGAAGATAATAGAGCAACTGGAGTTCGAACCCGCTTACTATGATGTCACAGTCCAGCAAGTGAGTCACTATGTCATGAGAACTCAAAATATTTTGGGGTCTATGATATGCAAGCATACTCGGTTCTATAAGAATTTCTCTTTGTTCAGCATTTATTTTATGGATTTGTCTTCGATTTTTTTTTTTTTAGTTGTGCAAATGGAGAAAGGGTACTACTGAATGCTGCTACCAAAAACATAAATTTATATATGTATATATATTCTCATGAACTCAGCGCTCCGATAGCCGATAGCGAATATGTAAAATATATATGTAAAAAATTCCTTCGCTAACTTTGAGAATGAAGATAGGTCAGGGATAAGATATCCGACTGACTTTTCGTCTGTAAGTTTCGATCCCAGCTTGAAGCATCTCGCGGGTCTAGCCATTATGAAAACTTGTGATACAACGAAACAGTTTCTCCGTGGATGACAATATATATATATATATATATATATATATAAAGCAACACAGTCGGAGAGTCAGAACGAGACCCTCAGAAAGTGATGTTTACAGTGCTGATGGAAGGTGTAGAGAAAGATGGATTCTGATTGCTGTTCTAGTAAGACCTCGACTAACACCATGGCGTCTTTAGTAAATAAGAAAATACAAGTAATGAAATCTTTTCGAATTTGTGAAAAAATAAAATAACAAATAAATAAATAGATGAAAATGAATAAATAAATAAATAAAGAAGAGTTATGTCGTGTCCCTTTTTTATCTTTCATTTTTACCAGTCCCTTTCCTGGGATTGATACAGATATACTCTTTCCTCTTCGGCAACGGATCTAAGATAATCTTTTTCGGTTAATTCGTCAAGCGTACAAATCCATGTTAGCAATCGTGCATCATTCTTGAAAATGAATAAATAAATAAATTATTTAACCAACGAAACCTCATCTTTGTTTTGTTTTTTTACAAACTGTTAAAAAGATAGATTGCCTTCTTTTTGAAACACCTTGTGTATTCATATCCGGCACCCCAAAATACTTCAGCAGCCGATAACTTTATTGTAGTGACGTCATCTCAGCTTCCTGAGAGGCAACCGATCTTGTCACCTCCTTCTCTTGTCAGAGGCCCGTCACTGATGCGATTTACCTTTGGTGAGGGTTACGGGCGATAACGTTTTAATGAGTCACAGACATATGTTGGCCCTGGGAAGAAATGAGGGTCACTGCAAGGAAGTGGATCGGTTTGGTGCCGGAAAATTGTCAGTATCGACGATTTAGCTTTGTGTGCACCTTTCTTTCTTTCTTTCTCCGTAGATAGTTTTTGGTATAAATATGGAAAGAAGGGAAAGAGCGAAATAAAATAAAAAGAAAGAAAGTTTGTAAGTAAGTAAGTATATATATATATATATAAAATTAACCTAAATCGCGAGTCGAAAATCTTCTACTAAAGTTTCACCTTAACGGATCATCAGGAAGCCTAAATTTGACTTTAGTCATCAGGAAGCCTAAATTCGACTTTAGTCGAATTTAGGCTTCCTGATGATCCGTTAAGGTGAAACTTTAGTAGAAGATTTTCGACTCGCGATTTAGGTTAATTTTATAATTTGCTCCATTGTCTGGTGTTGAGCACTTTAGTAATTGTAGCATTGCAGGATTCGCGGAGGGTTTTTTGGTTTTCTTTTGACCACTGACCGCGTATCCCTTGATTTTTTTCAAGGGGTCGGACGAGGTTAGCCTTTTCTTTCTTTTTGACCCAAAAATTGTTTCTTTTTCCCCTGGGCGGTGATTCGAGATACTTTTTTCTCTTGTTCCTGGCCAGGTTTTTTTTGTTTTTTTTTTCTGTACCGTGAATACTGGTAGATATTAGATTAGTAAATATATATATATATATACATAAAAAAGATTTCATGACACTGGTATATATATATATATATATATATATATATATATACACCAGTGTATATTTATACCAGTGTCATGAAATCTTTTTGAGAGAGTAGGAAAAAATTGTAATCTTCAGATGTTTTTAGTTGACCAGCCAAAGAAGTGCAAGTAAACTACATTTATTTTATATTTTATCCAACACAGCAGACCGGTATTGAGCACTTTGTTTTAATTTCTTAAAATTACGTTTAAAAAATTGTTTCTTCTGATATATATATACAGAGCGAGAGGGAGAGAGAGAGAGAGAGAGAGAGAGAGAGCAAAGTTAGGATAGAGTAGACGCAGAGTCAACAACGCTTGATGACTGCTTCTCGCCTCTGCGATTCTAAGACCAAGAGGTTCCCACGAGTTGGGTATCCTTTTATATATTGTTGTGTGGTGCTTGATGGGAGGGTGATCTGGTTTTGGGGGCATTCTGGGAAGGGTAGTCTAGTTTATACTACGTAATTGTTTATGTGGCTATATTATATCAATTTTGTAATTTGTTAATTTATTAACTCTTATCTTTAATTTTTCCATTTTCTAATGTTTTTATAATAATAATAATAATTACGGACATACATTTTTTACTTTTTCAATAAAGGAATTATAAATTTGAATTACCATGATTAGAAAATCCATATTTTCTAGTCATGGTTATTCAAATGTATAATATAATTCCTCTATTTAAAAAAATAGAAAAAATGTTTGTCTACTACCTTGCCCATGAGGTTATGTTTACACGGATGCGTATCTCTAATCCTCTTTGGAAGACGTAGCCCTAGAGATGACCGTGTCTTCTGTAAGTGTACGGATCTAACTTACAAGACACATCAGGCTAATTGGCATCTTTAGTTAATTTGGGCGATGTGGACCAGTAACTCAGTGGCAGCGTTTCCGCTCTGTATTCTGTGGTCACTGGTTTGATCTCCAGTGGGGGGAGATCCCCGTATACACTGCTGATGAGACCTAATAAGGTCGAAACAGTTTTCCAGTGATTCCGTAAGTTGCGCTCATTGCTTGCCGGATTTTCTGGTAATTTCTAATTATCATTACTCTTTTGAGAATTTTTCACACGAGCGTTAGCTGATGGTTTTCCGCCTGAGTTTGAGTGACAAAAAGTCTCCTCAAGTCTCCCGGACTCTTCTTAGTATTCTGGCCGATCTTAATGATACTGTCGTTTGGATGGTCTCTAAAGGTGGTATTAAATAACAATCTGATGGTGAGGCTCCTGTAATGCCGGAGCTTTGGTGAATGCTGAGTACCCCTTCATTACTATTACTTCCTGGTACACCCTAATCCGGAGTTGTAGTACCTGATAGGGTCTCATCAATAGGTCAAACAGAACTCTTTAACCATTTGTGTGCCAAGATGACTGATGTTAAATTGAATTGTTAGTGTTACATTGCCATGCTTGAAACCATTTAACTGTGTGCAAATAAAACTCTTAACAATGAACAATACTTGAAACCACTTCACTGTGTGTAAACAAATTATCACTATCAAATAGAATTATTAGTGTTAATTAGAAATATTTGAAACCATTCAATAAGTTCTGGCGCGTTTAAAAAATTATCTGCAAACTATTCGTTTACAAATCATATATATTCAATATATATTTGCATAAACAAGATTTGGCATTGAATAACCTACAAGGCTTGATAGGCCATGGAACCCAACCAACCAACCAACCTCGTGGTGTAATGGTTAAAGCGATGAACTGCGGAATCGTAGTACGCGAGTTCGTACTCCAGTCGCGCTATTACGTTCACTTTCGGGCAAATACCCTTGGGAAAGGTATGAACCCCCTTATTCTCCCTCCAGCTATGGGTAAATAGTAGGACGGACTAGGTTCGTCAGCCTTGGTGAGGCAACTAGTCTAGGAGAAGGAAAACTCTGAATTCAAACCTGTTAAACTCCGCTTAAAAACTGACCTTGTGTCATATCCTGCCCGAGCGGAGGGGTTGGTAAATAGTACCAACCAACCAACCAACTCTGTCCATCTTATTTCAGAGCTACGTCATTCAGTTTGATGTTAGAGAGAGAGAGCGGGGGGAAAAGAAAGCCTTAACATAGAGAGAGCGGGGGAAGAAAAGAAAAAACTAAAGAAAGAAAGCAGATGTATTTCCATAGTACAACTCAAAATGAAGATTTGAAGAAGCTGGTTCATTGGTTATTTGAATTTTGTGGCATATCAACCCTGGTTGGTTATTTAATGCTAAATCCCGTTTATACATACATAGATTCACACACACACACACACATATATCATTGGTAAACGAATAGTTTGTAGGTAATATTTTAAATAAGTCAGAGCCCATTTGTTAAATGGTTTCAAGTATTCCTATTTAAGACTGATAATTTTATTTTCACACAGTTAAATGGTTTGACTTATAGCGATATAAAACTAACAATTTAATTTAGCATCTGTCATTTGTTTGCACACATTTGAATGGCTGAATAGTTCTATTTGACTTATAGATGGGACCCCAACAAGTACTACCACTTCAGGTCAGAGTGGACCTGGCAGTAATGGTAATGAAGGGTTACTAAACATTCCTCAGAACTCCAGGACTGTAGCCTCACCACCAAACGCAGTTTAGTTTCATATCAAAGACTCATTTAGGGGTGGAGTTACACCGCTGCAGATGTAGTCGGGGGGTATTCTACAGCCCCAGCCAACTGAGCTGGAACCAGCTGGTGCAGTCCACATCCCAACAGTTCTGGGAATAGAAAGGATACCAAGAAAAACATTTGAAATTTGATTTAGTTTCTTTATTTTATGGCATATTAACTTCTGTGGGTTATTTAATGCCAAAGCCATCATTGCAGAAAAACAGCAGTGATACTATTCAACCCATGACTGAGAAGATAAGATGAATCACACCTTTCCCAACGGTATTAATCTAAAAGTGAACGTAATAGCATAGCTGGAATTCGAACTCACTTACTTCGAAGCTGCAGTCCAGTACTTTAGTCATTACACCACGCGGTCTCTCCTTGTGATTTGAAGAAAAGTGGTTGAAAATGGTTGGTTGGTTGGTTTTAGGCTTTGTTGGCTTATGCAATCTCGAAGTCAGTGGGTTTTTTTTGTAAGTAATAATTTTGCTTAGAGTAACAATTCCTATTTGATAAAAATCATTTATTGGCTATTACAACTTCAAGTAACAATTCTTAATACAAATGAGATGGAAACAGTTTCAAGTATTCCTGTGCAATACAATAGATTTACGTACATTGGTTTTCAAATATTTAAAGCCATTTAGCTTTCAATAAATTAATAATAATCATAGTTTTTGTTGTGTTCTGGTTAGTGAACACAAGTAGTAGTAATAGTAAGACAAACCACGATATGTGAGGTAAATAGTTATATTTACAGGAAAGAGTATTTACAAGAGAGAGACTGTTAGTAATAAGAACATAGGATTAGTGATAGAGTAATGATATACTTCAACAATAGGAACGGCTCTTCTGGTCCGACTCGTGGGGTTATCCTTCGCAGACTGATCTCCGCTACTGCCATATATGGCATATAGAACAGCTCATTATGCTGGAAAGGTAGGTGATACCCAACAGTTTTTAAACAATTATAGCGTCAAGCATGTGTGTGTGTGTGCTATCAGGTGTATGCGTGTGTATAGTTGTAGGTTGACCATGTTATGCATTTGCAAATATATGTGTGTGTCCATATAGGGGTCAAGAAATAGGAATGTTTGCTTTTTTATATATACAGATCAACCAGGGGACAGTTAGAAGAACAGGGTTAGTTGGTCACTATAAGGGGGAAGGGAGCGACGCAGATGTCAACCGGAGGACAGTGAAAAAGAAGGAAATCTGCCACCGAAGATACAGTCGGAGAAGGGACTCGAACAAAGCAGTAAGAAAAATCACGCCAGTTGGAGAAGACACACGAAGAAGTGAGTCGGCTACAAGACCAGATACAAAGACAGGCTGAGAGAACAGTGATAGAAGAGATAGGTTTGAGGGAAGAACTAGAGAATGATAGACACATAGATAGGTTGAGTGGGTTTTTTTCTTAGTTAAGGGATTTAGTTTTAAAAAAAGGTCACACGAGCTTCTCCTCTCCGAAACGATTTAAGCAACCTTTTGCGTTTTCGGCTTGTTTCTTTCTTCGTGGAATCGTCCCAGATATGCATTGCATTTCGATTTGCAGAGAACCTGCAAACACGACGTGGGGTCAGACGATCATTCGGAGTGAGTGCATGCTACGGAAAACATCGACTGCATCTTTGCAGAGGGTTAAGAACCCTCCAACGAGTATCCTGGATATGACACTAAACAATCTGATGGCGAGGCTCCAGTAATGCAGGAACTTTGGGGAATTGTTTGAAATAGAACTGTTTTGACATTTAACTGCGTGTAAATAAATGACTGATGTTTAATTATTAGTGATACAGAGCAATACTTGGAACCATTTAACTTTGTTGATTAAACTGAATAGTTTGAAATAGAACAGTTAACTTTGTTAACATGCTAAGCTGAATTGTTTGAAATAGAACTGTTTTTACATTTAACTGTAAATAAAAACTATTTAAACCAATGACAATCTGTGTGTAAACAAAAGACTGTACTTAAGCTAAACTGATTTGTTTGAAATTAATGGAAAACCATTTAACCGTGTGCAAAAAACGAGGTCAGACTTGTTAAAAATGTGACCTTGAAAATGTTTTGAGAAATCATACATTTAATATATGTATAAAAAAGATTTGGCATTAAATGACCTACAATGGTCGATATGCTATAAAACTAAACCAACCAACCAAACAAACAAACAAACAGTTGTACTCCGTTTAAAAATTGACCTTGTGTCAAATCATACTCATAATGAAGAAGTTAGGTGAATACAGAGTGGGATTGATTGGTAGATAAATATTGGGTAGGAAGGTAGTTAAGTACATACAAAGGTCAGATGAAAAGTTCATAGGCTAACCAAGATACTTTCATAGATTAGAACAAATGAGATTCACTATTCACAAAGAGCCTTTCCGGTCCAGACACGTTTTTTATATCGGTATTGGAGTGCTTGAATCCCATTGATAAAGAAATTATCAACAGCAAATATGAACTTTTCAGTCTATGAAATTTTTAGCCCACCTTCGTATATACATACATAGGAGGCGTTCGTGGAGTAATGGACACGGCGACATGATTTCAAATCTTGCGCAAAACTGCATGTAATTCACATAGCGCTAAAACCCTTGAGAAAGGTATGAATCCAATTGTTCTCCCCCCAGATATGGGTAGATAGTCGGACAGACTGAGCTTTTCAAGCTTAGGATGCCATCTGATCTAAGAGAATGAAAAGTCTGAACTCAAACCTGTTAAACTCCGCCAAAAATTGACCTTGTGTCGCGTCCTGCTCGTGCGGAGGGGTAGGTAAATACATACGTATATACATACGAAAAGAGTGGTATATATATATATATGTGTGTGTGTGTGTGTGTGTGTGTGTGTGTGTGTGTGTGTGTGTGTGTGTTAAAATGCATATGGTTATTTTATGAGTGGATTTGTGATGAACTTTGAATTCTAGTTTGTTATCATTTATTAGTAAAATATCCAAGAAAGCAAAAGTGTTGTTAGCAAAATCTATGGTTGGTTCAATTTTGTTTAATCTATTCGAAATTTTTGTAAAGACATTATTCCATGGATATATAGATTACATATTATCTATATAATGGAAATAGTCGGAATGTTTGGCTATTCATCACAAATCCACTTATAAAAATGACCTCGTACATTTTTACTCACATCATAACACCAAAATAAAAAATGGACAGCTATCGATAGGCCATATGGAAGTCAGACATATCCGATGAAATAAAACGTAGTTTTCTCCAAGCAGCGGTTGCATCAATACTGCTATATGAATGCACCACTTAAACGCTGACTAAGCGTATGGAGAAAAAGCTTGACGGCAATTACACAAGAATGCTACGAGCTATATTGAATAAGTCCTGGAGGCAACACCCCTCAAAACAGCAGCTGTACAGCCACCTACCATCCATTACGAAAACAATCCAAATTAGACGAACCAGACATGCAGGACACTGCTGGAGAAGTAAGGACGAACTCATAAGCGATATACTCTTGTGCCGATACAGGATGTTGCCGGGAGTGATGGACGATAGAGAGGGGTGGCGAGAGAGGGTCAGGGAAATCCGTGCTGGTAGCGTGACATGATGATGATGATGATCTTAGAGCTCTTAGGATTTGTTCCCCCAAGTTTTAAAATGATGAATTTAAATACATAAAAGATTTCCACACACACACACACACACACACACATATATATATATATATAGAGAGAGAGAGAGAGAAATATACATACATACATACATACATACAGGCTTCGGGCCATTGGTATAATGGTTAGAGTGTTCACCAATTGTCCAGGAGACCGGGGTTCAATCCCAGGTTGAATCATACCAAAGACTCAAAAAATGGTACTTTATGCCGCCTTGCTTAACACTCAGCATTATAAGGTACGCATCAAGAGCAAAGTGGAGCAATCCAGGGAATGGAGTAGCGCCCTCTCCTACACCTTGGTGTAGTAGCTATTGAAAGGGGAGCCTTCGGTCTCGCTCGACTACGGTCGCCAACTTTACTTATATATAGATACGAACAGTCTGAGATAAATAGATGTGTGACTTACTAATATTTCCAGTTTATATTAATAGCCGTCCTAAACGTTTACGCTACTTGGTTAAAATTGCAAGTTGAGCAAAAATTCACAAATAGGGCAGATTGGGCTCTTTATCAGTAACCAATCCAGGAGAAGGAAAACTATGAAATCAAACCAGCTGTACTACTATTACGTTTTAAAAAGTGACCTTGTGTCGCATCCTGTTCATGGCAAAGGGAGTGGATAAATACGGACAGGAATTCTTTTCCTGCGAGTGGGTGTTGGTTGTCGGTGTTGGAAGGAACCGAAAGCGTCTTTAGCAAAGGCAAATCAGAAACAGCCTTTCGCAACACAAACGTGATGTGAAAAAGAAAAATAATGTGGCAAGACTGACAACAGTTGCGGCTCTGATCGTCTCGAATGAAGAAGAGAGATCTGCTGATAGTGTCAGAAAAAAAGTTCTCTTTTTCTTCTGGGGTTCGCCTCCGCCTTGATAAGTTGGTTCGCTAATCGTTGAGAATTCTTTTGTTATCAGGTAACTGAGTTCGTCTTTTGCGCAACAGATTCGTACGCGCGCACAAAAAATAAAACAAAACAAACAAACAAAAATAAACAAAACATTCACCATTAGCCACGTCCCACCGAACCGCCTACACCGAATGACCAACGTCCGAGAGATACGACACACACACATAAGCAAGCACGCAACCACACTCACGCGTGCGCACGTTATCTCCCCCTCTCTCTCTTCGTCTTATTCGCTTTATCCTATTCTTTCTTATTTGCACTCTCCCATTCTGTTTCCCTTGTTATCTCTCTCACTCTTTTATTCTTTCACTGAGTTTTATTTGCACTCTCTCTCCCTCTTTCTCTTTCTCACTCTCTCTCTCTCATTCTCTCTCTATCTATCTCCATCTCTCAATCTATCTATCTAATTTTTCTCTACTTTTTCTTTCTTCCGCGTATTCTTTATTTTTTTCTTTGTTTGTTTCTTTCTTTCTCACTCTATAACTTTTAGTCTCTCTCTCTCTCTCTCTCTCTCTCTCTCTCACCCTCACTTTCTCATTTTCTTCTGCTCTTTATCTTTCTCTCTCTTTCTTATTCTCTTTCTTTTTCATTCTTTTTATCTCTCATTTTCTCTTTCTTTCTCTGATTTTTCAACCTTCTTTCTTTCTTTCTTTCTTTCTTTCTTTCTTTCTTTCTTTCTTTCCTTCTTGATGTTCTGTATTTCTTATTCTCTTTCTCCCTCAATGGTTCTCTTTCTTTCTTTTTTATTGCTTTAACCCCTTCTCTCTCCCTTGCTCCCCCCTCTCTCTCTCTCTATATATATATATATATAAGAAGAATTTTCTGTTTTAAACATTGATTAAATAAGAGAGACACTTCATGTCTACCTATTTTATCATTCTTCTGTTGTCTTCCTATGAGTTGTTTGATTTCTGGATGGAATGAATTCAGGAAGGCACTGTATTTTCCCCTGGCACTTTCGTCCCCAACCGAATCCATCGAGGGAACGAATAATGAAATGACAAATACAACGACGAGTCATGTACATTTATATAAAGAACAGGTAGAAAAAGAATTTTTACTAGAGTAAAGAGGAAGGTTTACCTGGAAAAGTGTTAAAAGCATGTGGCTGCTATATTCGAAGTTGATCTTGCTAAAAGAAGGTTTGTTAATCTTTATATACAGAGCTAAAAAAATTTGGAGTTTGTTTTTGTTTTTTCTTCGTGTTATGTGGAGGTGTTTTCAGTAAAAATTTCCCTGCATTTGGAGGAGAGGCACAAATGTGTTTTTAAGGTGTTAAAAGATGGAACTAATGTCGAAAGTGGTTAACGTCTCGACAGAGTTGTAGTAGTTAGGTCGATGTAGGTACTTACTTTATTAGAAAAGCATTATGAATATATATATATATATATATATATATATATATATATATATCAGTTGACCGACTGTAGTTGAGGGCATCCCGAAGACTACCTTTTTCAATAGCTACTTCACCGAAGTTTAGTGAAGGGCACTACTCTTTTTCCTGGATTGCTCCACTTGCCCTTGATCCGAAACTCATAATACTCAGAATAAAGCAAGGAGGCATCAAGTACCCTTTTTTGAGTGTTTGGTATGACTCGACCTGAGATTGAACGCCGGTCTCCCAGAACATTGGCGAACACTCTAACCATTATACCATATATATTATAGTATTATGTATGAATAATATATGAAATTTTCATTCTCGTTCTTACTCTTTCTTTAAATTTTTTATTTGCTCTCTTTTCTATTTCGTCTAAATTCCTAGCACTGTTATCTCTCTTTTCTTCTATTTCTTTTTCTCTTTCTCCCTTCTCATTCCTATCGATTGTCTTTATCTCTTTTCTTATATATATATATATATATATATATATATATATATATGTGTGTGTGTGTGTGTGTGTGTGTGTGTGTGTGTGTGGATGACTATAGAGATATATATACTCCCCTACCCCCGTGGGGTTGAGTTCTCTGGCGAAGAAGTAATCGTGTTGCCATTAGCGACTATTGCAAGCCTCTTCGTTTGAATTGAGGTCTCGGCTACAGTTGAACGGATGTATGTAAACAATAGTAGTTGTGATTCATAACCGTTTAAGATTTACTTCGCAGCTAATATCTCCTCGTGGCTGAATGGTTAGAAGCTTGGGTTGACGTTTGAGTCAACCGGGTTTCGATCCCAGCTACAGGAAGATACTGTCTAGCTACACTAATGAGTTCTGATAGAACGGAACAGATCTGTCTGTGGATGACTATATATATATATATATTTCTGTCGGTCTGTTTCTCTCTCTCTCTCTCGATATATAAATTTCATTTTTTGTTGGCTCTCATTTTTCGCTTATTCTTTCTTAATCTCTTTCCAGTCGGATTCTTTTCGACCTCTTAATTTTTCCATCATATTCTCGCCCTCTCTCTATTTTGGTGTAGAGGCTAAAATACTGGACTGGGACATAGTAGTAAGCGAGTTCGAACTCCAATCACCCTATTACGTTCACTTTCGGACAAATACTCGTAGGAAAGGTATGGACCCCCAGCCAAAGGTTGAATAGTACACTACTGTCCTTCGACAAGGATGGATTTGTCATTAAATAACCCACGAAGGTTGATATGCCATTAAACAAAGAAACCAAATCTTTCTGTCTATTTTACGCTTTCTCTCTCTCTCTCTCTCTCTCTCTCTCACACACACACACACACATTTTCTCTCTCTCTCTCTCTCTCTCTATATATATATATATATATATATTAAGCTCTAACTCATTCTTTTTTCTCTCTTTATTATTTTCTTTATCTCTTATTCTCTCTATGTATCTTATTTCTTTTCTTTCTCTTTAACTCTCTCATTTTCCCCTCTGATTACGCACGGAAACCAAACAGAAGGTGACCCCCTTCTGATCTACACCCAGCCCTCTTTTCCTTCCACATTCTCGAATGATGTCAGAGCGAAACAACGTGTGAGTTTTTGGATGAAGATATGTGACCAGATTTAGACATCCGGGAGAACGCAACACTTTTTCAAATATTTAAGATGAAAACAAAGGCAAAATCTAAATAAATAAATAAAAAATAAGATAAAATAAAATAAAAACGGACACAGATATCACAATCGACCCTACTCGATTTTCACCACACACATTTCAATCCTCTGTGTTTAGGCCTCTTTCTTGTGGCCTCTAAACATTTTACGTCACTTCCGGACAGAGTGAGCTACATCCATAATAGACCAAACGTTACTTTTTTTACGACACATGCTAAAATCTAGACTCAAACTGAAACATACAGTATCGCCCATAAATAAGTACACCTGAACCATTAAAGAAAAAATAAACAGTTAATTTTCTCCTAAATGACTAATTGATTTTAACGGTATGTCAACCTGTCTAGGGTTATTTTATGCCAAGAGGTTCATTCTACGTTTTTGAGTAATTGTTCCTCGTATTTTTTTTTCTTTTGTATTTCATTAAACCTCCATCGATGATTTAACATCACTAGATATCATCCATCCTAGTACTGATGATGGTTTATTAGAGCCGAAACGTTATAACGTCGACTTTCTTTCACATTAAATTCTTCTTTTTCTTGGATTACCTTGTTTATCAATTCTCTCTCTCTCTCTCTCTCTCTCTCTCTCTCTCTCTCTCTCTCTCTCTCTCTCTGTATATATATATATATATATATTGTAATTTGCTTGAAGAATTGCACAAATAATTCTATTTCATAGTATTGAATTAATTTACAAGGCAAGGCGATATAATAATTATTTGAGTCTAATTAATTTTAAAATAAAACTTCATCGTCTGAGACTTTTTTAAAAATAAATGAACACAATGTTGAAGGTTCAAATTTGAACCTTCAACATCGTGTTCAATTCAATACTATAAAATTATATATATATATATATATATATATATATATATATATGGGCATTTCAGAGTTATCTTTGTTTTATCAAGAGTTTGGATGATTAAAAAGATAGCATAAAGCATAAACGAAGACCACAAAAATTTACAAGTTGAACTGAAAATTGAGTTTTCTCTATATTAGAACATTTTAAGTGTATTGCTCTAATGAAAATCCGGCTATGATGTTCCGCGTTTATTCGGCTACTCGTATACAGTATCGCCCGTGAGGGGAGCTTAGCGAAATGGTTATCGTCGAAGGAAATTCGAATCAGTGACCTGAGTTCATAACCTGGACGGTTCCTGTTTACGTTTCACTTCGCGCTGAACACCCAAATCTATCGGTTCTTCCTCAGCTATGGATAAATAATAGGACATACAGGGTTCTTTAGCCTTGGTTTAGAAACCAGTTTGAGAAAAAGAAAAAACTCTGAAATCAAACCAGCAGTACTCCGCTGAAAAATTAACCTGTGTCACATCCTGTCTGTGGTGGAGGGGTTGGGTAATAATATACTATTCTTAAAAATTGACCTATGTCAAATTCTGCCTGTGGTGGATGGATTGGGTAATTATATACTCTTCTTAAAAATTGAACTATGTCACATCCTGTCTGTGGTGGAGGGGTTGGGTAAATACACTCTAAAAAATTGATCTGTGTCACATCCTGCTGATGCTGGTGGAGTTGAGAAGATACATTATGGCCCATAAATGAGTATCCCCCGTACAATTCTTTTTATAAAAAGTTAATTTTCTTCTAAACAAAAGGTACCTGGATGTTGTAATTTGTAGTAGAATATCAAGCCGGCAAAATGGATATTATTAGGTATTATTTACGCCCAAACTTTACAGCTCTGAAACTTAGTAAACGAAAACCAAACAAATTTGGAATGTCACATATTTATATTTTTTGTTACAGAGTTTTAGTGCTGAAGAATGTGGTAATTAATAGAACCTAAAAACATCCGTTATGTTTCTGTAATGTTCGACAAGAAATAATAGAATCCTGATATCTTTGGTTTAGTTGAAAATAAACTTTTTATTTACAAAAATTGTTTGGGATGTAGTTATTCATGATTAATACAGTAATTAACGCTCCACTTTTACTTGCTCTGCCCTGAGGATACCGACAAACAGCAAAGACCTAACTCTTCAAGTGTAATAGTAAGTTCAGTTTTGACAAAAGACCCCCACAGCCAAATTAAGCATCTTATTGGAAGATCAGTGTCGAAAAGTTTTACAGGCTGGGAAGAGTTGATCAATCTAGACGAAGTTTTCTCAAATATTTTACTTGATATACCACCGTAACTAAATTTAATTTCCATTCACCCACAAAAAATTAACTGAATATCAAATTACAAAACATCACTAATTTATCAGTGTTTAATAAAATTTACATGAAAAAAGTATCTGTAAACTATAAATGCAAATGCACTTCGAATTCTTGAATTATTTTTTAATGGAAAGGATGGTTTTGGTGGTTATTGAGAAGATAATGAATATCATATTATAGGATTTTGAGTTTAAGCCACAAATCACCATATTCTATGATCAAAACGCTTCTCTGCTTGCGGACTAAATAATACACTTGTAGCAGAAAGAATTGCAAACCATTATTCAGTGCGGGAATTGTTTTGCCATTGGAATTTTGAAATTATACATTTCATCCAATTAGAACGACCCATGCCATTCTGCTCGGGCACACCTCACCGGGCACCATAAAAGGCAGCGCTAAACACGTGCGATCTCTCTTTTCTTTTCTCATTCCTTTTGGCTGTCAGCTAGGTAAGACCAGCTGACACGAGAGATAACATTTCTCTTTCTAACTCGGGACGAATCCAACAGCAGACAGGGACTATCCATCTCGAGAGAGCACACTCTAACAATTGTTCCTCTGCATAACTTAGGAGACCATTTCCTGGTCAATTATTTCTCCCTCCGAAACCAAATGGAACCGATACCTCTGGCTAAGCACTAAACTCCCGCATAACCATTTACAAGTGTTTTTTCATTCTCTTCAACTCACGGCATAAGGAAGACTTCCTCTCAAGCAATCTTTAAACTACTAGATTGAAAGTCATCAGTATCAACGCGTTCATTAATTGTTTCCTTTCTATAAAAATAACAAGAGACAGAATGACACTTCGTCAATTACCATTTATGCCAAAATGGTAATATCATCTGCCCTCTTGTTATACACTAAAGTAAATCTAGATTCCACTACAGGGGCCCGACAATATTTTTCGGACACTTTGAAAAAAGTACTTCAAGGTGGTCACTAGTGCCAAAAACTTTTGTGATTGTAAGTACGTAGTTGAGGAGTGAAAATCCACTACTAGTGTAATCATTTTTTTTTTAGTTTGGCTTTGATAATTTTAGTTTTTTGTGATTTTTGCGAAAACTTGCGCGACACTATTTTTCGGACATGACGAAAAATCCTATTTTATTAAGAGCTATGTTCATGTATATGTTGCTGTATGCAAATTTTCTGCTTGTACAGTGTTCTGGGGCACTGGCGCTCCTACTACTATGTTAGCATAGGACAATCTAACAGCATAAATAGTCCAGACATTTCTTGGCAAAACAATTAAGTTTAATGAGGTAAATGCATTCAAAAGAAGTCGTTTGTTTGGCACGGAAGAGGCGGGAAGATGGCCTCAGCATCAGAAGGATCGCCATGGATTTGAAGCTGTCGAAATCAACGGTCGAATACATGCTGAAGACAAACTCCGAGCGGAAAAAGAAGAGAGGTCGGAAAAGATCAATTGGTAAGAGGACTGAAAGGAGAATGAAGAGAACTGTGACATGGCTTTTGACATCTGGAGAAAAAGTTACAGCAAGAAAAGTGAAGGAGAAATGTGAATTGGATGTAAACGTCTGAACAGTACAAAGAATGCTGCATAGGGTTGGTTTGAAGTATGCAAAGGCTAAGAAAAAAATGGAGAAATGAAAGGACGACAGAACAGCGAAAGCTACAAGCAGTTGCTGGACGAGAAAGCCCTACCAAGGATAAGAAGAGAGATGGAGAATGATTTCATTCTACAGCAAGACAATTGCAGCATCCATGTGTCAAAACTCATGAAAGAATGGATGGCTAAAGTGAATATGACTACTTTGGAATGACCTGCAAGAAGCCCAGATCTAAATTTAATAGAAAATGTTTGGGAAATGCTTGCGCAACTTGTCTATGATGGACCTGAAATAACGAAAGAGGCTCAAGTATGGGAACGAATACTAGGAGCCAAAAAACAACTAATAGAAACACGTAAAGATGTTATTGTGCATATGTTTGATCATTATGAAGAGAGATTGATAAAAGTTATTGAGAAGGAAGGTGATATTACAGACTATTAACAGTTTTTCAACGATGTCCGAAAAATAATGTCGCGTGTTTTTTTATAAAAAATGATGAAAATTAAATATTTTCCTTATCTAATCGATTTTCTTCCATTTTTATTACAGATATTGTCTTTATATGTTTATGCTATTCTATTGAAGGAATTTCGCCACTCTATGGTACTTGGAAAGTCGAATACTAAAGTGTCCGAAAAATATTGTCGGGCCCCTGTAGGCATGAAATAATCCTTTACGGGTTGACATGCCATTAAACTTAATCAATAATTTACCCAAAATTCGATCCTGATCGTCCGGTTCCATTTCCCTTGTTTGGATATACTCAAAATGCGGCACAAGGTCAATTTTTAAGCAGAGTTTAACAGGTTTGAATTCAGTTTTCCTTCTCTTAAACCGATGGTTGTACCAAGGTTAAAGAGACCGGTCTGCCCTACTATTTATCCACACCTAGAGGGAGAATAGTCGGATTCATACTTTTAACAAGGATATCAGCGTTATGTGAAATGTAAACAGTTTCGTTCAGGATTTGAACCCGGGTCACTATCTCCATTTTGTACGAATGAATCCAATTATTCTCCCTCCAGCTATGGGTAAATAGTAGGACAGACTACGTTCTTCAGCCTTGGCGAGGCAACTAGTCTGGGAGAAGGAAAACTCTGAATTCAAACCTGTTAAACTCCGCTTAAAAATCGACCTTGTGTCATATCCTGCCCGAGCGGAGGGGTTGGTAAATAGGATCTCCATTTTCTACGACAGTAACCATTATATTACGATCACCTCTTTGTGGGAAAGCGTTACACAAGTACTTACTCATAACTGACAAAGTACCACATTCGGTACGTGCATAACTTTTCAGCGTTTTTTTATTAGAGAATAGGAACTTTTGCTTCACTTTTCTTTCTTTCTTTCTTTCTTTCTTTCTTTTGACTCGTTCTTTCTTTTTCTTTTTAATCCTAACATTTTTTTTCTTTTGCTCTTCATTTTTTTGTGTTGTTTTCGTCTGTTTTTTTTTTCTTCCAATTTTTCATTATTATTTTTCCAATATTTTCGTTTTTATAAACATGAACGTTGAATTTTGGGACTCTTACCTTGACATTGAACTTCATCGCTTAGGTCATTCCAGAAACTCGGTGAAACGCAGTTATATTGTTTATTGCAACGGAGAGACTTGTCCAAGCACCTACGACTTTGACGACACATGGTGGTTTGGCTATCAATCGATTTACAATCTGTCAAAAGACAAAAAAAAAAAGGACATTGTACAATAAAATGATAGAATTAGGAAATCTCCACTCTTGGTTCTTTGTCAATTCTGCCGAAGTAAATCCAAGATCGGTAAGATGTTCTTTTTCTTTTAATTGCTTACATGATTTAGGTTCTTTTTTCATATTCACTAGAAGATTAATTTTTCCCAGAAAGCAATGTCGATGGTTATTTCATTCAGAAAAATAAACCGTTTGGCTGAAAGTAAATTTTATTCATTTTTATTTACAAATGAGCATTTATGAATAACAAAGTCGAGTGGGGGGGGCTGTCGAATACGCTAACTGCATTTCATCTGAGGAGTAAGACATCCCCCACCCAGCCAACGAGTGTCCTGGATATGGTACCAAACTGCATCTGATGGTGAGACTTCAACTCAAGAGCTTTGAGAAATGTGGAGTACCTCTTTACTGCCATTACTGCCAGATCCACTCTGTCCCGGATCGGTGTAACATAGCCAGATATACGGCTGTGTGAAATGGACATAGAATATTCATAACATATATGCATAGAACATAGGAATCCCGAAAGACGAAAAAACACTTACGACTTCTTAGTTCAGGTACGAAAATTTTTATTACCTTTGAGTTAAAAGGTTTTTCGACATAATGAGAGAGATACCATCTTTCTATACTGACTTTTCCATCTCCCCCAAACCACGTGCGACACCTGCCACAAGGCCTGGGCGAGCGAGCGAGCGAAAGTCAACCTTCTTCCTCCGAGGCAGAACTCAACTAACTGACTTTTTTCAAATCTCCCAAAATCCTCCGCGCACGCTTCCGGTGCATGACGTCCCTCACATCCTTGGTCACATCCTCTATCTGGGATTTTTATAGTAACATCTCTGAATGACACGTCTTCTCTTCGCGCTCGCGCGTGAACACATGCGCTCATGTTTGCACCTAATTAACCTATGCACTGTGCCGAAAGGTTCTCAGCCTAACTAAACCCAAAAGCAAGATATATAAAACGAAATCCCTCGGCCATTATATTACATCGGTAGTACCTGTTAGAGTCTCATCTATGGGTCATATAGAACTGCTTGTTTCTATTAAATTGATTTATTAGTATAAGATAGCTATGGTTGAAACCATTTAACTGGGTTCACACAAATGAACTTCAGCTCTTTTATAAAAAGGTTACCAACAAACTATTTACTTAAAAATCATGTGTATGGTACTAAAGTACACCTGATGGCTCTGAAGATCTGAAGAATGGGGAGTTACACCTTCATTGCCATTACTTCCATGTTCACTCTGGTGAAGAGTGGTAGTACCTGTTAAAGTCCCATCTATTGTTCAAATAAGTAGCAATTCTTAAAACATTTAACAGTTGGCCAAAAAATGAGCTTTGGCTCGTTTTAAAACTGTTACGTACAAACTATTCACTTAAAAATCACACGTAAACAGGATTTGGCATTAAATAGCCATATACAATTAAACCAAATAACCGAACCTGATGTTTTGAAAAAAAAAACGTTCCGTTTAATCTATTATATTCAAGGGGAATATCAAATTACCTATTTTCTTTAAAAATTCTTAGCTAAGGACAATTCATCCCTTACAATCTCTCCCTAACTTTGGCTTGGTTTCTTAGTTTAGTTGCATATCAACCTTCGTTGGTTATTTAATGCCACGCCATCCTTGTAGACGAACAATAATGATACATAGCTGAGGGATAAAGGGGTTTAATACCTTTCCCTAGTGTGCCAATATCCGTCGGCCGACCCCATTATCTCAACTTCCTTAAACCACAGTTGGCCATCAGAATAGTCTAATGGTTTTTCTCATCTATGGCCAGGGGTATTTCACATTTCTTTACAGATACGAAAAGCACAACCGAGAGGATGGAAGAAAAGAACGAACAAACAAACACGGAGTTGAGTCAGCTCCAAGCGCAAGAGGGGGGAAATCTGTGACACTTTTTATGCATTCTGTGAGCTAACGCGAGCGTGTACTCGATCGAAAACTCTCACAAAGCCACAAGCAAAACCTTCTGTTAACAGGTCTCCTCTCTGTCCGACTCTCATCTCCCTGGCTGACCTGTTCTGTTGACTGGTCTCTTCTGCTAACTGTGTCCTTCTCTTGACTGCTCCCTCGTGCCAACTAGTATCTGCTGCTCCCTTCTGCTGACTGCCTTCTTCTGTCTTCTCTCAGACCTTCCTTCTCTCGTCCACTTCCGGTCTCGTGGAGATCTCGCGCGCTGGCTCTTTGTGTGGGTTTCGCGCCAAAACAGACAAAGGGGTTCTCTGGCTGGCACCCACACACACGGAAACGGATGCCACCCATAGTGTCACACTAGAGTTTTAGTCCGAAAGTGATCACAATTACGCGAATGGAAATCGAACTCACTTAATTCGAGGCCACAGTCTAGCACTTTTGCCATTATTACATGAGAACTCCCCCTAACCTTGTGTAACAATATCAGTACTCGAGTGAATCAAGAGTTATGCAATATTTTGCTTCGTGCTATTTTGCAGCGTGTATATCTCGTGATCTAGCTGTTGAAACCGTGGTAGGTGTTCGTTGGGATTAATAGAATCGTGGTAGATGGTACTCTAACACGTTGTGCATTGCTTTACTCTATGTGTGATGTGAAAGCCGCACAGATGAACGTGCAACGTAAGCTAATTTGGGAATTTATGCTTTAGGAGTTCAAACTGAGCCATAACGCCACGGAAGCAGGCAAAAACATTTGTTGTGCGAAAGGCAAAGGTACAGTTGATCACTTTATAGTAACCAGAGAGGTGAAGAAATTTTACTAGGGTTACAAGAACCTCGACGGCCAGGCAAGGTCAGGTAGATTTAAAACTGTGAATTCCGAGGCCGTGCTTCAAGCCATAGAGGCAAATCCGGCAAGCAGCACTCAGAGAGTATTAGGCAAATTTGATATCTCAAAGTCCAATGGGGTCCGTCCCCCTTACAACATCGGCAACCGCGTTTCTAAAATATTGCAAAACTTTTGACTCATCTTGTACCAATTGGTAATCGTAAAATTGTTAAATAAAATAATTGTATTAGATAGCTTTCAAAAAGACAAAAGTTTTAAAAAGCGTTTTTGAACCTGGTAACACAGACTCCAAATCTGTTACCCAATCACATTAGGTGCGATTGTTATTTTCAACTGATTGACCTTCACGAATGGCCGGGAAAATATTGATACTAACCAGTGAATGTGATAAGTGCACTTAAAAACTACAAGACTACCTAATCTAACGAACGTGACTCATTACCGCCCCTTAGCCCTTTCTTAACCACATACCTCCAAATAATAACAGAGTCGATTAAACTGTTTGCGACACTAAGTAATATTATCACGTGTTTGTGATACTAATTTTTCACGAAGAAAAAAGTTCCGTATTTTGAAAAATAATCTAAAAAAACTTTTTCAAATCCATAATGCTAAATTTGACGCAAGGAAGGTCCCATAAATATTTTAAAGTTCATGCTTTCGAAATATGACTGTTCTTCTTGAAGACGATATTTTACTAATCATAGTCTAATGGCTACCCCATTGTGGCGTAATAGTTGACAACCTAGTCTGGCAAATCAATTATTAATAAGTAACAAGTTTCATCCCCACAAGCTACTTCCTACGGGCGACCTTGTACCAGATCTAGGCTTTGTTTGGCGCTTAGCGAAGTGTAATAGTTACAGTGCTTGGCTAGCAGGCTAGTGTCAGGGAATTCGATTTTCTTCTCACTGGGTACTCCATATTTCTGGAGGCGCTCGTAGCGCAGCGGTTATCGCCATAGGAAATGGACGCGATAAACCGAGTTCAAATCCTGGACGAGGCTGTGCGTTTCACTTCGAGCTAATGCTCTTAAGAAAGGCATGGACACATCTTTTCTTTCACCAGCTATCGGTAAATTGTAGGACAAAACTAGGCTTGAAACGGCAACTGATCTGGAAGAATGAAAACCCTGAATTCAAATCAACTGTAACTCAGCCTGAATATTGTTCTTGTGTCGCATCCTGCCTTGAGAGGATAGACTGGGTAAATACATACTCCATATTTCTGATCTTGTACCAAACTAAGTTTAGCTTAGTGAAAAAAAAACTCTTCCTAGCATAGCTTAATACGCCACAGGGTCACAACAGTAGACCGCTTAAAGAGAGGGAACCGTCTAATTCCTTGTCAACAATTCATAGCCATAGAAAATTCATGCCAAGCAATTAGCTCCGAACAATTCATAGTGGTATAATACCACTACATTTATCGCCAACAATTCATAGAAAATTAATCTCCAAAAGTTTATGTTGCCATAGAAAAGATATTAATCGATCACTGTCCACTAGCGAAGGTGTAGCGGGAGGGGGTGAATAAACTTATAAGTCACAAGTGAAAGGCAGAAACCCTCCAGATGAATAAAGAATTAAAGTCTGTGTTATTTAGTTGTCTAAATTTCTGAGACGAAGCTTGTTGATTTTTATCATTAAGGTTTTTCGGACTATTGTCTTCATCTTTATTGTTATTTCCACAACGTTTCGGCCGAGGCGTTGGTTCCCTGAGCTTCTAAGGAGACAATCATCTGAAGGTTGCAGGTTCAATCCTCACAATAGTCGAGTAATATACAGGAATACTTAACACTTGTACCCGGTTATGGTTAACAGAATCAGAACAGGCGACCCCCGTGGTTTCAATAAAGGACGTAGTTCGAAGTTCCGTGAAGGATCCCGAGTTTGACAAACACCTGAAGAAGGTCGGAAGACATATCGGCCGAAACGTTGTGGAAATAATAATAAAGATGAAGACAATAGTCCGAAAAACCTTAATGATAAAGATCTGTGTTATTTGTCTAAGTTTCTGCGATGAACCTTGATAATTTTCATCGCTTAGAATATTCGGACCATTGCCATCATCTTCATTGTTATACTCACTGCGTTTCGGCCGATATATCATTCAGTCTTCTTCAGGTGTTTCATTTCGAACTCGGGAGCCTAAACACAACATCGAACTGACCCCTTCATTTAATTCACGGGAGTAGATTATCCTAATTCCGTTAACCATGAGCGGGTACAAGTGTTAAGCTATAGTAAGTATTTCTTGTTATTCTTACCTGCAGTTGGGATTAAACCTCGATGATTTCACTCTGAAGCACATTTCAACCAAACGACTATATCCATTGCGTGATATGTCTTTCTGGACAAAGTCCGTGTATTGAAAGATCTGTTGTAGTTAGTGTCCCATTGATATTAACATTGGTAACGTAAAGGTTATCGCCGTGGAAAATGAACTCGGCGGCCAGAGATCAAGTCCTAGACTTAGTTGTTTGCATTTAAGTTCGTGCTAATTCCCTTGGAAAAGGCATAAACCCATCACTTCTTCCCCAACCTCCAACTATGTGTAGGGCAAACTAGGTTCTCTAGCTGTGTAAGTAGGCAAACCGGTGTAAAAGAAAAAGAAAAACTCTGTATTCAAAAGCAGACGTTGGAGTTCTTTTGGCATCTCGACATCGCATTCAACGTCGGTGCCATGTTGTATTGCACCCTGGGCAAAAAGTAATATCTTGAATGAGCGTGGGGTGAGCTTCAGCATGGATAGCTGCTGGTCGTCCATGCAACCTTGTCCAGACCTATGCCGTGATCCGAGCGTAGATCCATGGAGTCTAGATAGATGGCATAGCATAAAATTAATGTCATGAATGGTTAAATCTAAACAGATATATGTTGTAGAGGATACCATGGGGCTGAAGAATACACAATGCATCTCTGCAGAGGGCTAAGAGCCCCCAACTACCAACGAAATTCCTGGATATGATACTAAACAATCTGATGGTGAGGCTACAGCTTTTGGGCTCGGGGGAAAGTGGAGTACTACTTCATTGCCATTGCTCCCAGGTTCACTCTGGCTCAGCGCGGTATTACAATGATAGAGTCATATCTATGGGTCAAATAAAACTGTTTAACATTTAAACTGTGCGCAAACAAATGAAATACATTAAATTGAATGGTCTGATATAGAACTGTTTGATCATTTAACTTTGTCTAAACAAATGATGTTTAATTTAATTGTTAATAGCAATACTTGGAACAATTTATTTGTATACTAACAAATGAGTAATGTTGTATAGAAATATAAGTCTGTATTAGCAATACTTGAAACTCTTTAACTATGTGCCTAAATTGAATTGTTAATGTTACAGAGCGATGCCTGAAACCATTTAACGGTGTGCAAATAAAACTATTTATGTTAGATAGCATTGAAACTATTTGACCGAATGAAAACGAATGATTAATACTAAATAGAACTGTTTGTGTTAGAATATTTGGAACCATTTAACTGAGTGCAAACAATAGTAATACTTGTGTAGAAACAAATTGTTATATAATTGCGGAATGATCTTTTTTTATATTATCATTTTTCGTTGATTATATCTTATCATTCGGTTTAATTAGGCTAAGAACTATTCGGCTTAGTGCACGTGTAGGGGCACACATTGAATGCAGGTGTTCACGCTCGTGCGCGGAGGATGTGAAAATCACAAATGTCATAATAAAAACCCCAGGTAGAAAAAGAGACTGGGGTGCGAATGACGTCATGTCCGGAACCTATGGGCTGGGATTCTTGGTGATTTTGAAAAAAAGCAGGGAGTTGAGATTTGGACCTGGGCGAGTTGAGATCCGAAGCTGGGCGAAGTCTGTTGAGATTTGAACCGGGCCGAGGCCAGTCCAGTTGGGGCTACGGGATGCGCCGCGCGTTTGTTGGGTCGGATGGAACGGTCAGCATAGTAAAAATTGTGTCTCTCTTTCCTCGTGTCGAAAAACTTAAAAGTCAAGAAGGTAATAAAAGTTTCGTACCTTAACTATCGAGAGTCGTCAGTGTTTCGGGATTCCTATACATATTTAATATTGGTCTAGTGGGTAGAGTGTTCTCCAAAGGACCAGGAGACCTGGTTTCAATCCCGAGTCGCGTCATACCAAAGACTTTTAAAATGGTACTTGATACCTCCTTGCTTAACACTCAGCAATATAAGGTACGTATCAAGGGTAAAGTGGAGCAATCCAGGGAAAGGAGTAGCCCCCCACTACACCTCAGTGTAGTAGCTATTGCAAAGTTTGCCTTCTGGCCGCCCTCGACTATGGTCGACAACTCTACTCTCTCAACTCTATGCATGTAAACGTTTTACAGATCCGTATAATTTACATATATGTATATGTTACAAAATTAGCTCGGATTTAAAGATAAGATTACTAACAAACTATTGACCAACAAACCATATGTATAACCATTTAACTGTATCCAAAAAATGAGCTCTGGCTCATTTAAAAATGTCTTCTACAAACTATGCATTTCCAAATCATATCTAATATTTATAAAGAGGATTTGGCTTTAAATAGCCTACAAGGGTTGATATGCCATAAAACCCAACTAAATCCAATGTGAAAATCATATTCTGTTTATTGCCTGATGAGACGCAAATGAGGATAAATGTTTTTGATAAAATCTTGGGGAAAAAAAAAGTTCGATAAAATCTAATTATACTTTTATTTGAAAACTAAATGATCCTACTGGGTTCCAATTTTAACTGTATTCTATGATGAAATTGATGCTTCAATGCAGGAAAGAGAGTAGGATTTTAACTAGTATTTCATAATAATTTCTGTTACATCAAGAATTAAAAATGCCGTTCAACACAAACGCTAACTCCACAAAATTATCATTTATTTACAAATTCTATTGGAAATTGCTTTCTTCTCTAAGTCAGAGCATTTTAAGTGTATTGCTCTCATAAAAATCTTGTTATGATGTGCCGTTTGAGCTAGTTATCTTTACACACAAAAACACACATAATAAAAATTTTAGTTATGTTTTCATAAATTACGCCATCTATAGAGCAATGGCTAGCGAGTTAGATTGGCGGGCCATGGTTAGTGCAATATGCTTGATCCTCATTGGGTGTAACACTAACGTGCCTTGGTGAGAAACTCAGTTAGAATTAGTAAATAATTTTCTCGTTTTCCATATTTTCTCGTCTTGTTGGTTGGTTGGTTGGTTTTACGACATGTCAACCCCCATTGGACTATTTAATGCCGACGAAAGTCATTTTTTCAAGCAATTATATGGCTTCAAGTAATTATTCCTATTCAATAATAAAATTATTTAATAATAATCTATTTGTACACAGTTATATAGTTTTAAGTATATGTATGTAATAGTACTAATTTGCACTGTATTATATGGTTTCATGTATCTCTGTGAACTGATGATAATTTTCACTCTTTTATATGTTTTCAAGTAACTAAAAATAGTCCTTTGTAAACAATTATTGCTTCGAGTAATGTATTCTTAATACAAATGATTCGAACACTAATATAGATTCGAGTATTCCAATATAATGCTAAAAAGTATTTCAAGCAATTCTCTGATTTCAATTAACGAATAAGAATAATCCTTGATAAACATTGCTCTGTCGGCTGTGGCTGTAGAATACACCGACTACTTCTCTACAGAGGGGTAAGACCCCTAACCAACGAGTGTCCTAGATATGACACTAAACAATCTGATTGTGAGGATCCAGTAACGATAGAGCTTTGGGGAACCTTTCATTGACATCGCTCCCAGGTTCACCCAGACTAGAGTGGGTAGCACTTGATAGGGTCCTATCTATGAGTCAAATAGAACTGAAAAGTGTACTTATGCTAATCTGAATTGTTTGAAATTTAATTCGGCGTTAAATTTAATTCGGCGTTGATACACCGTAAAGCAAAACAACTAAACCAAACCTTAATAAACAAGTATAGCTTCAAGTAAATATTCTGATTTCAAATAATTCGCACATATATGGTTCCAAGTATTCCAATCTCATACGAATTATTCTACATTTAAATTCTGCTCACCATTTTTTTTCCCTCACAGATGCTTCTAAATGAGCAATTTACTAAACCCTGTTTTATTAAGCATTAGAAAGAAGATCTTCGTCATATTTTAACTAAAAACGATTTAAAAAAAAAAACCCGAGAGTTCTTTTTCCATTTTATTTGCACAAGACAATTACTTTGCAACAAGATATACTTACAAGAGAACGTTGTGAAATCAAAGATTATTTTCACAATAGGTAAAACAAATGGAGTGATGCTGACTACCGACGTGCTCGAAACCGGAGTAGTGATGGCTGTTGTCGTTAACTGTGTTGACGTCGTCACTGGGACAGTAAAGTTGATGAAAAATCGGATTGTGACGGGAACGTTCAAAAATTCAATTTTTTGATGATACGTGGGCATATCTCTTAGATTGCCACAAAACTTGTACGAACTGTACTTTGGTGCCGAGACCTGAATAAAAGATATGAATATGTAGCAATTTAAAAACATAATTTCAAATACCTCCCACATTTAAAACTGACACCTGTGTGATACAAATGAACTTAGGTATGTGGTAATGGCCGCTTCATCTGGATTATATCTTACCTTTTTTTTAATTTCAGATACGATCAATTATGATCATTGTTTGTACTGGTAAACATCGTGCGCTTGCAGTTCCGAATATAATGTTCACCCCATAGCAGAATGAATTTTCTATCCAGAACAGCACCATCCTGACCTTACATGAAATGAGTACGAAAAGCTCTGTCTGTCTGTCTCTCTGTAGCAATTATAGGTTCACCAGTATTTAAAAAACGTTTCAACAGCAAACACACAGTGTGCACCGGTCCAAGCTATAATCGTAAGCGATCGTATCTAAAAATATAAAATAGTAAGACATAAGGTTGATGGAGTTACCGTTACCATTTTCCTAAATCCACTTGTACCACACGAGTAACAGTTTAAAACGTGGGAAGTTTTTCTGCTGCACCCTATAATACATAAAAGATACAAAGTAAGTGACCTTAGTCGAGGGTGACCCGAAGGCTCCTTTTTTAATAGCTACTACATCGAGGTGTGGGGGAGGACGCCTCTCCATTTCCTGGATTGCTCCATTTTACCTTTGATACATACCTTGTAATTCTGAGTGTTAAGCAAAGAGCTATCAAGTACCATTTTTTTGAGTCTTTTGTATGACTCGACCTGAGATTGAACCACGGCCTCCCGAACTATTAGCGAACTCTCTACTCATTATGCCAATGGCCCGATAAATATAATATTATATAATATATACAGAATATTAAAAACAGTAAAATAAAAAACAAAAATTCATTTGATATAAAAAGTGTGAACTTTTTCAAACGTTTTCTCGTATGTAAACATCATTGAGGATCAAGAAAAGTTAGGGCAAATGGGCCAGACTTTAACAAGGTTTGTTAAAGAAATTATCAAGATTGAAGTTTTACATTTCAGATTTTAAAATGTTAATGACGACATTTGCACTGTTAATCAACTCATATAAAGTGATATTCATATATTATTTATATATTGTATATTATCTATGTTATATATTATATTCATATATCATATTATTAAAGAGTTTAGATTAAAAATATCCACATCATGTGTTTTATATATGTCAATGATTAAGTAAATATTTGTATGTTATTTATGTTATATATATATATATATATATATATATATATATATATATATATATATATATATAAATTGCCTTGTCGGCTGGAACTGTAGAATACACCAACAGCACCTCTGCAGAGGGGTAACCCCCCCCAACATGTGTCTTGGATATGACATTAAACCATCTGATGGAGAAACTCCAGCCTTGCAGATGTGGATTAGCCCTTCATTGCCGTTGCTTTTTGGTTCATTCTGAACGGGAGTAGTAGTACCTGATTGGGTCCTATCTATGGGTCAAATAGAACAAAATATGTGTGCAAGCAAATGACTGATGTTAAATTGTGACTGTTATATAGCAATATTTGAAACCATTTAACTGTGTGCAAAAAAAGCTGAGGCTTGTATAAAAATGTTACTTACAAAATATGTTTACAAATTATATATATACATTTAATATACCTGTGATAAAAAAAAGTGGAAAAGTGAATAAATCAAACAGTTTTAACGGGTTTAATGGCAATATTTCGTTCTTTATTTTTATTATTATTATCGTCAGACTAAACATTTTTTGCATATTTCTACATTTTGACAATTGAGGAAATAGATAAACTAAGAGAGAGTATAAAAAAGTATAAAAAGAGGGAAAGTAACTCAAGACAAGAGATAGATAAGGGAAGAATAAGGGGGTTGAGTGATGGTGGTAGGGGTTAATTTGGTTTTGACTGTGACCTCGAAGCTCGGCATTAAATAACCTACGATGTTTGATATGTCATGAAACCAAACCAAACTTATATTATGTATTATTCATATATTATCATTTATACGTTATTTATATTATGTAATGATATACATATTATATTATATTATATTATCTAAACTATACTTAACAAGACATACTGGACACTGCCAATGAAGTAAGGACGTACTCATAAACAATGTTTGTTCATCAATAGACTCATGGATACACCAGTTGTGGCCGACTTACCAAGGTGATGGGAGAGAGAGAGAGAGAGAGAGAGAGAGAGAGAGAGAGAGAGAGAGAGTGATGATGATGATGATGATGATGATATCTTATATTATTTATATAATATATTGTATTGTATTATATATATATATATATAATATATATATATATATATATATATATATATATATATATATAGTACAATTTAATGGAGACTCAAACTCGGTTAAATCGTCATAATAAATTTACTTCGGCGGAGAATATTATTGCTATACTCTCCGTCTCGTCAGATGACTCTTTACATGCTTCCCTCCTGTCGCAAAGTAGCGAATGTGGAGTTTCAGTTCTTATTCAGAAGATAAAATAAGGTAATTAAAAATAAAATAAAAAATAAGAATCAGAAAATAAAAAATAAAAAAAATAAATTAAAATAAAAGAATAAAAAATAAAAATAAAAATAAGGTGGAAATCAAATTACAAATTATTTCATTCATAGACGTGAGCAGAGGGGGTTAACATGTTATATGCTCATCCACAGACAGACTGTTTCATTGTATCACAACTCTTCAGTGTTGCTAGAGACGCGAGATGCTCCAAGATCGAAATCCGTCTGAATTTACATCTGTTGGATATCTTACCCAAACCTATATCGTACCTATCAGCGTAAGCGAAGGAATTTTACGTACGAATTTATTTACATATCGGCTCTCCGAGTGCTCATTTCATGAGAAGAGCTTTGTATTTACGCATATGTGGTTGCCGACAATTTCCTATTAGAGTGCTCAACCCACGGTGGGGGCATATATATATATATATATATATATATATATATATATTGTCATCTATGACTCTTCCGTGTGGCTAGACACGCCAGATGCTATGAGATAGGGTCGAAACCCGGCTGATTTTACGTCAGTTGGATATCTTACCCTCTCAGCGTAAGCGAAGGAATTTTATTTATATAATATTATTTGCATATTATTTATTTTTATATATTCATATTATATATTATTATATTATATATTATACTAATATATTGTATATCATCATATTACTATATTTGTACTATATTTATATTATATTATTCATTCTATATTTACATTTATTTTCATAACCGGCTCATTGGCAAGTGGGTAGAGTGTTCGCTAATGGTCGTGTCATACCAAAGACTCAAAAAATGGTACTTGATACCTCCTTGCGTAACATTCAGCAATATAAGGTACGTATCGAGGGTAAAGTGGAGCAATCCAGGGAAAGGAGTAGCGCCCTTGAAAAGGGGGCCTTCAGGTTACCTTTGACTACGGTCACCAACTTTACTTTACTTTATATCGTAATTATATTTGTATCATATCAGAAGAGATGATGTCTTGCGTTTAGAATGCAATCAATGATAATTTTCTGTACATTTATCAGAGGTCTGATGTTTTTTCAACAGCAGTTTTTGGGACGAAACACAGATTTGTACAAGTGTTGCATTCTCCATACTTACAAAACCTGGTTTCATGCGATTATTTTTTCCTTGTTCCAAGCTGAAAATTCATCTAAAGGAAAAGATTTGTGTACATTGAGGTCATTGAAACAATTACAATGGGGAAGATTCATACTATATCAAAAAAGGAGATTCAGAGATGCTTCAGCTAGTAGAAACATGTAGAAATAAGTGTTTTGAATGCCAAAGAGATAGTTTTGAAAAAATATTAACGTTTCACTCATTGGTCATTTATGTTTTAGTAAATACAACTTGAGTCATGATATTTTTTAAACACACCTTTTATCTCTCTCTCTCTCCCTCTCTCTCTATATATATGTATATATATATATATATATGTATATATACTTTTATTATTGCTGAGAGAGTTTAATATGCTGCTATTTACTAAGCTGTGCTTAGTCTGGTTGGTTGGTTGCTGTATCGGCTGTTCCTTGTTCGTCACCTATCTCTATCATTGTATAACCCAGTCTATACTGTGCTATCTATCTATCTATCTATCTATCTATCTATCATTGTATAACCCAGTCTATACTGTGCTATCTATCTATCTATCTATCTATCTATCTTTGTATAACCCAGTCTATACTGTGCTATCTATCTATCTATCATTGTATAACCCAGTCTATACTGTGCTATCTATCTATCTAACTATCTATCTATCTTTCATTGTATAACCCAGTCTATACTGTGCTATTTATCTATTTATCGTGGACTTACACGTTGGTACTGTAATTTATATATGGGTTATTAAAAAATTGGGGAAATTTTTGGAAAAAAAAAATTGTTTTCAGAAATTATTTTAATCATGCAAAAATATTTCTTTTGATTCAATTCGAATAACGGCATATCAAACAGGCTGATGACAGATGTCTTTCACCAAATTTTGAAAGGCCAACATGTGAAAACCATGAGAAATTTGCAAAAGAATCTGTAATATACACGGAGAAAAGTGTTTTAGTGAAAAAAATGTTTACAAATTGCCTAAACATGGGTTTGCCACTCTGAAATTGGGGCAAAAACACGCTGTCTCTCCATCAAAAAATAAGTTTCGGCAGTAGTGGTCAGTAAAGAAGGTCATGCTTTCAGTTGTGCTGGAGGTGCTATGGTATTGAACGCTTGAAGGTTTGTCTTCGTATATTTGTCGTATCTGAGTACCAAAACTCACCGCTACGACTATTTGAATGTGAGGAACTCGATTCAGACACTTGTAGCAAAGGAATTGTATAATGGTAAAATATTTCCTCTTGCTAAACTATGAAAAAGAATTCACAACGAACAAGCTACAACATATTTTACTGCCTGGGCAAAGTAATAGAATGAAACAGAAATGGCATTAAAAGAAACATTATAGAGAAAAGTCCTCTCGCGTGATTGAAGAGTCTTTTAAAATAAGTTGAAAGTCATTAATTACATTAGGTAGAAAGGAAGTTGTTGAATAAATATTTACCTGTTTAAGACATGCCATCGTGTGCCATGTGACACGATATCGTTAGGGAGGTTAGTTCTACCTTCTCAGTGGGGACCAGAGCGCACACACTCCTGTGGTGCTTCTATTTGTCGCGGCTGAACCAAAGCTGTTTCACTTTGGCGAGCGCTTCTTTTATATGCTACTTTTATCTCTTCACTTAGCGGCCATTGGAAAACAAGTGACGTAATCCCTATACAGTCTTTTGGGACATAAAAGGATTCATCACTATTGATTTCTTAGAAAAAGTGCAACTGCTAACAGTGCTTCCTATTGGCAACTCATGACCCGAAATTCACCTAATTTATTGAACGAATTTCGTATATATATATATATATATATATATATATATATATATATATATATATACACGCCTGCATATACTATCTATCTATCTATCTATCATAAACTAACACGTTGGTAATCCTGTATTGTAATCAAGGCTTAATTAAATACTTTTTCTTCACATAGAGACGCGTTGTCTCGACAGAGTAATGAGACTTGCGTCCGTTTCAAGTAATTTGTGCAAAATTGTCAATAATTCTTTGCGAATATTAATATAAAATCATTAACTTTACAATTACTTATATCGAATTTTGTAAACGACGGAGAAAGCGAAAAATTGATTGAAAAGAACGTAAATAATAAGAGTCAAGTGCGAAGTCACCAGATTACGAAAGAATGGCTTAAACATGTTCTTCCTCAAATGACTAAAAACAAGAAAAAGAAGTTTTTTTTGTATTAAATATACTTTATCTTCTGTAAGTAATTCATGCATATCGATATATTCGATCCGCCTCTTTATTTGATTTTGTAGTCGAGGTATCATGTTACCGTTTATCTCACATCTGTGTTCGTTTGATCAGTGACCGTATACTGCATGAGTTATCTCCCCTTCCATGTTCATTTAAACTCGTTTTTCCTTCATATTAAACATTAGCCTTTTCTTTTGTTTATTATCTAGCATTATTATTTTCTCCTCCTTGAAAGGATATACCGTCACTTTGTAATGCCCCACCGATTACTTTCTTTTCTCATCTGCGATATAATTTTTTGTCCGTCTTATAACAAATACTTTGTGCCCTTGTTGACGTCTTTGTCGTCTGCTAAAGAGGTAACAAAGAAACGAATGACGACAATGGAAAAAACAGAAAGGAAGAAAGGAAGAAAGAAAGAGTTGTGAACATAAAAAAATGAAAGAAGAAGAAGAAGAAGAAGAAGAAGAAGAAGAAGAAGAAGAAGAAGAAGAAGAAGAAGAAATCAGTAAAATGAAAAAAAATAAGGCGTGATAGTTCGTGTAAAGCTCAATTGGTTTCATATTATTAAAAAGGATACAAAAACAAACAACAAACAATCAACACAGTCGATTAAAACCGTCTCAGATAAACCTCATTAGAGAAAAATTATCACTTACCTGAGATGAGCTGACTGATATATATCAAGCGGGAATTGGCTTGTGAAAAGCCACACACCGTAAACCCAAGCCTATTTATCATTTTTGATTGGTTTTGTTTTGTTATAGGTTTAATGTAATATCAACTCCTTATGGATTATTTTGATTAATTTGTAAATATTATTTTAGAGGCAGTTAATAAAAGGGCTCAAGTTGAAGGTTGCTTATTAGTTTTTCTTGTGGGGGGGGTCTATTAAAGGAAAACAGAACATTCTCTTATAAGCTTAGTACAGTGCAAGGCTTAATGGATGGGGTTGTAAGGAGAAAGATAACGTCCCATCGATCTTTCACGTGAAGAGAGTCTGCTTTGATTACCTTTTTTTGAAAATCAGTATTCAAAATACTAGAATTAATCTGGGTCTGAATATTGACCCATAGATCCCATTGGAAATACGCAACTCCTTCAACCACTAGGCTGACTTAATTTGACTAATTTTACGAACACGATATTTATTCGTGAACAGACTCAAATTCTATAAAAAATTTCATTCGATTAAAAAATCCAGTCCTGTCAATGGGGCTAAGGATACGCTGACATCCAGCTGAGTGGAAAGACCCCTCCTCTCAACAAAAAAGGATGTCTTAAGTATGACCCAAAGCTGCATCTTCCAAGCAGTACTACTGTATGGTTGCACCACATTGGCTTTAACAAAACATCTGGAGAAAAAGCGCGATGGTAATTAAGCAATGATGCTGTGTGCCGTTTTGGGCATATCCTGGACGCAGCACCCAATAAAACAGCATTTATACGGTCACTTTCCTCCCATCTCACGAACCAACAAAGTGACTTAAGCAAGACACGTTGGGCACTGGATGTCGTCTAGAGGACTTAGCAAAAGCGATAACCGATACCTCGACTTCCGAGCGAAAAAATGAGTACGTGTCACGTATTCCAGCATTACAATGAATTATAAGAGAATACTAAGAGTCCTATTTCCTCACTCCGCCGTAAATTATATTAATCTCGCGACTTGTTAATATTTTTTCTTAAAACAAATTCGATCCTATCGTCAGGGCCTAGAATACACAGACTGCTTCCCTTGCAGAAGGATTATACCACCTTAAAGAGGTGTAAAGGGTATGATAGTAAACTGCATCTGATGGTGTGGTTCAAGTTCTTGAGATCTTGAGACTGTGAAGTACCACTTAATTGCCATTACTCTCAGATCCACTCTGACTACTCTTAGAATAAGCTGACTGTATCCCCTGTAGAGGAATAAGACATTCCCCTCCGTCAAAAAAGTGTCTTCTGGGTATGACACTAAACTGCATTTGATTTTGAGGTTCCAGTCCCGGATGTGCTTGGTTTTGGGTTTTATGCCATATCAACCATTGTTGGTTATTTAATGCCAAATCCTCTTTATATATATATATATATATATATATATATGATTTGCAAACACATTTTGTTGGTAACATTTTTAAATGAGCCTGAGCTCATTTTTTTAAGCGCACAGTTGATTGCTTTCAAGTATTTCTATCTAACACAAATAGTTTATTTACTATTAATCATTTATTTGCACACATTTACATAGAAATACATATGATTTGTAAGTTAATAGTTTATAAGTAATTTCATTTTTAAAAGAATCGGAACTAATTTGTAGCACTTTAGTATTGCTAATGCTACACAGGAAAAGGATTTCAGTTATTGCTACTAACACTAAAAATTCGATTCAATATTAATCATTTGTTTGCACACAGTGAAGTGGTTACAAGTATTGCTATTTTGCGCAAATTATACCATTCAACATTACTCATTCATTTATACACAGTTAAATGGTTCCAAGTATTGCTATGTATCACTAACAATTCAATTATACATCAGTCATTTGTTTACACACACTTAAATGATTCTATTTGAATCAATTCAATTCAATTTAGCATGTCATTTGTTTGCACACAGTTTGAATGTCAAACAATTCTATTTGACCCATAGATAAGACTCTATCAGGGGCTACCACTCTGGGTCATAGTGGACCTGGAAGTAATGGTAATGAAAGGGTACTTCATATTCTCCAAATCCCCAAAACTGGAGCCTCACCATTAAATTGCTTAATGTCATATCGTTGAGAGTCCCATCCCTCTACAGAGACGCAGTCGGTGTATTCTACAGCCCCAGTGGACGAGGCTTTCCAGGTCCGGAGATCTGGGAGTACCCCTTTATTGCCATTACTCCCGGACCGACTCTAACCTGTAGTGGTTATAGGATCTCATCCATAGGTCAAGTAGATCTGTTTAAAAATTATTCATATTCAATGGGACCTTGTAAAAAAAGGTCTTATAAATAACTACTCAAAAAATGCAAATATGAACCTAATAACCCTAGACGTGTTGACATGCCGTTAAAATCAAATCAAAGGATAGCAAAGTATCTTACTGAATAATGAGGATTCTACTTACTTCGATGAAGCTTCTTTGACAGTCAGGCGTCTTTCGATTTACTGAATCAAGAACCAAAGCCCGCCAAAAAAGTCCGCTCCATTCTTTGGCATAGTTAAATATGATTCGGCAATCCATGAAGTTTGTGTAAACAGGTGTGGACGAGTACATTACTTGTATTCCTGATCTCACGTATAAAGGGTAGTGAATCTGAGCTCCATTTATACATATATTATTCAGATAAGCTGAAAATGAAAATAGAAATAAAACTATGATCAATGCAAGAACCGCATTTTGTCCCTTTTCTGGTTTGTTAACAAATCATCCTTATCATCATCATCATCCTCGAGACGTTCTACAGCATGGATTCCTTTGACTCTATCTATCTATCTATCTATCTATCTATCCCTCTCGGTCATTGCCCTTACCAAATCTTCTAGACGGCATCTAGTGACCGCAAACAGCTGACGAATGTAAGTTATTGCTAATCAGTCTTTATCTGTAGGAGCCCATAGGAGAACGCAACTTATGAGTTTGTCTTCACTTCGCCAGCAGGGTCCAGCACGTCATGCCCATCTTACTCGGGGGATTTGTGTGAGATTGGAGGGAAGTGGCCGTACAGTTGCTGTTTTGTTGGGTGCTGATTCCAGGATTTGTTCAAAACAGTACGCTGCATCACTGTGTAGTTCCCATCTAGATTTTTCTCCCGGGGTTTCCTTAAAGTTGAAGTGGTATAGCCATACTGTTGTATTTGGCTGGAAGAATTCCTGTTTTATTTTATTCGGGAGATCAGTTTTAATTTAGCAATCTGCTCTCATTTTTTTTTCGGTATGAGTGGAATTGTATGATATTTATACACCACATACTCGTCCAATTAGGGGAACTACATGCAGGACACTGCTGAAGAAGCAAGGACGAACTCATCAGTGATGTACTCCTATAGACCCCCGCATATGGCCAAGCAAAAGCAGGACGACCAGCTCGAACATACATGCAGCAGCTATATGAGGATACGGGATGTTGCCCTGAAGACTCACCAGAAGCGATGAATGATGGGGAGAAGTGGCGAGAGAGGGTCAGGGATATCCGTGCTAGCGGCACGACATCATGATGATGATGACGTGAGTTATCCATACAGCCTAATTGTGTGTGTATGTGTGTGTGTGTGTGTGTGTGTGTGTGTGTGTGAAAATATATAGATATGAAAAAACTCAAGGTCTTCAGAGGATGGTTTTATTTATAGAATTATTTACCAACGTTTCGAATTTTAGACCTTCATCAGGGTGTGAGAGTTAGTAAATGAAACAAAAAAGATGAGAAAGTTTTAAAACATTCGATTTCTGTTCGTAGCGTTCAGTTTCAAATTTGTGTGATGTAATTAGCGTTTCAAAATTTATTCATAAAAAAATCCATATCACATCTCTCTCTCTCTCTCTCTCTCTCTATATATATATATATATATATATATATATATATATATTATTTTGTTCATATCAACCAATTATAAACATTCCATTATATATCTATCCGTCTTTATAAATGTTAACCTTCTTTCTGTTTCTCTGTTTAATTCGACTATCTGTTTATCTATCTATCTTAACATATATAAACGATGAAACCGAATTATTTTGAATAAGGGGTTTTGTAACTTTTCAGTATAAATCTGACCAAATGAGAAGACAAATTGAAAAAATCTGGTCTCTGTTGGATAGTATTGTAGTTTTTCAAACTACAATACTATCCAACTATATATATTAGAGTCAACAATTTTATATATATTATCCAACTATTATTTTATTATATACTATCCAACTATTATTTTATTATATACTATCCAACTATATATATTAGAGTCAACAATTTTCTGGCGTTTTTTATTATGCATATAAACTAACGTTTTAGAATCTTCAAAATTAGAGTAGTGATTAGTTTCGAAGTTATTTTTACCAAACAGTTATATATATTTCCTTTTTTAAATCTCTTGTGTACTCATAAATTCCATTATTGAGACTACTACTCGGGCATATCTACCTATGTCTATATATTGTCATCCAAAGAGAGATTGTTTTGTTGTATCACAACTCTTCAATGTGGCTAAACACGTGAGGAGACACCTTAAGCGGAGATCGAAACGCGGCCAACTTTACGTCACCCCGATTACTTAACAGCCACCAGCAAACCCAACGTAAGCGTGGTGTAATGGTTATCGTCGCAGGAAATGGACACGGCAACACGAGTTCAAATTCTGGACGAGACTGATTGCATTTCACATAGCACTAATACCCTTGGGAAAGGTATGAATCCAATTATTCTCTCTCCAACTATGGGTAAATAGTAGGGCAGACTAGGTTCTTCAGGTCTGGAGAGGCAACTAGTCTAGGAGAAGGAAAAATCTGAATTCAAACCTGTTAAACTCCGCTTAAAAAATTGACCTTGTGTCATATCCTGCTCGAGCGGAGGTGTTGGTAAATATGGTAAGCGAGACAACCTTTTAACGTCTACGAACTAAATGTTGGCATTTGTTTACATTTTACGCTAACAGCTACCGAGTACTCAATTCGATATAAGGGCTTTGCCTTACACGAGTGGTAACCGCGTAAGGCAAAGCCCTTGTTCTGTTTATATATATATATATATATATATATATATATATGCGCTAGCGGAGTAGCGATAATTATTATTTTTTCTTAATTACCCACAGGAGAAAGAGAATAAAGTGCCATTTCCCCTGAATATTATATTCAACATATCTTCAGTTTATAGAATGCAACATGTGGTCAGTTTAACAAGGAAGCATGTGGAAGGGACTCCAAATCGTTCCAATTTATGGCAATGGTGTCACGAAGTCCAAACACGTTTTTTTTTTTCTTTCTTTGTATGACGTCCTGTCGGATAGAAATATTTTGGTTAATAGAATTATATATTTCCAGTTGTTTGGTCGGTTGGTTGGTTTATGGGATGTCAACCCTAGTAGGTTATTTAATGCCAAATCCTGTTTTTAAATATTTACATGAATTTTAAGCGTATCGTTTGTATATGACTTCATTTTCAAACAAAACGCTAGAATTCATGTTTGCACGCTGTAAAATGGTTTCAAGTATTCCTATATAACACAAATAATTCTATTCAATATTAATAATTTGTTTGTACTGTTAAATGAGTTCAAGCATTGCCATTTTACATTTGTAATTCTATTCCGATTTAATAATTTGCACAGTGGTATTGTTTCAAATAACTAATGATAATAATCCCTAAGAAAAAACTGAACTATTTGATTAACTATGGGACCTTAATAGGTACTCTGGGTCTGAGTAGACCGGGGAGTAATGGCAATGAAGGAATGCTTCATATTTCCCATTGCTCCAATGGTGGAGCTTCACTATCAGATGCAGCTTAGTGTCATATCCAGTGCACTCGTTGTATGAGTGTGTGTATGGGGGGGTCTTACCCCGCCGTGGAGATGGAATCAACGTATTATACAGCCAACAGGAAGTGATATATTTGGAACAAATTGTCTAATCAGATCAAAAACAACAACGGTACAAAAAGATTTAAGATTAAACTGAATATTTTCAGAAAAAAAGGATAAGAAAAAGAATTTAGAAGAGCATTTTGAAGAACTATTGGTGAATTTGTTCTGTATATAGATATTGCATTAATATTTTATAGGTTCTGTACACCGGGTCTTATGAGTTGAGTGTTCGCTAATAGTCCGGGAGACGGGCGTTCAATCCAAGGTCGAGTCATACCAAAGTCTCAAAAAATGGTACTTGATCCCGCCTTGCTTAACACTCAGCATTGTAAGGTAAAGATCAAGGGTAAAGTGGATCAATCCAGGGAAGGATTATCGCCCTCCCCAACACATTGGTGTAATAGCTATTGAAAAGGAAGCCTTCGGGTCACGTTCGACTAAGGTCGCCAGCTTTACTTTTTTTGTAGGTTCTGTGCAAAGATTTTTCTTTGTTTTGTTTTTTTTGTTTTTTTTTGTTTTTGCTTTTTTAGGTTGATATGAGAAGATAGTAAAAAGCGATGATCCCAAAGGAGACAATAAACAAATAAATAAATAAATAAAGGAAAGAGTTAGGGAAGACGCTACACTGCAACCCTGGATCAGCCCGGAAGCCTTGAAAGAGCGGCTTTGGACGCGAGTCTTGAAATATTGAAAATACTTTTACGAATAACTTAAGTATTGTTAAGAACCAATTTGCTTACAAAAACAAACAAAAAAAAAAAAAAAAAAAAGAAAGAAAAAAAAAAGAAAAAGAACAGAGGAAAAAGAAGAAGAAAGAAAACTTTAAAGGTAATGCTAAAAGAAAAGGTGTTTTAGTCTGGCTCCGAGCTCAGTGTCGTGACGAGGCGGATATAGTCGTGATGTAAGAACAAGGGAGATAATTAAAATCTTCCGGTGGTAACGCCCATTTACATAACGTGATAGTAAAAAAAATTGTTGGCAGCTTAAACGGAAGTTCCGCTGATAGTGTAAAATGACGAGAGTGGATGTGCGTTGTCAAACAAAAATTGAAACTATTGGATTAGTGACGAGAAGGCGGGATACTAAACAGTAAAAAATAATGAGTATCTCAGTCTTCAAACATACTCGTCATTCTGATCGAGTCCAAGAGCTAATACTCACACTCATTCCTAACTGCGCAGTCACACACACACACACACACACACACACACAAAATTACATTAACATATATGGGAAAATGGGAATATGTGTGCATGGAGACGCTGGTCGTGCAATGGCTCTCATCGTAATAAATGAACACGGCAAATAGAGTTCAAACCCTAGACGAGGCTGTTTTCATTTCACATAACACTAATACACTTGGGGAAAGGTAGCATCCCGTTATTTTCCCTTCAGTTATGAATAATTAGTAAGGCAGACTGTGGTCTTTAAGTTCTTTCGTCTTTATCAAAATTCAACGCAATATGTCAATAATACAGGAATACAAAATACGGAATAATTTTTAAAACTTTTTTTTTAGTCTGATTAGTTCAATTTTGAGGGAAAAACTCTATAAATCTAAATTTTCATGATTAATTCTATTATTCATGTACTTTTTCATTAAAATTCGACCCAGTATGATTGAGCAAGAAAAGAAACGACAAATAATCTATGATTTGCTTAACGCTAAAACCAAGCAAAAAAAATCCCTGAATAATTGGAGTTTCTTTATGGCCGCCATCAAGCCCAGACTTTAACTCCCTTGATTATGCTATATAGGGCATTTTAGAAAACAAAACAAATGCAACTTTCCATCCAAATATTGGTTCGCTTAAGATTACTATTTCTTGTAATATAAATGTCGTTTGTCCTAACCGTCCTTAGTCAGATTCTTCCTGATGATCCAGAAGATGAAACCTCGGTAGATTAGTCTGACTTAGCAAGCTTTACTAATCTAAATTCACTCTACTTAGTGTATCGAGGACTTTTTATGTTTAGCTTAGTTAATTGTCTTTTTTTTTGCGAGGCATCGCAGCACTATTTGATTATTTTTAAATAGTAAGGGTGCCGTAAGTCTTTTCTTTTTTTATGGAATTTTTCCCTGCATATCAGTTTGTATAATCTTTATTCACGAATTGTATGATCTGTTTTTTTTCCACTATCAGAATCTTATAGGTTGATTATATATATATATATATATATGTGTGTGTGTGTGTGTGTGTGTGTGTATTGTTACGCTGCCATGTGCCCAGCGGGTTTGCAGGGTGCCAAGTCCACCAGTTAAAGCCGGACACAGACGTTGGCTGTGGTTTGCCGAACGCTATTTAATGTCACAGATATCACCAACTCCCAAGCAGAACCCCATTTTAAAGCTACTAGGCGAATTCTAGGAGAATTATTAAAAGTCAACACAGCTAACTGGCTAGCTTCCCCCCTCAAATACAAGGTTTTCGACAAACACAGTTCTTCCACAAGAAAATAAGGACTCTGAGCTGATGACAATATTCTTTTATTGCATAAAATAAACAAAAAAAAAACAACAAAAAAACAAAACAAACAATTCAGGTAAAAGTCAGGAGCGAGAAAGTATTTCTATATCCCGGAGGAGCCTCCACTAAAATATCCGTATCCTGGACTAAGCCCCTCATAAAATATCTGTTAATGGCGGAAGGTGAGAAGGTAGTTCGACAACGGTAGACACAGTCCGCTTTCCTTCGGACTATGGGATTTAACGGCAGGGCTCGTGCTCCAAATTTCAAGTTTATCATTTCAGTGTGAATGCAGCAGGATAAAGTTGAATATACTTAAATTGTATGTTACTTACTTGGGATTTCGTGGAGTTTATTCTTTTCTCCTTTTTCTTTCGTTGTTGGGTTTCTATAACACGTTGGTGGAAGGATACACGTTTTATTTTTTGATAAGACCAGGATTAATTATTGTTCCTTTCCTCTTGGACAAGTCTTTCCTTTGGGTATTCGTTTAACGAGACTTACCATGTCTCGGAGTGCTGGTTCATTCAAAAGATAAGTTCTTTCTTTTCTCTCAGGGTTCTCTGCGCGGTATTATTTCGGATTTTGGGTTTCTTCATATCATATGTTCCTGGTTTTTCGACGTATAAAGGCAATTCTTTATGCGTCTTCATCCCTCGAGGAATAAACGGCCACTCACTTTTTTTCCGTAGTTTGAAAATTCTCCACGTGTTGATTTTTTTTTTTTTGGCGGGCTCTTCCTCAGTACCCAAATATGGTCGAAGGCCTGCATCCCCGCCAACACACACATGGCTAATAGAGAGTGAGGCCCTCCCACGCCCACATCACCCTGCAATGATTGAGAGGGTGGGAGAAAGAGTATTTCTTTCCATTATTCTGCTTACTACTATCGTCCGCTGATTCTTGCCTGTTACCATCGTCCGCTGACGGACAAATGTATTAGGGTGTCATATTTCCTCATCACAGTATACATGTTTGTGCGTGTGTGTATCCATTAAACTTTAGACCTTATTATCTGAGTTCATCATCATCATGTCGTGCCGCTAGCACGGATATCCCTGACCCTCTCTCGCCACTTCAATCTGTCGTTCATTGCTTCTGGCAGGTCTTCAGGGATACATCCCGTATCCTCACAGAGCTGCTGTATGTATGTGCGAGCTGGCCGTCCTGCTTTTGCTCGGCCATATGTGGGGTCCATAGGAGTACATCACTTATGAGCTCGTCCCTACTTCTCCAGCAGTGTCCTGCATGTCTGGTTCGTCTAACTTGGATAGTTTTCGTGATGGGAGGTAGGTGGCCGTATAGTTGGTGCCTTGTGGGGTGTTACCTCCAGGACTTGTTCACTATTGCTCGCAGCATTCTTGTGTAGTTGCCGTCTAGCTTTTTCTCCAGCCGTTTTGTTAGCGTCCAAGTAGTGCATCCATATAGCAGTATCGATACATCCGCTGCTTGGAAGAAACTGCGTTTTATTTTATCGGTCAGGTCTGACTTTCATATGATTGATAGCTTATCGATAGCTGTCCATGCCTTCGTTAGCCGTTTGTCGATGTCTTTTTCGGTTGATGAGACACTGCTTCCTAGATAGGTGAATTTGTCTAATAGTTTCAGAGGGCTTCCGTCCATTGTGGAAATGTCGCCTGTTTTATTAAAGCACATGTATTCCGTTTTGTGTAGATTGACATGGAGGCCAATGCCTGCGGCGGCTTGTTCCAAACTATGCAGTAGTGTTTCGGCTTGGTTGGGTGTATTTGCCAGAATCACTATATCATCGGCGTAGTCGGCGTCGGTAATAGTTTTTGTGAGGTACCTTCTGGGGGTGTCCTCGTGGTGTAATGGTTAAAGCGATGAACTGCGGAATCGTAGTACGCGAGTTCGTACTCCAGTCGCGCTATTACGTTCACTTTCGGGCAAATACCCTTGGGAAAGGTATGAACCCCCTTATTCTCCCTCCAGCTATGGGTAAATAGTAGGACGGACTAGGTTCTTCAGCCTTGGTGAGGTAACTAGTCTAGGAGAAGGAAAACTCTGAATTCAAACCTGTTAAACTCCGCTTAAAAATTGACCTTGTGTCATATCCTGCCCGAGCGGAGGGGTTGGTAAATAGTACCTTCTGCTTCTTTTTTTTTTGTCAGCTCGAAGCCGTTTTCTTTGATTTTATCAATCGATATTCTAAGCACGTAGTCTAGACAGATGATAAAGAGGTATGGGGCTAGCGTGTCCCCTACTGTGTTTAATTTTTTGTTGTCTATATTTTAGAGTATCCCTTATTCCTAGCGTATAGATTTAAAGCTGGTTGGTTGGTTGTTTGGGTTTTATGGCATGTAAACTTTTGTAGGTTTTTTAATGACAACAGTTCTATTTCAAACAATTCAGTTAAGCGTAAGTACACAGTTCACTTGTCAAAAGCATTTATATTTCAAGCTATTCAGTTTATTCAAACAGTTCTAATTCAGCTAATTCAATTTAGTATAAGTATAGTTTTTATTTACACACAATTAAATGTCAAAACAGTTCTATTTCGAAGAACTGAGTTTAGTGTAGTACAGTTTCAATATCAAAAAACAGTTATATTTTAAACAATTAGTTTAGCATGAGTACACAGGCCAAAACAGTTCTATTTCGAGGAATTCAGTTTAGCATAAATACGCAGTTTAAATGCAAAAACAGTAAACTCTCGAAACCACGGTTAAGTTCCATTTGACCCATAGATAGGACCCTATCAGATGCTACCACTCCAGGCCAGGGTGGACCTGGCAGCGATGGCAATGAAAGAGAACACCGCATTCCCTAAATCTCCATCATTACAGGAATCTCACCATCAAATTGTTTAGTGTCATATTCGAGACACTCGTTGGAGAGGTCTTAAACCTCTGTGTATTCATATTTACCAACCCCTCCGCTCGGGCAGGACATTACACAGGGTCAATTTTTAAGCGGAGTTTAACAGGTTTGAATTCAGAGTTTTCCTTCTCCTAGACTAGTCTGAACCTAGTCTGCCCTACAATTTACCAATAGCTGGCGGGAGAATAATTGGATTCATACCTTTCCCAAGAGTATTAGTGCTATGTGAAATGCAATCAGTCTCGTCCAGGATTTTGAACTCGTGTCGCCGAGTCCATTTCCTACGACGATAACCATTGCACCACGGGCACCTCCTATCTGTGTATTCTACACAATAAAATTAAAGATACAAAAAAGGCATAGACAACAAAAATGAAATAAAACAACTCATATAATGCCCAAAAGTCAACTGATAAGACATATCTGTATATATATGCGCGTGCGAGTGTGTGTGTGTGTAAATAATATCTGAGTAAAATGTATCGATATGTTTGTGTATATATATATACATATATAGATTGATAGATATATGCAAAGCTCTTCTCATGAATTAAGCATTCCGGTAGTTCAAAAGCGTATTCGTAAATAAATACGTATATAAAAATTCCTTCGCTTACGCAGAGAGTGACGATGGCTTTAGGGTAAGTTATCCGACTGACGTAAAGTCAGCCAGGTTTCGATCTCAGCTTGAAGCATCTCACGTGTCTAGCCACACTGATGTGTTATGATGTATAAATACACACATGCCCACAACAGAATAATCGTTGAAAAATTAGTCTTGCAAAAAAAAAAAAAAAATGAGCAGCGATTTCGATCTACGCTAAATGCCCCATGCTGGTGACCTTAGGCCAAGTTTGAGTTATGCTTCGTTTTTTCTGGCGCCTCGGTTAGCTACCGAGACGAGAAAAGCATTGTGATTATATTTTAACTGGATGCCTCAGACGTTTGGCCTTGTGTCAAGCTAAGCTAGGTTTGTTTTTACGCAAACCTCCAGCCACGGGTAAGACGTGACATAAGGTCAAATTTATGCGATGTGTAACACTGGTTTGAATACAGAATTTTCATTCTTTTAGATTGGTTGCCTTAAAGAATCAGTTTATCCTGCTATTAACCCACAGCGAGGAGGAGAACGGATGGTTTCAAGTCCTTCCCAAGTGCAAGGTGAAAAGCGGATTGCGTCGTTCAGGATCGAACTTCGCTAAGTCTATTTTCTTCGACGATAACCATTACATTAACTTAACTAATTTTAGTCTGGCAGACCATTGTCAGAGATTTGGATTCTCGCTAGGTGCCTTGTGCTCTTGCCTTGCGCCAAACTAACTGATTACTCGTACGAGCATGACCATGTAGAAATACAGGACTAAGTAACAGACATGAAAAAAATACATGCGCACACACCTACACAAAACCCTCACCACCACTACCACTTAAGGCTGTTCTTAGATCCACAATTCTTTTTTATTTCCTTGCTTTCTTTCTTTTTATTTTCCCTTTTTACTTTTTCGGTATTTAAATGCACATTAAAAACAACTGGGAAATCGTAATCCCAAAATAATAGTCTTTTTGAATCATGTTATCTCTAGGTCTTTTCTTTTATATATATATATATATATATATATTACGACACTCAGCTCAGCGAAAATGTAAGCATTCAACAATCATCTCCACTTCACCATGAGCTGAAAAAACATCCGAGAAGTTATGGAGATGGGAAGGTGTATATCGCTTAAAAATGCATGACACGATATTCCTTACTGACAATGGATATAGCTGCAAGTACTGAAATTGTTACTCATTAAGGTTGAGTAAGTTTCCACTTCTCTTTCCATATTTGACATTGTAATTGTCTTTGTTAAGATGGAGAGGATTGTCAAAGAAATACGAAGGTGAAGCTTCACATCTTATCAGGGAGAAGTTTAAGTGGTGCTTTGACTAATGGGAAACTCACTGGAATAAGGGGAGTGTTTAAAAGAAGATTGATGTTTCATTCATTATTCCTTTCTTTTTTTTTTTTTTTTTTTGATAAATCCAGTTTCCGTCTCAGTTCTTTCTTCTTTTTTTAACACAACTAGTACATTAGCGAGCACCACCACCATCACCATCTTGTGTTGGAAGTTTTCGCTGTAAAATACATAGACTAACCGGTTGTGGCGGTAGAATACACCGACTGCATCTCTACAGAGGAGTAAGACATCTCCACCCAAGGAGTGTCCCTAAACAATCTGATGGAGAGTATCCAGTAATGCTGGAACTTTAGAAAATGCAGAATACCCCGTCATTGCCATTGCTCCCAGGTCCTCTCTGACACACAGTGGTAGCACCTGAAATGGTTCTATCTATGGGTCAAGTAGATCTGTTGTACATTTAAACTGTGTGTAAACAAATGACTTATACTAAATTGAATTGTTTAAAATAGAACTGTTTTATCATTTAATTGTATGTAAACCAAAAATGATTGATGTTTAATTGAACTGTTAGTTACACATAACAATTCTTGGAACCATTTAGCTATGTGCAAATGAATGAATAGTGTTGAATAGAATAATTAGTGTTAACTAACAATACCTGAAACCACTTCAGTATGTGCAAACGAATAAGTAATATTGATTTGGTTTGATTTGGTTTTATGGCATAACAACCATTTTAGGTTATCTAAAATCAAATCCATTTTTATGCACACAAACAGTTCTATTTCAAACAATTCAGTTTTACATAAGTCCGCAGTTTAAATGTCAAAAACAATTATATTTCAAACTATTTAGTTTAGTCAAAGTTAAATGGTTCCAAGTATAGCTAAGTATCACTAACAATTCAATTAAACATAAGTCGTTTGTTTACACACAATTAAAAATTCAAAACAATTCTATTTAAACTATTCAGTTTAGCATAAGCACACGGTGTGAATGAGTGATATTGAATAGAATTATAAATCATTTAACTGTGTGCTAAAAATGAGCTTAGGCTTATTTAAAAATGTTATCTACAAAATGAGTTTACAAATCATATATATTCAATATAAACAAGATTTGGCATTAAATAACCGATAGTGGTTCATATGCCATAAAACCTAACCCAACCAAGCCAAATCAAACCTAGTAAAATATATTCGTAGACTTATATATAGGCAACTAGTTGGCAAACTACCATAATTCTAAGCTGAGTCAAAAGTTTTGCAATATTTTGGTAATGTGAAGTACAATTTAAAAGCTTTGGATGCTATTGCTGAGATCGTGAGGGTGACGAATTACACTGAACCAAAAGATACTGAGTTTACTTGATGCTTTCTGGAGTGCTAATCGCTAGATTTGCTTCTATGGCTTGGAGAACGGCCACTGTATTCATGCTTTCAGATCTACTTGAGCTTGCCTGATCGTCTTGGTTCTTGCAACCCGAGCGGAATTCCTTGAACCATCTGGTTACTATACTGTGATCAACTGCATCTTCACGTTCCGTTCAACAAATGTTTTTCGTTGCTTTGGTTACGTTATGGTCCCGTTCGAGCTCTTAAAACATAAGTTCCCGAATTATACTATGTTACATGTTCATCTGTGTGGCTTTCAAACCATGCAAAGATTAAAGCTATGCACAACAAGTCCCACGACGCTATCCAATATTGTGGGTACTTACTGCAGCTTAATCTGCTTCTGTGACGCAAACTTGCCTGTACCAATATATTACAAAAAGTTTGCCTCACAAGAATAATAAGTTGTAAGTAAGTTGGCCGACCGCAGTCGAAGGTAACTCGAAGGCTCCTTTTTTCAAGAGCTACTAAACCGAGGAGTAGGGGAGGACGCTACTCCTCGGTTTAGTAGCTCTTCCAAATCGGAAGCAAACTTTTCTGCCGTAAACAAGTTTCAGCAGCTTGTTTTATAACTTGACATAGGTAGCGATTTTTTCCTGATGGGTTAAGATAATTTTAATATTTTGGTTGGTTGGTTGGTTGGTTTTTATGGCATATCAACCTGTGTGGATTATTTAACGCCAAATCCATTATGTAAATAATCAGTTTTATTACAAACAATTCAGTTTAGCATAACCTCGCAGTTTAAATGTAAGTACAGTTTAATCGTCAAAAACATTTCTATTTCAAGCTATTCAGTTTAGTAAAACAGTTCTAATTCATCTAAGTATAAGTATAGATTTTCTTTACACACAGTTAAATATCAAAACAGTTCTATATGAAACTAATCAGTTTAGTGTAAGTACAGTTTAAATGTCAAAAAACAGTTCCATTTCAAATAATTCAGTTTAGCATAAGCACCCAGTTTAAATGTAAGTTAAAGTAAGTAAAGTTGGCGACGTTGAGAGGGACCCGAAGGCTCCCTTTTCGATAGCTACTAGACCAAGGTGTAGGGGAGGGCGCTACTCCTTTCCCTGAATTGCTCCACTTTACCCTTACCTTATAATGCTGAGTGTTGAGCAAAGTAACATCAAGTACCATTTTTTGAGTCTTTGGTATGACTCGACCTGGGATTGAACCCAGGTCTCCCGGGCCAATAGCCAACAATCTAACCATTATGCCAATGTCCGGTAAGTACAGTTTAATTGTCAAAAACATTTCTCTTTCAAGCTTTTCAGTTTAGTCAAACAATTCAGTTTAGCATAACTATGCTGTTAGTTCTATTTAACCCATAGATAGGGTCCTATCAGGTGCTACCACTCCGGGCCAGAGTGGACCTAGGAGCAATGGCAATGAAGGGGTGTTCCGCATTCCCCCAAGGCCCCAGCATTACTGGAACCTTACCCTCAGATTGTTTAGTGTCATATCCAGGACGCTCATTGTGGGGGGGGGGTCTTACCCCTCGGCAGAGCTGCAGTTAGTGTATTCTATTGTCCCAGCCGACTGGGCAATTTGATATTTTGCTTTAAAACTTGTTTATTAAATAGAAAAAAAGAGGATTTTTTTAGGGATGGGAAGAAATAGAAAATGAATAACTTTTTTGTTTATTCATCTTTAATCGCATTATTTTTTAATAATAAACAGTAAATATAAAATATATAAGAATTAATGTGATGATAAATAATAAACTGGTTTTTGATAGTTTTATAAAAATTCTCGACTGTGTTAAATCTTGTCGGCTGGGGCTGTAGAATACACCGATTGCATCTCTGCAGAGGGGTAACACTCCTCCAACGAATGTCTCGGATATGACACTAAACAATCTGATGGTGAGGTTCCAATGATGCTGGAGCTTTGGGAAATGCAGAGTACCCCTTTATTGCCATCGCTGGGTCCTATCAATGGGTCAAATAGAACTAAACTGTGTACTTATGCTAAATAGAATTGTTTGAAATAGAATTGTTTTGACATTTAACTGTGAGTAAGCAAGAAACAATACTTATATTAAACTGAATTGTTGGAAATAGGATTAGATAGAACAGTTTGACATTTAAACTGAGTGCAAACGAATGACTTATGCTGAATTGAAACGTTTGAAATAGAACTGTTTGATCATTTAACAATGTGTAAACGAATGACTGATGTTTAATTGAATCGTTTGAGATACAGAGCAATATTTGGAACCAATTAACTGTGTGCAAAAGAATGAGCTTAGGCTTGTTTTAAAACATTACCAAAATATGCTAATAAATCACATATATTTAATATTTATGTAAAAACAGGATTTAGCTTTAATAGCCTACAATGGTTGATATACCATAAGACCTAACCAAACCAAACCAAACCAATCGGCTATGGTAGTGTTATCTCCCTTGATCATGTCGTGAACTGACAACGTTACCCTTACTGTAAATCAAACACCCCACCTAAAAAGTTAACTAAATTTTTCTCAAAAGAGCCCCATTAGTAGAACTTAGTGTAACCGACTGTATCTTCCTCCCTAAAAATGAAGGGCTGTCCTGAGTATGACACTAAACTGCATCTGATGGTGGGGCTCCAGTTCTGGAGATTTTGGCAGGGTAGTGTACCCCTTTATTGCCATTACTCCCAGGTCTACTCTGACCTGGAGTGATTGTACCTGTTAGAGTCTCATCTATGAGTCAAATTGATTTATTTAAGAATTATTCGTATTCGATAGGACCGCACGAAAAAAAAAAAAATAGAAGAAACAACACAAAAAATATAAATATAAACGTACAATGAATGCGATTTCCTAACCGCTTTGCATAAAATAACCCTAGACAGGTTGAAACGACATTAAAATCAATCAAACATGAGATAAATCTATTTACCTTAAAAATTAACAACTTTAAAAAAAAAAAAAAGAATGCTCAATTTTTTGTAGGTTATATTTAATTAACCCTTGTTCGGTATACGTGTTGTTATATAAAAAGTTTTGCCAAGATATTCCATACACGACTGAAAGCTGCTTACAGTATCTCTCACCACTACTGTAAGTAAATAGAAGGATTGACTGGATTCTTTGACATGGGTTGGGCAACCAGTCTCGGAGAAGGAAACCGCTGAATTCAAGCCAGTTAAATTCCGCTTAAAGATTGACCTAGTGTTACATCTTGCCCATGCGGAGAGGTTGGGTAATACATATAGACACACTACTACATATGTATCATTAGACTTAAACATGTGCACTTGGGACCAGAAGATACTAATGTGGCACAATTATTACTATAAAAGGTGTATCCCAAGAAGAGAAAATCGACTGCATCCACTGTAGAGGGGTAAGACCCACCTCGTCTAAAAAAAGTCTCCTGGGTTATGACACTAAACTGCATTTTATGTTGAGGCTCTAGTTCTGGGAATCTGGCGCGTGTAGAGTACTACCCCTTCATTGCCATTACTCCCAAGTCCACTCTGATCTGGACTTGTATTACATATTAGGGTCCTATCTAGGTGTCAAATTGGTCTGTTTAAAAATTATTCGTATTCGATAAAACCGAATGCAAAAAGAAAAAGTTTAGAAACAACTACACAAAAATATGTAAATATGAACGTACAAAGAACATGATTTCCTAACTACTTGTCATCAAATAACCCTAGACGTGATGATATGCCTTTAAAATGAGACAGTTTTTCCGGTTATTTTCAAAATTAGTTCGGTTTTTTTGTTCAGTGGCATATCAACCTTCGTGGGTTATTTAATGCCAAAACCATCATGGCCGAAGAACAGCAGTGACACATATTAGACCCATAGCAGAAATTTACAAAACCTTTTGCTTAGATGTGGTACAAGGCCGGATGAATGGAGTCCCCAATGAGACTCGAACTCACTCGTGAAGGTTTGCTAGTTTAGCTTGCTAACCATTGCACCACCCAAGGAACCTCTTCTATTTGACCCATAGCTAGGGGGATAAGAGGCTTCTTCTCTTTCTCAAGAGTATTAGTTCGAAAGTGAACGTAATAACGTAACTGGAAATCGAACTCGCTTACTTTGACACCGCAGTTCCACACTTTAGCCATTACACTGCAGATACAGCCTCCTCTTCAATTTGTTGCACCCCTGAATGTTCCCTGAATGTTCCCTGAATGAATAATTATAACAATTATACAAATCTAAGCTATAAATAACATTTTGAGTCGACTCATTGTTGATATCGGTTCCTGTTTTTAAAATATGGTGAAACGATTGTAACATATATACCCAACTTAAGATATCATTAGCTTTCTATTTTGTCACGCTGATGACTTAATTTCCTGTTCAGTTGAGTAATGTAAACAGTTCCGGTTCCTGCTCAATTGTCGAAGTTAAGCTACGATCAGTCTGTTAGGTACTTAGATGGATGACTACTTAAACTAACAGTAGATGCTGAATCTGATTTATCCATTGATTGATTCATTTTAACGTAATGTCAACCCATCTGTGGTTATTTTAGGCCTAGAGGTTAAGGAATCGTGTACATTGTCTATATTTACATTTGTGTGTGTGTGTGTGTGTGTGTGTGTGGTTGTTCCTTGAGATTTTTTATTTTGTTTTGACAATATGTCAACGTTGACTGTATTTGCTTTCTGATAAGTGGTTCGGGGAGAATTTTGTTGAGAGACTATTTCCTATGGTATTAATCCTGTTTACGTTTATATATTTGGTTTGGTTTGGTTTGGTTTGTTGGTTTTATGGCATATCAACCTTTGTGGATTATTTAACGCCAAATCTATTTTTATGTAAATAATCTGTTCTATTGAAAACAATTAAGTTTAGCATAAGTACACAGCTTAATTGTCAAAAACATTTCCATTTCAAACTATTCAAGCAGTTATATGTATTAATTCAGTTAAGTGTAAATACACTTTTAATGTCGAAAAACAGTTCTATTTCAAATAATTCAGTTAAGCATAAGCACGCAGTTTAAGTGTAAGTACGGTTTAATTGTCAAAAGCATTTCTATTTCAAGCTATTCAGTTTACTCAATTCAGTTTAGCATAAGTATGCTGTTAGTTCTATTTAACCCATAGATAGGGCCTTATCAGGTGCTACCACTCCGGGCCAGAGTGGTCCTGGGAGCGATGGCAATGAAGGGGTACTCCGCATTCCCCAAAGCTCCAGCATTGCTGGAACCTCACCATCAGATTGTTTATTGTCATATCTAGGACACTCCTTGGGGGGGGGGTCTTAACCCTCTGCAGAGAAGCAGTCGGTGTATTCTACAGCCCCAGCCGACTGGGCAAGTTTATATATTTGGTATAATTCTATTTCTCTCAAAAAAAGACAACGTGTCATCTATCTTGGCATTTTCAAATAGATATTATTTGCGTTGAAAAAAAAATTGTTTGATGGAAGCAAAAGCTATGCATTCTATAAAGACTAGACACGACTGGTTGGGTCAGGTGATCCACTGGGAATTGTGCAAGAGGTTTAAATTTGACCATACGAGTAAGTGGTATATGCACAACTCAGAATCCATCCTAGAGAATGAGACACATAAAATTCACTGGGATTTTGAGATATAAATAGATCACCTAATCTCGGCCAGACGACCAGGCCTACTGATAGTCAACAACAACAACAATAACAAAAATAGAATCTCCTGAATAGTGGACTATGCCGTCCCGGAGTGAAAATCAAAGAAAGCGAAAAGAGAGATAAGTACATTTGTCCGAGAACTAAAAACTAAAAAACAAACAATGGAACATGAAAATCAAAGGTGATACCAATTGTAATTGGTGTACTCGGAACAATACTCAAAGGCTTGGTAAAGAGACTGGAGGACTTAGAAATTAGAGGATAAGTGAAGACCATCCAGACTATAACATTTTTAAGATCGGATAGAATACTGAGAAGACTTCAAGAGACTTGGGGAGACTTGCTGTCACTCAAATACCAGTGATGGACGATCAGCTAACCCTGAATTGAAAAACTAGCAAGAGGTAAAATAGCAATAATAATAATCCTCAGTAAAAATAGTAAAGTTGGCGACCTTAGTCAAGGGTGACTCGAAGGGTCCCTTTTCAATAGCTACCACACTGAGGTGTTGGGTAGGGCGCTACTCCATTCCCTGGATTGCTCCACTTTACCCTTGATCCTTATCTTATGATGCTGAGTGTTAAGCAAGGCATTATCAGGTACCATTTTTCGAGTCTTTGGTATGACTCGACCTGGGATTGAACCCAGGTCTCTCGGACCATTGGCAAACACTCTACTCATTAGGCCAATAGTTTCGAGTAATTATTAATAAAATAATTATTTTCAAACAGTTATATAGTTGCATGTATTTTTATCCAATAGAAATCATTTTCAAACGGGACTATTTGACTCATTGATGGGACCCTAACAGATACTACCACTCTGGGTTAGATAAGACCTGGTAGTAATGGCAATGAGCGGGTAGTCCAAATATTGTGTCATATCCAGGACACCCTTTTTTGTAGGGTGGGGTCCTATATAATTATTAGTTGATTGGTTGTTTGGATTTATGGCATATCAACCTTTGTAGGTTATTTAATGCTAAATCTATTTTTATACAAATCAGTTCTAGTTCAATGGTGAAGCTCCAGTAATGCTAGAGCTTTGGGGAATACGGAGTACCCCTTTATTGCCATCGCTCCCAGCTCCACTTTGGCCCTGAGTGGTAGCACCTGATAGGGTCCGATCTATGGGGCAAATAAAATTAGTGTACTTATGCTTAACTGAATCGTTTGAAATAGAAGTGTTTATATGTATAAAAATGGAATTGGTATTAAATAGCCTACAATGGTTGATATGCCATAAAACTAAACCAAACCAAACTAAATCAATGCAAATAGAGGGAGATCCCGTGACATAGTGGTTATTATACAGAACTGCAATATCGTAGTAAGCGAGTTTGAACTTTAGTCACGCTATTACGTTCACTTTAGGACTTGGGAATGGTATGGACCCTTCCATCCATTCCCAGTTATTGATTGAATAGTACTGCTATTGTTTTTCTACAAGGAGGATTTAGCCTTAAATAAATTACGGAGGTTGATATAC
>OY757918.1:73018493-73260993 GCA_963585895.1 Sepioteuthis lessoniana | reverse complement strand
GCGATGAACTGCGGAATCGTAGTACGCGAGTTCGTACTCCAGTCGTGCTATTACGTTCACTTTCGGGCAAATAACCTTGGGAAAGGTATGAACCCCCTTGTCCTCCCAGCTATGGGTTAAATAGTACCTCTACTGTTCTTCTAAGAGAAAGGCTTCGGCATTAAATAACCTAAAAAGAGTTGATATGCCATTAAACAAAGAAACCAACCAATCAAATGTTTCCAAATATTGCTATTAAATACAAATAATTCTAGCCAACATTACTCATTGGTTTGCTCACAGTTAAATGGTTCAAAGTATTGCAATATATCACCAACAATTCAATTAAACAACATCTGCCATTTATTTACACTGTTGAATGATTAGGGTTCTATTTCTAAAAATTCGATTAGACATAAGTCATTTGTTTGCAGATAGTTTAAATGTCAAACAGTTCTATTTGACCCATAGATAGAACCCTATCACATATATACGCACACATACACTCAGAGCAAGAGTAGACCTGGAAGCAATGGCAAAGAAGGGGTACTCCACATTCCCTAAATCTCTGAGACAGGAGATTCACCATCAGATCGTCTTGTGCCATATCCAGGACACTCGTTGAGGAGGGGGGTATCTTATCCCCTCTGCAGAGATGCAGTCGGTGTATTCTATAGCCCCAGTTGACTGGGCTGGAGAGAGTTTGGTTGTCACCGGTAGAACATATTTTTAGGAATCGAGGTACACATTGCTAACTCAAGGAAAATTATTCAGTATAAAATTTAAAATATCTTTATTGAATTAAATGCATTATTTATTTCAAATATATCCTACTGTACTTTAAGGAGATTTAGTGAATGCATATCCGTTGCAATAAATACTAGTACTTGAAAGATGTAAGTAAAAAAGTAAAGTTGGCGACTGTAGTCACTTTTCGATAACTACTACTCCAAGGTGTAGGGGAGGGCGCTACTCCTTTCCCTGGATTGATCCACTTCACCCTTGATAATAAATACCTTATATTGCTGAGTGTTAAGCAAGGCGGTATCAAGTACCATTTTTAAAGTCTTGGGTATGACGCAACCTGAAACTGAACCTAGGTCTCCCAGACTATTGGCGAACCCTCTACCCACTAGGCCACTGTACGTTAAGGAGATTTAGTAAATGCATATCCGTTGCAATAAATACTTGAAAGGTATACGCCTTTGTAAATCTGAATATCTGATATGCGAAATTCAATTTATGTAATTTTTTTCCTCAAAAAGACGATATAGAACTTCCCAATAAAATATAGATTAAATATGGCTAAAATGTCACAGTATGATATTTATCCAACTTTCCACCAAGTCAGATTTGACGTTAGGTTATTTTATAGTGGAGGGCCACGCACGAAATGAGACTCTTGCTTGGCCATCATAAAAATACGTACTTGATCCCCACAGCGTTCCTAATTTTTATGCGTCTCAGGCGCCAAATGATAAACTTAGCTCAGCTAATCAGTTATTGCCTGGGAGAGCAGATATTAACCTGCGACCAAGTAATCAATTCACAATGGCCCAAACGGCGCAAACGCCAGATGAGCCCTGGCCTAAACCAAGTAAAGAGGATTGTAAGTCCGTGGAATACTCAGCTGTTACCAATTTGTTAAAAGGGAAGTGGACCAAAGTTCATTGCATTTTTTGATATTTTTTGCCTGCAGTAATTATCTGTTTTTTTTTTTTTTTTTTTTTTTTTTTTTTGTGGGGACAGGGGATTTCATCAGTGATGATGTTAACAAAAATAATTTTATTATGCAAATTATAAACACTATTATTCAATGATATAAACTTTTTCGAATTTATTAAATTTTGTTTTGAAAGTTACGCCCGGGGGTTAATACGTGTAGACACAAACGATTCTTATTCATATGTTGAATTAATAAAAATGATTCAATTTTATCGGGAATCCCGGTGACGTAAAGTGCTGGACTGCACGATCGTTGTATGTGAGTTCAGACTCCAGTCACGCTATTACGTTCAATATCGTATTAAAACCCTTGAAGAAAGATATGAATCCCTTAACACATATATCTGATAGGTTAAATAGTACCACTACTGTTCTTTCACGAGGATTGTCTTGGCATTAAATAACCCATCAAAACTGATATTCCTTTAGAGAGAAAGAATTGTTTTCATTTAAGATCATAATAGTGTTATTTGCTTAGCACGGCTCTTTTTTTAGGATACGCGTGTGACATTATTATCTCGTCATCTAATTCAAACAAACATCACTGAATTAACAAGATCTTATACACTGACCTTACACAGAAATTCTATTCTCATTCATTGGTTTGGTTTGGTTTGGTTTAGTTTTATGGCATATCAACTTTAGCGTGTTATGAAATTGCTATTTTTAACGAGGGAAAGTTTTTATTTGCAGCATGGAAAATGTTGTTTGCGTTTGTGCTGCAAGTCTCGTAGGAAAGGTTGCGAGTAAGAGACGAAATGGAGATATGATAGAGTTGAGAAAACAGCGCGTATCGTGGGACGTGCGAGGGATTGTGTTCGCTGTAGTTTAGCGAAAGCCATGTTTGCCGTTGGAGGAAATAAACTTTGGAGTCACCGTGAGTTTTGTGCGTCTGGTGGATTTTTGGGGAGAGGCGTGCGTTGTCTCCATTAAAGTGGCCCAGAGGTGAAATGAGAGCTAGGTGCCAATTTTGAGGGTGACATAAAGTTGTTCCTGTGGTGGCGTATTGAATGTATCTAATTCATATTCAACTGGGATTCCTTGGTCTAAATGATAGACACAAGGAATCCATAAATTAGATAGGTTTCTCATGTGTCCATGCTGCTGCTGCTGTTGAAGAACAGCCAATGGGACGTCTGCACTGGACGGCGTTGTTCAGCCAAAGAGACTGTGTTTGGCAGCTTATCCAATTTCTGCTGCCCGGATAAAGGAGGTCCGGGATGAATAGGATAAATCATCCTGATTGGGTGAAATTATGCGTCGAATTAAATTGCGCACCAAACCAAAATACCTTCTGCTACACAACCATTGTAGGTTATTTAATGCCAAATCCACTTTTATACATATAAACAGTTCTATTCCAAATAATCTAGTTTAGCGTAAGTACTATTTTTGTTTACACAGTTAAATGTCAAAATAATTCAGTTTAACATAAGTACACAGTTTAAATGTCGAAAACAGTTCTATTTCGAACAATTCAGTACACTGTTTAGTTCTGTTTGGCCCATAAATAGGACCCTATCAGGTGCTAACAGAGTGGACCTGGGAGCGATGGCAATAAAGGGGGTATTCCGCATTCCCCAAAGCTCCAGCATTACTGGAGTCTCATCATCAGATTGTTAAGCATCCTATCCAGGACACTCGGCCATATTCTCGTTCTTGTTCAATGTCCTATTATCATTATCATATTCTCATTCATGTTCATGTCATATTATCATTTAATCCAAGTTGTATATCATCTTAATATAATGGAAGTTAGCTGGTATCGCTGACTTAGAAAGATTTCATATACAGTAAGAAGACCATTGCTTATCAAATATCTGAAACATCTTTATATTATAATCGAGAGTCTGTCTGTCTGTCTGTAACTGAAATTACGCTATCACCGACAACACATTTTCCTTTATTATTACGTCATATCATTACATTATTATCATTATTACATTCAACGATTATTAAATAAATATTATCTAATCGTAATTTGCATCTTGTTTATCAACGATGTCTTTATTAAAGTTTAGCTAAGTTAAATTTGCCTCAAACCAGCCTATGTTATTTATGGGGTTTAACTGATGCCCTACTGAGCCCATATATGACACAGGGTCGTTTTATCGTGGGGAGACACGGACAAATCAAGACTCGTGCGTGAATATTTTATAAAATGCTTTGTCCCTTCGGCATTCCCCATATTAGGGAGCTTCAGGCGCCTAGCTATATACTCAGCTCTGCAAAGCAGGTATTGCGTGATGAACAGCTCCCTGAGACCAGGCGATTCTTATTTTATAACACTTACCTGACACGAACGTCAGGTAATTAAAACTCCTGCAATGTGTAATGTATATCATTAAGAAATAAAGGTTTACATGGTATATAGTGCAGGTAATTTGCATACTGGTTTAAAAAAACGGGTTTAATAATTAATTACTTGGTGCTATTAATTGATTATATTCTTGTGGTATTCTCAAATATATTAAAAGCAATCCTATGTATAAAATTATACATAAATCAATTAAAATAAAATAAAAAATAAGTGTAATCTTTTAATATGCGTTCTCATTTATTTTTGCTATCCTCATTTAATACAATATCTTATTGCATTAAAACTTAAATACTTGTGCCCGGCGGAAGATGCATACTTCTACCTGATGAATTAGCGCTTCGTTGCAGGAAAGTTCTGTTTACAACAAAAACTATTCAAAGTGGCCACATTTTTATTTAGCATTTCCACGATGTGACAAAAACCAATAAAGCCTGCTGGTATTGTAAGATACTGTTGGGTTGCCCTAGGTTAGTGGTAATGATGCTTTGGCCCCGAAACCCTACCAGATCCGAGAGCCATCGTTCTTGTTGGGTGTACGGCTATTGTTTTGTCTTTGTTTTGATTTTTCTTTTTTTAGCAGAATATATATATATATATATATATATATATATATATATATATATATATATATATATATATATATACTAACCTACTATATACTAGCATTCACGGTTACCAGGAAAAAAGAAAAAAACCGCCAGTGTCTAGAGATCATAATATCTCAAATTACCGCCCGGGGGAAAAAGAAAAAAATATCATAGGACAAAAAAAAAAAAAAAAAAGAAAGAAAGAAAAAGCCAACTTCGTCACACCATTTGAAAAAATCAAGAGTTATGCAATCAGTTGGTCAAAAGAAAAAGAAAACCCGCCGTAAAATGCTGCAATGCTACAATTACTGAGAGTGCTCAATACAAAGTAGAGCCAATTCCAAAAATTAAATCGCGAGTCGGGCCTATCCTACTAGTACCGACTAAATCGGTACTAGATTCCCTGATGAGCCGGTGAGGCGAAACTTTAGTAGGACAGGCCCGACTCGCGATTTAATATATATATATATATATATAGTCCATTTTGCAGCGTCGCTCGATAAAGGATATTCATATTTAAAACGTCGAGAAGGTCAAAAATAGATCAATGATTTATATCACTTTTTGAGAACTACTAAAATAAACTATAATCATATCATGTTAGCATCTTGTTTATGAACGATGTCTCAATTAAAGTTTAATTTCATGATATGAAACGATCGTCAGATACTTTTGTTGATGGTATTTGCTTTTCGTCAATTTGTAAGTGTTATATACCCGCATATATATATACATATACATATATAAATATAAGCAGAAACATAATCAAATATAATATACGAACTTCAATAAACGAACGAACACACTTCTTTATAAAAAATATATCTCTCACACTTTATTCTCGAAAGGGTTGATGTTGGTTGTGTGTGAGAGGTGAGTCGGAGACGGGGACAGACTGCTACATAATGATCCAAGTACTTCTGACCATAGCAGCACTTCTTTCTCATCTTGGCTTGGGTTGCTCAACCGTGGGTCAATGAGGGCCCAAAGCCCTCTGACTGCCGCTGGCTCTCACTTCGGCATCTTGTCCCCAACTGACTCCAACTCCCACTGACTCAAACCGTATGTGTCCTGGTTATATTTTTGTTTGACATCCACCTGCTTCCGCTGTTCTTCTGCTTATTTAGACAGGTGCATCTCTTGATTGACGGCTCGGTCGAGGGTCAATATGTTACATAAGAACCGATTGTGACCACCCTTAAGGAGGAAGCGCTGATAATCACAGTCGACGTTTACAAAAATGTAAATTGTTATTACTTAGAATATTCGAACTGTTGACTTCATCTTTATTGTGATACTCACGACGTTTCGGCCGATATATCCTTCGGCCTCCTTCAGGTATTTCATGTCGAACGAACGACATATCGGCTGAAACATTATGAGTATAATAATAAAGATGAGGGCAATACTCAAAATATTATAAGTAATAACAATTATCAAGCTTCATGTCAGAAATTTAGACAAAAATTTAAATGTTCTACTTTTTTAAGCCTCCTTTTTTTCCTTAGTCGGGAGCTAAGTGACTGAGCATGCACTTGTTTACTTGCTGACACTTGGTAATAAGTTCCGATTTTTTAAATCAAAGATGTGTGTGTGTGTGTGTGTGTGTGTATGTGTGTGTGTGTGTGTGATTTATTAAATATATCACTTCTAGAAACTCATGAAGACTGATGGATAATATATCTTGAAGCCCTGGATCCAAATACACCCAGTCGCAAATGACCCCCCCAATCACATTTCATCCCTCAAATGCTTACACCCTCATTCATTAACTTCCATATTGAAAATATTAAAATGTTTCCTTTTATAGAGGAATCATCCTACTTTATGACATCTTCGAGAAAAAATGACTTCCATACTTGAGATTATAAACAGACACCTGCAAAGTTAAATGCTTAATGCGTTGAGTTCAAATTTCATGCCCACATGATGAAGTCAATCTCTTGGTATTCATAAGAGTTTCAGTCTTGAAATGTAACAAGTCATGAGGGAAATATCTTCCGATGATGCTCTGAGCCCGAAACTGGTCGACATTATTATTATTATTATTTACCAACGTTCATATTCATATTCTTTTGTCCAATATATATATATATATATATATATATATATCCGTCTGCTGATTGTACACACACCACATGAAATTTCAAGTAAAGAACTTCCATTGTTCATAATTAGAATATTTGTTAGTTTTTATACCTACTCTTTCATAATCATCCAGGACATTTTATATACATTTTTCTAACTTGCATTTATCATATATATATATATATATAGATAGATAGATAGAGAGAGAGAGAGAGTGAGAGAGAGAGAGAGAGGGGGAAAGAGAGAGAGAGAGAGATTCATGTGGCAATCAATGTAAGTCGTAAATGGGAAAGAAGAACTATGCTGATTATTTGCTTGTGAATAACCGTATATTTTGTATTTCTACTTCAGGAAATATGTCGGCGTATAATCTTTTGATAATAAGAAAAAAGAAAGAAACAATAATTAATTCAAATAATAAACACATCACACACACACACACACACACACACGCACACACACACACATTCTCACTCTCTCTCTCTCTCTCTCTCTCTTTCAAGCACAGACACACACACACACACACACACATAAAGGAATAAGCAAAAAAAAAAAAAAAAAAAAGAAAAAATGCGGGGAAAAGAAAAGTATTAAAAAACTTCCAGCAGGGATGTTCAAACGAATAAATAAATAAATCCATTCATTATTTTTTTTCTGCGTGAATGTGCTGTCTGAACACCTCCCACAACCTTTTGTTCCTCAAGACTGGATTTGAAAGAGAAAGATAATCAGAGTCCGGAACGAGCCACCTTCACGCCAGAGGTCACTCGCTTTCTTCTATTTCATACACACACACACACACACACACACACACACACACACACACACACACACACACACACATATATATATATATATATATATATATAGTTCCGCCTACTTTTTATATCACCACAGCCCATAATTCTTGCCCAGGCCTATCTCAGCTTTGCAAGAACAATGAAATACCAAATGGATATTATACACTGTTGGGCAGTAAGCGTGTTAATCAAGCTCTTAGGTTGTCCCAAACAGACTTGGGCTACCCAAAAGTTTGGAGAATTTGAAAAATGAGTGTAGTTTGGTTTATTTAACGGCATATGAACCCTTATTTACTGAATGCAAACATTTGATTCAATTAGTAAATGTTTGATAATAATCATAATTATCTTTATTTTCAACGATTCATTGCAATCATTTTTAAGCTCACTTTTTTTTTATTCGTTATTAATAATAATCATTTGTTTACACAGACAAACGGAATCAAGTATTCCGATCAAATACAAATAACTTCAGCATTGGAACATGATATATAATACTCCTATCTAATAGTTATAATTTATACACAATTATATTATTTAAAGTAACAATTACTATTTAATAATAATAATTTTTTTACACATTGGTCCAGTCGGATGGGGCTTCAGAATACATCGACTGCATCACTGCAGAAGGGAAAGACCTCCCCTTAACGATTGTCCTGTATATGACACTAAACAATCTGATTGTGAAGCATCACTAATGCTAGAGCTTTGCGGAATGCAGAGTATACCTTTATTGCCGTCGCTCCCAGGTCCACTCTGACCCGGAGTGGTAGCACCTAATAGTCCTCTTTATGATTCAAATAGAACTAAACTGTGTACTTATGCTAAACTGAATTGCTTGAAAGAGAACTTTTTGGCATTTAAACAGCGCACTTGTCCTTAACTAAGTTGTTTGAAATAGAAGTGTTTTTATATCTAATCGTGTGAACAAAAAAATGCACTTATGCTAAACTAAATTGTTTGAAATAGAACTGTTTATATGTATAAAAACGGATTTGACACTAAATAAATTACAATGGTTGATATGCCATTGTATCATTGCTTTATCAAAGAGACTTTTTCACCCCGTTGTGACCCCGCCGTGTAACGAGTTGACGAACGCGAAAACGCAGTTAAAGTACTTAAAGGTTTATCTACTACTAGGTAGCAAGTAGTTGCCGGAAGAAAGACAGTGTAGAAACTAAGACGATGGTGTCAACTAGACAAAAATAAGCAACATATCATGGTGGGAAAGGGAGAGCAGACAGTCCTTGAATTTTTTCCTGGTTCTAACATGATTGTCCGCTGGGTCTAACGTCCCCTTTGAAGCCCCCTAAAATTTGGGGCTCATAAACTTTCGTTTCCTTTCATCTTCGTCGCTGGTGTTCAACTGACGTAATTAAGTTATCACTTCTCGCCGTCAGCACCCCAAAGGAAACTAGTCGTCCCCTCACTTCTGCCTGTCGTGTCACGCAGAAACATTAGCTTCCGCTTGCTCCGCGCATGCGTACACGATCCTTAGACCTCCAGTCCTCGCAAGTCGTTTTTAATTACCACGATTACCTCAGTTTTCCTATTCGGAGACTACGGTCTGATTTATTCATTTATTCAACTTCAATTTTCTATGGGGCGTTTAATTACGTTTCACCATCGAACCAAACTTTTTTCGTCATAGTTATATCAAGCATTCTTATTTAATACAAGTAATATGCTCCACAGTTGTATAGTTTCAAGTATTTCTTGGCCTAGTGGGTAGAGTGTTTGCCAATGGTCCAGGAGAACTGGGTTCAGTCCTAGGTCGAGTCGTACCAAAGACTAAAAAAAATGGCACTTGATGCCGCCTTGGTTAGCACACAGCATTATAAGGTTACGATCAAGGGTAGAGTAGAAAAATCCAGGGAAAGGAGTAGCGCCTTCCTATACACCTTGGTGTAGTAGCTATTGAAAAGGGAGCCTTTGGGTCACCCTCGACTGTGGTCGCCAGCTTTACTTTTACTTTATATAGATTCAAGTAACTATTTATGTCTAATGATAATAATTCGTTTGCACAAAGTTATATGGTATCAAGTATTTCATTCATTTTGTAAATATCTTATTATAATGATGACTATTTATAATTTCAACGTTCCAGTTCAATCATTTTTAATCACACATTTTTTTATTGGTCTACAACTCCTAACATAAAACATATGGAATTAGCGCGCTTAGAAGGTGTTCACCTTATTTATTTTTTTATTTAGCAGTAAATAAACTTATAACAGATAAGACGCAATTTTTTTTAAATAGCTCAACATTCTATATTTCCAGAATATACCTTAAATAAATTAGATTAAATTATTTAGATTAATGGTACGTTCTTTTCCCAAGCAAACCAGAGGAAAATACATTAAGGAATGATCCAATGCTGAAGGGGAAAATATGGAATGATCATGAAACCTGAATTCTAAAACAAATACCGGGAAAGGTTTAGATATGCAAATCGGTCTCCAGTTAAAAAGACAGTTCTTGCTGACCACAACAAGCGGTTGGAAATACCTCACTGAAAGGAAACATGGATTTTACAAAAGAACAGTCAATTAAAACAATGGAAGGGATCGTAAAATCCATAGAAGAAGGCAATCCACTGTGGAATGTCATAAAAGATGCTGGTTGTTCCCAATCAGCAGTGAACAAAACTTTGGTGCAAATATCAAAGGTTAGAACCCTTTAAGGGTATTTACCTATTCCTCTCTCATAGTAAAAATTTATACACAGTTATATAGTTTCAAGTAATTGTTCATACTTTTCCCAAGGGTTCCTATTTGATCATTATAATCATTTGTTTGTATACAGTTATATGACATAAAGTAGTCCTATCTGATACTAATAATTTATACAAAATTGCATGGTTTCAAGTAACTATTCTAGCCCATTCGGTTAAGGACGTAAAATACGCTGATTACAGAAGGGTTAACCCCCTACATCACCACCGTCACAACGAGTGTTCTCAATATGACACTGAACCATCAGATGGTGAGGCTCCCGTCATGAAGCTTTGGAGAATGTGAAGTAACCTTTCATTACCATTACTCCCAGGTTCACGCTAACCTGGAGAAGTAGCACCGTTAGGATCCCTATATCAGTCTATGGATCAAATTGAACAATTCAATCTTTTAACAGGATTATAATTGATACTAAATAGAAATATTTGTTTTGTATAGCTATATTTGAAACCATTTAACTGTCTGTAAACAAATGAGCTCTTACTATTTTAAAAATATTGTTACGTACAAACTATTCACTAACAAATTATATATATATATATATATATATATATATATATATAGGATGTGGCATTAAACAACGCACAAGGATTGATATGCCATAAAACACAAGCAAGTTACGATTCCGATTTTATATGGCCCAGTCGGCTGGGGCTGTAGAATACATCGACTGCTTCTCGGCAAAGAGGTAAGACCCCCCATCTCAACAAGGGTCCTGATATGACACTAAACAATCTGATGGTGAGGTTCCAGCAATGCTGGAGCTTTGGGGAATGTGGAGTACCCTTTCATCGCCATCGCTCCCAGGTCCACTCTGGCCCGGAGTGTTAACACCTGATAGGGCCCTATCTATGGGTTAAATAGAACTAAACTGCATACTTATGCTAAACTAAATTGTCTGAATTAAAAGTGTTTGACTAAGCTGAATCGCTTGAAATATAAATGTTTTTGACAATTGAACTATGTACTTATATTTAAACTGCGTGCTGATGCTAAGCTGAATTGTTTAATATAGAACTGTTTTGACATTTATCTGTGTGTGAACAAAATCTATAATTATACTAAACTGAATTAGTCGAATTAGAACAGTTTGACTAAACTGAATAGCTTGAAATAGAAATGCTTTTGACCATTAAACTGGGTACTCACGCTTAACTATATGGTATTATGTATTCCTATCTAATACAAATAATTTGTACCCAATTCTAGTGTTTCAAGTATTCCTATTCAATACAAATGATTTTTAAACAGAAAAATTTGATTCAAAGATGAGATTTTAACAGTTGCGACCACTATTGGCATAATGTTTAGAGTGTTCACTAATTGTCTGGGAGACCAGGTCGAGTTATACCAAAGACTCAAAAAATGGTACTTGATGCCTCCTTGCTTAGCACTCAGCACTATGAGGTAAGGATCAAGAGTAAAGTGGAGCAATCCAGGGAATGAAGTAGTGCCCTCCCCTACACCTCGGTGTGGTAGCTATTGAAAGGGGGGCCTTCAGGTTGCCCTCGACTACGGTCGCCGACTTTATTTACTTTACTTACCATTCTGAGCCAGGGTTAGGGTAATATATGCCATAAAACCAAAGCAAACTAAACTAAACTCAAAAAATAAAAATAAAAGAGTAATTTAATGAAAGACAATTCTCTTTCTTGTTACTTATTACGTTTACGTCGTTACTTTAGGATTAAGGCCGACTGCATTAATTTGCTATTGGCTTTGCACCCGCACCCGGCTTTTAGCCGGGCCGTCTGGCATTCATGTCGGACATCTAAGGCAGACTCAAGGTCGGAAGGCTCCCAGTTTCGGCTGGGCCACTTTCGGGCGGGCGAGCTGGATTAGTGGCACCTTTGTATAGCACTGGACCCCGTTGACCAGTTTAAACTATAATGTGGCATCCGCGCCTGGACTCATATTTGAGTCTATGTCCAGCTAGGCTCATCGGCCCACTAGGTGCAATTTGAACCGATGACCAGCATAAACCAGCACTATAATCTAATTTTCGGGTCATTTGACTCTGTGTCAAGTCCTGTCTGGTGGGAGACAGAGACAAATACGGTCTACGATAGCAACTGTTTCAATTCAGAATGAATTTTTGGTACCTGTCCGGCAAAGACAAAGACGCAATGGATGAGGCGTTTGGTTGGAAGGTGCTTCTGAGGGAAAACATCGGGAGGTTGCAGGTTCAATCTCAACAACAGGTAAGACTAACAAGGAATACTTACTATGACTTAAAACTTTTACCTGGTCATGGCTGACAGAATTGGAACCGTCCACCGCTGGGATTCAAATAAAGGCTTCAGTTCGAGATTCTGTCTGGGAATTCGACAAGAAACACCTTAAGAAGGTCGAAGGATATATCGGCCGAAACGTTCTAATTATAATAATAAAAATGAGGTCAATAGTCCGAATATTCTAAGTAATGATTATTATCGTGCTTAATCTCAGAAATTTAGATAAATAATTAGTAATTCTATTTATCAAATATTTCTTTGTAATATAAATAATCTGCATACTATTGTGTGGTTTTAAGTAAATAATAATAAAAATAATAATCCTTATTAAATGAGTGAACAGTTCTAGTGGACCCTAAGATGGGACCCTGACAATTACTACCAATCAGAGTCAAAAATGGAACTGGGAATAAAGTTACTGAAGGAGTACTTCACATTCCTCAAAGCTCCAGTACTGGAGCCTCACCATCAGATGCAGTTTAGTATCATAGTCAGGATACTGGTGGGGTGTCTTAGCCCTCTGCAGACGTGCAGTTGGCGTAATCGACAGCCCCAATTGACAGAGAGAAAATCAGAAAGACTAACGAAACTAAATAAGAATGCTTATAAAAAGATTACGTTTATTTTAATTGATTTTTCTATGAAATTATACATAGAATTATTCAGAATCCGTGCAAGAATAAAAATTAAATATTAGAAATCAATAACATCAAGAAATATTTATCAAACCCGGTTTTATTAAAACCTGTTTGTACATCATCTACATCATATACTATGTAAACCTGGGCATCTCGGGTGACATAATGCTAAGCAAGCTAGACTAGCCAACCTTCACGAGTAAGATCGATTCTCATTGGGTGCCTCATTCATGTGGCCTCGTGCCACATCTAAGCAAAAAAGCTTCGAAAAATTACAACAACTATGTAAACTTTTATTTCTTAGTGATATATAACACGCAAAGGATATCATTGAGCAGGGGGGGCTTTCATCTCAGGCAATACCTGCTTGTCAGGGTTGTTCATTGCTTGGTGCCTGAGGCGCCACAAAATGGGGAATGGTGAAGGGAGAAAGCATTTTTATGACGGTCACGCATGAGTCTCGATTTATGCGCGGCCTTTACCTACACACTCTAAAATGAACTTATGTCGAATCTGACTTTGAAGGAGGTCTGTTAATACCACGAGTTGCCACGCCCCTGGTTTTCCGGAGGGCCACTTGTGTTATGAAATAGCCGAGGGATTTCGGTTCATGCCTTTGAGTTTAGTTGGGCTGAGAACCTTTCGGCTCAGCACATGGGTTGGTTGGGTGTAAAATTGAAAGGTTTTAACGCAGGTGCGCGCGAGCGGATGGAGGTGTCACTCAGATGTCATAACAGTCCGAGACGATACTGGGTGACAAGGTGCGGGTGACGTCACGCACCGGAAGCACGCGGAAGTTTGTGTGAGAATTTGAAGAAAATAAGAGTCGGGTTTTAGGCGCCAAACGAGAAGGATCGATTTTAGAGCTCGCAGGCGCGAGGCGAACGTGCGCCCGATGGGGGCCGCTCGAGTTGGGGGCCAAATGAATAAGACAGCATAGAAGATTGTGTCTCTCCTCCTTACGTCGAAACCTTTAACTCAAAGTTAATAAAAAGGTTTCGTACCTGAACAAGAAGTCGTTACGTGTTTTCGAATTCTGAGGTTCCTATGTTCTTTATATAGTCTATAGTAATGAACATTACATGTCTATTTTGCACATGGCCATATTCGTGTATATGGCTACGCAACACTTGTAGTTCGCACCAGGTAAGTGATATTAAAGAACCCAGTTTGCTCAACTATTTAACCACAGCGAGGTGGAGGAAACAGATGGATTCATGCCTTTCCCAAGGACATTAGAACGAAATGAAACGTTAGCAGCCTTACTCTGGTTTTGAACTCGGGTCTCCAAATACATTTCATACGACGTTAACCGTTACTCTAAGCGTGACTCCTTACATGTATGTATGTATGTATGTATGTATGTATGTATGTAAAGTTGATTTACAACATATGCGATTGAGAACAACCCGCACTTATGTCTGGGAACAATAGTTACAACTGAAAACCAATTTTTGAAAAATATATAAGCCCTCCAACAATGGATTAAATAGTTCCATAACTGTTCTTTTACAGGGGTGACGTTGGCATTCAATAGCCCACGAAGGTTGATATGCCGTTAAACCAAGAAACTGGAACCGAACCAAAATAGATTTTTTAAAATATCGTGCAGCAGGCAACGCGAAGGAATGCTGGAACTAGCATGCTGTACAAAAGTGACTAAAAAGACTATCAAACTGTATAAGTAATCACAGAAGTAGAGAAATCAAAGAACAAAACCATGTTAACCTCTAGGTATACGGTACATGAGCTATGTATTGTATATACGACTGAATCGAGTCACGACCGGTCGGTCAGACCTTAACCAGGTCGTAAGTTGACGATTATCTCTATATTCATCCCTCCACACCACTTTCTTTTGACTCTTCGTTATCTTATTTTATCTATTTATTTACTTTAAACTAAATATTTTAGGTCAAACAGGATAGTGACGTTAAGACTCTCTGGGATTCAGGGAATTCCAGAATCAACCTGTTTATCAACTGAGCCACATACCAACTCAACAGGCCCAATCGTTGTGGCCTTTGTTGAAAATCTTGTTGGTTATGTCGGCGATGATGGGAGAGGCGTGGAAGACCCGACTAATAAATAACAGATGGTAAGTAGGAAAGCGTTTGCTATAAGAAAATAATATCGCCAAGAGGTGGAAGAGGTGGTGCGAGAGAGGATACAGAAGGAAATGCTGTTAGGGTGGGATGGGACCCGAGCCCGGGAAAATATTTATTTATTTATTTATTTATTTATTACGGCGACTGGCCAAAATATACAAAACAAATGATACCCAACGTTGCTGATAAAATTAAATAAATGAAGGGCAGTAATGTTATATACACAAACCAAAATCTGGCTGACTGAATAGATAAATAAATAAATAAATAAATAATATTCTACGAAACCTTGAAATTTAAAACTTATTATTCAATCCAAACTTGAGGACCAGATCTAGCAATCGTAAACAAGAAAATCTGTCAGATAGTGGGTTACGCTGCTCCGGCAGACCACACAGTGAATTTTAAAGAACATGAAAAGCTGGTAAACTATATACACATTTTTAGTTTTGATTTAAAAAAAATGAAACTGAACTTCAGATTAAATAAGTTAAACTTCAATTAAAAAACGTTTAGCTTCAATTTTACAAGATATATAATATCTAATTTATAATTCTCTTCGTTTGCTTGCTGGCTTGCTGCTAACCAATGATCTCCTTGGATAATGGGCCAATCTTGATGAAACTAAGTATTTGAACTCTCTTGACCTCAAGGAGTGTCTTAATGGTATTTGTTGGGAAGGGGTAAGAAATCTAGCATCATGGGTGCCTGGAACATTTTTTTTCTTTGCTTAATTTTGAACAGGAATGTCTTTCTTCCAGAATACAAATAGAATTAATATCCACAAAAGTGCTCTATTCTAACGTTACCGGGACGCTGTGCCTGAATAATTTTGAAGTAAAATTAATCTGAAAGGTCTCATTTGTACAGAAAGAAAAACAAGTTTAAATCAAACCAGGAAACAAACATTAAAAATAAATGTATAAACTATTGTCTAATTCATCCAGAAAACACATTTTTAGAAAGCCTTTCATTGTCATTACTTCCAGATTCACTCTGACACGGAGTGGTCGTACTTCTTTGGTTCACATTTATGGGTCAAATAAATCTCTTTGAGAATTATTCGTGCGAATTAAATCGGGATATACGAGTGTCGACTGAAAAGTTCATAGGCTGACCAAAATACTCTCATGGAAGGTGACTAAATGAGGTTCATTTATTTTTTTCAACATATTCCTTCTGGTGGTCCACACACTACTTCCATTGATGTTGCAGAACTTGGATCTCATTGGTCAAAAAAGTCATTAACAGCAGATATGACGTCATACAACAATTTTTTTACAACTCCGTGCAATGGGCTTGTTCCTGTAGCGTAGTGACTAACGAGCGGGACTGCGACTAAGTTTGAAAGCCAATTGTGCGATAACGTTCGTTCAGTCTGATACCGATGCGAAAGTTATGAACACCCTTATCTACCTCCAACCTATCTGTAGTACCATTACTATTCGACCAGGATGGCTTTGGCATTAAATAACCCACAAAGGTTGATATGCCATTAAGCAGAGAAACCAAACCAAACAATAACTATGAGCAAATTATTTGTATTAGATAGGAATACTTGAAACCATATAACTGTGGAAAGAAATGAAATGTTTTGGCAAAAAATACGATTTAAAAATAATTGTTATACAACGTTGAAAATATGAATGAATTAAATTTTGGAATTAAATCATCCATAAGTGGATATCATGCCCTTAAATAAACTAAACTAATTGTTATTACTCGAAACCATATAAGTAAAGTTGTCGACTTTAGTCGAGAGTGATTGAAGGTTCCCTTTTCAATAACTACTTCACCGAGGTGTTGGGGAGAGCGTTACTCCTTTCCCTGGATTGCTCCATTTTACCCTTGATCCTGACCTTATGGTGCTGGGTGCTAAGCAAGGCAGCATCAAGTACCATTTTTTGCGTGTGACTTTGGTGTGACTAGACCTGGGATTGAATCCCAGTCTCCCGGACAATTGGCGAACACTACTCATTAGGCCCGAAGAAAGCGGTGTGCAAATTATTAGTATTATATTGGAATACTTGAAGCTGGATAATCGTGTGCAAACAAATGGTTATTAAATAGAAATAGCAACTTGAAATCATATCATCATCATCATCATCATCAAGGTGAGACGTCAGCACGAGTTCCCTTCTCTCTCTCTCTCTCTCTCTCTCTCTCTCTCTCTCTCTCTCTCTCTCTGTCCCAATCCATCCCTACCGAGCATAGTTCTTTTTAGGTCCCGAAATTGACATCCGGTTTCCGCATAGCGCTGATTAATGCAAGTTTTACTTGGATGGCCAGCACTGGTGTGTCCATGTGTTGGAGTCCATAGGAGAATGTCGCCTATGAGTTCGTCCTCTTATGCCCAGCATATCTTGTTCGTCTTACTTAGACGGTTTGAGTGAGATGAGGTAAGTGGCCGAACAGCTGTTTTTTTTAAAGGATATTGCTTCCAGGATTTGTTAAAAACAGAACGATTGTTCTGTCGGCTGTGGCTGTAGAATACCCTGACTGCACCTCTGCACCTAAACAATCTGATGGTGAGGTTTCTATGATGCAGGAACTTTGGGGAATGTGGAGTACCCCTTCATTGCCATTGCTCCCAGGTCCACTCTGACCAGGAGTGTTAGCACCTGATAGGGTCAAATAGAACTAAACTGCATACTTATACTAAACTGAATTGTTTGAATTAGAACTGTTTGATTAAACTGCATAGCTTGAAATAGAAATGTTTTTGACAATTAAACTGCATACTTATGCTAAACTGAATTGTTTGAAATGGAACTGTTTTTGACATTGAATCTGTACTTACACTAAACTGAATCATTTAATATAGAACTGTTTTGACATTTAACTATGTGTAAACAAAATCTATACTTATACTAAATCGAATTGGTTAAATTAGAACTCTTTGACTAAACAGAATTGTTTTAAATAGAATTGATTACTTGTATAAAAATGGACTTGGCATTAATTAACATGCAAAGGTTGACATAAACAACAAACCAACCAAAAACAGAACGAAGCATCCTTGCGTAATTTCCGTCAAGTTTTCTTCTTCTTTTTTTGGGGGGGGGTAGAGTCCAAGTGATGCAAATATAGAGTAGCACTGCGCTTCTACAAGTTGAAAGAATTCCCGTTCTTATACTTGATATCATGATTTGGTTTCTTTGTACAATGGCATATTAACCATCGTGTGTTATTTAATGCCAAAGCCATCCTGGTAGAACAGTATCGGTACTATTTAACCCTAACTGGAGGGATATAGAGGTTCATGCCTTTCCTAAGAGTATTATTCCGAAAGGGAAAGTAATAACACAATTGGTGTTCGAACTCGTTTACTTTGATGTCACAATCCAGCAGGTTAGTCACTACGTCACTCAAAAAGCAAATACGACGGAACATTGAAATACAGTTATGATTATGACTAAACATTTACAAATTATCCAAATTTTGGTATTAAATAGTCCATAAGGAGTTTTATATGCCGTTAAATAAATGAATGAAACCAAACCTCTCTTTCAATTGCTAGTAGAATAGTTGAAGATTTGTCAGATTTAATTGAGTCACGCATTAGTTATAATTTACTAAGTTTTTTTTTTGCTTAGATAAGGGAGACTGAGGAACTGTCTTGATGCCCATCTTGGTCAAATAGTCTGTGACAAGGATGGAGTTGTGGACTGGTGTATTGTCCTGGTGGAAATGCCACTGACTGGATTTGAAGAGTGCTGGCCTCTTCCGACGGAATCTCTTCCTGAACTCCCTTAAAACCTCAATATATGAATGGTGCACCCAATTGAACTTGAGCTCACCCGTGAAAGTTTGCTTGTTTAGTTTGCTAACCATGATACCGCCCAAGGCGCCTGAGTCACGTATTAGTGATTTAACTGGTCCCATTAATAAAAGTCCAGTTGGTTTAGTGATGATATCAAAAAGTTAACAGTACCCGTGGACATTTCAGGTATCTAACCGACTTTCCACTGAGTCAAACTTTGACACAAGGTCGTTTTGTGGAAGGAGGCCTCACACGAATCGAGACTCATGCGTGGCTAACACAAAAAGTACTTAGTCCTGTCGGCATACATCAGGTGCCAAGCCATCAACTCAGCCCCGTTAAGCAGGTACTACCTGTGGAGAAGCCACGTCTTCTCCCGGAACCAAACCAACATCATTCACTCACCTGCCTGGTTAGATGCCTGGCAAGTCAGTCAGTGGGTCCGCGCCAGAAGTGCCTCGTGAGCAGTGACTTAACTTTTTAAGGGGGTGAAAAGTACTTCTCTCGCTTCTTCTGATCAAGTTAAATCAACAGGTGGTAAAAAGTCACTAATTTTCGCAGAATGTCAAGGAAATTTTTTTCTTGACACCAGAGTAAACAGTGCGGCGGATGAAACCGGGAAAAGATAATTGCACCCGTCTCCTAAGCAGCTGCAGCAGATTTCTCAAGGCAGGTACAATTACCTTTTTCCTGCCTGACCAACATTACATAAGTTGTTTTTTTTGGTTTTCTCTTACACCGAAAAAAGAAAATTTCCTGACTTATACTGTTAGTGTAAAATTATCTTATCGATTATGATTATTTATTCATTTATTTATTATTACACATAATTCGCTTTTTTGTAACCCCCATCAAAAATAAATAAATAAATAGATTAATGAATGAATAAAATGGTGGTGAGAGGAATAAACTTCCACAGTAAGTTTTTAAAATCAGCGTTCTTCATTTTTTCTTTTACCTTTCTCTCTCTCTCTCTCTCTCTCTCTCCACACACACACACACACACACACACACACACACACACACACATATATATATATATATATATATATATATATATATATATATATATATATATACGAGGGGCATACGATAAGTTTCCAGACTTTTTTCATATGGGCATTTAAAATTGTCGTAGACTCTTGAAAATTCACTATGTTATTGCTATCTTATCAGATGACTGGCCAATTTTTATGATTTCAGGTTCAAATCAATAGCTACAGCAGCAAATGGAATACACCATACTAAAGCCTGATTGTCACAGCTGGTGAACTTCAAAAATGCAATCTGAGAACGATATGCAATAAAATTCGGTTTTAAACTTGGAAAAATGTTTTAATCTGAGAACAATATGCAATACAATTATGTTTTAAACTTGGAAAAATGCCTCAGAAACGTATGGAATGCTTCAGACTGCTTTTCGACCATCTTGCATGAATCGAGCATCAGTTTTTGAGTGGCATAAGAGATTCAAGGAAGTCAGGGAGTCTCTGAGGGATGATAAGAGGTGTGGGAGGAGTAAGGAAGTCAATACACCACAGTTGATCGGCCAAAGGGTTAGGCTTAGGGTTACTATGTTGATGTTTTAAGGGAGTTCAGGAAGAGATTCCGTCGGAAGAGGCCAGCACTCTTCAAATCCAGTCAGTGGCATTTCCACCAGGACAATACACCAGTCCACAACTCCATCCTTGTCACAGACTATTTGGCCAAGATGGGCATCAAGACAGTTCCTCACCCTCTCCATAATCCAGACCTTGCCCCCAGTGACTTTTGGTTATTCCCTAAACTCAGAGGCTGTCGTTATGAGACAATTCAGATGAAAGAAGCTGTGACGAAGGTCATTGACACGCTCACACGAGAGGACTTCCATGGGGCTTTCCAGAAGTTGTTGGAACAGTACAACAAGTGCATTGCAGCCGAAGGAAATTACTTCGAAGGGGACTAGAGTTTCATGTGTGTACTATCAATAAAAGTGCCCACACGAAAAAAGTCTGGAAACTTATTTAATGATCCTCGTGGATATATATATATATATATATATATATATGTTGTTTCTTTTTGTCTCTATTTTCCCTTTTTTTTTGTTATATATATATATATATATATATATATATGTGTGTGTGTGTGTGTGTGTGTGTGTGTGTGCGCGCTCATGTGCCTTGGCTTTCTTTCTTTCTTTCTTTCTTTCTTTCTTTCTTATTATATTTGCTTTCTTTTCGTTTCTGGCGTGTAGCGAGCTCTTTTTCTTCTCTTTCTTTTCTCATAATAAAAACAGAATTTTATGATAATGAGTTCTCTCTATCTATTTCTTCAGTTTCTTTTTGTCTCTTTATCTTCCTTCCTTCCTTCCTTCCTTCCTTCCTTCCATTTCAATAAAGTCGGCAATGAGCGTCTGATATATAGCTTCCCATTTCCTTATTTTCTTTCTTTCTTCCTTTCTTTCTTTCTTTTTTTCTTATTATCTTTTCTTTTCTTTTTTTCTGGCTTGTTCTATTTTTTTTCCTTCCTTTTCTCACGATCAAAACGAAACGGTCCATCAGTTCTTTGAAGTGATGACAAGGCGTAACATTCAAACGCATGCATTTATGTCTTATTCTATTAAATCATAAAAGACATGTATATAGAATTAACGAATGAGGATGCTAACAATGAAAACCCTGAACGGAACAAGTGCTAAATTGCCACGCGTTCAGGATGAAAAAAAAGGACTGCCTTTCGCATTCAATAACCAAAAAAAAAAAAAATTGACATGCGGTAAAACCAACCAACGAGACACTGAGCACTTTTTCCATTTCATTTTAAACTCTTTAATTTAAATGAATGAACAACTGAGCAATCTATGAAATAAAGAGATAATGTCTTGGCAAAGACATTGCTTAGTCGGCTGAAGGGACTGTAGAATACACCGACTGCACCTCTGCCAAAGGGTACGACCCCTCTCTTAACGAGTGTCCTAGATATGACACTAAAAAATCTGATGATGAGGTTCCAGTTATGCTGGAGCTTTGGGAAATGTGAAGTATCCCTTCATTGCCATCGCTCCCAGGTGGACAGGAGTATTAGCACCTGATAGGGTCCTATCTATGGGTCAGATAGAAGTAAACAATGTACTTATACTAAACGGAATTGCTTGAAATAGAACTGTTTTGACATTTAAACTGCGTACTTACGCTAAACTGAATTGTTTGAAATAGAACTGTTTTGACATTTAAGTGTGTGTGGACACAAACTATACTTATACTAAACTGAATTGTTTGAATTAGAACTGTTTGGCTTAACTGAATCGCATGAAATAGAAATCTTTTTGACAATTAAAATGTGTACTCATGCTAAACTGAATTGTTTGAAATAGAACTTATTATTTGTATAAAAATAGACTTGGCACTAAATAACCCCTAAAGGTTGATATGCCATAAAACCCAAACAAACAAACAAACAAACAGACACTTTTTGAACATCATTTTTTTTTGGTAAAACACAAGATTGCAAAGTCCTGTCGGAGGGGATTTTAGAATACACCGACTGCATCTCTTTAGAGTGATAAGACAAGTGTCCGTAATATGACATTGAACAATCTGATGGTGAGGCTCCAGCCATGGAGCTTTGGTGAATATGGAGTACCCCTTCGTTGCCATTGCTCCCAGGTTCACTCTAACCCGGAGTGGTAACACCTGAAAGGGTACTATCTATGAATCAAATAGAACTGTTTGACCACTTAAGCCGTGTGCAAAGAAATGACCTATGCTAAATTGATTTGTTAGAAATAGAAATCTTTGACCATTTAACTGTGTGTCTAAACGAATGATTGATGCTAAATTGAATTGTTAATGATTCATAGCAATACTTGAAACTATTTAACTGTGAGCCAAAGAATGAATATTGTTGAATGGAATTGTTGGTATTGATTAGCAATACCCTTTAACTGTTTGGTTTGGTTTGGTTCTTATCATTAAGGGCTTTCGAAATATTGTCTTCATCTTCATTGTTATTTCCACAACGTTTTTTTTAATGGGGTATCAATCTTCGTAGGTTATTCAATGCCAAAGCCATTCTTCAAGAAGAACAGGAGTGATACTATTTAACCCGTACCTGGGAGGATAAGGGTTTCATACCTTTCCCAAGGGTATTTGTCCGAAAGTGAACGTAATAGTACGACTGAAGTTCGAACTCGCTTACAACGATTCTGCAGTCCAGCGCTTTGACCAATTACACCACGAGGACCCCCCTGTTTAACGGTGTGCCTAAATTGAATTGTTAGTGTTACATAGCGATACTTGAAACCATTTAACTATGTGTAAATAAAACAATTTGTTAAATAACAATATTTGGACTAATACTGAATTAATTTATTAGTGTTAAATAGCAATACCTGAAGCTCTTTAACTGTGGGCCTAAACTAAATTATTGGTTTTTACAAAACAATACATGGAACCATTTGACTGCGTGCAAATGAATGAATACTATTTAATAGAATAATTGGGAACTGTGAAGTATAATGGAATGACCAACATACTCTCATGTAATGTGACCAAATGAAGTTTATTTATCATTATACTCTTTCTTGTGGTGTAATAGTTATCGTCACAGGAAATGAACACGGGGACACGAGTTCAAAACCTGGACGAAACTGATTGCATTTCACTAATACCCTTGGGAAAGGTATGGATCCAATTATGAGTAAATAGTAGGACAGAATAGGTTCTTCAGCCTTGTTGAGGCAACTAGTCAAGGAGAAAGAAAACTCTGAATTCAAATCTGTTAAACTCCGCTTAAAAAGATTGACCTTGTGTCATATCCTGCCCGAGCGGAGGGGTTGGGTAAATATGATACTCTTTCTTGTGATTCACACACATCTTTCATCGGTGTTGCAGTGCTTGGATCTCATTGGGAAAAAAAACATCAGCAGAAAATATGGTGTCATCATATAAATATTTCAGCCTCAAACTCGAACTAATTACCAAATCGCCATACTTTTAACCACTTCACTATCTGCAAACAAATGATTAATATTGAATAGAATTATTAGTGTTAGGTAGAAATATTTGAAACAATCTATCTGAGGGTAAAAAAAAAAATGAGCTCAGGCTCGTTTAAATATGTTGTCTGCAAAATGTGTTTGCAAATCATATATTTAATATGTATATGTATAAACATGATTTGGCATTAAATAACCTACAATGGTTGATATGCCATAAAACCCAACCAAACCAAATCATGTATATTCAATGTATATGTATAAAGAGGATTAGGCATTAAATAACCTACAATGGTTGGTATGTCATAAAACCGAACCAAACCAAAATCTTATATATTTAAAGCATATGTATAAAGAGGATTCGGCATTAAATAACCTACAATAGTTGATATGCCATAAAACCCAACCAAACCAAATCATATATATTTAATATATATGTATAAAGAGGATTTGGCATTAAATAACCTACAATGGTTGATATGCCATAAAACCCAACCAAACCAAATAGGATTGTGAAGTTTAGCACTCTTTATACTCAACAAACCAATCTCGACAACTTTTTCTTGTGTCCTCTGCTAAAAATTTACCCCAACAGTAAAATTTTAGGACATGGAGGACCATACAAGAAATACCAAAGCACAGCTACATAATCATCATCATCTTGTGACCCCAGCATGGATATCCCTGACCCTCTCTCGCTACCCCTCCCTATTGTTCATCGCTTCTGGCAGTTCCTAAGGGTTACATCCCGTATCCTCACAGAGCTGCTGTATGTAGGTTCGAGCTGGTCGCCTTGTGAGGGGTCCATAGGAGAACATCACTTATGAGCTCGTCCCTGCTTCTCCTGCAGTGTCCTGCGTGTCTAGTTTGTCTAACTTAGATAGTTTTCATGATGGGAGGTAGATGGCCGCACAGTTGGTGCTTTGTGGGGTGTTACCACCAGGACTTGTTCAAAATTGATCGCAGCATTCTTGTTTAGTTGCCGTCAAGCTTTTTCTCCATCCGTTTAATCAGCGTCCATGCAGTGCATCCATATAGCAGTATCGACACGACCGCTGCTTGGAAGAAACTGCGTTTCTAGCTACAAACTATATATGAAAAGAAGAGTTTCAGAAGTGCTTTGATCAATGAAAACATACTGGAATATGTGTGTTTAATGCCAAAGCAACTAGTTTGAAGAAAATTTAAATTTTTAGCCATTGTTTATTTTTGTCTTGGTAAATACGAGAGTCGGCTGAAAGGTTTATGGGATGACCAACATACTCTCATGGAATGTGACCAAATGAAGTTTATTTATCATCATACTCTTTCTTGTGATTCACACACATCTTTCATCGGTGTTGCAGTGCTTGGATCCCATTGGGAAAAAACATCAGCAGAAAATATGGTGTCATCATATAAGACAATAAACCAAACAATTTTGTTCTTTCTTAGGGATCCTAGTTTAATAGCTTTGTACAAGACTAAGTTGGTTGGTTGTGTTTTATGGCATATCAACCCTTGTAGGTTATTTAATGCCAAATCATCTTTTTACATACGAGGATCATTAAATAAGTTTCCAGACTTTTTTCGTATGGACACTTTTATTGATAGTACACACATGAAACTCTAGTCCCCTTCGAAGTAATCTCCTCCAGTCGCAATGCACTTGTACCGTTCCAACAACTTCTGGAAGTCCTCTTGTGTGAGCGTGTCAATGACCTTCGTCACAGCCTCTTTCATCTCCTGAATTGTTTCATAACGATAGCCTCTGAGCTTAGGGAATAAGCAAAAGTCACAGGGAGCAAGGTCTGGTCTATAGGGAGGGTGAGGAACTGTCTTGGTGCCCATCTTGGTCAAATAGTCAGTGAATTTTCAAGAGTCTACGACAATTTTAAATGCCTGTACAAAAAAAGTCTGGAAACCTATTGAAGGCACCACGTATATATATTAGATATATTAGATTTGGATTGGTCATGTTTTATGGCATATCAACCCTTGTAGATCATTTCATGGCAGATCCTATTCACACACACACACACACACAAACACACACACACACACACACATATATATATATATATATATGATTTATAATTCAGAGCTCATTTGTTTGTGCACAGTTTAAGTTTTAAGTATCACAAGCAAACACAAATAATTCTATTTAATGTTAATAATACCTAATAAAAGAAAGAATAGTTCTATTTGGCCCATAGACTGGACAACTACTCAAGGTCGGAGTGAACCTGGGAGTAATGATAACGATAGGATACTTCGTATTCCTCAAACTCAAAGATTGGAGCCTCATCATTAAATGGTTTAGTGTTATATCCAAAGCACTCGTTGGAGTTCTGAATCGATTGGGCTTGCCCAGTTAGCTGGGGCTGTAGAATACACCGAAGGCACGACCAACCCCACAAAGAGTGTCCGTGATATGATACTAAACAATCTAATGATATGAGGTTCCAGTAACGTTTGAGCTTTGAGGAATGTGAAGTACTCCTTCACTGCCATCGTCCCCAGGTTCACTCGGACCCGGAGTGGTAGCACCTGAAATAGTCCAATCTATGGGTCAAATAGAAGTAAACTGCGTACTTATGCTAAACTGAATTACTTGAAATAGAACAGTTTTTGACATTAAAACTGTTCTTACGCTAAACTGAATTGTTTGAAATAGAACTGTTTTGACATTTAAGTGTGTGAGGACCCAAACTATACTAATACTAAACTGAATTGTTTGAATTAGAACTGTTAGACTAAACTGAATAGCTGAAGGGGCTGTAGAATACACCGACTGCACCTCTGCAGAGGGGTACGGTCCCTCTCCTAACGAGTGTCCTGGATATGAAACTAACAATCTGAAGATGAGGTTCCAGTTTTGCAGGAGCTTTAGGAAATGTGAAGTATCCCTTCATTGCTATTGCTACCAGTTTCACTCTGGCCCAGAGTGTTAGCACTTATTTATGGCTCAAATAGAACTAAACAGTGAACTTATACTAAATTGAATTGCTTGAAATAGAACTGTTTTGACATTTAGATTGCGCACTTATGCTAAACTGAATTATTTGAAATGGAAACCCTTTAGTATGCTCAACTAAATTGTTTGAAATGGAACTATTTTTGCCGTTGAAACTGTACTTACGCTAAATTGAATTGTTTAAAATAGAACTGTTTTGACATTTAACTGTGTGTGGATACAAACTATACTTATACTAAACTGAATTGTTTGAATCAGAGCTGTTTGACTAAACTGAATAGCTTGAAATAGAAATCTTTTTGATAATCAAACTGTACTCATGCTAAACTGAATTGTTTGAAATAGAACAGATTATTTGTATAAAAATGGATTTGGTGTTAAATAACCTCCAAAGGTTGATATGTCATAAAATCCAAGCAAGCAACCAACCAACCAATAACCGACTGGGCTTGTGCCAGACTAAGTTGCATTTATTAATAAACTATGCATTATCGTGTTTATTTTTTGCCAGCATGCACATGTATCTGCATGTGAGTTTGCTAATGTAAATTTGTGGGTCACTATATACGTGTGTGTGTGTGTGTGTGTGTGTGTGTGTGTGTGTGTGTGTGTGTGTGTGTGTGTTTAACATTCCTGTCTGTGAAAGTCTTTAATTCAAACCAATTCCTTCATCAAAACCAGCCGGAGCACAATCCGTGCAATATTTTCATCGCCCGGTTTCTCTTTCTTTGGTGAATTGCACAACACAAAGCGGCATTCGTCTGATGAGGCCGGCACACAACCAACAAAAGTCAAATGAAAGAGCTCTTCCAAATAGACACATTCATTTATCTTCCTCCAATATTCTTTTTCTTTTTTCTTTTTTTCTGTTTTTCTTTTGTTTTCATTATCTTCTTTTCTTCCCCATTGATTTTACTTTTTTTTTTCTTTCTTTTCTCCCATTCATCGTCTTTCTTCCGTTCATCTTCTTTCTTTCATTCTTTCTTTCTATTTTTTATTTTTTCTTTCTATCTCTCTTTTTTTTTCGCTTTCATTTCATTCTCTTCTTTCATTCATCTTTCTTTCTTTCTTTCTTTCTTTTCATTTCCTTCTCTTCTTTCATTCATTGTCTTTCTTCCATTTATCTTCTTTCTTTCTTTCTTTTTTCTTGTCTGTGTTTTTCTTTCTTTCTTTCAACCTTTTTACTTTTTCTTTCTCTCTTTTCTTCGCTTTCATTTCATCCTCTTCTTTCATTTGTCTTCTTTCTTTCTTTCTTTCTTTCTTTCATTTCATTTCCTGCTCTTCTTCCATTCATTGTCTTTCTTCCATTATCTTCTTTCTTTCTTTCTTTCTTTCTTTCTTTCTTTCTTTCTTTCTTCTTGTCTGTGTTTTTCTTTCTTTCTTTTTCTCTTTTCTTTCTTTTTTTCCGACTTTTTACAACTTATTTTTTAGCTTTTTTTCTTTCACCTGTTATTATATTCCAATCGTTTTCCTGAATCTTTCCTGTCTCTCTGTTCCTACACTCCTTCTCTCATTCCTTTTAAACGCTCACCCCTTTCCACTCTTTAAAAATTGCACTTTACGTTTTGAATGAGGTTGAATTTACTTTTATATCCCATCTTTTACCGTCGGACTTCTACCTCGACTTGGTCTCATAAAGCCTGGTTTACGTACACCCGAAGAAGCACCCATGTTCTCTGCACGCACATCTGTAGCCATGAACCACATAGGAATACAGGATTTTATGCTTACGACCAAACCATTCGTGTTCATTTTTTCACTAAAGTTCGTCGGAAAGGCATGAATCCACCTCTCCCAGCCAATAATCTCGCCTCTTTCTGATGATACAGCCTGTTGCGTGTTATTTGAAAAAGAGATAAGCATCAATAGGTTACCGTCAATCCCTCGAGAAATGCTATGAAGAACCTACCATGGTATCTCGATGGTATCTACTACAGCGGTTTCCAAATATTTACAAGTGAATCAAATTTTGATATTAAATGAGCTTGAAGGAATTGATATATCGTTAAACAAATAGACCAAACCAGATCACGTGTCACGTGCCCTTGAGTGCATAGAGCCACCATGACATTACGTTGGGGCTGCGATTTTATAGCAAGTAAGATTTTATGGGTTACAGATGCTAGCTGCACGTCCCCGCCTTTGAATTTAGAGGGTTTTTTTTTCTTTCTCCAAGACTGGTTGCGTTAGCAAAGCTAAAGATCCCAGTCTGCTCTACACACCCGGAGAAGAGGTGGTGGGGATCATTAATTTTTCAAAGGAATTAGTGCAAAAGTTTAAAATATCAGACGACCTGTAAAACCCGTTGTAACAACAGTCTAAGATAATGTTTATACTTTTCATTAGAAAGGAGTGAAGGATTTTAATCAGTCTTTTATTGATAACTCCGTAATATCAAGAATTGGACGATTAAAAAATACAAAAATAAAATAAAAACGTGGTGTTTAATTCAAACTGAAGACCCCACAAAGTTACCATTCAATTGCAAATTGAACTGAAATGGCTTTTTCTCTAATTAAGAGTATTCTAAGTGCATTACCCAATGAAAAATTTGGCCCAGTCGGCTGGAACTGCAGAATACACCGACTGATCTTTGCAGAGGGGTAAGGCTCCTCCAACGAGTGTCCTGGTATGACACTAAACAATCCGATAGTGAGGCATCAGTAATGCTGGAGCTTTGGGGAATGTGGAGTACTCTTTCATTGCCATCTTTCCCGGGTCCACTCTGGCCCGGAGTGGTAGCATTTGATAGGGTCTCATCTATGGGTTAAATAAAACTAAACTGCGTACTTATACTAAATTGAATTTTTTGAAATAGAAATGTCTTTGACACTGAAACAGAATATTTACGCTAAACTAAATAGTTTGAAATGGAACTGTTTTGACATTTAAACAGCGTACTTAAACTAAACTGAATTGTTTGAAATAGAACTGTTTATATGTATAAAAATGGATTTGGCATTAAATAACCAACAATGGTTGATATGTCATAAACCCAAACAAACAAAAAAAAATCAAAAATTAAAACTACAGAAGAAAAAAGACAGAAACGGAGGAAGACTAGCTTGTGAACCATTACACCAAGATTAGATGCCCAGATTACTCGATAGTTGTTTACCTCGTTTTCAGTTAAAGATTAACTTTTAAAAATTGCGCAGGTGTTATTCCTTTTCTTTCTTTCTTTCTTTCTTTCTTTCTTTGTTTATTTATTTATTTCATTCATTCTTTATTTATTTATTTATTTATTTATTTTGTCTTACATGATTAATTTCAAGATTTTTGGTAAATTTTATCAGCAAAAAACAAGATGAAAAAAATTCAGGCGAATGATTCTCTCGACGTTATTTTAAATCAGTATTGAACAGTTGTTATACATCATTTACTTTCAATGCAAAACCGCCATTTTTAAGGTAACGGCTGTTTCCCCTATGCACGCCGATAGTTCTCGCTAGCAAATCTCGATCAAACGTTACTTTCTCCCGATTTCTTTCTTTCTTTCTTTCTTTCTTTCTTTGTTTTACCTTGCACTAATAGTAATTTAAGGGTTGTTCGTGAAGAATCTAATAAAAAGATAAAATGATGGAGAATTATGCTTAAATATTTCTACTGTATTTAATCATGTAAATGATAATAGGCAAATTCCCATAGCGCTTCCCAAATCATATATATATACGAGTGTCGACTGAAAAGTTAATGGGCTGAAAAGTTCATATGATGAATTCATTTTAGTTGTTGATGAATTTTTGACTAATGGGATCCAAGCGCTGCAGCACTGATGGAAAAAGTGTGTGGACCGCAAGGGAAACTATGTTGAAAAATACACCTCAATAAATCAATGTGCCACACATCCTCCTGATCTACACTCAGATAATTCAGAATTATGATATCTCTATTCGGCCCTACCGTTTTGTTCCATATATATATATATATATATATATATATATAATAAAAATTAATAGCAATTCATAAACGCTCATGAAGAGCTAAATAGATAGATATTAATAAGCTGTCCTGATTATGATTTTAAATTGTATCCAGTGATAAGACTCCACATCTGGAGCTCTGAGAAGTTTGGGGTATCATTGTCAGGTATCTGTGCCATTACTCCCAAGTCCACTCTGAACCGGAGTGGTTGTATCTGCTTGAGTTCCATCAATGGATCGAATAAATCTGTTTGAAAATTATCAGTATTAGATAGGAATACATGAAACCATAAGAGTGCAAGCAAATAATTATTATTATTAGTTTGGTTTGGTTTGGTGTGGTTTGGTTTTATGGCATATCAACCATTGTAGGTTATTTAATTTATTCAATTTTCATACATGTAAACAGTTCTATTTCAAACAATTCACTTTGGCATAAGTACAGTTTTTTGTTTACACACAGTTAAATGTAAAAACAGTAGCATTTCAAACAATTCAGTTTAGCATAAGTACACAGTTTAGTTCTATTTGACCCATAGATAGAAGCCTATCAGGTGCTACCACTCCGGGGTTAGAGTGGACCTGGGAGTGATTGCAATGAAGGGGTACTCCGCATTCTCCAAAGATCAAGCATTACTGGAGCCTCACCATCAGATTGTTAATGTCATATACAGGACACTCGTTGGAGGTGAAGGGTCTTACCCCTCTGCAGAGAAGCAGATGGTGTATTCTGCAGCCCCAGCCGACTGAGCAAGATTATTATTAAATAGATTGGTTTTGTTTCTTTGTTTAAAAGCATATCAACCTATGTGGGTTATTTAATGCAAAAGCCATCCTTATAGAGAAAAAGTAGAAGTACTTCTTTAACCCCAAGCTGGAGGTAATAAGAAGCTTCATCTCTTTCCCAAGGGTATTAATCCGAAAGTGAACGTAATAGCGCGACTGGAGTTCGAACTTACGAACTACCGTATTGTAGTCCAGCTCGCCAGCCAATACGCAACGAGTACTCCCTCTCCCACCAGTTTAATTTTCAAAATAAAAGAAATGAAAACTTCAGTCTCGGTACTTGGATTACTCCTCGAATTTTTAGATTGAGATTGAGTAACTGAAACAGCGGATACGACAGCACCGTATATTGTTATGATTGTTCTATTTTGTTATTAATCATTATTAATTTTAAATTAAGATTTATCAGAGGTAGTTATAAAAATAAAAAAGCGTATATAATATACAGTACTTTCAGCTATCCGTGGGGGGGTCTTGATACATATCTCTCACGAATAGAGCTGTATAAGAAGAGACACTGAATGGGATGGAATTTGAGGAACAGGAGAAGAGGGTGAACAACCTGTTAAGGGCTTTTAGCGCCGAAACCTGCTTAGAAACAGCATGGCGGTCGAAAGGGTAAGGTTACTTTAGCTTAATAATATGACGATATGATTATAGAGATGACACTCTTGGAGACAAATTAGAAAATACTGTCAGACCAAATGTATTTGCACATATTTAGACACACAGAGCGCTGGCATAAGCGCGTGTGTGCACGCGCACGCGCACACACACACACATTCATATTCTCTGCTTCACTCTCTGTCTCTCTCCCTCTCTCTCTCACACACACATACTGACACACAAACTGTCTCTCTCTCTCTCTCTCTCTCTCACACACACACACACACTAAGCGCACCTCCTAAAAATGAAGCTTTGCTTCGATAGGACACACAGGTCTCTGATTTAGGACCTGCTGCTAATATATATATATATATATGTGTGTGTGTGTGTGTGTGTGTGTGTGTGTGTGTCTTTTTATGGTTGTTTTTGTTCGTCCCTCGTGTTACTCGCTATCTTTGGGGAATATTTTTTATCTCTTGTACTTCCAGTCCCCTCATAATTTGTGGGCCATCGTCGTGTTATGTGACTAGCCAAAATGACCAATAAATATCTTTGGACACAATTCAAGTTGACAGAATAGGCGCGAACACGCAAAAAAAAAAAGAAAAAAAAGAAAATATCATAACTTTCTCGCCAACCTTATTAAGGGGACCTGTCCCTTTCCTTTTACTCCATTTTCCTCATTTTTTGCTTCTTTTTTCTTTCACTCGTTCTTTTCATTATTCGTCCATTTTCTCGTCTTTTTCTATCTGCCTTTCATTTTCCTTCTCATTTCTTTTCTTTCCTTCTGAATTTATTTTCTTTTCACACCTGCGTTTGCTGATGGTGTTTCACTGGAGTCTGAAAGACAGCAAGTCTCCAGGACTTTTCTTAATATTCTGACTGATCTATAGTTTGGATGGTCTCAGCTCATCCTCCGATTTCCAGCTCTTCCAGTCCCCCCTTACTTAGCATGTGAGCACACACCGATTACAATTCTTATCCCCGTCACCTTCATGTTCCATTATAATTACTATTTTACTGATTTGAGTTTTTCACACCAGCGTTTGCAGATGATTTCTCACTGGAGTTTTACTGACAGCAAGTCTCCCCAAGTTTCCAGGACTCTTCTTAGTATTCTGGCCGATCTCAACAATGATATGGTTTCGATGGTCTCCACTCGTCCTCTTATCTCCAAGTCCTCCAATCTCTTTATCAATCCTTTGGTGACTGTTTTGAGCGCCCCAATTACAATTGGTATCACCGTTACTTTCATGTTCCATAGTTTTTTCAGTTCTCTGAGATGGTCCATGAACTTATCTTTCTTTTCGCTTTCTTTCAGTTTTATCCTGTGTTCGGCCGGAACGGCAAAGTCCACTTTTCGACAGGTTCTCTTGTTTGTTGACTATTACTTGGTCAGGTCGTCTGGCTGAGATTAGATGATCTGTTTGTATCTCAAAATCCCAGAGAAATTTGTGCACCAGGACAGATTTTGGATTGTGCAAACACTATTTGTTCGTATGGTCAAATTTAAACTTCTTGCACAATTCCCAGTGTATCACCTTCCAGTCGTATTTAGTATCATACATTTTTTGAGCTAGCTTTCTGCATTCGCTTTTCTATGATTGATCGTTTCATTTCTATCACCATATAACCTACATCTGCTATTTTGTTGTGTCTATTTTATGCTTTGATATAGTTAGTGTTGTTTTTGTGCTGGTATCCGAAGAGATTCAATATGATCATTATCATTATTATTTTACTCATTAGAGTTTTTCACATTAGCATTTGCTGATGTTTTTTCACTGGAGTCTGAGTGACAGCAAGTCTCCTCAAGTCTCCAGGACTCGTCTCAGGATTCTGGCTGTTCTCAGCAATGCTGTCGTTTGGATAGTCTCTACCCGTCCGCCAACTTCCAAGTCCTCCAGGCCTTTTAAATCCTCCTTTAGTTATTGTGCCTAAAGCAGCAATCACAATTGGCACAATCGTTACTTTCATGTTCCACAGCTTTTTCAATTCTCTAGCAAGGTCGAGGTACTTATCTTTCTTTTCACTTTCCTTCAGAATTATTCTATGGTCCGCCGGGACAGCAAAGTCGACAATTTTACAAATTTTCTTTTTTTTTTTTTTGTTGATTATTATGAGTTCTGGTCTTCTGGCCAGGATCAAGTGATTCGTTTGTATTTTAAAGTCCCATAGGAGTTTATGCGTGTCATTTTCTAGGACAGGTGCTGGATTGTGCATATACCATTTGTTTGTATGGTCAAATTTAAATTTCTTGCACATTTCCCAGTGGACCACCTTGCCGACCCAGTCGTGTCTCGCCTTATACTCCTTCTGCGCCTATTTGCTGCATTCGCTTATTATGTGAGTGATCGTTTCATCTCTGTCACCGCATAGCCTACATTTACTGTTTTGCTGCGTCTTATCTATTCTCGCTTTGATATGATTGGTTCTTATGGCGTTGTCCTGTGCTGTTATTAGGAGGGATTCCGTTTCTCTCTTAAAGTTTCCTTTTCTTAGCCAGGTCCAGGTTTGGGGGTATGAGATGTTGTTTATTAGTCGTTTAAAGCGGTCATAGAGTTGTTTTTTTCCCATTTTTGTTTCCTAGTCGTTGTCACTCTTTCGTCTATCGTGTTGTCGGTATCGTTTCTGATGGTTGTAATAATTCCTCGTTCGTGTTTTTCTATGTAGTCTTCGAGCCGTTGTATGGATGAGTCAACGGTGTCTTCGATGCTGGCAAGTCCTCTTCCTCCCTCTTTTCTAGATACATTTAGTCTGTCAACGTCATCTCTGGAGTGTAATGCCTTATGCATGGTCATTAGTTTTCTTGTTCTTTGGTCCATTTGTTTAAGTTCCTCTCTGGTACTATTTACCAACCCCTCCGCTCGGGCAGGGCATGACACAAGGTCAATTTTTAAGCGGAGTTTAACAGGTTTTGAATTCAGGGTTTTCCTTCTCCTAGACTAGTTGCCTCACCAAGGCTGAAGAACCTAGTCCGTCCTACTATTTACCCATAGCTGGAGGGAGAATAATGGGGTTCATACCTTTCCCAAGGGTATTTGCCCGAAAGTGAACGTAATAGCGCGACTGGAGTACGAACTCGCGTACTACGATTTCGCAGCTCATCGCTTTAACCATTACACCACGAGGACACCCCAAGTTCCCCTCTGGTCCACTTGAGAAAGGGTCCCGAGTATCTGACTAGGGGCAAAGCATAAGTATTTATTCCTTTATTATTATTATTAATAATAATAATAATAATAATAATAATTGTTTTCTTCTCATTATGCATCTCTCATACAAGATATTTTTGGTATTGTTTAATCTTTACATCTCTTGGTGATTATCATTTCATAAATATTTTCATTTGTCTATTTCACACCATTCCGTCCTTTCCTTTCTATTTCAAAATTCTCTCTCTCTCTCTCTCTCTCTCTCTCTCTCTCTCTCTCTGTCGTAGATTTTCCCTCTTAATTTTTCTTCCTTTCAGCATTTCTTTCCTTCTCTCTTTTTTCTTTATTTTTTTCTACTTGCCGATTTTTCTTTCATTTTTTTCCTCATAGTTTCTTTTTTCATTTGTTTCTTTCCCCTCTTTTTCTGTTGGCCCCGTCGGTTGACTGCATCTCTACAGAGGGGTAATATTCCCCCAACGAGTGTCCTGGATATGACACCAAACAATTTGAGGGTGAGGCTTCAGTAATGCAGGAGATTTGGGTAATGCAGAGTACCCCTTCATTACCATCGCTCCCAAGTCCACTCTGGCCCGCAGATGTAGCACCTGATAGGGTCCAATCTATGAGTCTAATAGAACTAGACCGCGTACTTACGCTAAAATGAAGTGTTTGAAATTAACTGTTTTTACATTTAACTGTGAGTAAATTGTTAGTAATACGTAGCAATACTTGGAACCAATAAACTTTGTTGGCATGCTAAACTGAATTGTTTATATGTATGAAATTGATTTGGCATTAAATAACCTACAATGGTTGATACACCATAAAACCAAACCAAACCTTTTTCGGTCCTTGTCTTTTCTCTCTCTATCTCTTTCTTTCTTTTTTCTTTTATCTTTCTTTCTGTTTATAATTTTCTTCTTTTTTCCGTTCTTTCCTAATTATTTCTCTTCCTTTCCGTTTTCTTTCTTTCTTTCTTTTTTCTTCTTTCTGTTTTCTCCGCCTTTTCTTTCATCCTCTCTTTCATTCTTCTTTCTTTCGTTTCTCTTCTTTTTCTATTTTCAGCCGAGATATTTGCTGCTTTAAGGGAGACTTTCAAATAGCCCTTTAACTTCATTTTTGGCTTAATGGTCACTTTCCATTTACTATTTATCAATAAAAAAACTGTTCGGGAAATCTTCAATTATATATATATATATATAGTGTGTGTGTGTGTGTTCATATTTTAGTCAATACCCATTTCAGGTAAAACCTTCAAACAGTCTATTTACCTCATTTTTTACTTATAGTCAATTTCGGTTTACTATTTACTCATTAAATAAAAAGCTGTTTGCAAAGTCTTGAATTATATAGTGTTTAAAATACCTAGTTCGTATTTTGCATACATGTATCTATTTATGTATGTATACATATATGTTTGTTGTGGTGAGAGTTTGTAGACTGACAAGACTTTTTGATCTTAGCAGGTTGATGCGAAATATGTCTAAAAAAGTCATCATTAAACAAAAAAATCCTTGGCTTTAATTCCAGTGGTATCCACCTCCTAAATCAACTATGGGCAACACTTTTCGTGAAGCAGACCACAGGAGACATGGCTAAAAAAAAATCCCCTGTAATTTTATGTTGAAGGTTCCTCAACCATTTTCACTACAGAAAACTATACACATGTTGTGTAGGTATATAATAAAGACCACAATGAATGGTTACAAAAATATAGGTCTCTTTATTACTTCTCGAAAGGTCCGAAATTGGCGTAAGCGGGTGGGAGAGAGACAAAAACAGAGAGAAAAAGGACTAAGAAGACTGCTATATTGACCTTTTCTTAAACCACGTTGTGATTCCATATCTAAGCCCTTTCTTGAAGAGAGCTTCTGTCTTGACTTGTTTGTGGCTCCAACTGGCTGACCGTGACTCCCTGACTGACCTTGTCTGACGTGGGTACCAGGGCATAAATAATTTCATAACGCCTATGACTTCCGGTTGTCCTTCCGGCTGTCAACCTACGTGAACTGCTTACACTCACTCATCGCTTGTTTTCCGGTAATCACTTTGTTTATACAGCTGGATCATCCTTGTCCCAGAGATCCTTGATTGACGGTTCTGTCAAAGTCAATATGTAACGCACGTAAGCATCTGCCTTAGAAATTGGGAATAGTTGATTTTTTTTTTTTTTTGCTTTAGAAATAGGGTATAGTTTTTTTTTTGGTGTTTTTTTGTCTTTGCTTTCGTCCGTAAAAAGATCTTATTTATTATAAAAAAAACGGGGCGGACAGAGAATCTTCGGCGGGCCACTCAAAAAGCACCGTGGATTGCAGTTTTTCCATTAATGTCCAAGACTGTGCGCTAATAACGGCTAAAGAGCAACTGATCAACCCTTGAATTCGCGGTGAAGTAGTTATCGTCGTAGGAAATGGATATGGCGAACCAAGTTCAAATCCTGGATGAGGCTGTTTGCAATTCACATAGTGCTAATACTCCTAGAAAAGAGATTAATCCAACAAATCCACTTATGGATAAATAGTAGGTTAGACTGAGCTCTTTAATCTTAGTGTGGCAACCAGTTTGGAAAAAGGAAAACTCTGACTTCAAGCAAGTTGTACTCTGCTTAAAATTTGTATCTCATCTAGCTCATGTTGGGGGCGGGTACATACATACGTATATCCTGGAGGTGTTAGTAGTGGGATGGTTACCGTTGTAGGAAATGGATACAATAACCCCAGTTCAAACCCTTAATGAGACTGTCAGCATTTCATTTAGTAGTAATACCCTTTCTCAAGTGTATTAGTGAATCCAATTATTCTCCGGCTAGCTATGGGTAAATAGAAGGACAGACTGTTGACTTTAACTTTAGTATGGCAACCGGCATAGAAGGAAAACTTTGAATTCAAACCTGTTAAACTCCGCTTAAAAATTGACCTTGTGTCCTATCCTGCTCGTCTTATACTTTTTTCGTTTCTTTCTTTGTTGCATTGTTTTTTTCTTTTCTTTTTTTTTTTTTTACTGTTTCTCGCCAACGTTTTCCTACTCTTTTTACTACACTTTCTCTCTCGTTTTTTTTTTTTTTTTTTTTTTTGCTTTTTTAATTTTTTTTTTCTCGTCGTGTCAGTCGTCTTCTAACATTTTCTCTTGTATAGTTCCTTTTTTTTTTTTTAACTTTCGCTCTTAAGTAATTTTTTACTCTTTCTACGTTTTCTTATTCTTTCTGTCTTGATCTTTTTAGAATTCTTTCTCTCTTTGTCGTTTCTTTTTTTTTTTCTTCTTTTTCTTTTCCTGTCATTTTCTTACTTTTTTCCATTAAGTCATTTTCTTTCTACCTGTCTCCATTTTCTGTTTCTCTATACATTTTTAGTTTCTATATTTTCCTGTCCTTTTATTACTTCTCTCTTTCTCGCTTATTTTTCTTTTCATTTTTTTTCCATTGTCATCTTCTCCATTCCCCCACCCACCCACTCAACTACCATCAACCTCGTCCCTCCGTTTCATCTTTCGTCCTCACTCCCTCGCTTCAGCCTCGATTTATAAATCAACTTGATTGACTGTAAAAACAGTTGAAAGTAAACAGACTTAGTGATAAAAGAAATGGTTATCACCGAACGGAGTAGAATATGGAAGCCCATCCACTGCCAAAATCGCAACATGATGGGTCGACGGGTGAGCCGACGAGCAGTTTTATTAGCAAATAAATGTCTTCTGCTGACAGATCTCAGCCGGATCTTGCGCAGCCGAAAAATGTTCATACCCCAGCCTCGTTTTCATTTCTTTCTTTCTTTCGCCATCTATAAATATACCGGAAGTTGTAATCAGATCTCAAAGCCGATTTTGTTACCCGACGCGCAGTGGCTGGTGTTGATTTTGAAACGGCAAGAAATTCGGTGAGGAGAGACTGCTGCCGTTGTTGTTGCTCTTCTTATTTAACTAATAACTTTTTTAATCCTTTGCAGAGTGTTTTCTTGCATGTTGGAGAGAGAGCAAAGCCGAATGAAATACGCACTAACACTTTCTACACTAGCCTTGGATGTCCTATCAATGAGGTTAAGTGTACGCTGACAGTATCCCCGTACAAAGGATGTAATTCTTCCCCCCCGCAACACAAAAAAAAAAGGAAAAAAATGGGGTGTCTTGGGTATGGTACTATACTGCATCTGACAGTGAGGTTCCAATTCTGGAGATCTGGAAAGTATCGAGTACTCTTTCAGTGAAATTACTCCAAGGTCCCTTTAACCCGTAATGGTAGTACCTATTAGGGTCCCATAAAAGGATCAAATATGAAAATTGTTTGTATTAGATAGGAATACTTGATATATAACCACGTGCGAAAAAAAAAACCTTTAAGAAACTACGCAAATAATATAAATATGAACGTACGCAATTCCCTTGCCCTTTGACTTAAAATAACCCCAGATGGGTTGACATGCCGTTAGAATTAATCAGTCGAGCAATCAAAATAAGAACCATCATTTATATTATTTACACATCTTTAATCATATTTACCAACCCCTCCGCTCGGGCAGGATATGACACAAGGTCAATTTTTTAAGCGGAGTTTAACAGGTTTGAATTCAGAGTTTTCCTTCTCCTAGACTAGTTGCCTCATCAAGGCTAAAGAACCTAGTCTACCCAACTATTTACCCATAGCTGGAAGGAGAATAATTGGATTCATACCTTTCCCAAGGGTATTAGTGCTATGTGAAATTCAATCAGTCTCGTCCAGGATTTGAACTCGTGTCACCATGTCCCTTTCCTACGACGATAACCATTACACATCTTTAATTATTGTCCTTGTTAATTGTGGTGTAGTGACTAACATGCTAGACTGCGACATCGAAGTTGGCGAGTTCAAATTCCGGTTGAACTATTACGTTCACTTTCAGACAAATAGTTTTGAGAAAAGTATGAATTTCCTTATCCACCCTACTATGAGTTAAACAATACCACTACTGTTCTTCTACAACGATGGCTTTAGCGTTAAGTAACCCACGAAGGTTGATATGCCATTAAAGAAACCGAACTAAATTTCATAACTCACTGTAAATATTGGATGTGATTTTCATTAAATATTTTTGATAAATTTTGTTTTTGTTTATATGGGGATCCAAGAGATAGACCCTGAAATAGAAAGGCGTTCCGGCTGCAGAACGTTTAAAAACATCTGGCATAGATTATGATTACTCTTCATCTCAGAGATTTATATAGTTAAGAGGCTTTTGAATCCACTCATTAATGCAGATGGCCCAGTCGGCTGGGGCTGCAGAATACACCGACTGCATCTTTGCAGAGGGGTAAGACTCCACCAAAGAGTGTCCTGGTATAATACTAAACAATCAGATAGTGAGGCTTCAGTAATGCTGAAGCTTTGGGGAATGCGGAGTACTCCTTCATTGCCATCGCTTCCAGGTCCACTTTGGTCCGGAATGGTAGCACCTGGTAGGGTCCGATCTATGGGTCAAATAGAACAAAACTGTGAACTTATGTTAAACAGAACTGTTTGAAATGGAACTGTTTTTGACATTGAAACTGCGTACTTATGTTAAACTAAATTGTTTGAAATCGAACTGTTTATATGTATAAAAATGAATTTTGCATTAAATTACCTAAAATGGTCGGCGTGCCGTAAAACCAAACGAAACCAATCATTAATGCAGACAAAATAATCACGTCTGTCATAATTAGTTTCACCGCCAGATGCGGTTTACTGTCACACAGAGGATACTAACTTTCGGGGTAGGGAGATACAGGGCAAGCTACTTATTTTTATTAATAGATTTGATTCTTGGCTGAGATAGACTGAGATAGTTTATTTATCTATCTATTATATATCAACATATTCGAATTGTTACGATTAGTCTATCCTGACTGCATGCTGTAAGTAAGTAAAGTTGGCGACCTTAGCCGAGGATGACCCACAGGCTCCCTTTTCAATAGCTATTACACCTCGGTGTAGGGGAGGGCGTTACTCCATTCCATAGATTGCTCCACTTAATCCTTGATCCTTACTTTATAATGCTGAGTGTTATGCAAGGTGGCATCAAGTACCATTTTTTGAGTCTTTGGTATGACTGGACCTAGAATTGAACCCCGATCTCCCGGACCACTGGCGAACACTCTAACCATTAGGCCAATGGCCCGGTTTAACCGTAACCGGGCCCTAAAAATTGACTACGTTGCTCGTTACTCTCCTCAACACCTACCCACCCACCTCCAAAAAAACGTGAACCTCTGAACCTCTACAATAGCAGGTCGAATAGAAAACAGAAACACGCGTTTAAGTGTTGAATAGATTAAAGTGAGACCTTTGAAGTAAAGGCGGCTCAGCCGTTTGATCTATTTGGGCCATTTCTCTCCCGCAGAGGTAAGGGATCTGGTAAATGTGTGCAAGAAGGTCGGTATCTGGCTTTTTAACTTGAAAGGTTCCAGGTAAAAGGGAGGAAAATAGGTCGATATAATGTTTGAATTCAAATTATCTGTATCAGCATGTTGCAGCAAAAATTGCCCATCTGAACGATTTTTTTTATTATCCTCTTACTAAGCAATTTCAAACTTAATGATAATGATAATAATAAACTTTAAGAGAGAAACAGAATCTCTCCTAATAGCAGCACAAAACAACGCCATAAGAACCAATCATATCAAAGCGAGAATCGATAAGACTCAACAAAATAGCATATGTAGGCTATGCGGTGACAGAGATGAAACCATCAATTACATAATAAGCGAATGCAGCAAATTAGCACAGAAGGAGTATAAGACTAGACACGACTGGATCGGCAAGATGATCCACTGGGAGATGTGCAAGAAATTTAAATTTGACCATACCAACAAATGGTATATGCACAGCCCAGCAGCTGTCCTAGAAAATAACACTCATAAACTCCTATGCGACTTTGACATACAGACGGATCACCTAATCCCGGCCAGAAGACCAGAATGTGAAAAGAAGGATAAGTTCCTCGACCTTGCTAGGGAACTGAAAAAACTATGGCACATGACGGCGACAATTATACCAATTGTGATTAGTGCTTTTGGTACAGTAACTAAAGGATTATTAAAGGGACTGAGTGCCCGTGGTGTAATTGTTATCATCGTAAGAAATGGACACGGCGACTCGAGTTCAAATCCTGGACGAGACTGATTGCATTTCACATAGCACTAATACCCTTGGGAAAGGCATGAATCCAATTATTCTCCCTCCAGCTATGGGTAAATAGTAGGACAGACTAGGTTTTTCAGCCTTGGTGAGGCAACTAGTCTCGGAGAAGGAAAACTCTGAATTCAAACCTGTCAAACTCCACTTAAAAATTGACCTAGTGTCATAACCTACCCGAGCGGAGGGGTTGGGTAAATAGGATTAAAGGGACTGGAAGACTTGGAAGTTGGCGGACGAGTGGAGCCCATCCAAACTACAACATTATCGAGAACGGTTAGAATACCGAGAAGAGTCCTGGCGACTTGAGGAGAATTGCTGTCACTCAAACTCCAGTGGAAGACCCTCTGCTAACGCTAGTGTGAAAAACTCCAATGAGTAAATAATAATAATAGTGTGCAGCTTGCATTCGCACTCATCCCAATCATAATGATAAAGATAATTATCCAATGCTAATTATAGATTACCTCTCCATATCTATTTGTTTGCAGTGAATGGTAATATGAGTTTCATCGTATCGGTTGAACAAAGAAAACGCTGGTTGCATCCCCTGCAGAGGGATACATCCTCCTCAAAAAATATATCCTAGATATAACCCTAAACTAGTTCTGATAGTGAGGCTCCACTTCTGTTATATATTGACCCTCGACTGAGCCATCAATGAAGAGATGCACCTGTGTAAATAAGCGGAAGAACAGCGGAAGCAGGTGGACGTTAAACAATGATTTAATCAGGTGAACAGACGGTTCGAGTCAGTTGGGAACAAGATGCCGAAGTGAGAGCCAGCGGCAGACAGAGGGCTTTGGGCCCGCAGTGACCCATGGTTGAGCAACCCCAGCTAAGATGAGAAAGAAGTGCTGCTATGGTCAGAAGAACACGGGTCAAAATAACAGTCCGTCCTTGTCTCCACTCACCTCTCACACACAAGAAACATCACCCTTTCGAGAATAAAGTGTGAGAGATATATTTTTATAAAGAAGTGTATTGGTTCGTTCATTGAAGTTCATATATTATCGGTTGATTGTTTCCGCATATATTTGTATCTGTATACGTGCGGTTGTATTATGGGTCTGGTTGTGAGCATACAACACTTCTATACATCTGAGAAGAGTGGAATACCCCACTGTTGCCACTTTTCTCAGGTTCACTCGAACCCACAGTGATGGTACATGTTATGCTCATATCAATAGATCTGTTTGAAAATTATTTGTATCAGATAGGAATACTTGAAACCATATAACTGGGAAAATCATTAGCATTGAATAGGAATTCTTAAAGCCATATGACCGAGAAAATCATTATTATTAGATAGGAATACTTAAAACTACATAATTGTGTGCAAATCATTAGTTTTGAATAAAAATACTTGAAATCATATAACTGTGAGGAAATTGTTTGTATTAGATCGGAGTACTTGAAACTAGATAAATGAATGCAAATAAATGATTATTTTTAACATGAATAGTTACTTGAAAGCATATGATTGTGTAAAAATTTAAAGTATTAAATAGGAAAACTTAAAACTATATATATATTGGAGGTGCCCGTGGTGTAATGGTTATCGTCGTTGAAAATGGACACGAGTTCAAAACCTGGACGAGACTGATTGCATTTAACATAGCACTAATACCCTTGGGAAAGGTATGAATCCAATTATGGGTAAATAGTTGGGCAGACTAGGTTTTTCAGCCTTGATGAGGCAACTAGTCTAGGAGAAAGAAAACTCTGAATTCAAACCTGTTAAACTCCGCTTAAAAATTGACCTTGTGTCATATCCTGCCCGAGCGGAGGGGTTGGTAAATATATATATATATATATATATATATATATGGAAGCATTCATGAAGTAATGAGTACATCCGCAGGAAATGAACTCAGTGATACGAATTTAATTCTTGGACGAGGCTGTCTGCATTTCTCATTGCACTAATACCTAGCTATGGATGAATAATAGGGCAACACATCCAAGAGAAGGAAAACTCTGAATATTCGGATTAAAATTGACCTTGTGTTGTGCGGAGGAGTTTGATACGTATATATATATATATATATATATATATATATATATATATATATATATATATATTCTGCTTGGGTTGGTGCATTAGCCTATAGCAAGCAGCCCGAGGCAAATAAAACGGAGTATATGTGATTTAAATAGAAAGGAGCCATCTCCAAAATTAGTAGATCATTTCACGTACCTCGGTAGCAACATCCCATCAACTGAAAATGATGTCAACATACACTTAGCGAATCAGAGGAATGCTATTGATCATATGGAAATCTAATTCACCCGATAAAATAAAACAGCATTTCTTCCAATCTGTAGTTGTGTCTATACTACTTTATGGATGTAGCAGATAGACACTAACAAAAACAATACCGAAAAAACTGGATGGGAATAACAACAAGAATGCTGCGTGCAGTCTTGAATAAATCACGGAAGCAAAACCCCACAAAGCAGCTACTGTACAGCCATCTTCCTCCAATCTCATAAAACATTTAAGCCGAACATGTGGGTTTACTGCTGGTAATACAAGGACCTTCTCGTGATCGACGTTCTCTGATGGACTCCTGCTCACGGATATGTCAGTGTTGGCCGACAGGCAAAGACTGACTCACATCAGCTTTGCACGTACACATAATGTGACCTAAAAAAACCTGCCAAAGGCGATAGATGATAGAGATAGATGGTGGAAGAGTCAGGGAATTTCGTGCTGTCAGCGCGACTTAGTAATATATATATATATATATATAGAGAGAGAGAGAGAGAAGTACCAACCTTTCCGCTACGACCAATTTTTAAGAGTAGTTTTGCATGTTTGAATTCAAAGTTTTCCTTCTCCTACATGGGTTGACATACCAAAATTAAGGAGCCTAGTTTGCCCAACTATTTACTCATAGCTAGAAGGAAAATACCTGAATTCATACCTTTCCCAATGGTATAAAGCGGTATGGGAAATGCAAACAGTCTCGTCCTCGATTTGAACTCGTATCACCGTGTCCATTTCCTACAATGGTAACCATTACACTCCTCACTCTGTGTGTGTATATATATATATATATATATCTGTGTGTGTGTGTGTGTGTGTGTTGATTTCTGGTTTCTTTCTGTAATTCTAGATTCTGTTTCTTTTTCCTTCTTTCAGAAAAGTTTGTTTCCTGAAGTGACGGACGGAAGAGTACCTTTTAAAGTTAGTTTGCGCTCACTTTAAACTGCTTAAATGTTGTATTTCATTTATAGTGAATACAGACTTTCTTACTTACTTACTTTCTTTCTTTCTTTCTTTCTTTCTTTCTTTTTAGAAGTCATTGATGCTGCAAGGTTTTTGTAGAGATTATCGTTGCCTTCGGTCCATATTGCCTTTATTACTTCATTCAGATGATTTTCATTTGTGCGATCTTTCTTTTGCATAATATCCCACAGATGCTCCGTCGACATAGCGAAATGGGTGGCCATTCTAGCAGCTCGATAATTTAAACGTAAAGACCACCCAGCATAACAATGGTGCTGTTTCATATCTGCATGAATGGAAGCAGATGCAACTCTCTGAATTCATAGTCACTTTTAGTGGCAGAAAATACCGCCCTTCTCGGCAGTCACTTGACTAACTCTCCCAAGTCATGACATAAGGGCTACAGATCTTTGAAACTGAAGATCCTGATATCTTTATTTGCTTACATTTATCATAAGGGCTTTTAACTGCATGATTCAACTGTATCTCTTTGAGCATCAGAGAGTTGTTAAGAACTTCATATTCTCAATGTTTTTAGTTAACAAGACTGTAAAATTGAGGAAATACATTAGATTTAACTTTTAGATACTTGAATTGTTTTGGAACTCTTCAACCAGGAAAATAGAAAAATGGAATTCTTTTATAAATTCAATTAAAGAATTTTTTTTTAAATCCCAAGGGTTAAAGTAATATCTATCTATCTATGCTAATAGATACATGATTGTCTATTTACGATTTTATTTAAGCCTGTTTCTATCTATCTATGTAGTTCCATGAAAAAATAGGAGAATTACTTTCGAAGCATCACTCGTATATGACTGGTTTGGTTTCTTTGTTTAATGGCATATCAACCTTTGTAGGTTATTTAATGCCAAAGCTATTCTCCTAGAAGAAGAGTAGTGGTGCTATTTAACCCATAGCTAGGAGGATAAGGGGGTTCATACCTTTCCCAAGGGTATTTGCCCGAAAGTGAACGTAATAGCGCGACTGGAGTACGAACTCGCATACTACGATTCCGCAATCCATCACTTAAACCATTACACCACGAGGACAGCCCCCCACTCCTATATGAGTATTCATTGGTCCATACAGTGTAGATGCAAAGGTTAGACAACAGAATATATGCCAATCCGATTTTACACACACAAACACACACACACACACACACACACACACACAATATGCGCGTGTGTAACAATAAAACGGTATATCATAGCAAGTTGGTTGTTGGTTGGGGTTTTATGGCATATCAACTTTTGTTGGTTATTTAACGCCAAATCCATTTTTATGTAGATAATCAGTTCTAATTTAAAACAATTCAGTTTAGCATGAGTACACAGTTTAATTGTCAAAAACATTTATATTTCAAACTATTCAGTTTATTCAAAGAGTTATATATAACAAGTACAGTTTCAATGTCCAAAACAGTTCAATTTCAAACAATTCAGTTTAGCATAAGCACGCAGTCTAAATGTAAGTAGGGATTATTTGTGAAAAATATTTCTATCTCTAGCTATTCAGTTTAGTCAAGCAGTTCTAATTCAGCTAATTCAGTTTAGTATAAGTACAGATTTTGTTTACACACAGTTAAATGTCGAAACAGTTATATGCTAAACAATTCAGTCTAGTGTAAATATGACCAAAACTCTTGATGTAATAGAGATAACTATGAAACTTAAATTATAATCCATGATTCTTTATTGAAAAGAAGCACCAATATAATCATGGACTACATTTACCCAACAGGTTCGAGGTCCGCTTAGGATATTACTAACATTCTGATTATGTTAGTATATAAACGTAACACAGCAGAAACGGTAAGATTTCTATTTGAGCAATATACTTAAAAAGGTCTAAATGAAAAAGAATAAGGCAATTTTCTGTCGGATTTGAAACTGAATGATAATTTTGTGGTGTGTGACTCTGTGCTGAACGTCATTTCTTTTTAATCATCCAAATTCTCGATATAACGGAGATAGCTATGAAATGCTAATTAGAATCCTTCACTGTTTTCGGAATAGACATCATAGTCAACTCTTTCAACGGGAACAGAGGAGTTTCATGGGTCGTCTAGTTTAAGTATCATGAGTGGTATAACTTTTTTTTTTATTACGAATTGTTATGGGTTGTCTAATTTAATTATTACGTATTATCTAGTTTAATTATTACAGATTATCTAGTTTAATTACTATGAATTATATCGTTTAATTATCACGGATTATCTTATTTAATCATTATGGGTTAAATAGTTTAATTTTAATGTGTGATATAGTTGAATTGTTACGGATTGTCAAATTTAATTATTACGGGTAGTCTACTTTAATTATCACAGATTATCGAGTTTAATTATTATGGGTTATCTAGTTTGATTAACGCTAACATACATACAAAAATAAATTTAATTATTACGGGTAGTCTAGTTTAATTATCACAGATTATCGAGTTTAATTATTATGGGTTATCTAGTTTGATTAACGCTAACATACATACAAAAATAAATTTAATTATTACGGGTAGTCTAGTTTAATTATCACAGATTATCGAGTTTAATTATTATGGGTTATCTAGTTTGATTAACGCTAACATACATACAAAAATAAAAAAAAAGTAGATACAGACGTGGGTGTAAGGGGTGGTAATTATATACAATTGTCGTAGTTACTCGGAAGTCGGAAATTGTGAGGGTTGCCCGCGTACCTTATAAGGAACGACACCCACTTGCTAATGTCTATTTAATAGGTTGAAACGTCGGGACATGGGCTTAGAACAAAAAAGACGTTGCTCGTGTCGGTGATTGTGTACAGTATCAGTTTACACTGGTGAGGTAGATTTTTCCAACCCAGGAAGGGAGGAAAGCGAGTACTCCTGACTGATGAAAAAGATAAAGGTAGAAAGTACTCAACTCAAATCAACCATGCACGACGACAACAAAAAAATGTCTTTTCTTATCCAAAAGAATTAACCAAATCAACCGCATTCAACCAAGCGATTGGGACCCACTTGAGTACATCTACAGCCCAGTCGGCTAGAGCTGTAGAATAGGTCGACTGCATCTTTACAGAGGAGTAAGACCCCCACCTACTAACGAGTGTCCTGGTATGACATTAAGCCAGCTGATGGTGAAGAGCTTTAAGAATGTGAAGTATCCGTTCATTGCCATTACTCCCAGGTTCAATCTGACCTGGAGTGGTAGTAGCCGTTAGGGTCCCATTTATGGGCCAAATAGAAATATTTAATCATGTTTTATACATGAAACCGGCTCAATGGTCAAATGGGTAGAGTGTTCGCCAATGGTCCGGGAGACCTGGGTTCAATACCAGGTCGCGTCATACCAAAGACTTTAAAAATGGTACTTGATACCTCCTTGCTTAACACTCAGCAATATAAGGCACGTATCAAGGGTAAAGGGGAGCAGTTAAGGGAAAGGAGTAGTGCCCTCCCCTACACCTCGGTGTTGTAGCTATTGAAAAGGGAGCCTTCTGGTCGCTCTCGACTACGGTCGCCAACTTTACAACTTTTATACATGAAACCACTATTGTTGAGTCGACTGGGTCTGTAGAATACACCGACTACTTCTCTGCAGAGGGGTGAGACTCCACCAATGAGAGACCACTCAGCTAGGGATGTAGAATACACCAACTGCTTTTCTGCAGAGGCGTAAGAACTTCCCAACTAGTATCCTGGATATGACACAAAGCAATCTGATAGTGAGGCTTCAGGAATGCAGGAACTTTGGGGAATGCAGAGTACCCCTTCATTGCCATCGTTCCCGGGTGCATTCTGTCCCGGAGTGGTAACACCTTATAGATTCCTATCTATGGGTCAAATAGGACTAAACTGAGTGCTTATGCTAAACTGAATTGTTTGAAATAGAACTATTTTTGACATTGAAACTATGTACTTATGCTAAACTTAATTGTTTGAAATAGAATTGTTTCTGTTATTGAAACTGTGTACTTATGCTAAACTGAATTGTTTAAAATAGAACTGTTTTTGATATTTAAAGTATGTACTTATACCACACTGAATTGTTTGAAATAGAGCTATTTTGACATTTAATTGGGTGTAAATAAAAAAAACTATACTTATACTAAATTGAATTGTTTGAAATCGAACTGTTTATATGCATAAAAATGAATTTGGCATTAAATAACCTACAATGGTTGATATGCCATTAAACCCAACCAAACCAAACTTGAAACCATTTAACAGTGTGCAAACAAATGACTGATGTTCAATTGAATTATTCGAATTACACAGCAATACTTGGTACCATTTAAATAAGTGCAAACGAATAAATAATGTGGAATAGAATTATTAGTGTCAGTTAACAATACTTGAAAACATTGAAAAATTTGCAAATAAAATTATTAGTGTAAGATTATATAATTTCAAGTAACTAATGATAATCATTTGTAAACAATTATAGATTCAAATAATTATTCTAAATACAAATAATTCGTACACAGTTGAATGGTTTCATGTATTCCTATCTAATATTATCTATTTTCAAATAGATCTACTTGACTCATAGATGGGACCCTAACAGGTACAACCGCTACGATTCAAAGTGGACTTTGAAGCAATGACAATATCGGAGTGACTCGAAACTCTCGCCTATCTGTGTCCAGTACCAAATTTGTTAGCTCGATTTTTAACTCGTCTCAAACACATTCATAAAATTTATATGCATATAGTAAGTAAAGTTAGCGACCATAGTCGAGGGTGACCCGAAGGCTCCCTTTTCGATAGCTACTACACCAAGGTGTAGGGGAGGGCGCAACTCCATTCCCAGGATTGCTCCACTTTACCCTTGAACCGTACCTTATAATGCTGAGTGTTAAGCAAGGTGGTATCAAGTTCCATTTTTAAAGTCTTTGGTATGACTCGACCTGGGATTGAACCCAGGTCTCCCGGGCCATTGGCGAACACTCTAACCGCTGGGCCAATGTCCCGGTAATCTTTCATCTTTTGAAAAAAGACATTACTGATACAACACAAAAGAATGGATTCTCAAATGAGGCCAGAAATGATGCGATCATTCCAACTGTCAACTCTGGGTATAAAGTAGTCACGTGACTGATAGTGTGGCGTAAAATTTTCATTTGAGTGAATTATATCCTCTTATTCTTTTATGAAAAAAACTAAATGTGCAACATTCATGGGTTCAATCCTTGTTGCATTTTTGTGGTTTATTGATTTCTAAAAAGGTTTTGAAAATTATTTTGGGAAATTATTGCATTCTCCTGACGATGACCTAGGATTAAAACTAGTAAAGAATGTTTTTTTAAGTACAGATAAAATTAATTATCTTATATATATATATATATATATATATATATATATATATATATATATATGTACCATAGCTATATACATGAATATGCGAAATGTACATGGGGGTTCATAAAGATAGAATACAGGAATCCCGAAATTCGAAAAACACTTGACGACTTCTCTGTTCAGGTACGAAACTTTTTATTATCTTTGAGTTTAAAGGTTCTTCGACATAAGGAGAGAGAGACACAATCTTTCTATTCTGGCTTTTTCATCTGCCCACCACCACCACCACCACGTGTGGCACCCGCCACAAAAGTCTCCGCGAGCAAGCTAAAGCCAACCGTCTTCTCCCGAGGCAGGTCTCAACTCTACTAATTTTCTTCAAATTCCCCAAATCCTCCGCGCGCTTCCGGTGCATGACGTCATTCGCACTCGCTAGTCCCCGTTTCCCATCTCGGGCTATTGTGACATCTCTGAGTGACACGTCCGCTTTGCGTGTGAACACCTGTGTTAATGTTGCACCTAAGTAACCCATGCACAGAGTCGAAAGGTTCTCAGCCTAACTAAACCCAAAGGCATGAAACGAAATCCCTCGTCCATTATATTACATATATATATACATATATATATATTACAGTTTAAAAATTAGTCGTTTGTCCTTCAATTACGTTGAATGTAAAAAATTAGTCATTTGAACTTTAATTTCCAATAGGGTCATCACTGTATCATGCAATTCAAATTCAACTATTCTTTTTTTCTTTCTAATCAAAAATAAAAGTTTTCCGCTGTATATAGTAATTTCAGTCCATTGTCATACCCAAAAAAGAAAAAAACAAACTCTATTTGCAATGTTTTATGTTATTTTTCTTATTATTATTTTCAGGTATAGAAATTTCTTTTCACTGTAAAATAAAACTTGAAAAATTAAAATTAAAATAGAATTTTCTCTTGTTTCAATTTAAAATTTTGAATCATTTGGTTTTGCCAGAGAAGATATCAAAAATTAGTTTTAGTTAAATTTATTTATGTTGTCAGCAAAAGCTTTATGACCTGCATTTTCAACGACAGCAGCCCAACAAACACAAGAAAAAATAAAAATCGTTAGGGGTGTATGTTCGTCTACATCCTACATAATCACTAGAGTTAGCAGCGACAGATTTTCAATTACTTTGATCACTATATATATATATATATATAATTAGGAACTGGTGTGACAAGTATGTTGATTTTTAGGCTGAATATATGGAATTGTGTGTTCGTTTCAACGCTCTTCGCCATTTTCTTCTCGGTCAGGCCGAGAACTTTTTAAGACCGATTGTCGATGTATATTAGGAATTTTGGAAAGTAATATATAAGAGAAGATATATCAAAACGAATGCGGTTTATATTCATTTAGATATGATCATCCAAAATATTAACATTTTCATTTTCACCGACTACAGCCCTACAAATCCAAGAAAAGATGAGATAGTTAGAATGGGATGTTCTTCCACTTCCTCCATTCTCACAAGATTTATCACCGACTGATTTCCATTCGCTTTGATCACTAAAGCATTTCATAAATGACAGAAGATGGAGAAACAAAGAAGAAATTCAAAACGGCTTTTCGAATATTTTTCTTTTGAACGTGCTATCGAAAATTCAGTTTAAAAGGAAATTGCATTTTTTTTCTTTCCGAAGACCGTAACACACACCCACACCCATAGAAGATAGATAGATAGATAGATATCGAAAAAATCATCTATAGGACAACAATTTCTGACACTTCCTGTCTCTCAACAACCGACAACCCCTGCCTCTTTGGACGGGTCAGTATAATCATTGTGAGGGTAGAGTAGATTTTAAAAGCTTTTAAAGGAGACTGTTGATGAGCATAAATAAACGGAGAACATTTACACTCAGGTTTGAAGCAGAAAAACATAACGGTGACATCTCGTAAAATCTTAAGAAGAAAGTGGAAAAGGAGAAGGATGGGAATCGGGAAAATAAAAGAAAGAAAAAAAAGAAGAAAAATGAGTGAGAGAGGTGAGGAGAGAAATGAAGAATGAAGATGATAAAAGAGAATAAACGAGAAAAGGAGAGGGATAGACAACAGGAAGAATGACTAAGTAGAAAGAAAGAAAGAAAGAAAGAAAGAAAGAAAGAAAGAAAGAAAGAAAATCTGAGCCGGAAACGGAAGTGAATCAAGAAGAAAAATCAGAAAGAATGCATTACTGTTTATCTTGAGAGAAACAGAAAAGAAAGATTGGTTTGATTTGGTTTTATGGCATATCAGCCATTGTAGGTTATTTAATGCCAAATCTTCTTTGTACATATATATTAAGTATATATGATTTGTAAAGACATTTTATTGATAATGTTTTTAAATGAGCCTAAGTTCACCCTTTTGTACACAGTTAAATGGTTCCAAGTATTGCTAATAATTCAATTGTTTACACACGGTTAAATGAGCAAACAGTTCTATTTCAAACAATTCAATTAAGCATTAGTCATTTGTTTACTCACAGTTTAAATGTCAAACAGTTTTATTTGACCCATAGATAAGACCCTATCAGGTGCTACCATTCTGGGCCAGAATGGATCTGGGAGCGATGGTAATGAATGGGGTACTCCGCATTCCCCAAATCTCCAGCATTATTGGAGCCTCACCATCAGATTGTTTAGTGTCATATCCGGGACACTCATCGGGGGAGTTTTACCCTTCTGTAGAGATGCATGGGGTCGTGTTAGTGGGTACGGGGATCAGGTCGGGTGTGATTTGGCTTTGGTGGCAGTCGGTCAGGGCGCCTGACAGGGGTACCAGGAAGCCAGCATTCGTGTCACGTGGCTAAGATCGACTCTCCTTGTGCCTCAAGGATTGTTCCCCCAGGCTCTCGCCTGCTCCGACAGGGCTCAGTTTATCGCCTGGCGCCGGAGGTACTCTTTTTCAGGAGAATGCCAACGAGGCCCAAGGCATTTTTGGAGCTGCCGGGTGTGTCTGGGCTCCGGCCCTGCACCTAGTACCCACATTAAAAAAGGCCTTGTGCCACTCTTCAGCATAGTAGGATGTTAAATAAATACAGACTTAAAAATTAACCCTGTGTCGCAAGCGACTGGGTAAATATAATATAAGAATCTTTTAAAGAAAACTTAGGATATGTAGTTTATAATATTTGGATGACGAATTTAAATATTTTGAAAATGCTTTTCACTTCCTCCAATATCCCACTTTTTTTATATATATAATATAATATGTATAAAATAAATTCGAGCAAAAAACAAAAAAACAAAAGAAAAAGTCATTTAAAAATTGTAAAAGAAAATTGCCGGTGAAACTTCAAAAGGTACACACACACACACACACACACACACACACACATATATATATATATATATATATATATATATATTACGAAAATAGAAATTTAAACGAAAGAAGTTTGTTTTAGAAATTCCCCCGGGCTGAATAATCCACTTTATGTGTATATATACGGTTTCAGTTTCTTAGTTTAATGGTGTATCAACCCTCATAGGATATTTAATGACAAATCATCCTAGTAGAAGAATCCAAGTGTTGCTATTTAACCACAGTTTAGGAGATAAGGGAGTTCATCGATTTAGCAAGAGTATTAATCCATATGTAAAAGTAATAGCACGACTGGAGTTCGAACTCGCTTACTACGACGTCGCTGTCCAGTATGTTAGCCTTTAGGCAACGAGAACTCCCCAAAATATACAAGGGCAGGCTGAAAAGTTGATAGGCCGAAAAGTTCATATGATGACCTCATATATGCTGTTAATCATATTTACCAACCCCTCCGCTCGGGCAGGATATGACACAAGGTCAATTTTTAAGCGGAGTTTAACAGGTTTGAATTCAGAGTTTTCCTTCTCCTAGACTAGTTGCCTAACCAAGGCTGAAGAACCTAGTCTGCCCTACTATTTACCCATAGCTGGAGGGAGAATAATTGGATTCATACCTTTCCCAAGGGTATTAGTGCTATGTGAAATGCAGTTATTCTCGGCCAGGATTTGAACTCGTGTCACCGTGTCCATTTCCTATGAAGATAACCATTACACCAAGGGCACCTCCATATATGCTGTTAATGACTTCTTGACAAATGGGCTCCAAGTACAGTGGCACCGATAGAAGAAGCATGTTGACTGCAAGAGGGATTATATTGAAAAATAAACGTCATTTGGTCACATTCCATGAGAATATCTTGGTAAGCCTATGAACTTTTTAGCCAAGCATTGTACGTGACGAATTTAAATGCGTTAGAAATACCTTTGAATTGCTCCAATATTCCAATTCTTTAATACATAAAGCCAGAAGTAAAACATTCGAGAAAAAAAAAGACAATAAAAGAAAGAATTCTAATAAAACTAATTTCAATAGATACGTAATTCTGCAAACGAACTCAACGTTAAATATTATTGACAATTTATCATTTTATTTTTATATTAGGTGTTCAAGTCGTTACAAGCACATCGAAAATAATTAGTAACATAATTGATAAACCCATTAACCAAACTTTTTCAATGGCGGTTTTGTCTATATTATCCTGCTTTAAGAATTGAAAAAGAAAATCGTCAACGAAACTTCGAGATGTTCTTAAAAAGCGCCTACACGAAGATAGCTATACTGCACAAAGGGGTTATATAGGTGGTGCCTTCAATAAGTTTCCAGACTTTTTGGTACAGACATTTAAAATTGTCGTAGACTCTTGAAAGTTCACTATGCTATTGCTATACATCATATCAGATGACTGACCAATTTTTATGATTTCAGGTTCAAATGAACAGCTACAGCAGCAATTGGAATACACCCTACTAAAGCCTGATTGTCACAGCTGGTGAACTTCAAAAATGCAATCTAGACGTGAGGACACTTTAGAAGAACGATATGCAATAAAATTCTGTTTTAAACTTGGAAAAAATACGACAGAAACGTATGGAATGCTCCAGACTACTTTTCCAACATCGTGCATGAATCGAACATCAGTTTTTGAGTGGCATATGAGATTCAAGGAAGGCAGGGAGTCTGTGAGGGATGATGAGAGGTGTGGGAGGAGTAAGGAAGTCAATAGACTAGAGTTGATTGGCCAAAGGGTTAGGGTTAGGCTTAGGGTTACTATGTTGAGGTTTTAAGGGAGTTCCGGAAGAGATTCCATCGGAAGATCCAGCACTCTTTAAATCGGGTCAGTAGCATTTCCACCAGGACAATACACCAGTCCACAACTCCATCCTTGTCACAGACTATTTGACCAAGATGGGCATCAAGCCTCTCTATAGTCCAGACCTTGCTCCCTGTGACTTTTTGGTTATTCCCTAAGCTCAGAGGTTGTCGTTATGAGACAACTGAGGAAATGAAAGAGGCTATGACGAAGGTCATTGACACATTCACACAAGAGGACTTCCATGGGACCTTCCAGAAGTTGCTGGAACGGTACAACAAGTGCATTGCAGCCGGAGGAGATTACTTCGAAGGGGACTAGAGTTTAATGTGTATACTATCAATAAAAGTGCCCACACAAAAATGTCTGGAAACTTATTTAATGATCCTCTTATATGTCCATGTGCAGAAGTCCATTAGAGAACATCCCTCCCGAGTTCGTTCCTGCTTCTCCAGCGGTGCCCAGTATGTCTGGTTTGTCATACTGTGATGGTTTGTTAGATAGGAGGCAAGTGGCTATACAGCTGCTCTTTTGTAAAATGCAACTTCTGGAATTTGTTCAAAACAGTAAGCAGAATCCTCGAGTGATCTTTATGTAGGTTTTCTCCAAGCATTTCCTTAAAGTCCTGGTAGTGCAGCTATACAATTATACTGAAACGGCTAGGAAGAATTGCTATTTTATTATATCAGAGAGATCAGATTTTCAAATGGTAGATAAGCTGTTGAATGTTTACCATGATCCACATCTTACACAAGCGTGGCCAAATTAACTAGTCATGGTATTATTTACCAACCCCTCCGCTCGGGCAGGATATGACACAAGGTCAATTTTTAAAATTCTTATGACAAAAGGTCAATTTTTAAAATTCTTAAAAATTGACCTTGTGTCATATTCTGCCCGAGCAGAGGGGTTGGTAAATATGATTAACAACATATATGGAGGTGCCCGTGGTGTAGTCGTTATCGTCGTAGGAAATGAACACGGCGACACGAGTTCAAATCCTGGACGAGACTGATTGCATTTCACATAGCACTAATACCCTTGGGGAAGGTATGAATCCAATTATTCTCCCTCCAGCTATGGGCAAATAGTAGGACAGACTAGGTTCTTCAGCCTTGGTTAGGCAACTAGTCTAGGAGAAGGAAAACTCTGAATTCAAACCTGTTAAACTTCGCTTAAAAATTGACCTTGTGTCATATCCTGCCCGAGCGGAGGGGTTGGTAAATAATACCATGACTAGTTAATTTGGCCACGCTTGTGTAAGATGTGGATCAATGGCTCAGCGGTAGAGTTTCGTCTCTGCATTCTGTGGTCGCCGGTTCGATCTCCATTGGAGTGTTATATAATAGCCGAGGGATTTCGGTTCATGTCTTTGAGTTTAGTTAAGCTGAGAACCTTTCGGCTCAGCACATGGGTTAGTTGGGTGCAACATTGAGGCAGGTGTTAACGCGGGCGCGCTGGCGGATGGAGGTGTCACTCAGATGTCATAAAAGTCCGAGACGAAACGGGTGACATGGTGTGGGTGACGTCACGCACCGGAAGCATGCGGAGATTTGTATGAGAATCTGAAGAAAGTCAGAGAGTCGAGTACTAGACGCCAAACGAGAAGGATCGACTTTTGGAGCTCGCAGACGCGAGGCGAACTTGCACCCTATGGGGGCCGCTCGAGACGGGGGCCAAATGAATAAGACAGCATAGAAGATTGTGTCTCCTCCTTACGTCGAAACCTTTAACTCAAAGTTAATAAAAAGGTTTCATACCTGAACAAGAAATCTTTACGTGTTTTCGAATTCCGAGATTCCTATGTTCTTTATATATTCTATAGTAATGAACATTATATGTCCATTTCGCACATAGCGTTAATTGTGAATATGATACAGGAGGAGATCACTGCTGATGAGCCCTAATAAGGTCGAAACAGCTGTCCAGTGTTCCCGTATGTCGCACGCAGTGCATGTCAGATTTTCTGGTCATGATAATACAATTTATAATATATATATTCAGTAAACCCTCTGCACAAGCAGAATATAACACAAGGTGAATTTTTAAGCGGAGTTTAATCGGTTTGAATTAAGAGTTTTCCTTCTCCTAGACCGGTTGCCACATCAAGATTAAATATTAACCTATTCATATATATATATATATATATATATATATATATATATATATATATATATTCTATAACCTTTGTTAGAAAATACGTATATGTGTGTGTGGCTTAGTATATCTATAAATAAAGAGTACTCAATATCGATGACAGAGCATAAGATGATCTATGTTTGAATAGCGTAAACACAAAGTCAATAACATTTGTTGACTGAAAAAGTACGAAAACAGCACATCACTTTCTATACACATTGGGAGACTAAGAAGATCAAACCAAACAACCTGGAAAGTAAAAACGTAGCACCATTTCACAACTACACCTCAAAACATTGCGATCTTTACCGAGAAGAAAAAAATAGTCAGAATGACCTTCCCAGGAAAAAGAAACTAAGTTCTAAATAAACAATTAGCACATATACCTAACAGTAGGTATGAAAATAATCCCCTACTAAGCCACCTGAAAACAAACGATTCTAAACACTAAATGACAACATTAATAATAATAATAATAATAATAATAATAATAATAATTGCCTAGAGCAACACTGAAAAAATACCGAATTGAAAAACGACAGGCTATGATGGTATACATGGATTCTGATTTTTTAAAAATCGCGTCCATCCACGCCAGACTGGCTTTGAACTGAGTAGATGCTTAAAAGAAACAAATATACCCAAATGGATGATTAAGAGGAAGACCACCCTGATCCAGAAAGACCCCCAAAAAGGAACCGCCCCCAGTAACGTGTCTTCCTATGATGTGGAAAATCCAAGCAGCACAGATTAGTGAGGAGGTATAAGACACCCATGTAACTCGCGGATTGTTTCCTGAAGAAGAGAAAAGATGCTACAAAGGAACAAAAGGAACAGGTGGTCTACTATACACTGATCAGCACATCCTTAAAGAGAGCAAACCAAGACGATAAAATGTAAACATGGTGTGGATTGACAACAAAAAAGGCCAACGATATGGTCCTGCAAAGTTCCATTGTCTCAAATGTACAAGATTTCCGACAAAGTCATAAAATTCATCACGGAAGTCATGAAAAACTAGAAAGGGGAATTGATAACAAGAAGAAAAACTTTAGCCGAGGTAAAAATCCAGGGAAGCATCTTTCAGGGAGATGCGTTTTCACTATTACTATTTGTAATAGCGATGATGATACTCAATCATATATACGAAAGAAATGTGCACAAATTTACAAAATAACAAGAAAAAATTAATCACTTTGTATAGATGGATGACATCAAGCTGTTTGCAAAAAAATGCAAAAGAATTGGAGATTATGATACAGATAATAAGAATATACAGCCAGGATATAGGAATGGAATTTGGCATAGAAAAAAATGTGCCATGATCATAATGAAAAGTAGAAAAAGACATATAATGGAAGGAATAGAATTGCTAAATAAAGAAAAAATCAGAACGCTTGGATAAAAGGCAAATTACGAGTACGAGGGAATATTGGAAGCGGACATCATCAAATAAGCGGAGATGAAAGAAATGTTTTTTTAAGCGTATCTCAGAAGAACGAGAAAACTACTCGAAACCAAACTATATAACAGAAATCTCATCAAAGAGATAAACACCTGTGTTGTGCCTCTAGTAAGATATTCGGGATCATTCTTGAAATGGACTAGGGAAAAACTTAGACAAATCGACCAAAGGACAACAAAACTGACGCACTCGACCTTACATCCGAGAGATGGCATAGGCAGACTATATATGTCAAGAAAACAAGGAAGAGGAGTCGCCAGCATAAAAGAGAGAGTGGATCCATCGATACGAAGATTCCAGGACAACTTTTAAAAAAGGCAAAGAAAGACTAATCACAACTTCAAGAAACAGCGTAAAGATAAACAGAATAGCACTAACTAGGAAATTGTATTGGGAAGGAAAACAACTATAAGGCTATTTCAAGCGACAAACAAGTTAAATCTCACACGAGAAGACCTGGAAATAGTTAAGAAAAGGAAACTTTTAGAGAGAAACTAAATCTCTTCAAATAGCAGCACAAAACAACGCCATAAGGATTAATTATATTTAGGCGACAATAGATGAGAATAACAAGAAAAGTAAAAGAATAACAAGTGTAGATCATGTGGTGATTGAGACGAAACAATTAATCCCATAATAAGTGAATGCGGAAAAAATGCGCAAAGAGAGTATAAGGCTAGCTTTGACTGGGTAGGGAAGGTGATCTCTGGGAATTGTGCAAAAAATTGAAGTATATGCACAAACGAAAATCCGTCCAGGAGAATGAGATGCACAAAATTCTCTGGGATTTTGAGATACGAACAAATCATCTAACCCCGGACAGTAAACCAGATAATTGACAAAAGAAGAACATTTGTCGTTTAGTGGACTTTTCTGTCCCAGCGAACCACTGAGTGAAAAAGAAAAAAAAATGAAAAAAGAGAAAAGTATTTGGACCTTGCTAATGAACTAAAAAAATCTATGGAAGATGAAGGTGATAATGATAGTGATACCAATTGTAACTGGAACGGCCCCCAAAGGATTGTTAAAGGTGCTGGAAGAATTGGAAATCAGAGAACGAGCTGAGACCATCCAAACTATAGCATTTTTAAATCGGCCAGAATACAGAGAATAATCCTGGAGACCTGAGGAGTCTTACTGTCACTCAGACTCCAGTGAAAGACCATCAACTAACACTGGTGTGAAAAACTCGCAAGAAATAATGTAAAATTGTCGACTTTGCTGTCCCGGAGGACCATACAATAAATCTGAAGGAAAGTGAAAAGAAAGATAAGTACATCGACCTTGCTAGAGAACTAAAAAAGCTGTGGAACATGATAGTAACGATTGTGCCAATTGTGATTGGTGCGTTAGGCACAATAACTAAAGGATTATTAAAAGGCCTGGAGGACTTGGAAGTTGGCGGACGGGTAGAGACTATCCAAACGACAGCATTGCTGAGAACGGCCAGAATCCTGAGAAGAGTCCAGGAGACTCGAGGAGACTTGCTGTCACTCAAACTCCAGTGAAAAACCATCAGCTAACACTGATGTGAAAAACTCTAAAGGAGGAAATAATAATAATAATAATAATAATAATAATAATAATAATAATAATAATAATAATAATAATAATAATGTGAAAAGAGAGATAAGTACCTTGACCTTGCTAGAGAATTGAAAAAACTTCGGAACATGAAGGTGACAATTATACCAATTGTGATTGGTGCTTTTGGCACGGTAACTAAAGGATTATTAAAGGGCCTGGAAGATTTAGAAGTTGGCGGCCGAGTGGAGACCATCCAAACAACAGCATTATTGAAAACGGCCAGAACACTGAGAAGAGTCATGGAGACTTGAGGAGACTTGCTGTCACTCAATTTCCAGTGAAAGACCATCAGCTTACGCTGATGTGAAAAACTCTAATGAGTAATAATAATAATAATAATAATAATATAGATGACAAAACACCCAAAAAATAATAAACTGAACATAATCACGTAAATAAACACACTCTGTTTGAAGACTTAATTTATCAACGTAAATGTTGATAAAAAGCCGTATAAACTAGCGTACCCCCCCCCAGAATGCCACACACAAACAGTTTTTAAATGGCTATCCACTACGTGGGAGCTTCTTGGTCTGACTATCGCATAGGCGAGAGTCTGGCCGTCACGAAGAGCCGTTGATGCTTTTTCTGCGTTATTCACACACACACACACACACACACACACACACACACACACACACACACACACACAAGATGAACGAAAGAATTGATACGTAAACATTGTTATTTTTTGTATGTATTTCAAGACTGATCGTACCCAGTCGACTGGGGTTGTAGAATACACTGATTGTATCTTTGCCGATGGGTAACGAATGCCTTGGATATGACACTAAACAATATGAAGGAGAGGCTCCAATAATACTGGAGCTTTGGTTAATTTGTAGTACCTCTTCATTGCCATTGCTCCCAGGCCCACTCCGGCCCGGAGTGGTAGCACCTGATAGGGTCCTATCTATGGGCCAAATACAACTGTTTGACAATTAGACTGAGAGTAAACAATGACTTATGCTAAATTGATTTTTTTTAAATAGAACTGTTTGATCATTTAACTGTGTGTAGATAAATGACTGGTGTTTAATTGAATTGTTAGTGATTCATAGCAATATTTGGAACCATTTAACTTTGCGCAAATAAATGAGAAATGTTACATAAAGCAATTAGTGTAAAATAGTAATACTTGTAACTACTTCACTGTGTGCAAATAAAGGATTAATATTGAATGGAATTAGTAGTGTTAGATAGCAATAATTTTAACTAGGTAGAAACAATAGCAATACTAACGTGTAAACAAATTAGTTCTAACTCATTTAAAAATGAATTTACCGACAAACTAATCTCTTATATATCATGTATATCTATTTAAATGTGAGCAAACAAATGACTGATGTTAAATTGTTACTGTTACATTGCAATTATTGAAACTCTTTAACAGTGCAAAAGAAAAAAAAGCTCAAGCTCATTTAATAATGTTATCGACAAAATGTTTACAAGTCATATATATTTAATATATATGTATAAACAAGATTTAATATGTATATGTATAAACAAGATTTAATATATATATGTATAAACAAGATTTAATATATATATATATGTATAAACAAGATTTAATATATATGTGTATAAACAAGATTTAATATATATGTATAAACAAGATTTGGCATTGAATCACCTACAATGGTTGATATACCATAAAAACAAACTAAACCAAATCAAGACTGATACACTTATGTATACCAAGGTGTTGACTTTTCACGTGAATTTAACCTGAAATGTTTGTTAATTTAGCAATTTTCTAAATTCAGCAATTTCCAACCATTTTTTTTTTCACCTAAAAACTCACATTATTCTGGTAAAGTGAAAAAAAATAATGTGCAGGGTTGGATGGGAATGGAATTTGGCCTTCACCCTTACTCCCCATAACCCAATCAGAGTAAAGATTTTGCAAGCAAACAAAATGCAATCTGTCTCATTAATTAGCTGATTCACGTGTTATTTTTCCCTCCTCCTCCTCATACCCTACTCACTTTTCTTGTTTCTCTCTTTTTTCAAAGAATTTATCGAATGTCGATATTTTTTATTTTTTATTATTTATTTATTTATTTTTTTGTCTTTGAAGTTTCCAAAAGATTTTCAAAAAGGTTCTTTGTTTCCCGGAAATGTCCCATGCCGTCAGTACCGACAGAATATCCGGGATTCCTTTCATCTTGATGGATCAATACTACTTCACTCCTTCCAATTTCTGTCTTCTGTTATTCTGCCTCGTTTTGTTTGCCTCTCTCTCTCTCTCTCTCTCTCTCTCTATCTATCTATCTATCTATCTATCTATCACTCTGTCTATTCGTTTCTTCCATTCCATTTTCTGTTACATTCTCTATCTTTTATTCCCTCTAGCTCTATTAATCTCTTCATCCTTTCTTTCTTTCTTTCTTTCTTTCTTTCTTTCTTTCTTTCTTTCTTTTCAATCCCTCACACACTCATTCAACTTGATTTTTCTCCATTTTTCTGGCTTTCCTCCCGACTACTTTTCTATAATTCTATAATTTCTATAATTTCTAGTTTCATAAACAAGTGTGGGCTAAAAATTTTAAAGACTGAAAAGTTCTTTTGATGACGTCATATCTACAGTTGATGAATTTTTGACCAATAAGATCTAAACACTGCAACACTGCTGGAGGAAGTGAGTAAATAAGCAAAGGGGACCATGCTGAAAAATAAACCTCATTTGGTCACATTCCCTGAGAGTATTTAGGTCAGCCTAAGAACTTTTCAACCGACCTTCGTGTATATATATATATATATATATATATATATATATATATATATATATATATATATATGTGTGTGTGTGTGTGTGTGTGTGTGTGTGTGTGTGTGTGTGTGTGTGAGTGCATGTGTCTGTGTGTGTGTGTGTGTTACAGCACCTTTTTTAGTCACATGCCGGAGGTTTATTTTTTCGAACACATTAAAGTCATTAGATCCCTTATTTACCGCAGAAAAGCAAAATTTTCTGTCAGAATACCCCTTTTTAAACTCAAAATGCTCACTAAAACACAAGAAATGCTTAGTGTTTGATAATTTGAGATACTGAAAAATTTAGGGAATTTCGCAGAACTTATATTTTATTACATCTAAAAAAATATTCAGTGAAAATTTTCAAGTAATCTTCATCTTTAGATATACCTAAATTTAGACTCCCCCTCCTACTTTGAGAGCTAGACGGTACAAACCATCAACTTCATCTTTGGTTTGGTTTCTTTTGTTTAATGGCATATCAACCTTCGTGGGTTATTTAATGCCAAAGTCATTCTCCTAGAACAGTGGTGGTGCAATTTTACCCATAGCTGGGAGGATAAGGGGGTTCATACCTTTCCCAAGAGTTTTTGTCCGAAAGTGAACGTAATAGCGCGACTGGAGTTCGAACTCGCGTACTACGATTTCGCAGACCATCGCTTAAACCATTACACCCCCTCACTTCATCTTTGGTACTCACATCTTCTGCTAACATTTAAACAAGCATTAAAAATATCAAGTAAATTTTCGGGTTATTTGAAACATCCCAAATTTGCTAAGATCTCGATATTTTTGCATATTCTTATGATTTTTCTAATTTTCAGCCATTTTGGATGTAGTCTCCAATAAGCAGCTTTTAAAGATTTGGTTTATAACCTTGCCTATAACAAAATTCTATCCTTTAACAATAATAATTTAGCTTCTCAAGCCCAGGGATGGTTCACTGTTTTCAAGTTAAGCTTTCTCGTATTCATAATTTTAAATTTTGGTTTAGAAAAAAATAAATGCCTTACTTTAACTGCAATTTTCTCATGGAAGGAAAGCATAAAAACAAGTTCCAGGCAATTTTTAGAAAGCTCAAATAACTCTTCTCCTTTTGCTGCTGACTCTCCTCTTTCAATGGAAAATTTTCCCGTTGAAGTGACCTTTTCGGGATTTAGAATTGACTTTAAAATGTCTCTTTTGTAAAAACCGCGAAAATTTTCCCCCACTATTGATGACGTCAGCATTGAAAAGAACAGAATGGAATCTTAAGTTTGTGGGACCAAAGTTTGATTCCCTTACACCATGTCGCTCGAATAGAAAATACTGAAATTCCCTCAAGTAAATTCTTGTGTTGTCCAACAATTATAACGACTTCAAAAGAATTTTTTTAAGGTGAGGGTTCTAGACCTTTATTAAGGTTGTCATTTACTTGACTTAGGTTGGAGCAAGGCCAGAAGTATAATGCCCTCAAAGAGAATCGAACTATTTCATGCGAGGTGCCCTAGAAAAAGGGGCATAAGTTCAGAGCCGCAACTCATGAGGATCGAACTCACTAGCAATGGATCGAAAACGACAAAGAGCCCAAAAATTAGCCTTAAAAGACATCAGGGATTGAACCAAGGCCTATTGATTTGCCCTACCACTGAGCTTTATATCCAATACAACAAAAATTTAAGACGGTTGCTGCGTTGTTAATTCGCTTCCTACCACCAGACGAACAACTGATTTCTTTGTTTTGTTGTGGGTAAACCAACACCTAGAAACCTTTCTTCGGAGATTATATCGTCTACAATGGCAGAATCAAGGCTACAAAAAGCTAAAATAGGGGGAGTCCACTTGGCGTAGTGGCAAACATGCTGGACTGCGACATTGTAGTAAGCGAGTTCGAACTGTTCACTTTCGGATTAATACTCTTGGGAAAGATATGAACCTCCTTGACCTCCCAGCTATAGATTAAATTGTACGGAAACAGTTCTTTTACGAGGACGGTTTCGGCATCAAATAACCCATGAAGTTTGATATGTCATTAAACAAAGAAACCGAAACCGTGTCCTCGTGGAGCTATGGCTAATGTACTGGACCCTTGTAATGCCCTTGGGAAAGGTATGAGCCCCTTATCCACCCCAACTATAGGTTAAATAGTGCGACAAGCGTTCTTCAAGTATGGATCACTGACGAAGGTTTATATGACATTAAACCAAGAAACCAAGTTGTCAGAAAAGCCGATTGCATCCCTTTTTTAAAACCTTCTATATTGCTCTCTCTCTCTCTCTCTCTCTCTCTCTCTCTCTCTGCGTTTGATTCTGTTGGTCTATTCATAGAATAAGAGAACACGAATAATGAGAACGCGAATAAGAAAACACGAATAAAGATGGGACCATTGAAGTCAGCCATTACAGTACGCGACAGAAGTAAACAACATTGTTCACAAAACTGACAACATAAACAGTTTGCGAAAGCCGGAAGTACACGGGAAAAGACTACGGTGACAATGAACGAATACAAATAAAAACCCTCGCTCGAACGAAGTAGTGAGGGTAGGGATAGACGTTGCTTCGAATATTCGGTAAAGAAGAAGCTAAGTTGGTAGTTTACTTCGTTTCCACAATGCAAGTAGTATTTGTTTTTGTTTTTTTTTATTTATATATATATATATATATATGTGTGTGTGTGTGTGTGTGTGTGTGTGTGTATGTGTGTGTGTGTGTGTGTGTGTGTGTGTGTGTGTGTGTGTGTGTTTTACAACGATCTCTCATGGCTTTCTTATCTGATCTTTCTCACCTTCGTTCTTCAGGCATAAGTTTGGCTGGTTACATTTATACTATGAAAATTTCTGTCCCTAACCTAGTCTGTGAGGTTTAGAATACGTCAACTGTATTCCCTGCGGAGGGGAAAGACCCTCACCAAAATGGTGTGCAGCTCTGAGGAGTAAAGGATAACATTTTGTTGACATTATTGAGTTACTTCAGTTTGCTTTGCTGTCTTTGTTTAATGGGATATCAACCTTAGTGGGTTATTTAATGCCAAAACTATCTTTAAGAAGAACTGTTGTTTGTTTGGGTTTATGGCATATCAACCTTTGTAGATTACTTAATGCCAAATCCATTTTAATACAAATAAACAGTTCTATTTCGAGCAATTCAGTTTAGCATAAGTACGCAGTTTAAATGTTAAAATAGTTCCATTTCAAGCAATTCAGTTAAGCATAAGTACACAGTTTAGTTCTATTTGACCCACAGATAGGACCCTATCAGGTGCTACCACTCCGGGCCAGAGTGAACCCGGGAGCAATAGCAATGAAAGGGTGCTCCGCATTCCCCATAGCTCCAGCAATACTGGAACCTCACCATCAGATTGTTTAGTGTCATATCCAGGACACTCGTTGGGGTGTTACCCTCTGCGGAGGTGCAGTCGGTGTATTCTACAGCCACAGCCGACTGGGAAAAAGAGCTGTTTTCATACTATTTAACCCCTACATGAGGGATAAAGGGGTTCATACCTTTCCCAAGGTTATTAGTGAATGCAAAGTGAATGCAATAGAGCGACTGGAGTTCGAACTAGCTTACTACAATTGTGTATAAATTATTAGATACTGTTGCATATTGACCTCCGACCCGGCCAAGCTGTTAAAATTGGAAATGCACCTGTGTAAATGAAAGATTTATCCGGTCGGGGAATATCGGGATATAACCTTGACCGGGGACGGGTTAAATTGAGTGTGATCTGTGACGCTCACAAGAAGAAGGTGAACGTGGAACAATTATATAACCTGGGTGAAGACAGGAAGTCGATCAGTTGGAGGGAAGATGCTGAATGAGAACCATGTCCCAGAGAGGCTGCCCCCCGGCCCCCGGTTGAGCAGCCCAGGAAAACGGGAAAGAAAGGCTGTTATGGCCATAAGAGTGGGGGTCAATATGTTGCAGTTCTGTTCAGTCTCCAACTCACCTCTCACACAGTAAAACCTTTAGTAACCCTTTCAAATAAAGTGAGAGGTATATTTTTCTAAAGAAGTGTCTTCGCTCGTCCTTATTGTGTTGAATATGTTTCTGCATGCATATGTATTATGTGGCTATACAACAATACGATTACTTGAAACCATATAAATGTGTGCAAACAAATGATTATTATAGACAAATAAATAAATGTGATTTTAAAATGATTGCAGTGGAACGTTGAAAATATAATTAGTTATGATAATCATCAAGTATCTACGAATGAATCAAATATCGGTATTAAATTACCCGAATGGTTGACATGCCTTTAAACCAATAAACGTCAGCCAAGCCCTTAACCAGTAAATTGACATTTAATTTGAAATTCAGTCATTAACAGATATTCAAATATACGACTTTAATTCTACGAATATTTCACAAGGTCACCTCATATTGATCCGCGAGCAAGGCTAGCTAACCACTGCGAGTGAGTTCGATTCTCATTGTGTATCTCATAATTCTAAGCTAAATTTATCTTGGTAAATGATTGCTGATCACTAGTCCAAATTAAGTGACATCTTGGTCTTCTCAGTCAATATTGAGGTCAGATAAGCATGATTAAATCTGTCGTAACGACGCACACCCGTGCTTGAACCCTAGGTTGTTGTGTTTTTATTTTCTAAGCTTTGCTTGGATATGGCACACAAGCCTCACATTCCTTACAATATCAGCTCTTGCAGATGGCCACTCATCTAAGTATTGAACAGGCTCATCGCTGCTTAACTTTAGTGATCAGGCGGGAACCAGTGTCTTCAGCATGACTTGAGATTAAGTCACCTGCCTCGTATATGTTCCCCCACATGAAGGAGTTCTAAAAGAAGGTTACCGACCATGCTTCGTTAGGGACCTTCTTATGAAATAAAAAAGAAGAAAAGTTTTCTACTTTATATCAAAGTATCTGCTCACCGTTTTTTTTCTTTTCTTTCTTTTTTTTTTTTTTTTTTTTTGCATATTTTGTCATCTGATGACCTAAAGTAATTTGGGAGGTCAACTTGGTCTAGTTTATGTTGACATCTAAAGTCAAATCGCTATCCATGCCGAGTCTGGTCCCTGTGACTTCTCCTCAACCAGATACAAACTCAAACGTTCAACTTTTGACACGTGGGTATTGATAATTATCATAGATATTAGATGAAATGATTAATTAAAAGGTCAAGATAATTATACACTTGTCAGGAAATTAATTGGAAAAAAATTCGCAAAAAGCTGACGCGGACAGACATTTTATAACTCGACGAATTGAAGTTACTGGAAATTACATCAGTAAGTAGTTTGGTTTTATGGCTTATCAACTTTTGTAGGTTATTCAATGCCAAATCCAGTTTATTCATGTATAGTAGATATATGATTCGTAAACATAAATCAACAAAGTTAAATAGTTCCAAGTATTGCTATGTATCACTAACAATTCAATTAAACATAAGTCATTTGTTTACACAGTTAAATGATCAAACAGTTCTATTTCAAGCAATTCAATTTAGCAAAAGTCATTTGTTTGCACTCAGTAAAAATGTCAAACAAGTCTATTTGACAAGATTCAGAGTAGACCTGGGAGTGATGACAATGGAAGGATATTACTACTCCACATCCCCCAAAGCTCAAGCATTACTGGGGCCTCACCATCAGATTGTTTAATGTCGTATCCCGGAAACTCGTTTGGTGAGGGTCTTACCCCTCAGCAGAGATACAGTCAGTATATTCTATGCCCCAGCCGACTGTAAGTAGAGTAAGAAAAGGCGAAAAAAATTATCAGATTAATTGGTTAGTTTTGGATGGTTTTGATTGCAAGGCTCTTTTTTCTAATCCCAGTTCACCAACTGTTTAATGCCGTAAAATTGCGGCGTACAAGTCGATTTTTTAAACCTGAAAAAATCTCTACAAAACAAAAAAGTGTCGACTTATATGGCAGGGCTAAAATCAAAACCTTAACAATAAAGTGATCAACAAGTGGAACAATACTCCTTACAGTCGACATACGCTACTTACTGTAACTCAAGTAGACTGCCACAAATATTTCCCAACTTAAACTTGTGTTTGGTAAACATATTCAACACATTAATGCAATAATATAAACTAATAAAACTGTAACACAAACTAATCAGAAATAATAATGGCTTTTTAAAAAAAATAATTACAAATAATAATAAAACTGTAACACAAACTAAATATTATACCAACGCTAAATCATACACCGTCCCAACAGTTGATACTCTGATTGTAAACACGAACCGGTACTTCGCATTAACTAACTGTATATTTGTGGGGTGGGGTCGATCTATACATCAGTATAGGCTTGAGAATTTTGAGCTAAAATCCCAGAGGTTGGTTAGTTGGGTTTTATGGTATATCAACCTTTGTTGGTTATTTAATGCCAAATCTATTTTTATACAAATAATCAGTTCTGTTTCAAACAATTTAGTTTAGCATGAGTACACAGTTTAATTGTCAAAAATATTTCTATTTCAAACTATTCAGTTGAGTCAAACAGTTCTAATTCAAACAATTCAGTTTAGTATAAGTATAGCTTTTCGTCACATACAGTTAAATGTCAAAACAGGTCTATTTCAAACAATTCAGTTTAGCATAAGTACGCAGTTTATATTTCAGTTCTATTTCGAGCAATTCGGTTTAGCATAAGTATGCAGTTTAGTTCTATTTAACCCATAGATAGGACCCTATCAGGTGCCACCACTCCGGACCAGAGTGGACATGGAAGCAATCGTAATGAAGGGTTACTCAACATTCCCCATAGCTTCAGCATTACTGGAACCTCACCATCAGATCGTTTAGTGTCATATCTAGGACTCTCATTGTGGGGTGTCTTACTCCTCTGCAGAGATGAAGTCGGTGTATTCTACAAAAACCTAGAGGTTAACTTAAATGCCAGGTTGACTTGTACGCCGCGTTTTACGGCATTAAACAGTGGATGAACTGGGATTAGAAAAAAAGAGCCTTCCAATCAAAACCATCAAAAACTAACCAATTAATCTACAGCAGTGGTTCCAAAACTTTTTGGGGTAATGTCCTACCTTAGCATTTTTAAAATCACGATACCCACCCAAAGACTGAGATATATAATTCTTTTTATTCAAAAACTGATCTCCTATGCACGTAGAAGAAGGCTAAAGGGCTATTTACTTGTTCTAAACAAGCTTCCAAAGAACACGAAAAATAAAAGAACGAAAGGATAGTTAAAACAGTGAGGAAGAAATTACGAAGAAATTGTTAAACAATAATAATAATAATCTTAGCTGAAACAAAGATCCAAAGAGGGATTTTCCAAGGAGATGCACTATCACTCTTACTATTCATAGTAGCCATGATGCCACTTAACCACATACTCAGAAAATCCATAGCCGGATACAAACTTAGCAGACCGCAAGAGAAGATCAATCACCTAATGTACATGGATGACATTAAACTATTTGCAAAAAATGAAAAAGAACTGGAAACTCATAAACGCGATTAGAATATACAGTCAGGATATAGGAATGGAATTTGGCATAGAAAGATTTGCCATACTCGTCATGAAAAGTAGCAAACGACATATGACTGGCGGAATGGAACTACCAAATCACGACAAAATTAGAACACTCGAAGAAAATGAAACCTACAAATACTTGGGTATCTTGGAGGCTGACACCATCAAACAAGTGGAAATGAAAGACAAGATTCGAAAAGAATATCTCAGGAGAACCAGAAAACTACTCGAGAGAAAACTCTCCAGCATCAAAGGAATAAACACTGGGGCTGTGCCCCTCGTTAGATATTTGAGATCCTTTCTCAAGAGGACCAGAGATGAACTTAAACAAATGGATCAAAGAACAAGAAAACTAATGACCATGCATAAGGCATTACATCCCAGAGATGACGTTGACAGATTATATGTATCTAGAAAAGAGGGAGGAAGAGGACTTGACAGCATCGAAGACAGCGTAGACGCATCGATACAACGGCTCGAAGACTACATAGAAAAACACGAACGAGGACTGATTACAGTCATCAGAAACGATACAGACAACACGATAGACGATAGAATGATAACAACTAGGAAACAAAAATGGGAAAAAACAACTCTATGACCGCTTTAAACGACTAATAAACAACATTTCACGCCAGAAAACCTAGACCTGGCTAAGAAAAGGAAACCTTAAGAGAGAAACGGAATCTCTCATTATAGCAGCACAGGACAACGCCATAAGAATCAATCATATCAAAGCGAAAATAGACAAGACGCAACAAAATAGCAAATGTAGGCTATGTGGTGACAGAGACGAAACGATCAATCACATAACAAGCGAATGCAGCAAATTAGCACAGAAGGAGTATACGGCGAGACACGACTGGATTGGAAAGGTGATCCACTGGGAAATGTACAAGAAATTTAAATTTGACCATACTAACAAATGGTATATACATAACCTAGCAGCTGTCCAAGAAAATGACGCATATAAACTCTTATGGGACTTTAACATACGAACAGATCACCTCATCCCGGCCAGGAGACCAGACCTTATAATAATCAACAAAAAGAAGAGAATTTACAAAATTGTCGACTTTGCTGTCCTGGTGGACCACAGAATAAATCTGAAGGAATGTGCAAAGAAGGATAAATACCCCGACCTTGCTAGAGAATTGAAAAAGCTGTGGAACATGGAAGTGACGATTGTCCCAATTGTGATTGGTGCTCTTGGCACAATAAATAAAGGATTATTAAAAGGCCTGGAAGACTTGGAAGTTGGCGGACGGGTAGAGACTATCCAAATGTTGAGAACGGCCAGAATCGTGAGACGAGTCCTGGAGACTTGAGGAGACTTGCTGTCACTCAAACTCCAGTGAAAACCATCAGCTAACACTGATGTGAAAAACTCTAAAGGAGTAAATAATAATAATAATAATAATAATAATAATAATAATAAAGAAGCGAAAATGATGACACACAGATATCTTTATGTGTGCATACTATATATGCACTGCGTGTATCAACTCGCACACACACTCATATTCATACAGACTTACAATTCAAATCCCCCCCATTGTGGGACGTGCACCCCACGTTGGGAACCCCGGGTCAACTGGCAATAATTAATTTTTACACTTTTGTCTGAAGGAGTTATTAGTGTATATTAATGATTTTTGAAATTCCACTGAAATTTTCACATATAAAATTGGTTAATTTCAATGGCATGGCGAAACTTCAATGGGGTATTTTATACCCGATGATAGGGAATGATGTTCATTGTGCATTTATATTTACATTTTCATCGTATCACGTATCCTTATCTAATACTAATAATTTTCAAACAATTCTATTTATGGGTCCCTAACTGGTACTACTACTCCACTTCAGCGTTGACCTGGGAGTAATGGCAATGAAGGAGTGACTGTACACCCCTCAGATTTCCAAAAGTGAAACTTCCGTACCAGATTCAGTTTAGTGATATACCAAGGACACCCCTTTGAGAGAGGGAGTCATCTTATCTCGCTACCGAGGATAAGTCGGTGTATTCTAAGGTTTTCCGACAGAAGTGTTTTTTTTTTTTTTGGTCGGATGCGTCAGTGTTATTAATTTATATAGGAACTTCTGCCTAAATGACAAAAATCCCTTTTGAGCTGGGGTGTCAAACATACGGCTCGCGAGTCGGATCTTGCAAGCATCATTTTTTTAATTTTAAGATATTCCGTTAAATATATATTTACGTAGGTTATTGTCGCAATTACTTGGGGAAGTAACTCTAGTAAATTTAACACAAAACTACTGTCGGATATAAGCCCCTAACACCTTTTTATTGATAAGTAACAATAGTGTAACAAGTACTTCCGTTTTCCTTACACAATGACGGAACCGGTACCTCCGGTTTCTTAAAACTAAAGAACCAAATTAGAACAATCATAAAGCAGGTTTTATCAAATTGCATGTAACTATTTACTAGTTGAGTAAGATAGTTTTATGCATGCCAGGAAAGGAACAAGAAAAATAAAACGCCAATGCGACAAATTGAAATAATTAGTTTGGTGTCGGTTTCTTTTGTTTTTAATGGCGTATCAACCTTCTTGGATTATTTAATGCCAAAGACATCTCTGCAAAAGGACAGTGATGGTATTATTTTACCTGTAGCTCAGAAGATGAGGATTCATACCTTTTCCCCGGATATTAGTCTCAAAGTGAACGTAATCGTCCGACTGGAGTTCGACCTCGCTTCCTACGATGTCGCAGTCCAACATGTTAGCCACATCACGAATACTCCCCCTTGAAATATTTGAAGAGTAATTAGGAGGGAAAAGCGAGAAAAAATTGATTTACTCTCTCCCGCTTATACGCTTGGGAAAAGCATGAGTTCATCTCTTCTTCTCCCAGCTATGAGTAAATAGGGCAAACGGGGTCCTCTGGGTTAGGCAACCAATCTAGGAGAAGGAAAACTCTTAATTTAGTCAAGCAGTATTAACTTAAAAATTGAACTGTGTCGCATTCTGCACATCGTGGAGGGGTTGGGTTAATCCTATTTACCAACCCCTCGGCTCGGGCAGGATATGACACAAGGTCAATTTTTAAGCGGAGTTTAACAGGTTTAAATTCAGAGTTTTCCTTCTCCTAGACTAGTTACCTCACCAAGGCTGCCCTACTATTTACCCATAGCTGGAGGGAGAATAATTGGATTCATACCTTTCCCAAGGATATTAGTGCTATGTGAAATGCAATCAGTCTGGTCCAGGATTTGAACTCGTGTCTATTTCCTATGACGATACCCAGTACACCACGGGCACCTCCAAGGAGGGGTTGGGTTAATACATGCTAACGCTCTCGAATATAACACATTAATTGATTTGAGCTGACTTCATAGATGAGAGTTTTTCTACTTGAACCTCTGATGCTTTGGGCCTTCGGTCACGGCTCGATTACTCTACCTCTCTGTCCGCCTTTAATATTGATTCAATGACGATTATTTCGTAGCCTCTTTGACGAAAAGGATATAGAAACAGCAATACGAAAATACAAGGGCTTGCCAGATGATATTTTAACGGATATAAACAGATCTACAAAATTTTTCTATCTGTCATAAATTATACGAGATCTGATCGTCTTGAAAGATATCAATTGATTAATGTAGACAATAACGATTTGTACCACGTGACAACCGGATATCCTTTCCGAGAAAATGTTACTAGAAATCTGAGAAGATAGTGAAATCAGTTCAAGTGTCATAAATAGGCTTTGGGTGGGAAAAAATCACCAAGGCCAAATTGGCAGTGATTTGGGCTACTGGGGGAAAAATAAAGTATCATTATTCCCTTAGGCCATTCCACACAACCACTTATTCCCTATACGCACAATCTTAATCAGACCCTTTTTTTCCCAAAAATTTCCGTGTCTCAGAAATATTTTCTTAAAAAACTAATGTGCGTTTACTTCCAGTAGTAAGGAGCAATGTAACGAACATACATCATCAACATCTAAGTAAGTCCTCTAGACGGCACCAAGTGTCCACACGGAGCTGATGAATGTAAGTTTTTGTCAGTCGACCGACACTGGTGTGTCCATTTTTAGCAGTCCATAGGAGAACGTTTTGCTTCTCAGTTCACCCTTACTTCGTTAGCTGTGTCCAGGATGTCGTGGTTATCTTACTTTGATGGGCGGTAAGTGGCCGTACTGCTGGTGCTTTTAGAATTTATATTAAACAGTACGCATCATCCTTGTGCGATTACTATTTAGCTTTGTCTGTAATCATTTCATTAATATTCAAGAGGTGCGACCATGCAGTAGTACTGATACAGCTACAGCTGGGAAAACCGCTGTTTTATTTCATTAGAGAGATCATTTAACAGCTGCTTTCTGAATTTGTTGAAAACAGCCCGCATCATCCTCATGTAATTCTCATTTAGCTTTTTCTGCAATCGTTTCAGTAAAACCCAAGAGGTGCTACCATACATTAGTACTGATACTGCGACTGCTTGGTAAAATTACTGTTGTATTTCATCTGATAGATCAGTTGATAGCAAGCTCCCGCAGAAAGTTTCTTGTCGTTAGAAATAGAAAGAAAGAAGGAATTAACTGAAATAATAGAAGAGCGGGGGTTTGAATTGTTAAAACATTTTGGCTAGGAGGGTCATTCAGTAAATAAGGAGAATATATCTATCTATCTATCTATCTATGAGGGTCATTCAGTAAATAAGGAGAATCTATCTATCTATCTATCTATGAGGGTCATTCAGTAAATAAGGAGAATATATCTATCTATCTATCTATCTATGAGGGTCATTCAGTAAATAAGGAGAATATATCTATCTATCTATCTATCTATGAGGGTCATTCAGTAAATAAGGAGAATCTATCTATCTATCTATCTATCTATGAGGGTCATTCAGTAAATAAGGAGAATATATCTATCTATCTATCTATCTATGAGGGTCATTCAGTAAATAAGGAGAATATATCTATCTATCTATCTATCTATGAGGGTCATTCAGTAAATAAGGAGAATATATCTATCTATCTATCTATCTATGAGGGTCATTCAGTAAATAAGGAGAATATATCTATCTATCTATCTATCTATCTATCTATAAGGGTCATTCAGTAAATAAGGAGAATATATCTATCTATCTATCTATCTATGAGGGTCATTCAGTAAATAAGGAGAATATATCTATCTATCTATCTATCTATAAGGGTCATTCAGTAAATAAGGAGAATATATCTATCTATCTATCTATCTATGAGGGTCAGTCAATAAATAAGGGGATATTTTTTTAAAAAGCAAAATAGTTTGGGTTTTTTGCAGATTTTTTTCTGCCAATGTAAACTGTTTTGTTTGGAACTAGTTTATCGGAAAAATTATCCAAATCACGCAAAAATATTTCTTTTGAAGCTATTCAAAATAGCCACAAATCAAACAGTGCAACCGGCTTGAACAGAGGTCTGTCGTGACAATTTTACTGACTGACGAGTGCAAACGGTGTGAAATTTGCGGAGGAATGTGCGTAACATACCCATGATACGGATACGTGAAACGTACATAGAATGTTCATAACATATTAATATATACATAGAACATAGGAATCCCGAAACACGAAAAACACTTACGACTTCTTAGTTCAGGTACGAAACTTTTAGAAAATGATATTTTAGGAGTCTTCGTAGTGTCCAGGATAAAGTGCTGCACTGAAATATCGTTGAAAATGAGTTGGAACTCCTGTCGCGCTATTACATTTAATTTCGAACAAATACAATTAGAAAGGGTGTAAACCTCACTTTTCCTCTTAGATATGAGTTAAATTTTGCCATCACAGTACGCCTACAAGGATGATTTGGGCATTAAATGACCAATGAAAGTTGATATGCCATTAAACAAAGATACCGAAACCAAGTCCTCATGGAGTTGTAGCTAACATACTGGACCTTTGTCATACCATTGGGAAAGGCATGAACTCCCATATCCACTCCAACTCTAGGTTAAATAGTACCTCTGATGTCCTTATACAAATGATAGTTTTGGCATTAAATAACCCACAAAGTTTGATCTGCCATTAAAACAAAGAAACCGAAACTAGAAATTGTATTAGCTATATATAGTCTTATTCAATATAAAATATTTGTTAAACATAGATTATTAAAGTTTCGAACCATCACATGACAGTTCCAACTTTAGCCCTCCCCCCCCCGCCCCCACAAAAAATGTAGGTTCACCACTGCTGTTTCCAGATGTGAGAACAACGTCTTCGCCTGTGTGTGGTTTCCAAATGGAACTACTTTGAAAGTGGCAAAGTTGAATCGTGATTAAGTTGATGATAAACATTTTTTACGTATTCAGTCTCATTACTTAATAGACGGACAGTGTAGGAAATGAGGAAAAGTAGATTACAAAGAGGCTTTGAACTTCAAACGGGATAGTCCGTTTGAAGTTCAGCCAGGGAGAACGGATCTAATCATTATAAACAAAGAAAAGAAAATCTGTCAAATAATGGATTTTTACTGTTCCAAAAGACTAGAGAGAGAGAGAGAGAGAGAGAGAGAGAGAGAGAAGATTAGAAAATACCAAGATGCGAGACCTCAAATACACAGCCTCAGCGGAAATATTTTCCCATATTCTTTAAACTAGGATGTGCAGTGTTTGCCGGCCTTTAGAGAAGTTGGCAGTCTTTCTTCTTCTTTTTCTTCTTCTTCTAGCGAGTTTTCCAAAACATTAGCTGGTGGTCTTTCACTAGATTCTAAGAGACAGCAAATCTCCCCCAGGTCTCCAGGACTCTGCTGAGTATTCTAGCCGATCTTAATAATACATTGGTCTATATGGTTTCTATCCTTCTTCTGATCTTCACATCTTCCAGTCTCTTTTCTTAGTCTTTGGGGAACTGTTCCAAGAGCTCCAAATACAACTGGTATCACCGTTACCTTCAGGTTCCCCAGATTTTTAGTTCTCTGGCAAGGTCCTAGTATTTGTTAATCTCTTCGTTTTCTTTCATTTTACATTGTGGTCTGCTGGAACGACAAAATCCCCTAGATGACAATTCTTTTTTTTTAATTAACTCTAGGTCTGGTATATTGGCCAGGATTAGTCGACCCAATTGAATCTCAAAATCCCAAAGAAATCTATGTATCTCATTTTTTTGTGCCGATACCATTTGATAGTATAGTCTAATTCTAATCTTTTGCACAATTCCCAGAGTATCTCCTTTCCCCCCAGTCGTGGCTAATCTAGTACTCTTTTTGTGCTACTTTGCCGTATTTGCTAATTATGTGATTAACCGTTTCATGTCTGTCGCCACATAACCTACACTTGCTATTCCGTTGCGTGTTATCAATTTTCGCTTTAATATACCTGGTCCTTATGGTGTTGTCTTTTGCTGCTATTAACAGATTAATTTTTTCCCGTGATATTTAACTTTCTTAGCCATGTTCAGGTCTTCTCATATGCAATCTCGCCAGTTTGTCGCTTGAAGTATCCATACAGTTGTTTTTCTACCCATTTCTGTTGTTTAGTTTTCGTTGTTGTTCTGTTTGTTCTTTATGCTACCATTACCGTTACTGGCTGCTATTATTAGTCTGTATTTTCTCTTTTTAATGTAGTCCTCAAATCCTTGTATTGATGCATCTATGCAATCCTTAATGCAGACGACTCTTCTTTCCTATTCTTTTCTTGACACATAGTCTGTCATCTCTCGGATGTAAAGCCTTGTGCATTGTCATCAATTTCCTTGTCGTTTGGTCTATTTTTCTAAGTTCTTCTCTCGTCCATTTTAAAAATGGTCCCTAGTATCTTCCAAATAGACTGTCTTGGTGTTTATTCCTTTGATGAGATTTCTGTTGCAGAGTTTGGTTTCGAGAAGTTTTCTTGTTCTTCTGAGGTACTCTTTTATATTTTTTCTTTCATCTTTGTTTGATGAAGTCCACTTCCAATATTCCCAAGTATTTGTAATTTTTCTCTCCCACTATGGGTACAATAGTATCACTGATGTTCTTCTATAAGAAGTAAATAACGCACGAAGGTTGATATGCCATTAAATAAAGAAATTAAACCATATTTTGTGATTTTTCTTCTTTTCAAACCTTCTGATACTTTTCTGATTTGGGAGTTGTATTCCTTCCTTTGGTTCTCGTCTCACTTTTCATGATCAGCATGACACATGTTCAATGCAAAATCCAATCCCCATATCCAGGTTGTATATTTTTATTGTTCGTGTCAGCGTCTCTCGTTCTTCTTATTATTATTATCATTATTATTATTATTATTTTACTCATTTGAGAGTTTTTCACACCATCATTAGCTAATGGTTTTCCACTGGAGTCTGAATGACAGCAAGTCTCCTCAAGTCTCCTGGACTCTTCTTAGTTTTCAATGCTCTAGTTTGGATGACCTCGCCCTCTAATTTCTAAGTCCTCCAGTTCTTTTTACCAATCCTTTGGTGACTGTACTGCGAGCGTGCCACTTACAATTGATATCACCGTCACTTTCCGGTTCTTTCAAGTCTTTTCAGTTCTCTAGCAAGGTCCAGGTATTTATTTTCTTTTCGCTTTCCTGCAGTTTTACCCAGTGGTCACCCGGAACGGCAAAGCCCACTAGTCGGCAGGTTCTCTTTCTTTTTTGTTGACTATCACTTGGTCTGGTCGTCTGGCCGAGATTAGATGATCCGTTTGTATCACAAAATCTCACAGAATTTTATGTGTCTCATTATCCAGGACGGATTCAGGGTTGTGAATATACCATTTGTTTGCACGGTCATATTTAAACTTCTTGCACAATTTCCAGTGAATCTCCTTGCCCACCCAGTCGTGTCTTATACTCTTTTTGCGCTAATTTACTGCATTCGTTTATTAGGTGATTGATCGTTTCGTCTCTGTCATCACATTGTCAACATAGTTTACTGTTTTGTTACGTCTTGATTCAATTTCAGTTTTACTTTCGGTTTTTTACAACCTTTCACTGCGTCTTTATCCAAGACCCAAGTTCCAAAGAAAGATAGTGATTATATGCATCATTTTTTTTTTTTGCCTCTTTTTTCATTCACAAGAGTATTAGACACGAGTGGGTGAGCAAGGTGATTCACTAGAAATTGTGCAAGAAGTTTAAATTTGACCGTGCAAACAAATGATATATTTACAACCCTGAATCCGTTCTGGAGAATGAGACACATAAAATTCTGTGAGATTTTGTGATACAAACGGATCATCTAATCTCGGCCAGACGACCAGACCAACCGATAGTCAACAAAAAAAGAAAGAGAACCTGCCGTATAGTGGACTTTTTGCCTCTTTTTTCATTCACATTAATAGTATTCTCTTGAGGAGATGAACGATTCTGCAAAGATTGGAAATGAGAAGAAAAACAATTGTATGGATATTTCAATAAACAAACTGACGAGATTGCACACGAGAAGACATAGACATAGCTAAAAAAGAAAAAAACTTAAGGGAAAAACTGTATCTCTTTTAATAGCAGCAAAAAGAACGCCATAAGGACCAATTATATAAAAGCGAAAATTGATAATACATAACTGGTAGGTTTTCACTGAAGCCCAAGTGACAACAAGTCAAACTAGTACAAACGGTATACAAGAGTAGACATGACTGGTTGGAAAAGGTAATCGTTTGAAATTGTACAAGAGACTAAAATTTGGCCACACTGACAAATGATAAATGCACAAGCCGGAATCTGTCCTTAGAAATGAGATACATGAAATTCCCAGAGATTTTGAGATACAAACAAATCACCCAATCCTTGCCAGACGACCAGACCTAGTGTTAATGAGAAAAGAAGAAGAGCTTGTCATCTAGTAGATTTTGTCATCCCGACAGACCGCAGAGTGAAAATAAAAGGAAGCAAAAAAAAAAAAAAATAGACAAATACTTGGATCTGGCCAGAGAGCTGAAAAATCAATGGAACATGAAAATGATGGTTATACCAATTGTATTTGATGCCTTTGGAGCGGTCCTCAAAAGTTTGGAAAAATGACTTGGGGACCTTAAGATTAAGGGAGGAATCGAAACCATCCTGTCCACAGCATTGTTAAATTCACCTAGGATACTTAAAGAGGTCCTGGAGATCTGAGGAAACTTGCTGTCACTCAGACTACAATAAAAACAAGCAATTAAAACAGAGCTGGTGTGAATGACTCTGAAGGAGAAAAATAGTCAAATAATAATTATAATAAGACGACCCGGAATCCGTCATGGAGAAATTCTCAGGGATTTTGAGCTACAAACGTATAACCTAATCTCAGCGAGACGACTTGACTTACTGATAATTAACTAAGAAAAAAGAACCCTGTAAAATAGTGGACTTTGGGGTCCGACAGACCATCAAGTAACATTAAAAGAAAGCGAAAAGAGAGATAAATATATCAAGATATTGCAAAAGATATTAAAAATACCAATCGAATATGAAGATGACGGTGATAACAGTTGTAATTGGTGTACTTGGAACAATCTCTAAAGGATTTGTAAAGGGACTGGAGGACTTGGAAATAAGAGGACAAGTGGAGACTATCCAGACTACAGCGTTATTAAGATCGGCCCGGAAATTTAAAGAGACTTGCTGTCACGCTGATGTAAAAACCTCTCAAAGGAATAATAATAATAATAATAATAATAATAATAATAATAATAATAATAATAAGAAGAAGAAGAAGAAGAAGAAGAAGGTGATGATTATACCAATTGGTGTACAGTCACCAAAGGATTGATATAAGGACTGGAGGACTTGGATATAACAGGACAAGTGGAGACCATTCAAACTAATGCATTATTGAGATCGGCCAGAATACTGGGAAGAGTCCTGGAGACTTAAAGAGACTTGCTGTCACTCAAACTCCAGCAAAAGACCATTAGCTAACGCTGATATGAAAAACTCTCAAGAAGAAGAAGAAGAAAAGAAAGCTCTTAAGAGTATTGCCCTTTTCGAGACCCCCAACCCCTTATTCCGATCTAACCTGACTGAATTTTTTTTATGTTAGTTACACCTGAATAGTAATTATACCTTTCATTGTCCATCAGTCATAGTTTGCGATATGACCGTATGAGGTGGAGAGGGTTTACATGTAGGTTAGTGAAAGGAAGAGAAAAAGACAATTGACAGAGGATGAAAACTGTTGAAGGAGACAGACAGATCCTCCCAACATTCCCCATCTCCTGCCCAAATCGGCCCCCATCACTTACATGCCCTCGACCCAGCACACAGGAAATAGATGCTTGTCTTAAACACGGCTACCAAGAACTTTTATAGCTTAATAATTACAGTGCCCGTTGACATATACATATGCACTTATATATGTTTTATCTATATTTCAGTCTTTTATTATCCAGCAATCACAGTCTGTTCATATATATATATATATATATATATATATATATATATATATATATATATATAAGTCTATTCGAGTTTTTGCCATATGTACAATGTAACCCATAAATAAGTACCCCACTATTTTTAAGCAGTTAGTGGAGTACTTATTTATTTTTTAAAATATTCCTCTAAACGAACTATACAAGAAATTTATCATTTCTAGTGAAATATTATACCATCAAAACGGATATTATTGGGTATTACTTATTACCAAACGCGGCTGATTTTAAATTCTGTAACTAAAAACACAAATATGTAGAAGTCCAAAAATAAATACATTTTTTAAAGTAAATTTTCAAACCAAACTTATTTTTCTTTGTTACAGAGTAGGGATGTAGTTCTTTCTTTCTTTCTTTCTTTCTTTCTTTCTTTCTTTCTTTATGGCATTAGATAATCCTTCGTGGATTATCTAATGCCAAAGCCATCCTTGTAGAAGAACAGTTGTGGTACTATTTAACCCATATCTAAGGGGATAGGGGGTTCATAACTTTTCCAAGCTTGCCCAGTCGGCTGGGGCTGCAGAATATACCGACTGAATCTCTGCAGAGGGGTAAGACATCCCCCCCAACGAGTGTCTTGGATATAACACTAAACAATCTGATGGTGATGCTCCAATAATGCTGGAGCTTTGAGGAATTTGGAGTACCCCGTCATTGCCATCACTCCCATGTCTACTCTGGCTCGGAGTGGTAGCACTTGATAGGGTCCTATCTATGAGTCAAATAGAACTAAACGGTTTACTTATGCTAAACTGAATTGTTTGTAACACAAAGGCAATATTTTTAAGCCTTGTAAAGCTGGTTTTAATCTAATGTTTTCCTTCTGCTAGGCTTGTTGCTGAATCAAGGATAAAGAGCTTAGGTTTCCCTACTGTTAACCCTTTGCAGGAATAGATAGGTTCATACCTTTACCAAGAGTATCAGCGCGGTTATATCTATGTAAATGTAAATTGCCCTCACACCTTTGAGTCACATCCATGTCTGTGATGGTATTGCGGTTTCGTAATTAGTAGGTTTTAATGGGGTGGAGTTGCTTGCCTCAAACCCCTTGGTTTTGAATACAAAGTTTTTTCCTTCTCGTTGTCTGCGGAGCATAAGGGCTTACGCACTGGACTGCAGCCACGAAATAAGTGAGTTGGAACTCCAATTGTACAATTACGTTCATTTTCGAACAAATACTCTCGACGAAGTCATGAATCATCTTATCCCCCCAACTTGACCAGAATCACTGCTGTTCAACAAGGATGATTTTGGCATTAAGTAACTCAATAAGGTTGATATACCATTAAACAAAGAGACTAAACTAAATCTGATTGTTTACTGTCAAGCGATTTCATTCGACTAGCTGGTCTGGCTTTGAATAAGGCGCTACTGCCGATTTTACGAACATGGTCCGACTGAAAAGCATCCCCGATTTTATTGCTTCGCAATAGATAATAATAAAAAAAAATCTCTCAGAACAAGTCATATGTCCTTGACTTTGGTTGAACTCACCATCCTTATTCAAACTATTATGAATAATTATTTCAACTCAGAAACTTTTAAAGATTCGTTTTATTTTCATGCCTTATAACGTTCATTTAGATAAATTTTGCAGATAATTTTTATAATAATGTTACATAAAGAAAACAAATATTTGATTAGTAATATTGGGCCAATGAAAATCAATCCTAAAAATAAATAAAATCCTTCTAATAACATGACTTAGACGAAAATATTTCTAAGCTGAAATACTTTTTTTTTTTTTTATCTCAAATGAATTTTACTCTCAGTTTTTTTTTTAAAAATAATATACTTTGTTTCATCTAAATTTTAACGGTAAATCATTTTTTTGATTTATCATATGAGACAAATTTATTAATACGACATGGGATCCAGAAGATTCTACCACTACCTAAGTTCTGTGCGAGCTTATGAGTACAGGGTGTCCGTGAACTATTCCGTTAAACTAGACAATTAGTGGCAATTATCAGAGATTCTACTGGAGACTGAGACAGGTGCTTAAAGACGTTTGCTTTTTAAAATACCACGGATAAAGAGTAAATATCGTTTTCGTTTTTGTAGAAAGGTCAGTTGTCAAGTATCAATCGTGCAAACCTGCACAGACAGAGAGATATGATGAATTGTATTTAGAAAACGGTGTAGTTGGAGGTTAAAAACTTTCTTATATTCTAATTGATTATATTCTTGGGAAAGATCTGAATCCAACTATTCTCCCAGCCCAGTTGGCTGGGGCTGTAGAATACACCGACTGCTTCTCTGCAGAGGGGTACCCCCCCACTACGAGTGTCCCGTATATGACACTAAACATTCTAATGGTGAGGCTCCAGTAATGCTGGAGCTTTGGGGAATGCAGAGTACCCTGTCATTGCCTTCGCTCCCTGGTCCAATCTGGCCCGGAGGGGTATCACATGAAATGGTCCTATTTATGGGTCAAATAGAACTTTTTGATATTTAAACAGTGTAGTCATGCTAAATTGAATTGCTTGAAATAGAACTGTTTCATAATTTAACTGTGTGTAAACAAATAACGGATATCTAATTGAATTCTTAGTCATTCATAGATTGTTTAATGTCATATCTAAGACACTCGTTGCAGAGAAATAGCCGGTATATTCTACAGCCCAGTCGACTGGGCTCTCTACAAGGATAGCTTTGGCATTAGATAACCTACGAAGGTTGGTATGCCATTAAACAAAGAAACCAAACCATCTAACATATCTGCGACGACGCTACAAACTCTCTATCTATCTATCTATCTATCTATCTATCTCTTGATTGTTTAATGTCATATCTAAGACACTCTAAGACAAATTGTTTAATGTCATATCTAAGACACTCGTTGCAGAGAAATAGCCGGTATATTCTACAGCCCAGTCGACTGGGCTCTCTACAAGGATAGCTTTGGCATTAGATAACCTACGAAGGTTGGTATGCCATTAAACAAAGAAACCAAACCATCTAACATATCTGCGACGACGCTACAAACTCTCTATCTATCTATCTATCTATCTATCTATCTATCTCTTGATTTCTTTATAGGATAGAATTTGATAGTATTTAACTTAAAATACAAAGCTTTGTTGGAGGGGGTAGAATACGCTCGGTGTGGTCCCTAAAAAGGGATAAGATACGAACCAAAAATGGATATGACACTCATGTGCATCAGAGGATAAGGCTCCGGTTTTGTAATACAGGGGAGTGTAGAGTACGCCTCCATTGCCATCACTCCCAGGTCCACTCTGACTCGGAAAGGTAGTATTCTATCAACAGATCAAATAGATCTGTTTGGAAATTATTTGGATTGGATAAGAATACTTGAAACCACAGCTGTGTACAATCAAATGATTATAGACAAATAAAAGTGCAGGGGACGTCTCCGTGACGTAGTGGCTAATGAGCTGGACTGTAACATCGTTGTAAATGAGTTCGAATTCCAGTCACCAGATTACGTTCATTTTCTAACTAATCTCCTCCTCAGCTATAGGTTAAATGGTATTTCTTTTGTCCTTCAAAAAGGCATTAAATAGACCATGAAGATTAATATACCATTAAACAAAGAAACCAAAAACGTGCTATATTTATCCAACCCCTCCGCTCGGGCAGGATATGACACAAGGTCAATTTTGAAGCGGAGTTTAACAGGTTTGAATTCGGAGTTTTCCTTCTCCTAGACTAGTTGCCTCATCAAGGCTGAAGAACCTAGTCTGCCCTACTATTTACCCATCGATGGAGGGAGAATAATTGGATTCATACCTTTCCCAAGGGTATTAGTGCTACGTGAAATGCAATCAGTCTCATTCAGGATTTGAACTCGTGTCAGCGTGTCCATTTCCTACGACCATAACCATTACACCACGGACACTTCCTCAAAAACGTGCTATGAAACATTGAAAACATGGATAAGATTGTAATCAAGCTTGGGCGTAAAATAACCCATAAGGAGTTGATATGCCGTGACACAAATAAACCAAACCAAACCAGACTATACAGAATTCTCTGCTACCGGACTTAACAGACTTGATCATTATCAACAACGATAAATCAATAATATATGTAAGAAAAAAAAAGATCAATACATTTTATTCTGTTGTAGTGATACCAATTATAGTTAGAACGATCCCCAAAAGATTGGAAAAGAGACTGAGGGAGCTAGAGATCAGGGAAAATTGATTTCGTTTCTATATTTAATGGCATATCAACCTTTGCTAGTCATTTAATGCCAAAGCCATTCGTGTAGAAGGAGAGTAGCAGAGAAAGAATTAAGACCATTTAGACCTCAGCACTGTTAAGATCAGCAAGAATACTTAGAAGAGTTCTGTATATCTAAGGAGACTTGCTGTCCCTCAAACTTCAGTGAAAAACCACCAGTTAGAGCCGGTGTGAAAAATTTGCAAGGAGTGAAATAATAGAGATAAAACAGCAGAAAATCGTTGTCTTAAATAAACAATTATTCAATTGCTGTTTAGTCAAAATGGAGAGAGTTATTTCGAAGACAACTGGATTAAATCGATTTGATATCATTTGCATTCCCGGTTTCGTTCACCGTTGCCACGACTCAAGATACTCTCTCTCTCTCTCTCTCTCTCGCAAAGTAATCTTTTGGGGCCAAAAATGTTTGCAGAAAGGGAAAACTACACTATCTATCTACCTTTAAAAGTAATCTTTTTTGGGCCAAAATGTTTGTAGAAAGACCCCCCCCTCTCTCTCTTATGTTTTGTTTTGTTTTCGTGAATTTTTTCCCGCAAGTTCAAACTAGCATGAATATGATTTTTTTCCTTCTCTTTTATTTCATTTGTGTCATCTAAAATTCCTAAATGAAAGGCTGACGTTTATATCATATCACGTTGTATTACATCGGCAATCACACACACACACACACACACACACACACACACACACACACACACACACACACACACATCTGAACACTGATAGGCGGTGTCTTCAATAAGTTTCCAGACGTTTTTCGTATGGGCACTTTTATTGATAGGACACACATGAAACTGTAGTCCCCTTCCAAGTAATCTCCTCCGGCTGCAATGCACTTGTTGTACCGTTACAACAACTTCTGGAAGGTCCCATGGAAGTCCTCTTGTGTGAACGTGTCAATGACCTTCGTCACAGCCTCTTTCATCTCCTCAATTGTCTCATAACGACAGCCTCTAAGTTTTTCCTTGAGCTGAGGGAATAACTAAAAGTCAGAGGGAGCAACGTCTGGACTATAGGGGGTGTGATAAACTGTCTTGATGCCCATCTTGGTCAAATAATCTGTGACAAGGATAGAGTTGTGGACAGGTGCATTGTCCTGGTGGAAATGCCACTGACCCGATTTGAAGAGTGCTGGCCTCTTCCGACGGAATCTCTAGATCATGTAGATCATACCAGTGCTGTCAAAAAAGGGATCATCAAAAGTTTGTGGATAGATTTGCTCTTCTTGGGTCTGGGAGAGCCAGCATGCTTCCTCTGGGAACTCTGTCTCTTGGTCTCTGGGTCATAGCAGTAGATCCAGCTTTCATCGCAGGTCACCAGAGCATCAAGAACTGCGGGATCTGAATTGATCTGCTCGACCATCTCCCTGCTGTCATGACAACGTCTTTCTTTCTGATCTTCTCTGAGCACTCTTGGGACAAACTTTGCGCAAATCTTCCGCATCTTCAGTTCCTCGCGAATAATTGTGTGTACAGTTCGCACACTGACATCAAACTGTGCACTTATTGTCTCAATAGACACACGACGGTCCTTATCCATGAAATTCTTTATTTGGCCAATCAACTCTGGTGTTCTGACTTCCTTACTCCTCCCACACCTCTCATCCTCCCTCACAGACACTCTGCCTTCCTTGAATCTCATATGCCACTCAAAAACTGATATTCGATTCATACAAGATGCTCCAAAAGCAGTCTGAAGTATTCCATACGTTTCTGTGGCATTTTTCCAAGTTTAAAACAGAATTTTATTGCATATCGTTCTTCTAAAGTGTCTTCGCGTCCAGATTGCATTTTTGAAATTCACCAGCTGTGACAATCAGGTTTTAGTATGGTGTATTCCAGTTACTGCTGTAGCTGTTCATTTGAACCTGAAATCATAAAATTGGTCAGTCGTCTCATAAGATGTATAGCAATAACAGTGAATTTTCAAGAGTCTACGACAATTTTAAATGCCTGTACAAAAAAAAGCCTGGAAAGTTATTGAAGGCACCTCGTACACACACACACACACACACACACACACACACACACACACACACACAAACACAAACACATACAGACAAACACATTTATACATACACACTGAAACATGCGCATAGATACACGCAAAAAAGACCCACATATATAAAGGCGATCAAAGTTCAAGTCCTAAATGAGGTTGTTTCTGTTTCACTTCGCGCTAATGTCCTTCGGAAATGCATGAACACCTTCTCCCCTCATCCTCGCTTAACTAGTAGAACAGACTGAACCCTTTATTCTTGGTATGACAACCGAACAAGGAGAAATAAAACTCTAATTTCAAACCCGCCATACTCTGCTTTTTTTAAAAATTAACCCTCCATTGCGTCTAACCTTCAGCGGATGGTTAAATGCATACATAAACACGCAATCACGTACTGAACATCTCACAGTGAAGTAATGGTTAAAGAGCAATGCTAAGAAAAACATTTCTTGAATAATGTCAAAGGGTCATCTGATCTAAACTTAAATGCTCACAGAAGAACGTACACGGTAGTTTTTTTTTTTTTGTTGACTTTTAACGGCATGTCAACCCATCAAGGGTTATTTTATGCCTAAAAGTTAGGGAATCGTTTACAGGGTATGATAGATAAATTGTCACCCTTTCCAATTTTCAATTTCGTGCATGTACTTTGTTTGTTTCAGGTTTTATCTACTGTGCAGCAAACTAGAGTTATTTGCTTTGTTTTGTTCTGGTTTGGTTTGTTTTGGTTTGGTTTAATTTGATTCGGTTTGTTTTTGGTTTGGTTTGATTTTATGACTCATCAACCATTGTAGGGTATTAATCCATTTTTACACATATAAATAGTTCTATTTCAAACAATTCAGTTTAGCATAAGTACACAGTTTAGTTCTATTTGACCCATAAATAGGACCCTATCAGGTGCTACCACTCTGGGCCAGAGTAAACCAGGGAGCAATGGCAATGAAGGAGTCCTCTGCAATTCCCAAAGCTCCAGCATTACTGGAACCTCATCATTGTTTAATGTCATATCCAGGACACTTGTTGGGGGGTCTTACTCCTCTGCAGAGAAGCAGTCGATGTATACTGCAGCCCCAACCGACTTGGCAAGCAAATTAGAGTTAGTTGGTTCTGTCTGTGAAGAAAGCAACACTATAACGCAATTCACTCCTCCAGAAATTTGGAACCGTCATACTGTACTGTGCTTGGCATTCATGCTACACACTGCTGGAGAAGCAAGAACGAACATATAAGTGATGTTCTCCAATGGACCCCTTCACATGAACGTACCAGTGTTGGCTGACAAACAAGAAATTACCAACACTAGCTCTGTGCGGACACAGGGACGTAATCTGGAAGACCTGCCGGGATGCGATAGATGATAGGGTCGGATAGTGAGAGAGTCAGGGAATCTGTTCTGGCAGCGCTACTTGATAATGGTGATGATACACACACACACACACACACACACACACACACATATATATATATATATATATATACACTGACATAATGAACATATATGTTCGTCTAATGAACAGACTGAGATAGATACATAGATAGATAATGAACCTAACCGAGATAGATAACGAGCTAGATATGAACACACTGGGACAAGAAGATATATATATATATATATATAAATATATATATATATATATATATATTTGTGTGTGTGTGTGTGTGTGTGTGTGTGTGTGTGGGAGGAGAGAGAAAGAGATATGAACACATTGATACAGACTAATATAAAAAAAAGACTGATACTGATATACGTACGTAGTAGCACACACAAACTCTCTCTCACACACACACACACACACACACACACACACACACACATATATATATATATATATATATATATATATATATATATATATTCACAGACACATAAGATCACCATTGGAGAGCAATTATTGAATATAAATGCATCCCAAGTTAACTACTAAGAAGAGTTCTCTGTTCGGCACAGGGCTCGGACTAAGTATCACCTTATCATCTTGAAAGTTCTTGAGATTAATTAATACACATCGTCCGACTCTTTGGACACAGAGCTTAAACACAGATTAGAGACATTCAGGAAGTCATTTACCTGATCTGAAATAAAGTGAATGTTTTCGTCCTCCTTTCAATTTTAATATCCTTTTTTTTTTAATCTTATTTTTAACCGACGACTGACTTAGAAGAATTGTCGGTCGAAAGGCACCCAACTTTTTTATTTGTTTTAACCGATTTTAATCGTTATTAAAATCACGTTCCCAATTTTATAATTTCTTTTACAAGGGTGTTGTACAAGAAATATACACACGCGCGCGCTCCCGCACACACACACACACACACATACATATATATATATATATATATATATATTGACAGAGAAAGAGAGACAGAGACAGAGAGAGATATGAATTCTCTGATACAGATTGATACAAAAAATTGACATACATACATACATACATACATACATATCAGCATGCCACAGACATATAGACAGATGGACAGATAAAAAACAAATTAATAGATAGATAGATAGATAGGAAAAGATTACATACATATCAGCAGACAGGGTTTTAAATAAATGTTAATGACATGATAAGGCTATAATATATGATTATTATTTTGTAGAAATGTTGACTATAAAAATGAAATACTGTTGATTATAACGAAGAAATGTATTGCAAATGATTTTTCCTGAGAAATGCATTGTAAATTATTTTATTGTTGAAATGTCATAATAATATTAGAATGCAATGTAAATGATTTTATTGTAACAATGTATTGTAAAGGATTTTACTGTAGAAAAAGACGAAAAATTATTTTACCATAGAAACGTATTGCGAGTAAATGTACAAATGAAATACTTTGTCAATGATTTTCACTGTAAATGATTTTACAATGGAAACGCCTTGCCAATGATTTTACTCTATAAATACATCGTAAAAGACTTTACTATGGAAATGCATTGTAAATGATTTTACTACCGAAATGCATTTTAAATGACTTTGCTTTAGAAATAAAAATAAGTAAATTATTTTACTATAGAAATTCATTGTAAATGGCTTTTCTAAAGAAATACATCGTGAATAATTTTACTATAGAAATGCATTTTAAATGACTTTGCTTTAGAAATAAAAATAAGTAAATTATTTTACTATAGAAATTCATTGTAAATGGCTTTTCTAAAGAAATACATCGTGAATAATTTTACTATAGAAATGCATTGAAATTCAATAAGAAACAGGACGTCAGTGGTCATAAATTAGGAGGAGCATTATGGATATAGTAAGATCAATATTGATAATTATCGATTTGCGTCTATCTATTTGTCTTTAGCTAGAGGGGGAATTGTTGGATTCATGCCTTTCTGCAATGGCATTAGCTCGAAGTGAAACAAAAACATCTTCGTCGGGGATTTAAACTCAGGTCGCTGATTCCATTTCTTTTCGACGATAACCGTTACACCGAACCCACCTCTATAAAAACAAGTTTGTAAAAATGCATTTTAAATATAATTACGGGAATTTTGTTCGTGTGAAAAAGAGTAATGAGCGGCTCGATCGTGTGAATCTCGTGCTGCAGGTGTCAGCGAAGACGTCAACTCCCATGCGAGAATGTCATAAATCAATTAGTGCTGCCAGCCACGGTGTACAAGCAAGTCACATGAACCTTTTGAAATACACCAATAGCGATTGTTTACGAGGAAAACTCCACCACTTGTAACAATTAATAATGCAGTTTACTATATTCGTAAATAAAGAGAGCTCAATATCAGTGACAGAGCATACGTAGATCTAAGTTAGGATATATATATATATATATAGAGAGAGAGAGAGGGGGGGAAGAAGTTCTTTTTTATGATCTTCAAGTGAAAACGTTCAACTCTTCTTACTACTCATCATATTTCCGGGTCGGAGGTGCCCGTGGTGTAATGGTTATCGTCGTAGGAAATGAACACGGCGATACGAGTTCAAATCCTGGACGAGACTGATTGCATTTCACATAGCACTAATACCCTTGGGAAAGGTATGAATCCAATTATTCTCCCTCCAGCTATGGATAAATAGTAGGGCAGACTAGGTTCTTCAGCCTTGGTTAGGCAACTAGTCTAGGAGAAGGAAAACTCTGAATTCAAACCTGTTAAACTCCGCTTAAAAATTGACCTTGTGTCATATCCTGCCCGTGCGGAGGGGTTGGTAAATAGGATCATATTTCCGGGTCGAGATGGTGAAGAAAAAACCCTAAGTTAGCCCAAGCGCTTTCGACCATTTCGCTGGTCATCTTCGGGGGTGGTGTTACATTTTTTGTTGTTTGGAAAATTGTAAGTTTTATATTTATTTATTTCATATTTATTATATTGATATTTTTTCTTCACCATCTCGACCCGGAAATACGAGGAGTAGTAAGAAGACTTGAACGTTTTCACTTGATCATCAAAAAGAGGCAGTCCATGGTATTTAACAGAACTTGTCTAGATAACAATTTGCTGCCTATATATATATATATATATATATATATATATATATATATATATATATATATATATATATAAGGGAAATGGAAATGAAAACGACGGTATGTAAATATATAAATATGGAAAAACAAGGTATTCAGAGAAGGATTTTATTTACAGTTGAATTTTTTGCTAAAGTTTGGTTTTTGTTATTACATTATTCGAATAGTCTATTAACAATTATCAAACTTCATTTTTGAAATTTAGACAAATAATTTCGTTTTTTATATCAAACCATCATTAGGTCAGTTTTAATATGGGATTTATCTTCTGGATCATAAACAATTTTTATAATGAAACGAAAAAGATTAGAAAAATATTAGCATTTTATAACCCATTGAAGCATCCTGTTTCAAAACTATGCAACGTAATTAGTATTCGAAATTGATTTCAAAGGGTCGGCATATATATATATATATATATATATATATATATAACGATTACATAGTGCTTCTGGCAAATGCACCCACCCAAGCCGAAACCCTGCTGCATAGTCTGGAACGAGCAGCTATAAGCAGAGGCCTCCATGTCAATGCACACAAGACGGAATATATGTGCTTTAATCAAACAGGCGACATCTCCACACAAAACGGTAGCTCACTAAAACTAGTAGATAAGTTCACCTACCAAGGAAGCAGTGTCTCATCAACCGAGACAGACATCAACACGAGACTAGTAAACGCATGGACAGCTATCGATAGACTATCGGTCATATAAAAGTTAGACCAGACCGATAAAATAAATCGCAGTTTCTTCCAAGCAGCGATCGTGTCGATACTGCTATATGGATGCACTACATGGACGTTTACTAAACGAATGGAGAAAAAGCTTGACGACAACACAAGAATGGTGCGAGCAATATTGAACAAGTCCTGGAGGCAGCACCCCACAAAGCAGCAGTTGTACGGCCACCGACCAACCATCACGAAAACTATCAAAGTTAGACAAACCAAACATGCAGGACACAGCTGGAGAAGTAGGGACGAACTCATAAGTGACATACCTCTGTGGATCCCTTCACATAGATGAGCAAAGGCAGGACGACCAGCTAGAACCTACGTACAACAGCTCAGTGCCAATACAGGATGTAACCCTGAATGCACACAAAACGGAATATATGTGCTATAACCAAACGGGGGACATCTCCACTCTAGAAGGAACCCCACTTAAACTAGTTGACAAATTCACGTACCTAGGAAGCAGCGTCGAATCAACCGAAAAAGACATCGAAACGAGGCTAACGAAAGCATGGACAGCTATCAATAGGCTATCGATTATATGGAAATCAGACCTAACCGATAAAATGAAACGCAGTTTCTTCCAGACAGCGGTCACATCGATACTGCTATATGGATGCACTACATGGACGCTAACAAAACGGCTGGAGAAGAAACTGGATGGCAATTACACAAGAATGCTGCGTGCAATCCTGAACAAGTCCTGGCAGCAGCACCCCACAAGACACCAACTGTACGGCCACCTGCCCCCTATCACGAAAACTATTCAAGTTAGACGAACCAGACATGCAGGACACTGCTGGAGAAGCAGAGATGAACTCATAAGAGATGTACTCTTATGGATCCCCACACATGGCCGCGCAAAAGCAGGACGACCAGCTCGAACGTACATTCAGCAGCTATGTGAGGATACAGGATGTTGTCCTGAAGACCTACCTAAGGCGATGAACGATAGGGAGGAGTGGCGAGAGAGGGTCAGGGATATCCGTGCTACCAGCGTGATATGATGATGATGATGATATTGTAATTTGCTTGAAGCATTGCACAAATTATTTTATTTTATAGTATTCAATTAATTTAGAGGGCTATTGCAAAGTGAAATAACAATTATTGAAGTCGAAATAATTTCAACGTAAAAACTTCATCGTCGGAGACATTTTTTTAAAATGAAGATGATGTTATATGTTCAAATTTTTTGTGTTCATTGAAAAAGTCTCAGACGATGAAATTTTTACTTTGAAATTAATCAGTTTCTTACGCCAGCATCAGCTGATGGTTTTTCCCTTGAGTTTGAATGGCAGCAAGTCTCCAGAAGTTTCCAGGACTCTTCTCAGTATTCTGGCTGATCTTGACAGTGCTGTCGTTTGTATGGTCTCCACTCGTGTTCTTATTTCCAATTTCCAATTCTTTATTAATGTTAATCCTTTTACCAACCCCTCCGCTCGGGTAGGATATGACACAAGGTCAATTTTTAAGCGGAGTTTAACAGGTTTGAATTCAGAGTTTTCCTTCTCCTAGACTAGTTGCCTCACCAAGGCTGAAGAACCAAGTCTGTCCTACTATTTACCCATAGCTGGAGGGAGAATAATTGGATTCATACCTTTCCCAAGGGTATTAGTGCTATGTGAAATGCAATCAGTCTCGTCCAGGATTTGAACTCGTGTCGCCGTGTCCATTTCCTACGATGATAACCATTACACCATTACACCTTTATTAATGTTAATGTAGTTTTTAATGTTTATAAAGAGTGCGTAAGTATATAAGACTCATTCAACCAAGTTCTATGCCTCATCCAGATTTGAAATTTATTGCACACAACTCACTTTTCTATGGGCCTCACCAACATAGAAATTAAGACAGAAATCTGAATTAGTTATTCTAGTCTTATAAGAAATGGTAGTGTGTTACATAACAAAAATATTCCGCTATGTTTCTTCTTTCGGTTGAGGCTTAAAACATTTTAAACGACCCTTGTAGTTTATAGAGCATACGTATGTATTACGTAATCCCCTCCTCCTCGAGGAAAATGTTACACATGATCAATTTCTTACCGAAGTATAACTGGTTTGCATTCACAGTTTCCCTTCTTCAAACCGGTTGCCATTCCTAGGTTAAAAAGCACAGTCTTAATTTTTTATTTATTGCGGACTTTTTGTCCTAATCTTCGTAGTTTTTGTGTTGTTTCTTCTTCATTACGTTTCAGCCAAATTTCACCTCTGGCCTTCTTCAGGTGATTAACCACGACCGTGGCGCAGTGGATAGAGGCGTTGAGTCTCTGCGGTTCCCAGTGAGCATTGTCAGAAGATAGTGTTTTCAATTCCTACCCAAGCCGGCCAGAGGTTTACTTGGTCAAAAATGTGGTGCGATAGACAACAACAATGGAAGGCAGTAATTACTGGGGATACGGTTACAAGACTAAGCATTCCTATCCGAGGTCGCGTTTAATCACCTGAAGAAGGCCAGAGGTGAAATTTGGCTGGAACTTAGTGAAGTAGAAACAACACAAAAACTACCAAGATGAGGACAAAAAGTCCGCAATAAATAAAAAATTAATTCTCAGATTAAGAAGCCTCATCTCAAAATGATTCCAATTAAAGACAAAGCCCAGTCTGTTTTATTATTTACGCATAGTCATACCCATTACCCATAACTGGAGTCCATAGAGTGAAAATAAAAAGTAAAGTTGGCGACCTTAGTCAAGGGTGACCCGAAGGCTCCTTTTTCAATAGCTACAACACCGAGGAGTAGGGGAGTGCACTACTCCATTCCCTGGATTGCACCACTTTACCTTATGATGCTAACTGTTAAGCAAGGCGGGATCAAGTACCATTTTTTGAGTCTTTGGTATGACTCGACCAGGGATTGAACCCCAGTTTCCAGGACCGTTGGTGAACACTCTACTCATTAGCTAATGCACTGACTCTTCGATAAATAAATAGTTCCGGGTACAGTAGTCAGTAAAGAATATGATGGTGATAGTCTTCTGGGACATGAAAGGACCTATTACTATTGATTTCCTTGGAGAAGGTACCACTATAAACAGAATTTCCTATTGTCAACTCCTTCATTGAAATTGTGGGAATCTAATCATAAATTAAAGTAAAAAGAAACAACAATAAGACAAAACGAAATAATCATAATAAAATAACAATGAAATAAAATTATAAAAAACACAAAATAAAAGAAACATAAAAAATAACAATCTCCCACATTGCTTTTGACAGAAAGAATAATCCGAGCATTCTCAGGAAAAAAGAAAAGGTTTTTCGGCACAAAAAAAAGGTCAATAAACAAAACAGATTTTTCATTACGAGGAACATCTCCCACAAGACCTAGTTGGGACCTCATTAATAAAGTTAAGTCTTAGTCGGTCAACTTGTTTCTTTGTTACTTCTTCCTTCATTCCATTTCAACTAACGTAACCAATCCAAAGAAATTATTCGTATTGGGAGTTTCAAAAGAAAAAAATTGTACCAACGTCAACGAAACCCCCATAAAATTCACTTTATTTATTGACTAATCCTCGTGTATCATAAGGTACTCCCATAAGGGTGTTGACATTCTTAAATCCCTCTCAGTATATATATATATATATATATATATATATGTGTGTGTGTGTGTGTGTGTGTATATATGTATGTGTATTTATATATATATGTATGTGTATATATATATATATATATATATATAAATGCATGTGTGTGTATTTGTGTGTGTATATATATACATATATATATATATATATATATATATGTACGTGCGTGTATATATATATATATATATATATATATATATATATATATATATATTCATGTGTGTGTATTTGTGTGTATATATATATATATTTATACATGTATGTGTACTTATATATATATACACTCATTTATAAATATATATATATATATGAGTGTATATATATATATATATATATATATATATATATATATATATATATATATATATATATATTGAGGATTATATTCGCTTGAAGTAATACACAGCTTGATTTCAAATGCTTGTGTTGAAGTCATTAAAATTCAGTTCATTCACACTAAGATCCTGAAATTAAAAATGTAAGTCAGGAAAAAGGAAAATTTATTAGTGAATAACATCCCCGTGGTCTGCCACCAGGAAGAGCCATGTTTGTCAACAGAACAGCGTGCCTTAACAGTGACATTTACTCATTGACCTTTCCGGCTCTCGCAAATTTTCAGTGAACTTTGATTTCTCGCTCGGTAAATATCGAGGCAAATTAGTTTGAAAAGAAACAAATATGAGTCGTATCTATTAAATATACTCATGTATTAATCGAATTTTAAAAGTTTGATTCTCAAGCCCCCAAAAAGTTTGATTCTCAAGCTCCAAACAATTATGCAAGGAACATTCCTTGATTAATCGATTGATTGATTTTAACGGCATGTAATCCCATCTAGGGTTATTTTATACCAAGAGGTTAGAGAATTGCATTTATTGTACGTTCATATTTACATTTTTTGTGTAGTTCTTTCTTCAAGAGTTTGCTTCCACTCGGTCCAACCGATTAAGAACAATTTTGAAACAGATCTATTTGACCAGTAGATAGGACACTAGCAGGTACTATCATTCCAGGTCAGAGTGGTTTCTTTCTTTGTTTAATAGCATATCAACTCTTTTTAGGTTATTTAATGCCAAAGCCATTCTCCTAGAAGAACAGTAGTGGTGCTATTTAACACAAAGCTGGGAGGATAAGGCGGTTCATACCTTTCCCAAGGGTATTTGCCCGAAAGTGAACGTCATAGCGCGACAGGAGTACGAACTCGCGTACTACGATTCTGTAGTCTATCGCTTTAACCATTACACCACGAGGACACCCCCCTCAGAGTGGACCTGGCTGCAATGGTAATGACAGGGTACTCCACACACCCTACATCTCCACAACTGAAGTCTCATTATCAGATGCAGTTCAGTGTCATATCCAATACACCTCTTTTTTGGTGAGAGAGAGTCTTACCCCCACTGCATGTGGTACAGTAGGTGTATTCTAAGCCTAACCGACGAACTGGAAGTAGCCTTTGACTTCAAAATTTAATTTCATAAATTGGTCAGCGTTCAAGGATTAATCTATAGAGGAAATCGACGTATACACGAGTCTATACGGTATTTGTGTCATGATCTGAGCTTGTCTGAATGCGTCTATTTCGAAACTCTTATCTATTAATCTATTAACGTATAATTGGCTACCTCAATATGTTCCTATCGGCTGTGGTTTTGAGATATGGTTGTTATGAAGTGAGCTATATTGCTGATAGATAATATTCACAGAGATGTTAGTATTTGTAAGTTGGTTGGTTGGTTGGTTTTACAGTATGTCAACCCTTGTTGGGTTATTTGAAATCGAATTCTTTTCTAAAGCCTTTTATGGCTTCAAGTAACTAATGATAATAACCCTTTGAAAATAAGATTTAGCTTTCTTTATGGCATATCAACCTTCGTGGATTATTTAATGCCAAATCCATCCTCACAACAGTAGTATTATTTAACCCAAAGCTTTATCAATAGTCAAAATTCAAGAGAATAATTTTAACACAATTATAAGGACGCGCTGTCTACAGGGCTTAGGATAAGCTGTCTATATCTTCAGGAAAAATAAGAACCCAACTCCTCGACAACAAAGGGGTCTCCTCGGTATGACACAAAACTGCATCAGATGGTGAGGTTCTGGACTGGAGATTTGGGGAGTTTACCATGGGTCAAATTGATCTGTTTAAAAATTATTCATATTCTTAAATACATATAGATTATTTGTATCAAGAATATTTACTTGAAGCAATAATTGTTTACTAAGGATTATTATTGGTTACTTGAAACTATATAATTGTGTACAAATAAATGACAATTATAAAAGTGATTGCCCAGTCGGCTTGGGCTCTAGAATACACCGACTACACCTCTGCAGAGGGGTAAGACCACCACACACACACGCACACACCAAACGAGTGTCCTGATATGACACTAAACAATCTGATGGTGAGGTTGCAGTGATGCTGGGTCTTTGAGGAATGCGTAGCATCTCTTCACTACCATGGCTCCCAGGTCCACTCTAACCCGGAATCTATGGGTTAAATAGAACTAAACTGCATATTTGTGCTAAACTGAATTGTTTAATTAGAACTGTTTGGCTAAACTGAATAGCTTGACATAGAAATGTTTTTGACAATTAAACTGTGTACTTACATTTAAACTGCGTACTCATGGTAAACTGAATTGTTTGAAATGGAACTGTTTTGATATTGAAACTGTACTACGCTAAATTGAATTGTTTAATATAGAACTGTTTTGACATTTAACTGTGTAAAGAAAATCTATACTTATACTAAACTGAATTAGCTGCATTAGAACTGTTTGAATAAATGAATAGCTAGAAATAGAAATGTTTTTGACAATTAAACTGTGTACTCATGCTAAACCGAATTGTTTGAAATAGAACTGATTATGTGTTTAAATATGGATTTGGCATTAAATAACCTACAAAGGTTGATATGACATAAAACCCAAACAACCAACCAACCATTATAAAATTGAAATAATTACTTGAAGTATATTATAGGGAATCCCCGAAGCGTAACGGATAAATCGCAGAACTACGCCTCCAGAGTAAGCGAGTTCGAACTCCATTCACGCTATTACGTTCACTTTTGTACACAGTTAAATCGTTTCAAGTTTTATTATATAACACGTACAGTTCTTTCTGCACACAGTTAACTGGTTTCAAGAATAGCAATTTAACACTTGTAATTCTATTCAACATAAAATGGTTTCACGTATAGTAAGTGATCATATTTACCCAACCCCTCCGCTCGGGCAGGATATGACACAAGGTCAATTTTTAAGCGGAGTTTAACAGGTTTGAATTCAGAGTTTTCCTTCTCCGAGACTAGTTGTCTCACCAAGGCTGAAGAACCTAGTCTTCCCTACAATTTACCCATAGCTGGAGGGAGAATATCTTGGATTCATACCTTTCCCAAGGATATTAGTGCTATGTGAAATGCAATCAGTCAGGTCCAGGATTTGAACTCGTGTCGCCGTGTCCATATCCTGCGACGATAACCATTGCACCACGGGCACCTCCTCAATATAGTATAGTAAGTGATTAAACAGTTCTATAGTTGGGACCCTAACAGGTACAATCATTCCAGGTCAAAGAGGACCAGAGAATAATAGCAATGAAGGAGAATTCTTCATTCCCCAAAGTTCCAATACTGGAGCCTTACCATTAGATAGTTCAATGTCATATCCAGGACATTCGTTTGGGATGGGAAACCCCTCTGCAGAGATGCAGTCAGCGTATTCTGCAGCCTCAGCCGACTTGACTGATAAGAGTCCTGAAGAGACTTGCTGACCATCAGACTCCAGTGAAAGATTACCAATTAAAACATGTGTGAAAAACTAACTAAAAGTGAAATGATAATTTCTAAACAAATATAGTTTCAAGTACTTATAATACGAATAATTTGCCCACGGTTATATGGTTTCTAGTATTTCTATCTATCACTACAAATTTTCAAACAGATCTATTCGACCCGTAGATAGAGCCTTATCAGATACTGCCACTTCGAGTCAGAGTTGAACTGGGAGTAATTGGCAACGAAGAGTTTTCACATTCCTCAGAGCTCCTGAAGTGGAGTGTCACCACCCGATATAGTTTATCCTACCCTGAACACACCTTTTGGTCGGGAAAATGGTCTTATTCCTATGCCAGGGGTGCAATCGGAGTATTCTAGAAACCGCAAACGGACCGATTATAATTATTATACAAAAAGAATCGAAAGTGTATATGCTGGAAAAAATGGGTACCCGGTGTCTTAGAATATGCTAACTGCAAGACTACAACCTCACAAAGAATGAATGTCCAGGAGCTTAAAATATGCTAACTGTAAGACCAACCCTCACAAAAAATAGATGTCCAGGAACTTAGAATATGCTACCCCGCCCGACAAAGAACTAACTGTAAGCCCTCCCCCCACACACACTCAAAGAATGGGTATCCCGGTATAACACTAAACTGTATCAGATGGTCAGGTACAAGTTCAGGAGCTCTGTGGAGTACCCTTCTTGCCATTACTCTCAGGTCCACTCTGACCCGGAGTGGTAGTACCTGTTAAGGTTCTATCTATGGGTCAAATAGATCTCTTTGAAATTATTCGTATTCGATAGGACCGAGTACAAAAAAACTTACGCGGGATAACAACACAAAAAATATAGATATGAACGCGATTTCCTAACCTCAAGACATCAAATAATCCTTGATGTTAAAATTAATAAATCAATCAGTTTCACAATTTAAGACATTCTGAGAATCTTTTTTAACAAAATAAGCTCATATTACTATCGACATGAGTTCGATCCTCATTGGGAACTCAACTGTGCTTTACTAACGTTTGTTTGGTTAAATAACTGTGAGTTAAGAGCTGAAACCACCGGTTTACTTTTCCTTTCTATTTTTTTTCTTTTAAAAATCATCCGGTTGGGGATAGGATCGTTAGAAGAAACGTCGAACAGGAAGAGAACCTTCATCCACAGATTTGAAAGATGACGACGTGGGTTGGGATATTTTTCTTTGGTGGTGTGTTTTCTGCTTAAGACTCAACTGGGAAAATGTTGATCTCTCTTAAAATAGCAAAACCGGATATCAGGTTTGTGGAGCGGGGAGATAGGGATCGGGCGAAACGGGGGTGTCGAAAAGAAAGCAAAGATGTGACAGCGGACAGACAAGACGGATTCTTTGTAGTGACAAGCTGCGTTTGATTTTAATTATAAAAGCATAACATGCTTGGCTCGTCTTTTCGCTATTAACATTGTTGGATTTTGATTGTAATGGCTCATGGCCAGCCGTAATAATTTGCAGACATGTTAAAATCATCCTGGTGCATAATTGTAGCCCAGAGTTGGGAAAAAATAGAGTTTCGGTTCGTAAATTCAAAGAGGCTTTTCTTGTGGTGAAAGAGATTTTGAAATCTTTCTTAATTACCCTAACTGATATTCACTTTTGTTAAAAGCCATGAATTCATGTATATAAGATAAGTTTTGGATTTTATAAAAAAACAAAATTAATAATTTACCCAACCCCTCCACCACAGGCAGGATACAACAAAAGAGTCAAGTTTTTTTAGCGGTTTGAAATCAGAGTTTTCCTTCTCCTAGATCAGTTGCCGCACCAAGATTAAAGAGCCCAATCTGTGCTACAATTAATCAATGCATTACCATTAGGCATTTGCGCGAAAGTGAAATGCAAACAGCTTCGTCCACGGTTTGAACTCGGGCCACCGTGTCCATTTCCTAAGGCGATAGCCGTCAGGCCATGTGCCTCTACTGTGGATCGAACTCACAACGATAGCAATGTGAAGTACCATGCTAAATAAGATAGGCGGGATAAAAAAAAACATGTAAACATTATCAATTTTACACGTTTATCTCCCAGTTTGTGGAGGTGCCCGTGGTGTAGTCGTTATCGCCGTAGGAAATGAACACGGCGATACGAGTTCAAATCCTGGACGATACTGATTAACATTTCACATAGCACTAATACCCTTGGGAAAGGTATGAATCCAATTATTCTCCCTCCAGCTATGGGTAAATAGTAGGACAGACTAGGTCCTTCAGCCTTGGTTAGGCAACTAGTCTAGAAGAAGGAAAACTCTGAATTCAAACCTGTTAAACTCCGCTTAAAAATTGACCTTGTGTCATATCCTGCCCGAGCGGAGGGGTTGGTAAATAGTATCTCCCAGTTTATTTTTATTGCTTTAAAGTAACGCCCAGATCGTATGGGGCATTCAGTTAGAATAGGTTTGGTTTGGTTTGTTGGGTTTTATGGCATATCAACCTGTGTAGATTATTGAACGCCAAATCCATTTTTATGTAAATAATCTGTTCTATTGAAAACAGTTCAGTTTAGCATAAGTACACAGTTTAATTGTCAAAAACATTTCCATTTCAAACTATTCAAGCAGTTATATGTAATAATTCAGTTAAGTGTAAATACACTTTTAATGTCTAAAAACAGTTCTATTTCAAATAATTCAGTCAAGCATAAGCACACAGTTTAAATGTAAGTACGGTTTAATTGTCAAAAACGTTTCTATTTCAAGCTATTCAGTTTACTCAATTCATTTTAGCATAAGTATGCTGTTAGTTCTATTTAACCCATAGATAGGGCCCTATCAGGTGCTACCACTCCGGGCCAGAGTGGACCTGGGAGCGATGGCAATGAAGGGGTACTCCGCATTCCCCAAAGCTCCAGCACTGCTGGAACCTCACCATCAGATTGTTTAGTGTCATATACAGGACACTCGTTAGGGAGGGTCTTACCCCTCTGCAGAGGTGCAGTCAGTGTATTCGACAGCCCCAGCTGACTAGGCAATACACAGATTTAAATGACAGACAGTTTTATTTCAGATAATTCAGTTCAGCATAAGTACACAGTTTAGATGTCAAAAACAGTTCTATTTCGAGCAATTCAGTTCAGCACTAGTACGCAGTTCCAATGTCAAAATAGTTCTATTTTAAACAATTCAGTTTAGCATAAATACGCAGTTTAAATGCAAAAATCAGTATAGTGAAAGAAGCACGTAGTTCTATTTAACCCATAGATAGGACCCTTATCAGGTGCTACCACTCCGGGTCAGAGTGGACCTGGGAGTAATGGCAATGAAGGGGTACTCCGCATCCCCCAAAGCTCCAGCATTGCTGGAATCTAACCATCAGATTGTTTAGTGTCATATCCAGGACACTCGTTGGGGGGGGTCTTACCCCTCTGCAGAGAAGTAGTCGGTGTATTCTACAGCCCCAGCCGACTGGGCAATTTAAAGTAACGCCCAGATCGTATGGGGCATTCAGTTAGAATAGGTCTCCGAGCAATGATCTAGTAACCTTGTTCACTGACCAATGCACCACACCAGATGTCCAACAGTTATTTGATAAGCTAACCTTAGTTTGCTATAAAATTAGAAGTATTGAGACACTCAGTGAGAATCGAACTCAGAGCAATGGTCTTTTAGCTGAGCAAACTATGTAAGCAATATTAATGTTGCACAGGGTTTTCTTTCAACTTATTTTTGTTGCTTTAGCGTAACGCTAAGTTCATATGGTACACTCAGTGAAATTCGAACTCAGAGCATTGTTTTGCTAGTCAAATTAGCTAACCAACGCACCACGCGAAGTGTCCTACCATAATTTACGAAGGTTAACTTAGTTTAGCATAAAAACAGGACGTTAAGAGACACTCAGTGAGAATCTAACTGAAAGGAATAGTCTTCTAATCTAGTTCGCCAATCACTGTAACCATTAGAGACACCCTGCAATTATTTACAAAGGTTAGATGAGTTTGGTATCAAACCAGATGTCAATTGTAGAATACACCAACTGCACCTCTGCAGAGGGGTAAGACCCCGCCCCAACAAGTGTCCTGATATGACACTAAACAATCTGATAGTGAGGTTCCAGTAATGCTGGAGCTTTGGAGAATTCAGAGTACCCCTTCATTGCTATCGCTCCAAAGTCCACTCTGGCCCGGAATGGTAGCACCTGATAGGGCTCTATCTATGGGTTAAATAGGATTAAACTGCATACTTATACTAAATTGAATAGTTAGAATTAGAACTGTTTGACTAAACTGAATAGCTTGAAATAGAGATGTTTTTCACAATTAAACTGTGTACTTACATTTAAACTGTGTGTTTATGCTAAACTGAATTGTTTGAAACAGAACTGTTTTTGACATTGAAACTGTACTTACAGTAAACTGAATTGTTTACTATAGAACTGTTTTGACATTTAACTGTGTGTAAAGAAAATCTATACTTATACAACACTTAATTAGCTGCATTAGAACTGTTTGAATAAACTGAATAGCTAGAAATAGAAATGTTTTTGACAATTAACCTGTGTACTCATGCTAAACTGAATTGTTTGAAAAAGAACTGACTACTTGCATAAATATGGATTTGGCGTTAAATAACCTACAAAGGTTGATATGCCATAAAACCCAACCAACAAACTAACAAGACGTCAAGGATCTCTCAGACAGAATCAAGCTCAGATCTAACCATTACACTACGCGAAGAGGCTCTTTCCGTAATTCACGAGTCCAGACGTACCGGGCATTCAGCGAGAATCGAACTCATAAACTAAACTAGGTTTACTCATTAACCATTAAGTTAAGCGAGATTTCCTGAAGTCATCCACTGAGCATAAGGCCTGAAAGTTTCTAAGAAAATGAATGTTTGTAAGGGACTTACAGTTTGAGAAGTGTTTCTTAGTTGTTGGCTGTCTGGAATGAAATTTACCTATTTGTGGGCAAGTAAATTTAGGACATTGTATGCGGTGTCGTATTTAATGTGAAACGAGGTTGGATTGAAATTAAAACGTTCTTTAGAAGGAAACGGGCAATGTCTTGTTTCTAAGACATTCTTCAGGTAATGAGATTGAAATTTTCGTGCTTTCTTCTTACATACTGCTTTAGCTACGCCATCTAGCTGGCAGTCATTAAAAGAAATTCCTTGGCAGACAAAGATGTAAATCTAATAACGTCTGTTACTACGGCTGGGAGAAAATTGACAAAAATAAGACAAAAGATAAGCTAGTCAAGAGCTTTTAATTATGATACACTTTGTATAAGAATTATACACTTTGTATAAGAAACCTGAATAATTAAGACTATAACTGTAGTCGAAGAGGACGCGAAGGCTCCCTTTTCAATAGCTACTACACCGATGTGTAGGCGAAGGCGCTACTCCTTTCTCTGGATTGTTCCACTTACCCATGAACCGTACCTTATAATGCAAAGTGTTAAGCAAAGAAGCATCAAGTTCCATTTTTTGAGTCTTTCGTACGATTCGACTTGGGATTGAACCCCGGTTTTCATGACCACTAGCGAACACTCAAACCATTGGTTTAACCGATGGGCCGATAAAATACCAATGCGCCGGTATGAATATAATAACCGGTCCATTACTGACATTTTACAACCTGAACATGTTTGTAATATCTGTCGTAAGGTATGTTTGTCCAAAATCGGACTTTTTAGTCCTTTAAGATCTTATGACAGCAGATTCTCAAAGACTCGCTTAACAAAAGTTTTTCAATAGCAGCCACCTACACGTGATGTTCCTGTTTTTAACTCTTAAAATCAAGAAATTAGTCGTAAGTTGTGTGTTCTATGACTAGTACTCTGTTATATATGTCTATATTTTTATATGTATATCTGCCAGTTCTTTCCAGAAGACGACCAACTCCTCGATTCGCTAAGAATACCCGGAGAAGCGCGCGTGACTCCTTAAACCAAGTATATCCTTGCAAGCCCTATTGCAGGTTTGACAAATGAATTGACTGCCTTTTTATTTGACGTTGCACCCCTCCCGCCGAGAGCCCCAATAGGATTTCTCAAACTTGCTGCAGACCTACATACTTTATCATGGAAATGATACCAGTTTCCAGTAGGTTGCAATTGAAAGACTTTTGTTAAGCGAGTTTTCAAGAGTCGACTATCATGAGATCTTATCCAACTAATAAGTCCGACTTTGGACAAACATACCCTACTACAGATATTACACACATGTTCAGGTTGTAAAGTGTCAGTAATTGACCGGTTATTATATTTATACCGGGCTATTGTCATTTTACCGGTCCATTTTACCGGTCCAGAGTGTTTGCCAATGGTCCGTGAGACCAGGGTTCAATTCCAGATCAAGTCATACCAAAGACTCAAAAAATGTTACTTGATGCCTCCTTGCTTAACACTCAGCATTATAAGGTACGATTCAAGGGTAAGTGGAGAAATCCAGGAAAAAGAGAAACACCATCGTCTTCACGTTGTTGCAGTAGCAATTGAAAAAAGAACCCTTCGGGTCGCCCTCGAATACGGTCGAGTAACTCCTTATATATATATATATAAGTGTGTGTGTGCTTGTGTGTGTGTTTCATATATATATGTTTTATCTCTCTCTCTCTCTCTCTCTATGTATATATATATATATATATATGTTTCTTAGACATATATATACATATCTTTCATATACACATATATATATATATATGTGTGTATGTGTGTGTGTTTCATATGTATATGTGTGTATGTGTGTCCACGCGTGTGTGTGTGTAAGAGAGAGAGAGCGATGAAAAGAGGGAAAAGGAAAGAGAGAGAGAGATGGAAAGAGGGAAAAGGGAAGAGAAAGAAAGAAAGAAAGAAACCTGTTCCTAACAAAGTTGGTCATGATTGTAGCAGCTTTTTATTGTTACTCCTGTCTGTTCAGTAAAATACTTATGAGAGGGCGGTTTTCTCGAGCGCTCAATCAAGCAAACGATCCTCCGATAACTATCTTAGCACGCATGTGCAGAAATCGGGAAAAGAATGACTCTGTATCCATGTGCCATATTACATCGTTAGATATCTTGAAAAAGGTCTCATCACTAGTATTACTTGATAGTTGGTATTTAATCTTGCAGAACATTATTAATGTGCAAGATCCTCAGTTGATCTGTTCTCACACTAAAATATGTATAAATATATACACCTATATTGAAAAAAAAAAGATTTGCTTATAATTAATATTTAAAAAAGAATTCTTTTCATGTTTTTTATCAGACGTAAACACTGTGTAAATAATTTGATTTTATGAAAATAAAACGAGATTTTTTTCAAGCAGCAGTTGTGTCAGTACTAGTGTATGGTTGCACCACAAGGACGCAGACAAAACGCCTAGAGAAAAAGCTAGATGAGAACTACACAAGAAACATCCGGGATGCAAAACCCCAAAAAACAGCTGTACGGCTACTTACCTCCCATCTAAAAAAAACATCCAAATTAGATGAACAAGACATGGTGGACACTGCTAGAGAAGCAAGGACGAACTCATAAGTGACGTTCTTCTATGGACCCCTACACATGGCGAGGGTCGGGTCAGGTCGGGTCGTGTAATGGGTAGCAAACTAGACGAGCTAACCTTCACGTGTGAATTTGAGTTTCACTGGTTGCTTCATTTATGCGACCTTGTGCCACATCTAAGCAAAAAAGTTTCGCAAATTAACTCCAACACATGGACGTGCCAGTGTTGACCAACCAATAAGAACTCAATCTACATCAGCTCCACGCGGACACAGGATGTAGTCTGGAAGACCTACCGGGAGCGGTGGCTAATAGAGACGTATGGAGAGAGAGAGAGAGAGAGAGAGAGAGAGAGAGAGAGAGAGAGAGAGAGAGTCAGGAAAATACGTGCTAGCAGTGTGACTTGATGATGATTGAATCAGTTGAAAAAAATGTCCAAACAATATTCTGCAACAAGTGTACTTCCTTGTTTATAACCGAGTCATGACAGCGACAACAGCTACAAGTGGAAATACAGGGATGCGGACAGTGGGAGGCAAAGAGAATGAAGGAGGCTAAACAACAAAGTTAACAAAAGTATCGAAGACATCAACAACAAGTGTAACTCACCAGCGACATCAGATACTCTTTAGGTATAGAAGCAGTAAAGGAACAACTAAAATTCTCTCTCACTGTACGTCTTTTTTTTTTTGTTTCTTTTACAAAAATGTCCTGTTTTTTTTGTTGTTGTTGTTGTTTTTATTGTGTGACATCTGAAATTACTTAAGAACTTATTAAGTAAGGCAGAATTTTTTCCTTTTAACCATGTTTTATTAAAGCTAACTTTATTTGGTGTCTCTCAAGCACAAGATAGAAGTTCCTGATGTAAATATATAGATTTTGAGTTATTTCAACTATGTTCGGTCATCGTCAAGAAAGAAATATACTGAAAATCGACCTATCTTTATCTGTGTCGTTCAAATTGAAATGTTTAGTGCTTTAAAAATAAACAACAAAAATTGTAGCTGGTGGCAAAAAATAAAGGATCTTTCTTGAATGTTGTATTCCGAGCCGGCTTTTAGGAAGTGCGCGGCCGAATTGAGTACATAGCAATGTGTTGTTGTGTGTAATAGACAATCCATTCCACTCTAGCGCGGGGCCTCCGATGCCTGAGACACAACTGGGAGCAACTGGTTCAATTGGTTCAATTAGCCCTAGTCGTAGTAAAATCCTGACTCTTGATCCCTTCAATGGATTCAAAATCTCAGTCCTAAGTGTACGCTGTTAGCGACACTGGCAGAGCACGAAGCATATACAGTAGAATGAGAAGTTCGATTCAAGTTTACCTGAAAGATTTACTAATACAACAGACACCAGGGGAAATAAAATCAATATAGTAAATGAAGATGAGGACACAAGACAAAAAATAAACCAGTGATTGATAATGATAATTCCTCATCACAGAGAAAGCTGAAATGTTGTGATGATAGCAACAAGCAAGATGAAGACACTAGTCAAAAAGTGAATCTCTGATTAATAATGATAATTCCTCATCATAAAGAAATCTAAAATGTTGTGATGATAGCAACAAGCAAGATGAAGACACTAGTCAAAAAGTTAATCTCTGATTAATAATGATAATTCCTCATCATAGAGAAAGGTGAAATGTTGTGATAATAGCAACAAGCAAGATGAAGACACTAGTCAAAAAGTGAATCTCTGATTAATAATGATAATTCCTCATCACAGAGAAAGCTGAAATGTTGTGATGATAGCAACAAGCAAGATGAAGACACTAGTCAAAAAGTGAATCTCTGATTAATAATGATAATTCCTCATCACAGAGAAAGCTGAAATGTTGTGATGATAGCAACAAGCAAGATGAAGACACTAGTCAAAAAGTGAATCTCTGATTAATAATGATAATTCCTCATCATAGAGAAAGCTGAAATGTTGTGATGATAGCAACAAGCAAGATGAAGACACTAGTCAAAAAGTTAATCTCTGATTAATAATGATAATTCCTCATCATAGAGAAAGGTGAAATGTTGTGATAATAGCAACAAGCAAGATGAAGACACTAGTCAAAAAGTGAATCTCTGATTAATAATGATAATTCCTCATCACAGAGAAAGCTGAAATGTTGTAATGATAGCAACAAGCAAGATGAAGACACTAGTCAAAAAGTGAATCTCTGATTAATAATGATAATTCCTCATCACAGAGAAAGCTGAAATGTGATGATAGCAACAAGCAAGATGAAGACACTAGTCAAAAAGTGAATCTCTGATTAATAATGATAATTCCTCATCATAGAGAAAGCTGAAATGTTGTGATGATAGCAACAAGCAAGTTAATGACACTTGTCAAAGTATATTCCGGAATAATATTTTAATATAATAAAATGTCTATCCGTCTGTACCACTAAGGCTCCGCTATTTTTAGCTCAATTTCACTCAAACTTTCAGGAATTGTAAGGGTCATGTCTGAAAAGGTTTTAAATTTATTTGATCAAGATTGTCTGATGTTTTACTGTCCTACAGCTTATGCCAATAAAACGTTAAGTAATCGCAAGCCAGCCATGATTTGCAAGTGAGGTAAGGTTTTTAATCAAAATTGTTTTCTATATTCATAAAAAAAATGAATGCTCAATATTGGTTATAGAGCATATTTACATCCAAGTTATGATTGGGTAGACACAGAAGTAGCGATGTTTGCTGACTGTCAGTTTCTCATCTATGAGAGTGAGTTGTTGGTCTGATGATCGCTTAGCCGAGAAACTGACGGTTGCCAAGCGCCATTGACTCTGTGTCTACGCTATTCGAACACACGCGCACACTCACATACACACACACGCAAACACACACACACACACACTTACATACTTATCTAGTGCAGATAAATCTTCCAGTAATTCGTGACTGCGAATAATTATCTGGCTACCGTGCTAAAATGGGAATGGTCAGGGTCAATCTCTGATGCCTGAGGGGTGGGGAATGACAGAGTTTAACTTCTGTTTTTTTTTTTTTTTTCATATTCTTTTTCTTTTTGTCACCACTCATCCATACGCGAAAGAGTCCCGCACTAAACATGACTAAGTGTCGTATCCTGCTCTGGGTGGGGGAATATCTGTATCGGAATAGGAGACGGTTCCTATCCGACATCTGTCAAATTGATAATAGATATAGCAAGCATTTTGGTAGCATTGCTTGAGTAACTAAAGTAATAGTCTGCTAGATTTCCCGCCTTTTTTTTTTCTATTATCACGGCTAAACAACAATAACAAAAAAAAAAAGATTCACTTTAATTAGTGTCTAAATAATTTCAAGCAGAATTTATATTCGGAGGTGGTGCTCGTGGCGCAACGGTTATCGTAATAGGAAATAGAGTCATCAACCTGAGTTCAAATCGTATACGAAATTGTTTGCGTTTCACATATAGCTAATACCCTTGTGAAATCTATAAATCAGATTATTCTCCTCCCATCTATGGGTAAATAGGGCAAACTCTTCCAAGCAGCAATTGTGTCAATACTACTGTATGGTTGCACAACATAGACGCTGACAAAACCTATAGAGAAAAAGCTAGATGGGATTTGCACAAGAAACGAGCTATATTGAAAAAATCCTGGAAGCAACACCCCACCAAACAACATCCGTTCAACCACTTATCTCCCATCTCTAAAACCATCCAAATAAGACGAACAAGATATGCGGGACACTGCTAGAGAAGCAAGGACGTTCTCCTATGGACCCCTTCACGTGGACGTGCCAGTGTTGGCCGACCAACAAGAACTTACCTACAACAGCTCTGCGTAGACACAGGATGTAATTTGGAAGACCGTCCAGAAGCGATAGATGATAGGGACGGATGGAAAGAGAGAGTAGGAGAAATCCGTGCTAGCAGAACGACCTGATGATGATGATGATGATGATGATGATGATGGGCTCTTTAATCTTGCTATGGTTGGTTGATGTTTTACGGCATGTGAACCTTTAATTTCAAATTCCGTTTTTATTGTGAATAGTTGAGAAGCAGGGACGAACTCATAAGAGATGTACTCTTATGGACCCCCACACATGGCCGTGCAAAAGCAGGACGACCAGCACGAACATACATTCAACAGCTATGTGAGGATACGGGATGTTGTCCTGAGGACCTGCCTAGGGCGATGAACGATAGGGAGGAGTGGCGAGAGAGGGTCAGGGATATCCGTGCTACCAGCGCGACATGATGATGATGATGATGAGGATTTTTAAACGAGTTGTCAGAGGTTATTTGTTTCCTCAGTTACAAAGTTGCAAATATTGCTATTTAACCTTAGCAGTTCTATTTATTAAGTATTCCAATCTAATTTAATACTAATCATTTGTTTGTACGCAGTCTAATGGTTTCAAATATTGCTATCAAACTCAAATGATTCTTGTTAGTTTGTATACAGGTTTATGGTTTCAAGCATAGCTATTAAACATAAGTAATTGTATTTGTCAAGTATTTCAATCTAATACAAACAATTTTCACACAGCTGTGTAGTTTCAAATAACCTATAATAATCATCTTTGATAAATGAGTGAACAGTTCAATTTGACCCATACATGGAAACCTTGGTATGGCAACCAAATCTGGAAAAGGAAAATTCTGAATTTGAACCAGTTGTTGTATTCGGCTGATCTTGTGTCGCATCCTACTCGTGACGAGATTAGGAGGGGTTGGGTCTCATTGTCAGGATTGATGATCTTGTTAGAATGGTCTGGTTTCCAGTAAACGATGTCTCACAAACCAACAATGAACAAAGCTATAAACTTCTCTGATGAAACTCTGGCATTGAAATGGCGAGGATTGACGTGTCATACGGACGAAAATGCACTTTTGATCATAGTGTCATCTATATATATGCGTGTCGCATTAACCAACTCACATTTAAACGTCAATTTTAGCGTGGAGAATATTGTGCTAGTTTTCGTTTATTTGTTGTTTTTTTTATGGCATATCAACCTTTGAAGGTTATTTAATACCAAATCCATTTTTGTATAAATAAAGTTCTATTTCAAACAATTCAGTTTATCATACAAAAACAGTTCCATTTCAAACAATTCCGTTTGGCACAGGTACCCTGTTTCAATGTCAAAACCGTTCTCTTTTTAAGCAAGTCCCTTTAGCATAAGTACGCAGTTTACTTCTATTTGACCCATAGATATTACCCTATCAGGTGTTACCTCTCCGGGTCAGAGTGGATCCAGAAGGGATGGCAATGAAAGGGTACTCTACATTGCCCAAAGCTCCAGCATAACTGGAACTTCATCATCAGATTGTTTAGTGTCATATCAGGACATTCGTTGGGGGGGGGTCTTACCCCTTTGCAGAGAAGCAGTCAGTGTATTCTACAGCCCCAGCCGACTGGGCAAGCTAGTTTAATGATATTGATTGTTGCATATAAATGCCTGAAACTGGTGCAGTAGATGCTCTGAAACACCTTCTGTTCATTGGTTGCTGCAACTGGTGACCTTTTCACTGATCAAACTGCAATGATAAGTTATTTCTGGGTTTCTGAGTCTTGTATTTGCCTTGAATTTTTCGGATTGGTCGTTCATCAAACTGTTGGTTGATCCAGCGTATTGATTCACACACACACACACACACTATATATATATATATATATGATTAATTTATAATTGCAAATAGTTTATGGGAGGAAGGGTGGAGTAGGAGATAGGTTCGTAATAGTAATAAGTTAGAATGTAAGGAGTTGAATAGAGTAGCGTTTTTTTTTGGGGGGGGGGGGGTGAGGGGTTTGAGAAATATGCATTAGATTGGTAATATGCGTATAGATTATTGACAAACAGGAAGGGAGATCTAGGCAAATAAGTATGAGTTAATCTGTTGCAAATGATTTCGTGAGCCAAATAAATGGGAGTTTTTCCCTTTTTTTTTTTTTTTTGCTTCGAATAAGGGTATAGGGTAAGAGTTAAAGACTGACTGAATAGTTAGAGTAGGGGCTTATTTCATGTTAGTTTGGAAGTATTAGTGTAGGATAGATTTGGGCTGGGATATGTGTAAGTCTTGTTAAAGTGTAAATCATGGACGTAGACGAGTATTAAAAATACCATCTTACCTCGGTACCGAATCCGGAAGTAGTCAGCCGAAACCGGATGAGGTAAAGATGGTATTATATATAGTAGAGGAGTGTGAAATGCCCTATTTTTCATTGGCTATTACTGAAGGACAGATGTCTATAAGAACGGCCGGAGCCCTTTTATTTTATTTATTTATTTATCTTTTTTGCTTTGGTAGAACCACGAGCGTAGCACGTCGGGATCAAGGAGGCGGCTTGGCTCTTCCAGAGTCATGCCAGGGTTTCTGTCGGAGCCGATATGATGCAAAAAAAAACCCCGAAATCAGCGATGAAGACAGTGCATCACTGAAGACCTACCCGTGGAGGTGCCCGTGGTGTAATGGTTATCGTCGTAGGAAATGGACACGGCGACACGAGTTCAAATCCTGGACGAGACTGATTGCATTTCACATAGCACTAATACCCTTGGGAAAGGTATGAATCCAATTATTCTCCCTCCAGCTATGGAGTGCTTATGGGTAAATAGTAGGACAGACTTGGTTCTTTAGCCTTTGTAAGGCAACTTGTCTAGGAGAAGGAAAACTCTGAATTCAAACCTGTTAAACTCCGCTTAAAAATTGACCTTGTGTCATATCCTGTCCGAGCGGAGGGGTTGGTAAATAGGATTATACAATAAAAACGAATATGATTAGGTGTTATTTATTTTTTATTACAGAGTTTCATGGATGTAGAGTTTCAGAATAAATAAGAGGTAACATCGTTTTTATTGACAAAATGTTCCGCAGGAGATAATAAAATTTTGATGTCTTTGGTTGGTAAAACTATTAACTTTTTAAAAGATTATTAGAGGTTTACATAATTATGGGCGATACTATATATATATATATATAAACAGAGAGATAGAGAGAGTGAGAGAAAGATAAAAAGATAAAAGAGAGAGCGAAAGAGAGAGAGAGAGAGAGAGAGAGACTCACAGGTGTGCTGTACAGTTGCGATTCCAAGTAGATATTTTGGATATTTTATTTTTCACTTCTAAAAATACAAGATGTTACAATACATAATATATTTATATATCAATATACATAGAAACGCACACACACACACACGTGCGTGCACACACACATATGTATATATACGTGTGTGAGCTGAAAATATCATGTGATGACGTCATATCAGCTGTTGCTAACGTTTTGACCAATGGGATCCAAGCACTACGACACCGATGTAAGTAATGAGTGACAAGCAAGGGTTACTCTATGTAGAAAATATAGCCCATTAGGTCAAGTTCCAGGAGAATGTCTTGATCAGTCAACGAACCTTTCAGCCTACCCTTGCGGTCATATATATCATCATCATCATCAAGTCGCGCTGCTCCCCCCCTCTCTCAATGCGTCCCTATCATCCATCGTTCCTGGCCGGTCTTTCAAACTACATCCTCTGTTTGCACAGAGCTGTTCCAGGTAAATTCTAGCTGGTCGGTCAACAATAGCACGACCATGTGAAGGGGTCAACTGGAGAATGTCACTTTTGAGTTTGTCGTTCTCCAACAGTATCCCGCATATATATATATATATTGAATAAATTAAATCCAAAATTGACTGTCTGTTACACATCTCTTGCTTTCGGTCGATCTATATATTGGGTTATTTTATATATATCCTTTTACTCGACTGATCTATGTCATATGGCCGTTACTGTACGATCAGGCTGCTCCCATCTTTTCTCTACGCTTTGTTCTTCCCATCTGTCGGCCCCTTGTGTCGCCCTCTTTGTTCTTGTTTGTTATCTTCAGTCGCCGTCTCCCATTCTTTTAAGTTCTTTGCTGAGATGATAAACAAAAATGCTAATTCCTATACGTGCACATATAACTTTTCTTTCTTTGCGACTTTTCCTTTCATTCCTCTCTGTGGCAACGGTGAATCAGTGAGCAAGATGAGGCATTCAACCGCTCAAGTTGAATGTTTTCCACAAATTGATTAACGTATTAAAGCATATCCTAGATCGCATACCAACTTAGAGCATTCTTTCATATTTCAAGACAATAACCCATTGTAAAAAGATGAAAAAAATCAATAAATTGTCCTTTAAATGCAAATAATTGTCGGAAAACTTGATAAAAGCAACCCTTACTGTTAATAAGAATTATCTTACGTGTAATAATATGAGTAAGTACGCTGGTTATAATAACTCTTTCTTTCAAAATACCTGATAAAGGCTTTAGAAGGAAATAGATATTGATGCAAGAACAAAAAGAATGAAGCCGTTTTAGTCACCTGTGTGAAACCAACCAATGTGAACCGTGGTTTTAGAATGACTTTGAGATCATTTGCAGTCAATCATACTGATTGAGCTTACTGCGTCTTTCCAAGTGTATAACGGCTCGTAACTTCATTTGAATGCTACACAACTTGTAGATCTCACCAATCTACTGAGTAACTTGCCCATGTTTGGTAAAACTAAAATGTAAGTAAATTCAGTAAAAAAACAAAAATGTATTATGTAAAAAAATGTACAAATTGTAGAAATATAATAATATTAACAAACAAAAAATTAAAATAATACTACAACTACAACTATTACCACTAATAATAATAATGATAATAGCACACTATTCTAAGTTTACCGGCCCATTGGCCCAATGAGTAGAATATTTGCCAATAGTCCGGGAGACCAAGGTTCAATCCTAGGTCGATTTATCCCAAAGACTCAAAAAATGGATCAAGGGTAAAGTGGAGCAATCCTGGGAATGGAGTAGCACCATCTCCAACACCCTCGGTGTAGTAGCTATTGAAAAGGGAGCCTTCAGGTCTCCCTCGACTAAGGTCGCCAACTTTACTTACTTATTCTAAGTTTCATAATTCCGATCATCAGATGACTTTCTATCATCTGACGATTAGAAACACACACACACACACACACACATATATATATATATATGTATATATACTAATTATTTATTCTTTTTGGCAGCCTTTAAATCAATAAAATGAGGTTTGGTCCCACCTTTCTTAAGTCAGAATTATCTTTTATATGATATATCTTTTATATTTTCTCATCTTTTTTTATTCTTTTGACTAGGCATTAGATTATTGGTTGATTATTTTTATGCAATACGAATGTTTTTTTTAATCGATTTTTCCCCAAATATCAGTTTGTGTAATATTTATTTATTTGCAAATTGTATTATCTGTATTTTTTTTCACACCGCCAGAATTATAGAATAAGAATAAAAATAAAATAAAATAATATATATATATATATATATATATATATATATATATATATATATATATATATATATATATATATATATATATATTATTTTTATTCTTATTCTATAATTCTGGCGGTGAGAAAAAAATACAGATAATACAATTTGCAAATAAATAAATATTACACAAACTGACATATATATATATATATATATATATATATATATATATATATATATATATATATATATATATATATATATATATATATATACGTACGCGTAGAGTTAAAGATTGCAATAGTTATTTATTTATTTATTTATTTATGGGCGATACTGCATATCGTTACAACTCTATAAATGTATATTTGTGTCCATGTTCACGTTACATTTTGGGAATTATGTAGTGAATTTGATCGTTTATTAAAAAGTATTTTTCAAGCATATTCATCTCCTCTATTATATGGGAAAATAATACTTTTTTCTTAATCCAATACTTAACCTTTATTACTGCAGACAAACAGTATTTCTAAATATTCCCGTGTGAAAGGAAGGACATGTTTATGTCTATGTGTCTTATAGTTTCCCAAAGGATGGGTCACGACCTCTACCGCCTCTACCATCAACCAGAATGTCAAGTATAGATTACTGGGTGTTAAGGAATTATTTGAAGATATTCCTTTAAAAAAAATGATAAGTAAATAAGAAATAAACTTCAAATATATTTAGCTAACAAAATTTCGTATTTGTCGAAGGGCTGTGTGTCAGATAAAACATCGGACTGTATAAAAATATTTCTACTTAAAACAATATCAAATAAGAAGAAGAAGAAGAAGAAGAAGAAGAAGAAGAAGAAGAAGAAGAAGAAGAAGAAGAAGAAGAAGAAGAAGAAGAAGAAGAAGAAGAACTTATATAACTGATAACAAAAAGCTACAAAACGAAGGAGGTGACTTACGAGGAGAAAAAGGAAATAACAGATAATAAAAGAATGAGGAAAATTTATAAAAGAACTGAATAGGTCGAAATAACGAATGAATATATATATATATATAGAGAGAGAGAGACAGACAGACAGACAGAGACCGAGAGACAGAGAGATGTGTGGGTGTGGGTGTGGGTGTGACGATGGGTAAATTGTCGTCTAAATTACACAAAAATGAAAATAACACTGACAACTCACTTTATCAGATATATTTACCAAAATTACCAGAAATAATCTTGAAATACAATTGATTAAGTTTATTCAAAGAAATCGTTATTGGCTTCAATCACAGCCTCCAGACGACTTCGAAGTCTCCTGCAAGCCTTTCCGACGTTCTTATCATTTAAATTGGTAAATGGTACCATTAAACTTTGTCTTCAGTTCATTTTTAGAGTTGCCCAAAGTTCTCTCTCTCTCTCTCTCTCTCTCTCTCTCTCTCTCTCTCTCTCTCTCTCTCTCTCTCTCTCTCTCTCTCAACCGTGCCCCACACAACCAAAGGGATTGCAATCTGAGCGTTTGGCGGCCAGATGTTAGGGGAGATATGATCGCAAAAATTTTCTCACTACCAACACTGGGTTCTCCTGCTAATGAGAGGGGTGTATATTCTGAGGGACTTACGAGGGGGGTTAATTTGCCATCTGTCTTGTTTAACGCATCCCGGCCGGTGCTTATTGAAAATTCGACATCTATTTGATTTTCGGGTCGTTGAGAGCCCATGGCAAACATCGCCTTTCTTTCATTCTTTTTAGAGAAACTTCTCATTATTTTAAGGAATGTTTAGTTGTGTTGTGGTAACCCGGAAAAATCGTATAAGTCTTCCGATTGGTGGAATGTTAGCGAAATAACAGAGTAGCAACAGAACTTATGAGAGAAATACACAAGATCTTAACATAATCTGGAATTCAATACAATCAAATAACAATGATCGTGCTGCGCCAGCAGGAGACCAAAGCTAGGCTGACGCCTGACTAGCACACCCAGCGGGTGAAAGGTTGCATGGGCAAATCTACTTTAATCTCCCAATGATTACTGATCGTGCTGCGTCAGCAGTCGATATAAGTGCTTCTATACCAGAATAGCACCGTAGCGACCTTATGACAAATACTGCTTCTAACTGGTCAAATCCCCATGTGCATAGATTGACTTCTGACTTTCAATTTGTAGAGTTCGGAGTGCATTTTACAAGACAAATTGAACCACTATCGTAAGTACCCCTCAAAATAAAGTCCCCCACCACAATTCTTTTAATCCGATTCTTCAGTGCTTAATCGATAGTAATCATAAGAAAAATTATCGAAAAAAAATGGAAAGGAAGACATTTTTACGATTGGGTCGCAACCCTTTACCTTCTCACATTTTTCTTTGATTTCTTTATTTTAAATTTTTTATTCTGTTTCTTTCTGTGATTTTCTTTTCTTTTTTTTTCTTTTTTAATTTTTTCTCTTTGTTTCTTTCATTCATTTTCCCTAACCTTCTTTGTTCCCGTCAATTTTTGTTTTCTTTATTTATTTTCGTAATTTTCCATTGTTTTCTTTCTTTTTAAAATATTTTTTTGTTTCTTCCTTTCTGCCATTTTCTTTTACTTTTTCTTTCATTCTTTCTTTCTTCCTTCCTATCTTTCTTTCTTTCTTTCTTTCTTTCTTTCTTTCTCCTTTATCCTCTTTGTTCTTGTTACTTTTCTTTTTCCTACGTTATTTCTTCCTTTCTGTTATTTTTCGTTGCCTTTTTTATTTTCTGAATATTCTTTTGTTTCTTTCTTTCTACCATTTTCCTTTACTCATTCTTTTTTTCTTTTTTTCTTTCTTTCTTTCTTTCATTTTCCCTTATCCTTTTTATTCTTCTAACTTTTCTTCTTCTTTCGTTATTTCTTTCTTTCTCCCATGTTCCTTTACTTTTTTCTTTCTGTTCTTTTTGTTTTTTCTTTCTTTCCGTTGTTTATTTCTTTCATTCATTTTCCCTTATCCTCTTTGTACTTGTTACTTTTCTTCTTTTTTTTTTCGTTATTTCTTTCTTTCTGTAATTTTTCTTTGCCTTTTTTAAAAAATATTCCTTTGTTTTTTTTCTTTCTGCCATTTTCCTTTACTTTTTCTTTCTTTCTTTCTTTTCTTTTCTTTCTTTCTGTTCTTTTTTCTTTCATTTTCCCTTATCATCTTTATTCTTCTTACTTTTCTTCTTCTTTCGTAATTTCTTTCTTTCTGCCATTTTCTTTTACTCTTTCTTTCTTTCTTTCTTTCTTTCTTTCTTATTCTATTTGTTCTTGTTACTTTTGTTTTTTTACTTTATTTCTTTCTTTCTGTAATTTTTCTAAGCCTTTTTTATTTTTTGAATATTGCTTTATTTATTTATTTCTGCCATTTTCCTTTATTCTTTCTTTCTTTTTTCTTTTTTTCTTTCTTTCTTTCTTTCTTTCTTTTCCCCTTATCCTCTTTGTTCTTGTTACTTTCCTTTTTTTCTTTATTTCTTTCTTTCTATAATTTTTCTCTGCCCTTTTTATTTTTTGAATATTCCTCTATTTCTTTCTTTCTGCCTTTTTACTTTACTTTTTTTTTACAATTTTTCTTTCTTTTTTTCTCTTTCTTACCCAATTTTTTTTTGTCACATCTTCTCTATTTTTTTTCTTTATTTCTGTAATTTTCCTCTGCTTATCTTCTTTTTGAAAATATCCATGTTTCCTTCTTTCTGTTATTTTCCTTTTCTTTGTTTTTTCATTGTTTTCTTTCTTTCTTTCTTTCTTTCTTTTTGTAATTTTCCTTTCAGTCTTTCCTCCTTTCTTTCTTTCTTTCTTTTTCCCTTATCCTTTTTATTCTTCTTACTTTTCTTCTTCTTTCGTTATTTCTTTCTTTCTCCCATTTCCTTTACTTTTTTCTTTCTGTTCTTTCATTTGTTTCTTTCTTTCTTGTTGTAATTTTTCTTTCTATCTTTTCTTTCTTTCTTTTTTTCTTTCTTTCTTTCTTTCCGATTTCAAATTCCAGTTGAGGTATATTTGAATTCACTTTGCTCCAAAGTCCTTGCGAAGGCATGAAACCACCTCTCCCAAACAGATTTCAAGGTCTATTTCCTACTACTGGTTCTATTGAACCGGTTATAGTCTGTCGCATGTTACTTTGAGAGTAACCCGCAATGCCACGAGAAACGCTGTGATACTATAGTAACCCAACAATCTACTCGTTCATGATTTTTTTTCTATTTTATTTTTAGTGATTTATCGCGAAAGCGGGTGAATGTTGAGGGTTTGGGCTTGGAAATTTATTGGGCCGACATCAAAGAAAAACGACGGGAAATCAATGCATACAGATAACGCGGGAAAAAAATGCAAGCATCGCTAAATTGATCGAATGATGCATGAATCAGCAATTTTGTAAAGAAGATGATTACAAGAGTTACAGGCATTAAGGACTGTGCGTGACCTTAATCCGTATAAATAAACTAGATTTTCTGAACGTTTTCCAGCACCTTTGTCAAAATGGCATCCATCATGTTAAAACTTTAATATGCATGATCTACGTACAATGTGTATTTTATGTAGGAGCAATTGTTTTTTATTATCTATTTCTCTATCTGTTTTTAACCTATTTTTCATATCTATTTTTATCAATTTTTTAATCTATTTCTTTTATCTATTTTTCAATCTATTTTTCATCTATTATTTATCTATTTCTTTTATTTATTTTTAAATCTATTTTTTAATATCTATTTTTATCCATTCTTATATCTATTTTTCAATCAATTTTTTATTTATTTTTGAATCTATTTTAATCTATTCTTAATCTATTTCAAATCTATTTTTAATCTATTTTTATCTATTTTTTGATATCTATTTTTTATCTATTTTTAATCTATTTTTTAAAACTATCTATCTTTTATCTATCTATTAATCAATTTTTAAATCTTTTCTATTCATTTTTTTAAATCTTTGGGGTGGGGATGAAAAATAAAATTTTGCTGGCGCAGCACCCGATACACTCATCACAGCAAGCTCCAAACAAGTTTTTATTATCTTCTAAACAGAAAATTCAGCACATCAAAAAGATCAGGAAGCGTGGAGGACGTTAAAAGAAATACAGGCTCACACCTTATCAAAATTTCCGGAGGTGCTTCGACAAATGAAAAACTCATAGGAATAAGGGTGCTGAATACCAAGAGGTATATTTAAAACAAAATTAATGTTTCATATTTTCAATCTTTTAAAATTTCTGTCTTGGTAAATGCAGCTTCAGGTCTGATAAAAAAAAGTAACTTAAATTAATATTGACTCTTCTGAGCCAGGTCTAAATAGACATACATCATTTTAGATGTTTAGACATTAATAATTTGTAGCTAAGCTATACACGCGCCTTCCATTAAATTTTACATTCTATAATTTAAAAAAAAATTAAATCTCGATATTTTTAGATGACACACACACACACACACACACACACACACACACACACACACACACATATATATATATATATATGCATATTAAATAGTATAGTCAATTAATAAAAAAATTTTAAAAAATAAAGCTGAAATCAACTGAGCAGCCGTTTAAAAAGTAAAATCTAATTTTCAAATCGTTATATCTAAACTCGTTTATCCGCTAGTCGTAGTTCCACGCGTGTTTGTAATAATCAGACAGGTAGATAAAATGGCCATTTTGACCGTGTCTGATGATCGCGAAATATTCCAACAAAAACATATTGGTTACGAAAGTTGGTTGGATGGTTGGTTGGTTGGCTGGTTGGTTTGTTTGTTTTATGCCACATCAACCCTTACTGGGTTATTTAATGCTGAAGCTGTTTTTCCCCAAACAGTTATAATCAAGAATTATTATTCACTATTATAGCATCAAATAACTATTCTTAATACAAACAATTTATACACAGTCATATGGTTTAAAGTATACCTATCACATAATAATGCAGTAAATTTGTGCAAAAAGGGTATAAGACTAGACACGACTGGATGGGGAAGTTGATCTTATGAACAAACGGTATATGCACAGCCCCGAATCCGTCCTGGAGAATGAGACATACAAAATTCTGTGGGATTTTAAGATACAAACAGATCATCTAATCTCGGCCAGACGATTAGACCTAATGATAATCAACAACAACAACAAAAAAAAAAAAGAATCTGCCAAATGAAGGACTTTGCCGTTCCGGCTGACCACAGGGTAAAACTGAAGGAAAGCAAAAAGAAAAATAGATACTAAGACCTTGCTAGAGAACTGAAAAAAACATGGAAGATGAAAGTGGCGGTAATACCAATTGTAATTGGCACATTCGGTACAGTCACCAAAGGATTGGTACTGGGTTAGGAGGACTAAGAAATAAAAAGACGAGTGGAGACCATCCAAACTACAGTATTGTTGAGATCGGTCAGAATATTAAGAAAAGTCCTGGAGACTTGGGGAGACTTGCTATCACTCCGACTCCAGTGGAAAACCATCTGCTAACGATAGTGGGAAAATTCTCAAATGAGTAAAATAATAATAATAATAATAATAATAATAATAATATTGGCATAATCGTTTGAGTGTTTGCTACTGGCCCGAGGGACCTGGGTTCAATTCCAGGTCGAGCCATACCAAAGACTCAAAAAAATGATACTCTATGACTCCTTGCTTAACACTCAACATTATAAGGTAGGGATCAAGGGTAAAGTGGAGCAATCCAGGGAAAGGAGTTGCGCCCTCCCCTACACCTTGGTGTAGTAGCTATCGAAAAGGGAGCCTTCACATCACCCTCCACTAAGGTCGCCAACTTTACTTTTACATGTCATTACATAGTTACAAGTATTCCTTTCAGATAATTTGTACAAAGTTTGTGATTTTAAATATTCTAATCAAATACGAATAATTTTATGCAATTATATGGTTTCATGTAACTAGTTCGATTTAATAATAATTATTTGCAAACAATTAGAGCTTTAAATAACTTTTCTTGATTTGGTTTAGTTTCTCAGTTTAATTGCATATCAATTTATATATAATGCCAAAACCATCCTTTTAGAAAAACTGCAATAATACTATTTAACCCATAGCTGAAAGGATGAGGAGATTCATGCCTTTCCAAAAGGGTATTAATCCGAAAGTGAATGTAATAACGCGCCTGGATTTCGTACTCACTTACTTGGAGGTACCTGAGGTGTAACGGTTACCGTCGCAGGAAACGGACACGGTAACCCGAGTTCAATTCCTGGACGAAGCTGATAGCATTTTACATAGCTCTAACAACCTTGGGAAAGGTATGAATCCTATTATTTTACCTTTAAGTAAAGTAAAGTTGGCGACCGAAGTCGAGGGCAACCAGAAGGCTCCCTTTTCAATAGCTACTACACCGAGCTGTAGGGGAGGGCGCTACTCCTTTCACTGGATTGCTCCACTACCACTTATACGTACCTTATATTGCTGAGTGTTAAGCAAGGGGTATCAAGTACCATTTTTAAAGTCTTTTGTATGACGCGACCTGGGATTGAACCCATGTCTTCCGGACCATTGGAGTAGGTAAATAGTAGGGCAGACTGGTTTCTTTAGCCTTGGTTAGGCACCCAATCTAGGAAAAGGAATACAGTAATCAAACCTGTTAAACTACACCAAGAATTGACTCTGTGTCATATCATGCCCGTGCGAAGCGTTTAGGAAATACATACTTCGAAGCGACAGTCATGCACTTTAGCCATTACACCACGGGGATTCTTCCTATTCTTAATACAAACACGTTGTACACAGTTATATGGCTTCAAGTATTCCCATCTAATGATATTATGCGAATAATTATATAATTTTATGTATTCTTATCTTAGAATTTTTACAAAGCTATGTGGTTTCAAGTATATCTATTTAACACTTATAATTTAGAAGCTATTATATGTTCAGTAATAATAATAATTATAATAATAATAATAATAATAATAATAATGATTATAATAATGGAACATGAAAGTAACAATTATACCAATCGTGATTGGTGCTTTTGGTACAGTAACTAAAGGATTATTAATGGAACTGGAGGACTTGGAAGTTGGAGGACAAGAGGAGACCATCCAAACTACAGCATTATTGAGAACGACCAGAATACTGAGAAGAGTCCTGGAGACTTGAGGAGGCTTGCTGTCACTCAAACGCCAGTGAAAAACCATCAGCTAAAGCTGATGTGAAAAACTCTCAATGAGTAAATAATGATAATAATAATTTGCAAACGATTATATATCTTCAATTAATTGTTCCTTTCTAATACTAATAATTTACATGCCTTTATATGGCTTTGGATCATTATTCTAATCTAAAACAATTAATTTGCACACAATTGTTTAAAGTATTCCTTTCCAATACTAATGATTTAAAGGGTTATAGCTGGACTGCGAGATTGCAATACGTGAGTTCGAACTCCAGTCGTGCTATTGCTTTCACTTTCGAATCTAAGTTGTTAAGTTGGCCGACCGTTGTCGAGGGCGACCCAAAGGCGCCCTTTTCATTAGCTACTATCCCGAGGTAAAGGAGAGAGTGCAACTCCTTTCTTTAGATTGCTCCTCTTTACCCTTGATCCCAACATTATAATGTTGAATTAAGCAAGGAGGCATCAAGTATCATTTTTTAGCCTTTGGTATTACTCGACCTGGGATTGAACCCCGATCTCCCGGACTAATAGCGAGCACGCTACCCACTGTGCCAATAGGCCGGTCAGCCTTGGGAAAAATTAAAATGCTTTGGTATTAAATAACCTACGAGGGATGATACCCCATTAAAGAAAAAAGGCAATAATTTACTAGCAATTACCGTATTTGACGGCTTATAAGGCGCACTTTTTGTTACTAAAATATCTTCTTAAATTCTCCTGCGTCTTATATGCCATATGTCGGTTTAAAATTCGCGATAGACAGCCGAAATTAGTAACCCTCTTATACATATTGTCATTATTTAAGAGGCTATTATGCAGATTAAAAGTGTTATCATTGATAATATTCATTATATTAATTTCATCACGTTCAATATTAGAACTTTGTTTCACTAAAAAATTTTCTTGATTTACGAGGATCATTAAATAAGTTTCTAGACATTTTCGTATGGGCACTTTTATTGATAGGACACACATGAAACTCTAGTCCCCTTCCAAGTAATCTCCTCCGGCTGCAATTCACCTATTTACCGTTCCAACAACTTCTGGAAGGCCCCATGGAAGTCCTCATGTGTGAGCGTGTCAATGACCTTCGTCACAGGCTCTTTCATCTCCTCAATTGTCTCATAACGACAGCCTCTGAGCTTTGGGAATAACCAAAAGTCACATGGACCAAGGTCTGGACTATAGGGAGGCTGAGGAACTGTCTTGATGCCCATCTCGTTCAAATAGTCTGTGACAAGGATGGAGTTGTGGACTGGTGCATTGTCATAGAGGAAATGCCATTGACCCGCTTTGAAGAGTGCTGGCCTCTTCCCTAAGAATCTCTTGCAGAACTCCCTTAAAACCTCAACATAGTGACCCTAACCCTAACCCTTTGACCAATCAACTCTGATGTTCTGACTTCCTTACTCCTCCCACACCTCTCATCATTTCTCACAGACTCCCTGCCTTCTTTGAATCTCTTATGCCACTCAAAAACTCATGCTCGATTCATGCAAGATGGTCGAAAAGCAGTCTGAAGCATTCCACACGTTTCTGTGGCATCATTTTTTCCAAGTTTAAAACAGAATTTCATTGCATATCGTTCTTCTAAAGTGTCCTCACGTCCAGATTGCATTTTTGAAATTCACCAGCAGTGACAATCAGGCTTTTGTAGGGTGTATTCCAATCGCTGCTGTAGCTATTCATTTGAACTTGAAATCATAAAAATTGGTCAGTCATCTCATAAGATGTATAGCAATAACATAGTGCATTTTCAAGAGTCTACAACAATTTTAAATGCCTGTACAACAAAAGTCTGGAAACCTGTTGAATGCACCTCGTACTCTGCCGAAATTTGCGTGCGTCTTATACACCCGTACGTCTTATATGCCGTCAAATACGGTAAGTGCATTTTACAATCGTTTTAAACTGGCAGACAATATTTTGTTGCAATATCAATGGTTTAAGAGCCAACTTATGAATGTTATATAAAATCATTCTTAATATCATCTCAAACTCATCTAGTTGACCCATAGACGTGACTCTTACAGATACTACCATTACGAATTAGAGTAATGATAATGAAGGAGTACCTCCAAATTCTCCAGAGACCAAGAACTGGATGCAGTTTTGTATCATACCTAAGACCTGAGTACAGTATCGTCCATATACAAGTAACATCTTTTATTCCAATCTAATTATTATAATTTGTATATGGTTATGATTTCAAGTATTCCTATCTGACAATAATAATTTGAACAGACTTATGATTTAATGTATGTCCATGTAATAAAAAAATTTGTATGCAATTATGATTTAAAGTATTCCAATCTAATTATAATAATTTGTACGCGGTTATGATTTCAAATATTCCCATCTGATAATAATAATTTGAACAGACTTATGATTTAAAGCATTCCTATCCAATAATAATTTATATACAATCATGATTTAAGGTATTCATTTCCAATAAAAATAATTCATTTATAATGAGGATTTAAAGTATTCCCGTGTAATAATAATTTTTTATGCAATCATGATATGAAGTATTCCCATCTAACAATAATAATTTGAGCATAATCATAATTTAAAGTATTCTAATCTAATAACAATAATTTGCATACAATTATCATTTAATGTATTCCTATCTAATAATCTATCTTTTTGACCCATAGTTGAGACCCTAACAGATACTACAACTTCGGGTCAGAGTTGATTGGAGAGAAATATCAACGAAGGGGTGACTTCACATTTTCCAGAGTTCCAGTATTGGTCACTCACCACCGGATGCTGTTTAATGTCATGCATAGGCCAAGGTTTAAAAACTCTATCCTCCGGTTCACGTTTGAGGAAAGTTTACCCTGTGTCTAAATGTTTAACATATCAAAACTTTGATTTATTGTGCTTATCACTTCAACAGTTTTGTTGATTTATAGATTTTAATGGGATGCCAATCCGTTTAGGGTTATTTTATGCCGAGAGGTTAAGAAATCGCCTTCATTGTACGTTCATATTCACTTTTTGTGTTGTTTTATAAGTTTCTTTTTTCTTTTTCGTTTTTTTTTCTTTTTTTTCCCCAGGTTACTATCGAATACGAATAATGTTTAAAGATATCTATTTGATCCATAAATAGGACCCTAACAGGTACTACCACTCCTAGTCTGGGTGGAATTGGTAGTAATAGGCAATGAAGGGGTACTCCACATTTTCTGAATCTTCAGAACTGGAGCCACACCATCAGCTGATATTTAGTCTCACACCTAGGACACTCATTATTTTGGAGGAAAGGTCTTACTTCTCTGCAAAGGAAACAGTCAACATATTCTAAGCCCTGACGACAGGATGGTTAAAAATTTTGTGGCATACAAATTCACAACCAGGGTAAATTTCAGTAGCGTAATGGTTAACGTGTTATACTGTGACATCATAGTAAGCGAGTTCGAACTCCAGTCACGCGATTACGTTCATTTTCAAACTAATACCCTAATCTATCTATAGTTTAAATACTGTCACTAGTGTTCTTCTACAAGGATGGCTTTGGCATTAAATAACTCACAAAGGTTGATATGCCATTAAACAAAGAAACAAAACCCGAGTCCTCGTGGAGTAGTAGCTAATATGCTGGACCTTTGTAATACCCTTGGAAAAGGCATGAACTCTTATATCCACACTCAGCTATGGGTTAAATCGTATGACGACAGTTATTCAACGAGAATGGCTTTGGCATTAAATTACCCACGAAGATTGATATGCTATTTAACAAAGAAACCAAACAAAAATCCCATCAGCTTTTTACAAGCCTCTAACATAACCAGACATCCTGGGAGAAATATTTCATACGAAGTAGGTAAAATCTCGGTGATTTTTATTTAAATAATAGATAAATTCTCTCTTACTTGAGTTGTCATTTTTATTGCAATGGATCTCTTTAATCTATGGTTTTATATTTAACTGATTCAGTTACGTGCAGTTATACCGAGTAATTAACCATTCATAATGTTTACTAAACAATAGTCTTTAAGCAAAAGGTTGATTGATTTTAACAGCATGTCAACCTTTCTGAGGTTATTTTATGCCTAGAGGTTAGGGAATTGTGTACATTGTACGTTTACAATTACATTTTTGTAGTGTCTTAAGTTCTTTGCACATAATAGATCTTTCCCTGATCGACTTGAAAATACCACATCACGTCTTTCTGTTTTCGAGACCAGTCCAGAGGGAAGTTGCAACTTCAGTAATACATTGAATTAGAGTTTTCTGTGGCGGTTCCTCCATAGGCAACGTGGAACTGCAAAAACCCCTATTCTCTTCAGATCAGTGGCACCTCGTCTATAGGCAATATAGAACTGCAAAACCCCCTATTTTCTCAAGATTAGTGGCGCTTCGTCTATATGCAAATTGGAACTGCTACACACCCTATTTTCTCCCGAACAGAGGCGGTTTGTCTATAGGTACTGTGGAACTGCAGCACTTCCCATTTTCTTCCAATCAAAGGCAGTTCGTGTAGAAACACTGTGGAATTGCTGCACTTTCTATTTTCTCCCGATCAGTGGTGGTTTGTCTATTGGCACTGTTGAACTGCAGCACTTCCTATTTTCTTCCAACCAGAGGCAGTTCGTGTAGAGACACTGTGAAACTGCAGCACTTCCTTTCTTCCGATCAGAGGCAGTTCGTATAGAGACACTGTGGAACTGCAGCACTTCCTATTTTCTCCAGATCAGTGCCAGCTCGTCTATGCGTACTGTGGAACTGCCGGACTTCCTTTTTTTCTCCTGCTCAATGACAATTCGTCCGTCCATAAGCACTGTGGAACTGCAACACCCACTATTTTCTCCATATCCGTGGCAGTTTGTCACAAGGCACTATGGAACTGCAGCGCGCCATATTTTTTCCTGATGTACACTGAACAAATATATATTTATTTTTATTTGTAAAAGATATTTAATACTATTAATATATCAATAATCCCTGAAGTTAATGTGAATAATTAACCTCTCATTGCAAGAAAACTACAAAAAATTGCTGTAAGTGGAACAGTTCCAGTGACGAGATATTTGTTTTGTTTTGCGCATGCCCAAGAGGCAACCGGCTCAAGGAAGGCAGAGAATTGAATTCTGACGCAGCGTCGATCTGCTTATCAGTGTGAGAAGTAATGTTTTCGCCTCATCTCACGTGTCATGCTTACGTGTTGTTTGCTGTATTGATACAATTTGAATCCCTGAATGTGATAAATTGTAGATGGTGTGACATAGTTAATAATCAAAAAAAAATTTTTTTCCAGAAAAATTATTCTGCAGAAAAATTTGAATTAGAAAAATTTGAATGATATATTTTCTGAAGTAGCATCACACCCCAAGAATTAATGTCACGAGCCGCCACTGTGAATAACCCTCCTAATTTATCAAATAAAGTATACGCTGTCAGTTTACAAGTTTTGCTTGTAAACAGTTTAAAGTTATTGTAAACTCCTGTCATGAATCTGACAAGAGCCGTCCGTTATCAAGAAATGTGCAATGTGCAGTATTTGTGGGTGCCAGAAACATTTCGTATGAACAAGAATTTGGTTCGCCTATAACAAACTGGCGGATGTGACAGAAATTTTGTTCATATTAAGTCGTCAGAATTACTTAGATTAAGCATTGTCATTTTGGCTAGTTTTTCTTTCGTCTTACTTTCATTTCTCGCCTAGTTGAGGGGGGGTGGCTTAGAATACACTGACTGCATCTCCTGTATAGGAGTAAGACCCCTCTCTCCTCCCATCACAAAAAAAAAACGGAGGTGTTCTAGATATGAAACTAAACTGCATCTGATGATCTGTCTCCAGTTCATTAAATCTTGGGAATGTGAAGTACCCTTTCATTGCCATTACTTCCAGGTTCACTATGACCCGGATTGTTAGTATTTGTTTAGGTCCAATCTATGGACCGTATAATTTGGGCGCAAGGTTTACGTGTTAGGTAAAGAAAGCGGTAAAAACGATTGATTGATTGATTGATTTTAACGGCACGTCAACCTATCTAGAGGTATTTTATACTAAGACGTTAGGAAAACCTGTTCATATTTAAATATGCTGTTTATGGTTGGTTGGTTGGTTGTTTGTTTGGGTTTTATGGCATATCAACCTTTGTAGGTTATTTAACGCCAAATCCATTTTTATGCAAATAGACAGTTCTATTTCATACAATTCAGTTTAGCATGAGTACACAGTTTAATTGTCAAAAACATTTCTATTTCAAGCTATTCAATTTATTCAAACAGTTCTAATTCAGCTAATTCAGTTTAGTATAAGTACAGATTTTGTTTATACACAGTTGAATGTCAAAACAGTTCTATATTAAACAATTCAGTTTAGTGTAAGTACAGTTTCAATGTCAAAACAGTTCCATTTCAAACAATTCAGTTTAGAATAAACACGCAGTTTAAATTTAAGTACAGTTTAATTGTCAAAAACATTTCAATTTCAAGCTATTCAGTTTAGTAAAACAGTTCTAATTCAAACAATTCAGTTTAGCATAAGTATACTGTTTAATTCTATTCAACCCAGAGATAAGACCCTATCAGGTGCTACCATTCAGGGACCAGAGTGGACCTGGGAGCAATGGCAATGAAAGAGTTCTCTACATTCCCCAAAGCTCCTGCATCACTGGAACCTCACCATCAGATTGTTTAGTGTCATATATCAGGACACTCATTCTACTGCCCCAGCCGACTGAGCAATACACAGAGTTAATATCAAAACAGTTTTATTCCAGATAATTCAGTTTAGCATAAGTTCACAGTTTAGATGTCAAAACAGTTCTATTTCGAGCAATTCAGTCGAGCATAAGTACGCAGTTTAAATGTCAAAACAGTTCTATTTTAAACAATTTAGTTTAGCTTAAATACGCAGTTTAAATGCAAAATACAATAAACTCAAACCATGGTTTAGTTCTATTTAACCCATAGATTACCACTCTGGGCCAGAATGGACCTGGGAGCAATGGCAATGAAGGGGTACTCCCCATTCCCTAAAGCTCTAGCATTACTGGAAACTCACCATCAGATTGTTTAGTGTCATATATAGTACACTCGTTGACGGGTGGGGTGGGGTCTTACCCCTCTGCAGAGAAGCAGTCGGTGTATTCTACTGCCCCAGCCGACTGGGCAAGCAGTTGAAACGGTGGGATACGGTTTCAATTTGTAGACTGCCTAGCTAATGATAACCAACACTGATCAAGTGAAGGATCCATGTTTGCTTGCCATTCAACACAATTGCAGTCACTCTGACTTTTAAACTGACTGCAAACAAATGACTTTGGATAAGTTGAATTGTTAGAAATAGAATAGTTTGATTCTTTAACTGTGTGTATCTAAAATGTGTCTGCAAATCATATTTTTTAATATAAACGTAAAAACAGGATTTGGCATTAGATAACCAACAATAGTTAATATGCCTTGAAATTAAACCAAACCAAACCCACCTATGGGTCAAACAGAAATTATTCATGTTTGATAGGGACAGGTGCAAAAAACACTGAAAAATGTGCAATAAATGCGATTCCCTAACTTGTTGGCATAAAGTAATACAGACGGGTTGATGTGCTATTAAAAAATCAATTTTTATTTGTTTCTTGTCTGTACCTAGTTATTAATATAAGTATTTATAGTAGTAGTTGCAAAACAGTTTTTGGTCGACTTACGACCAGGTTAGGTTTTGACCGACCAATCGTAAGCCTGTCGCCAGGCCTTTGGGCGAGCCACAGGGCATTCATGCCGGCTGGTGATATTTTTCTGTCTAAACTTGACCTCAAAGGGCCGTATCCCCCGGCTTTATCTGCTTTGCTGGGTTGTGTTTATTACTCGGCATCTTAGGCACCATATACATGGAATGCCGACGGAGCCAAGTATTTTTGCCCCTGCTACATGAGTCTCGATTCGTGCGCGGCCCCTACTATAAAACGGCCTTGTGCTATATTCTGATATGGCTGGATGTCAATCAAATACCAGTCATAAGTCGGATTGCTATGTATACCATATACGGGGCGGAAGGAGTCTCTGTAAGGTAGCGGTTAACATGCATGATTGTGACATTGTAATAAGCGAGCTCAAACTCCAGTCACGCCACGTTCATTTTCAAACTAATACTCAGATATGGGTTAGATAATACTACCGCTTTTCTTCTACAAGAGTGGCTTTGGCATTTAAAACCCAACGAAGGTTGATACGCCATTGAAAGGATTCTCAACTAGGAGGAACTGGAACTATAGACTATGTACAAGAATCTCCTAAACTGAATGCAAGTCATAGATACAACTGGGTGTCTATGTAAATGACTCGGAGTCAGAGTGGACCGGGGAGTAATAGCAATGAAGGACTACTCCACAATCTCCAGAATTCCTAAAATGAAGCCTCATTACCGGACGTAGTTTAATGTCATACCTAGGACACTAGAGAGAGAGAGAGAGAGAGAGAGAGAGAGAGAGAAAGAGAGATGCGTGTGTGAACAGTTACTGCACGTTGGAATCAACATTCTTTCGAGCTGTCTGCCATACAAAATTCCTTACCTATTTTTAAAAAATACTTTTAATCATGTATTTTGATCTCAGTCGTAAATGTTGATCATCGTAAGTCGCAGAGGTCGTAAATCGGTAATTAAAGGCAGCATTAAGCAGTCCAAATTTCTTAGATGAAGCATTATTCACTGATACTAATTTTTTTTAAATTCTTTTTCTTTTGTCTTATTTTGTAACATTTTATCACAACGCTTAGATCATTCCGGCGTCTACTCTATGATTGCTATATGAACGCTATCAATCGCCCGTGGTGTAATGGTTATCGTCGCAGGAAATTGACACGGCGATACGTGTTCAAATCCAGGACGAAACTGATTACATTTCACATAGCACTAATACCCTTGGGAAAGGTATGAATCCAATTATTCTCCCTCCAGCTATGGGTAAATAGTAGGACAGACTAGGTTCTTCAGCCTAAGTGAGGCAACTAGTCAAGAAGGAAAACTCTGAATTCAAACCTGTTAAACTCCGCTTAAAAAAAATTGACCTTGTGTCATATCCTGCCCGAGCGGAGGGGTTGGTAAATATGATAAACGCTATCAATCGAAACTGATTCGATGAGATTTGAACTTGCAAATCTTATCTACTGATTAGGCTATGAAAACTAATCGCGCGTAGTGTTTCAAATTTAGTTATTTTCCCCACTATTTTTATTATCCGATTTTATTTCTACTCCATATTGTTTGTTTACATTAACCGAATTTATTTTTTGTTTGTTTGTTTGTTTTTTTAATTGATGAAATATTCTCATATTTTTTGTAAAGCATTACTTTGGTTTTTTTTATTTCTGCTATTTTTGATTTTACAGAAATAGTATTAGAAATTCTTAAGTTGTCTGGATTTCTTAGGTAGATTATGTGAATTATGAATAATTTTTGACTCGTCTTTTTTTCTTTTCTTTTTTTTTGTTTTTGTTTGTTTGTTTGCTTTTTACATTATACTTATAGTATTAGACATTCTTAAGTTGTCTTAGGTGAAGCACAACTATTATTAATTTTTGACTTGTTTTTATTTCATCTTATTTTTAACAATCATGAAAGTAAGTAAAGTAAAAAAAAAGAAAAAAAAAAAAAAACAAGAGTTGCAATAAAAAAAAAGATAAAACGAAATACAATAAAAGTAAAAACCGAACAAAAATGAAAACTAATGGCGGAAAGTTGTGCTCTTTGAAATGTTTTCTTCATCATCATCGTCGTCGTCATCGTTATTATTATTATTATTATTATTATTATTATTATTATTATTATTATTATTATTATTATTATTCTAGACTGGTAATTCTTTCAATTTATTTCTATTGCTTTTTATTTCGCAGTCGTTGTGTTAGACATTCTTAAGTTGTCTGGCTTATATTTTCATCTTTTTTTAAAGATGAAGCATCGTCATGAAAAAAAATTAATTTTTGTCTGGTTTTTCTTTCATATTATTTTTAACGATCGTTGGTAAAATGACAAATGCAAAAAAAAAAAAGAAAAAAATTACACAAGAAAAAGGGATTCCCGAAATTATGTAATAGTTAGCAAACTAAGCTAGCAGGTTTGTTACTGAGCTCGATTCTCACTGGGTACCCCATGCTTCTGGTCTTGTGCCAAACTTAGCGTAATCAATGACAACTCACTTTTTTTGAAAAAACGGTGTTACTAATCGTCTGTTTTCAGTTCACGTCATTCCTTATACGGCTTGGGACAATGAAAATTCATCATCATCATGTTGTGCCGCTAGCACGGATATCCCTGAGCCTCTCTCGCCACTTCTCCCTATCGTTCATCGCCTCCAGCAGGTCTTCAGGGCTACATCCCGTATCCTCACATAGCTGCTTTTGCTCGGCCATATGTTGGGTCCATAGGAGTACATCACTTATGAGCTCGTCCCTACTTCTCCAGCAGTGTCCTGCATGTCTGGTTCGTCTAACTTGGATAGTTTTCGTGATGGGAGGTAGGTGGCCGTATAGTTGGTGCTTTGTGGAGTGTTGCCGCCAGGACTTGTTCAATATTGCTCGCAACATTATTGCGTAATTGCCGTCTAGCTTCTTCTCCAGCCGTTTAGTTAGCGTCCAAGTAGTGCATCCATACGGCAGTATCGATACGACCGCTGCCTGGAAGAAACTGCGTTTCCTTTTATCGGTCAGGTCTGATTTCCATATGATCGATAGCTGTCCATGCCTTCGTTAGCCGCGTGTACACCAAAGTGAAAGTACGTTCACCGGATGGAGACACAGAATACTTCGACATTGTAGCAGGAGTACTACAAGGGGACACGCTAGCCCAATACCTCTTTAACATCTGTCTAGACTACGTGCTTAGAACATCGATTGATAAAATCAGATAAAACGGCTTCGAGCTGACAAAGAAAAGAAGCAGGAGGTACCCCGCAAAAAAAATTACCGACGCCGACTACGCCAATGACATAGCGATACTGGCGAATACACCCAACCAAGCCTAAACACTACTGCATAGTTTGGAACGAGCTGCCGCAGGCATTGGCCTCTATGTCAATGCATACAAAACTGAATATATGTGCTATAATCAAACAAGCGACATTTCCACACGAGACGGAACATCTCTGAAACTGGTAGACAAATTCACCTACCTAGGAATGAAAATTAACCTTGTCTAAATATACATATATACGTACACACACACAGAGAGAGATATATACACATACATATATGTACACATAGATATATACGTATTCATATATACATATATATATACGTATACATATATAAATATATATATGTATAAATATATACTAATATACTTACGTATATATATATATATATATATATATGTGTGTGTATGTGTGTGTGTGTGTACAAAAACAAAAACCGGTCACTAAAGAAATTATTGCTCTGTGATGTCAGTTATATTGAGCTCTTTATCAGGAAAATTTAAATGTTCATAGTTGAATGATTTTTTGTCCTGGCGGAAGTATTCCTGACTCCGGTTTAACTGGACCGAATAATATATATATATATATATATATATATATATATATATATATATATACATATATATATATATATATAAGACAGTATTTAATCCAGTAAATCCGGAGTTGGGAACAATTCCAAGCAGAACCAATAAAATATTAAATCAAAATAATCCCGGTCAAGAGCCCAATGTAAATAAAATCTACAGAGCAAATTATTTTTTCTTATATATATATATATATATATATATATCTAAAGCTCTAGCACTGGAGCCTCACCATAAGTTGCAGTTTAGTGTCATACCCAGGACCCAAGATACAAGTTCTCATACAGACTGTTTCAATATTACAGTACGATTGCACCATGCGGACGTTTACAAAACGTAAAGAGGAAAAGCTAGACGGGAACTTCATAAGAATGCTTAAAGCTACATTGAACAAATCCTGGAAGCAACAGTCCCGAAACAACAGCAATACGGCCAATTACCCCCCGTCCCTAAAACCATCCCAATAAGACGAACAAGACATGCGTGACACTGCTGGAGAAGCAAGGACGAACTCATAAATGCCGTTCTCCTATGAACCCATTCACATGGACGTGCCAGTATTGGCCGACCAACAAGAACTTACCTAAAACAGCTCGGCGCAGGGTATACTTTGGAAGACCAAGCGGAAGCGATGGGTAATAGGGATGAATGGCGAAGGAAAGCCAGAGAAATCTGTACAAGCAGCGTGACTTGATGATATATACATATATATATATAGTGAGAGAGACAGAGACAGAGACAGACAACTTTATATTGTATATGTCGACAAATATATTGTATAAGTCTACAAATATATATACATATATTTGTAGACATACAATATAAATATCGAGCGAGAGACAGATGGAGCAGACAGCAGATAGTCAGACTAACAGAAAAAGACAAGATTGCCTTTTCTTTCTTTTTTTATTCAGGCATATTTTCTTACTGTAAAAATAACGCAGCAAAGTGATTCCCTGCCTCTAAAAATTAAACGGGCAACTTTTCCCGAAGAATTCCTGTGTAAAATGAAAGTCTGGTTCCTCAACTATGTTATTCCAATGAAAACCTTGCCGAAAAATTCATAACAAAATTTTCATAAGGTTTCGATATAGATAAACCTGCATAATATATACATATATATATATATATATATATATATATATATATATATAGAGAGAGAGAGAGAGAGAGAGCTGTAAATGATGATAATTTAGTCATAAGGTTTATATAAAAAGTGTTCCATGCTTTTATAGCAGGGTAGGGATAAAACTTAAAAAATATAATTCCCATCTGATGATTGTCTTCAGCACATTAAACTTCAGGCAACGGACTTCGAACGTCCATAATTATATATATATATATATATATATATATATATATATATATATATATATATATATATATATATACGGGGATCATTAAATAAGTTCACCGACTTTTTTCGTATGGGCTCTTTTATTGATAGTACAAACATGAAACCCTAGTCCCCTTCCAAGTAATCTTCTCCGACTGCAATGCACTTGTACCATTCCAACAACTTCTGGAAGGCCCCATCGAAGTCCTCATGTGTGAGCGTGTCAATGACCTTCGTCACAGCCTCTTTCATCTCCTCAATTGTCTCATAACGACAGCCTCTGAGCTTTGGGAATAACCAAAAGTCACAGGGAGCAACGTCTGGACTATAGGGAGGGTGAGGAACTGTCTTGATGCCCATCTTGTTTAAATAGTCTGTGACAAGGATGGACTTAGGGACTAGTGCATTGTCCCGGTGGAAATGCTACTGACCCGATTTGAAGAGTGCTGGCCTCTTCCCTTGGAATCTCTTGCTGAACTCCCTTAAAACCTCAACATAGTAACCCTAACCCTAACCCTTTGGCCAATCAACTCTGGTGTATTGTCTTCTTTACTCCTCCCGCACCTCTCATCATTCCTCACAGACTCCCTGCCTTCTTTGAATCTCTTATGCCACTCAAAAACTCATGCTCGATTCATGCAAGATGGTCGAAAAGCAGTCTGAAGCATTCCATACGTTTCTGTGGCATCATTTTTTCCAAGTTTAAAAACGAATTTTATTGCATATCGTTCTTCTAAAATGTCCTGACGTTCAGATTGCATTTTTGAAATTCACTAGCTGTGATAATCAGGTTTTTGTAGGGTGTATTCCAATTGCTGCTGTAGCTGTTCATTTGAATCTGGAATCATAAAAATTGGTCAATCATCTCATAAGATGTGTTACAATAACATAGTGAATTTTCAAGAGTCTACGACAATTTAAATGCCTGTACAAAAAAGTCTGGAAACTTATTGAAGGCACCACGTACATATATATATATATATATATATATATATATATATATATGCTTCATTAAGTATATATATATATATATATATATGTGTGTGTGTGTGTGTGTCTGTGTGTGTGTCTGTGTCTGTGTGATGTGTGTACTTCGGTAACTATATCTTATACGTAGAAGTGAATTTTTTTTTACTTTCTTTGGTTTCTCTGTTTAATGGCATATCAACCTTCGTGGGTTATTCAATGCCAAATCATACTTGTAGATGAATAGTAGAGTTACTATTTAACCTGTAGCTGGGATGTTGAATATCTAAAACAAGTAGGAGGTCATTATCTTTACAATAAACAACATAACTCTCTTCTTGATTGTTTTGGGGTTTTTTTTCCTTGTTAACTTGTCCGTGAATTCTGCGATGATTACATTGAAGTATCTATACCTAAAGAAACTCCCATGGTTATCCGTCCATTCAGCTGGGACTGTAGAATATGCCGACTGCATCTCTGTGGAGGGCCAAGACCCACACCTCACAACGTGTGTCCTGTATATGACACTAAATTACATCTGATGGTGAGACTCTTCTCATGAAGCTTTAGGAAATGTGGAGTACCCCTTCATTGCTTCTACTCCCGGTTCCACTCTGACCCGGAGTGGTAGTACTAGTTAAAGTCAAATAGAACTGTTTAACCATTCAACTAGATGCAAACAAATGACTGGTGTTAAATCTAAATTTTTAGTGTTGCATAGAAATACTTGAAATCATTCAACTGTGTACAAAAGATGATATATAGGAAATAAAATTATTCTTGTCAGATAGGAATACTTGAAACTATGTGTGTAAATAAAAACCTAAAACTATCAGTGTTATATTGCGATTCTTTAAACCATTCAACAGGGTACAAACGAATGAGCTTTGGCTTATTGAAAATATTATCTGTCAATTATTCTTTTACAAATCATGTGTGTGTGTGTGTGTGTGTGTGTGTGTGTGTGTGTGTGTGTGTGTGTGTGTGTGTGTGTGTGTGAACTGCTTTTGGCATTAGATAACCTAAAGAGATGATATGCTATAAAACCAACCAACCTACGGTTCTTAAAAAAAAAACTAGATGTAAGTTATAAAAATGAAAACAGTTATCATTTCAAAGAGTATAAAATTCAATTGATAGAAAGTGGGGATACCCCGTAAAGTAATGAGGGACTATGGTCTTGAACGAGTTCGAACTCCAGTCCTGCTTTGCGTTCATTTTCGGTCTAATACCTTCGAGAAAGGTATGAATCCCCTTATGACCCCTTGATATGAATTGAATAGGTCCACTTCTGTTCTTCTATGAGTATGGCTTTGGTATTAAATAACCCACGAAAGTTATTTAGAAAGAATCCAAAACATAAAAAAGACAAACGTTTGTATATAGATGATTATGAGTCACTGGTGTACACCAACTAGCGTCTTCATTTTAGTTCTAATAATAGCTTCGAGTTTTAGCCGTTGTTTTCTCTGCTCTTTCAAGCCACACTCTTATTCAATTTATGAAGATATGTTGTTCTCATTCCGCTATCAAGCTTTAAAGATATCGCATATTTGTTATTTCTTCATCATCAATTTGTCCTCGAGATGTCACTTTTCTCTTCCACTGAAGCAAAGAATATGTCTTTTTATGCACCACTTAACCCAGGAACTAAACTTAGGATCGTCAGTTCACTTGATCCTCTTTAACAAACGCTTATATCCACTAAGCCAATACGGTTGCTTGGAATTTGAAATCTAATGTTTATACTATTACCAGTCTAAGTAGGAGGTGGAATTTTGTAGTCTTAAGCTTAATATCTCTTCTTCTTTTTTAATTAGAGGCTCCCATATGGTATTCATTTGTATGTTAGGCCGACGAAAGGAGGTTATTAGTGTCTAACATGTTCACTGATTCTTTTAATCACCTCATTTTATAGTGTTGTTCTCTAATATGCTGACTTCATTCCTGAGAGGTTGATGACCTCAGTTTACTCTACACACATGATCAACTATACCTGATTTCATCGTTTCCTTATAGCTTTCTGATGCCCCTTTTGTGGGCAGCTGCTTTCATCTTTATATTTGCTGCCTTAACTATATGAGATAGAAATTACTATTCTTGTTCGTTTCCTTTTTAGGGGGAAGTGGAGCCAAGCTTGGTTCGGGAGATATGTCTCCAAAGGATATATTGTTCAGTCGGCTGGGGCTGTAGAATACACCGACTGCTTCTCTGCAGAGGGGTAAGATCCCCCCCCGCCAACAAGTGTCCTGCATATGACACTAAACGATCTGATGGTGAGGTTTCAGTAATGCCGGAGCTTTGGGCAATGCGGAGTACCCTTTCATTGACATCGCTCCCAGATCCACTCTGGCCCGGAGTGGTAACACCTGATAGGGTCCTATCTGTGGGTCAAATAGAACTAAAATGCGTACTTATGCCAAACTGAATTGCTTGAAATAGAACTATTTTGATATCTAAACTGCGTACTTACGGTAAACTGAATTGTTTGAAATAGGACTGTTTTGACATTTAACTGTGTGTGGACAAAGACAATACTTATACTAAATAGAATTGTTTGAATGAGAACTGTTTGACTCAACTGAATAGCTTGAAATGGAAATGTTTTTGACAAACTGTGTACTCATGCTAAACTGAATTGTTTTAAATTGAACTGATTATTTGTTTAAAAATGGATTTGGCATGAAATAGCCATTAAAGGTTATGCCATAAAACCCCACCAACCAACCAATCAACTGATATTTATCAAATTTTTTGTGGTGCAATGGTTAAAGCGACGGACTGCGGAATCGTAGAAGTGAGTTCGAACTCCAGTCGTGCTATTATGTTCACTTTCGAACAAATACCCTTTGAAAGGTATGAACCCCCTTATCCTCCCAGCTATGGGTTAAATAGTACCACTACTGTTCTTCAAGAAGGATGGCTTTGGCATTAAATAACCTACAAAGGTTGATTTGCCATTAAACAAAGAAACCAAACCAAACCTATTTAACCTCTCGGGAGCTATATACGAGACATTGTCAGTTTGACGCAGAGTTTCTTTGGTACACTCGGGGAGGTGCTGTCACATATTTGAAATCATCAGTTGCAGCCCCTCCTAGTTTTTGTTTGTTTTTTTTTCTCTTTGTCATATCCCCACCTGCTGGAGGATGCAACGACACGAGTAAGAAGGACAGATACTACACTTTAATTCCTGCTAGGAAAGAGGGTTGTTGCAAAGTAACTGACATATGTAGCCAAATTTATATTGGTACTTGTACAGAATAAATTCTTGAACTATGTGCCAAAACAACCATTAGTGTTAGCAATACTTGAAACCATTTGACCGTGTTCAAACAAATGAGCTGTGGCTATTCGTTTACAAATTATATATATATATATATAAACAGGATCTAGCATTAAATAACCGACAAGGGTTATTATGCTATAAAAGCCATCCAACCAATAATCTAATTCGACAAATTTTACGTGATTATTTTTATTGAAAAGTCCCAAGATTATAAATCGGCTGAAACCTTCTTAATAGTCGAGGTGGAGGAAGACTAAAGAAATATGCCCGATGGTTGAATTGTTGCTAATTGAAGACGAAGCTTTGGTACTTAACCGTTCAGCAATAGAATGAAGCAAATAGCAGAAAATTAATCTTAGGTGGATTGTAGGTATAAGTATCACACTTGTATAAACTTTTTAGGTCAATTTAAATAAAACGAATGTAAATCTTTATAGAGGGAGGCTATTTTGTACCAGAATGCTAATTTAATTTATTTATAATTTGTTAAGAGGAACAAGTGTGTTCGTTGATATTCTTCCCCTCCCAAGACGACAACTGTTCTCGCTTCGGTACCAACTTTCACAATAAAATATCTAGGCATGTGTTTTCCAAAAGTCGCCCATTCAGAAAATTGTTCTCGTCTACAGTCCAAACTTCAAATTACTCTCGAAGGGTTGATATACCATTAACCAACCAACCAACCAACCAACCATATTACTCCCGATAAAAAAAAAAATGATAGTAAACTTTCTGTTCACTTTACCGGGGAGCTCTCTCGTAGCATTGTAGCTAACGTGTTGGTCTTCGGCATCGTAGTAAACGAGTTCGAATTCCACTCTCGCTGTTAAGTTCACTTTCGAGCTGATGCTCTAAGAAAAAATTTGAGGGTGTGAGCTGGTTGAGTTTTATGGCATATCAACCCTTGTAGGTTATTTAATGCCAAACCCTGTTCATACATACAATAAATATATACGATTTGTAAACAGATAGTTCGAAGATAATCTTTTTAAGCGAGCCAGAACTCATTTGTTTGCACACGGTTAAATGGTTTCAAGTATTGCTACGTATCGCTAACAATTTGATTTAACATCTGTCTTTTGTTTGCACACAGTTAAATGGTCATACGTTTACGATTTGAAAGTGAATAATTGTAGGTAGTATTATTTTACAAAAAGTTAAAGCTAATTTGTTAGGACACTGTTAAATGGTTTCTCGTATTGCTATTCAATACTAATAGGGGGTGTCCTCGTGGTGTAATGGATAAAGTGATGGACTGCGGAATCGTAGTACGCGAGTTCGTACTTCAGTCACGCTATTACGTTCACTTTCGGGTAAATACCCTTGGGAAAGGTATGAACCCCCTTATCCTCCCAGCTATGAGTTAAATAGTACCACTACTGTTCTTCTGGGAGAATAGCTTTGGTATTAAATAACCTACAAAGGTTTATATGCCATTAAACAAAGAAACCAAACCAATACTAATAATTCTATTAAACACAATTCATTCATTTGCACAGTCAAATTTTTTCAAGTATTTCTATGCAATAACAATAATTCAATTTTTGCACACAGTTAAACGGTTTCAAGTATTCTTCTTTAACACAAATAATTCTATTCAGTATTTATCATTTGTATGCATATAATTAAGTGGTTTCAAGGATTGCAATTTAATATCAGTATAGAATAATAATAAACAGCACTCACCTTTACAAGCCAAAAGTAACATGGCTGCCTCCTTCAAAAAGCTAGCCAACTAAAGCTCACCTCTTTTAGATGTATGTGGGCGGGTGGGCCAGACATTGGTGGAAATGCTCCATTGTTCTTGAATGCCGTGTTGGCAATTTGTTCTAGGAGCCAGTTTTTGAGCCTATCGACATTGTTTTCTGTTGGAGGAAATGGGATTTTGTGGGGGGGGGCGTTCTGGTAGCTTGTCCCTGCTTGTATCGGGCTTGGTGATGTCGTCTATACCAGCAATATTTGTATGGGTTGGTGGTATCACGATGGGGTTTGGAAAATTCACGGGCAATATTCCTACATCAATACAAGCTGCTTTGCTGAAGTACAGACGCTGAATTCTATTTCATATATACAGGGACTGCTTGGTTTTCCGCCCTTTGCACTTAGTTAAATGGTTTCATGCATTACTAGCTAATATTAACAATTCAACACCAGTTATTTGTCTGTACACAGTTAAATGGTTAAACAGTTCTCTTTGACTTATAGATAGGACCCTAACAGGTACTACCACTACGGGTCAAAGTGGACCTGGGAGTAATTGCAATGAAGAGGTACTCTACATTCCCCAAAGCTCCACTATCAGAGGGTTTAATGTCATATCCAGGATACTCTTTGGGGAGAGGGTTTTACCCCTCAACAGAGATGCAATTGGCATATTCCGTCTGAGATGGGAAAGGTATGAGTCTTTATCACCCTCAGTTCTGGGTTAAATAGTACTGCAACTGTTCTTCGATAACTTTGGCTTTGGCATTGAATAACCCATGAAGGTTTACATGCCATTAGACAAAGAAACTAAACTTAACCAAAACAGTTCACTTTTTTCTCTTCTTTTTTCTCTACCCTGCCCCTGGTTTGTGTGTGTGTGTGTGTGTGTGTGTGTGTGTGTGTGTGTGTGTGTGTGTGTGTGTGTGTGTGTGTGTGTGTGTGTGTGATGGCTAGGGGTCTGAGGGATGGAAGTGTGTTGTAAGTGTGGTTTGTAAGAGTTTTTTTTTCCCCTAGATTATTTTAACGCGTTACAGATGTTTTGTATTACAAACACTGGGGAGGAAATTTAGCTTTACGAACAGCTAAAGTGTTTCATTGACCTGTGTGAAACAGTTTAGCAAATGAGCGGATTTTTGTTTCATATTTTTTATCCTATTTATTTTTTTATTTATTTTATAATCTCTTTTTTTATTTCTATTTTTATTTTTTATTTTTTTAATCTATTTAAAAAAAAAATTTTTTCAGAAGCCAGCACATCAGAGACCCACATGGAAGAATCATATCTTGAAGCTTCACAGGCCTCATATATAAATAGAAAAAGCAGGTAGGATAAGTACATAGATAGGTAGTCAACAGCCAGTCAGGAACTTTCACTAACATTAGCGTCTACTTCTGCGCTTCCGATCAACACTAAAATTCCAACTTCCGGTCGGATGGCTTTGTGGTTAATGTACAGAGTGAGACAGAAATACGTCCCTCATTTCTGGCTGTCACCTGCACGATGCAAGTGAATTTAGACAAGTAGTAATGGTCGATCCATCGGGCTATTGTCTTACCATTTTGTTTTCTGATACGATCAGTTGCGATCATGGCTTGTACCGGTTATATTTTTGTAATTTACTATGCTTAGTATGTGGCACAAGGCCATATGAATGGGGCACCGAACTGGCTATGTTTTTAAAGGGTGACGAAGAGACCAAAAGTCATGTCTGGCGGTATTTCTGCCACGTTTTACGAACAGCATTCTTTAATTCTTCTAGGTAGCTTTCTTTTAATTGGTGAACATGTGGTTCTGAAATTTTCAACCTCAAGCAGTATCACCTTGCGTGCCACTCGTGGGTGCGTGATCGTTGACCAGCACTGGACCTCGTTGTCCAGATTAAACTATAATCAGGCATACGTGCTTGGACCCAGATTTGGGTCCAAGTCCAGCTAGGCTCATCAGGCCCACATTGCACTAAGTGGGTCGATGACCAGCACAGACTAGAAGGGCTTGAGCCTCGGTTCGTGCCCGATCTTCCCCTTCCCTAAATCCCCACTATAATCGACCTTCGGGTCATTGACCTTGTATCAAGTTCTGTCTGGTGCGAGACAAAGACAAATAAAATATCTAGCATTATCAACTTTCGATCCTGAACAGCATCCTTCCGACATAACATGGAATGAGCACGAAAAGTTGTCAATGTAGCAATTTTCAACAGCAAAATCATGATGTGCACCGGCCCAAATAATGATCGTAACTGATTGTATCTGCAAAAAAAGTTTAAGACATTAGCTAGATGGAGCTACCATTACTATTTGCCTAAGTTCGTTTGTACCACACTGGTGACAGTTTAAAACGCGGAACGTATTCCTGTCATATCCTGTAATTATCTGAATGTAGCAAGGTCGATTGTTCTCGTCTTTAAAAACAGAGTATAATGGCTGTTTTCAAATCGAGATGAAGAACTTGAATGCCTTGGGTCGTGGAATGGTTAGCAAGCTAAACTAGTTTACCTTTACGAGTGAGTTCGAGTCTCACTGGGTGCCCCATTCATACAGCCTTGAGCTATATCTGAGCCAAAACCTTAGTCAATTACCTAGATGAAGAACTTTAGTCTGAAATTTTAAGATGAGGTACTTGTTCGGAATATCCCAAAATGTCAGTAGTGATATAAAAACAATGAGAAAAATGTAATGTTTACATTCACCATCCAGATAAGAAGTAAGCTTAAGGCATTTGCTTCATTTTTAACGTACAGTTAAAGTTAAGTCTTAAACTTGTAATTCTGCAATCGACCATAACTCGACGCCTTCTTCATAGTTAAGGGAGAGAAAAATTAAAGGAAGATAATACTTACATCTACAATCCAGATTGGAAGTAAGTTTCAATTATTGACTTTATTTTTATTTTTAGTTACAATTTTGTCTCAAAATTTATATATCGGCGAACGGGCGCAAGTCTCCATATTCTTAGTGGTAAGGGGAGGGAATGACTAGAACAGATAACGGGTGGGTGAATTGTAGTGAGTTGAATACGTTTTTAAATGTAAATGTTCTGTAAAAAAAAATAATGACTGAATTAAGACTGGATTATCTGGATAATGAATGTGATTATTACACACACACACACACACACACACACACACGAACGCACATAGATAGATATTTCATTGGAGGAATATTCTGGGTTGTCATTTTCGACGTGGGCTCAAAGTTTTTATTACATATATATAATACATAGGATATATATAATTCTATAGTTCTAACTACAAAATTATATACTCCATGTATTTTTAAAACTAAGTTTCATATAAAAACGTACTTCAGTTTTTAAAGTTCATTACTTAGGTGTTGTTCCTCCTTCCCTCTTTCTCTCTCTCTCTCTCTCACACACACACACACACACACACACACACACACACACACACACACACACACACACACACACACAATACTGGCCCAGTCGGCTGGGACTGTAGAATACACCGACTGCATCTCTGCAGAGGGGTAAGATTTTCCAAATGAGTGTCCTAGATATGACTCTAAACGATCTGATGGCGAGACTCCAGTAATACTGGAGCTTTGAGGAATACGGAGTACCACTTCATTGCCATTGCTCCCGAGTCCACTCTGGCAATTAAGCAATACTGAATAGTTAGAAATTAACTGTTTTGACATTTCACTGTGTGTAAACAAAAATTTATACTTATGCAAAACTGAAATTTTTCAAAATGAAGTTTTTTTTAATATTTAAACTGTTTGTAAACAAAAAACTATACTTTTACTAAACTGAATTGTTTGAAATAGAACTGTTTTATGTATAAAAATGGATTTGGCATTAAATAACCTACAATGGTTGATATGCCATAAAACCAAACCAAGCCAAGCCAATTTCTCTCAATACGTTGAACGAATATAATGTAAGAAAATTCTTGCAACAAATAGGTCGATCGAGAAATATACTTATACCCAGGACGAGACTGTTTCCGTCGATCCTTCTTTTTCGTTTTTTTTCGTTCGTTCATTCATTCATTCATTCAAAATAAATAAATTGAGAGAGATATTTATACCTACTATGTGACGGTTTTATGGTCCCTTTCCTTCCTTCCTTCCTTCCTTTCATTCCATTAAATGCTAGCAACATATAAATCCATCGATAAACATATTCATACCAAAGGCGAGACGGTTTTGTGCCTCCCTTCATTCATTCCTTTTTTATTTCTTCTTTCTTCCTTTGTTGATTCATTCATTCCTCCTTTCCTTTCTTCATTCATTCCATCCTTCATTTACTCCTTCAAATACTAGCAGCACCAAATTATGTATTTATGGTTTGCTTTGCTTTAGTTTCATGGCACTCCAGCCATTGTTGGTTATTTAATGCCAAATCCTGTTTATACATCTTGTATATACGCAGCTAAACGATTAAACAGTTCAATTTCTAACAATTCAATTTAGCGTAAGTCAACAAAGTTAAATATCACTAACAATTCATTTAAACATCAGTCATTTATTTATACACAGTTAAATGATCAAACAGTTCTATTTCTAACAATTCAATTTATCTTAAGCCATTTTTGGCACTCAGTTTTAAAATCAAACAGTTCTATTTGACCCATTGATAGGACCCTATCAGGTGTTATCACTCCGGGCCAGAGTGGACCCGGGAGTAATGGCAATGAAGGGGTACTCCGCATTTCCCAAAGCTCCAGCATTAATGGAGCTTCATTATTAAATGCAGTTTACTGTCATATACAAAACACTCATTGGGACGTCTTACCCCTCTGCAGAGATGCAGTCGGCTGGAGCCGACTGGGTTAAGATATATTTATGGCTTTAGGGGCCCTTTCCTTCCTTCTTTCAACTCTGTGAAGCATAAGTTCGTCGCCAAAAAAACGCCAGTGATGATACTTCAGAATCAAGTAGATTTTTATGAAGTAGAGTTACCACCTCTGGTTTTGGATTAAGAGTTTTTCTTTCTCCTCGACCGACTTGCCTAGCAACAAAGCCAAACTATCCAACTATTTAACCATCGCTGGAAGTGGAAGAAGAGATGGATTCATGCCTTTCTCAAAAGCAGAAAGTGAAATGTAAATAGTCTTCTCCAGGAATTGAACTTGTCTCCTCTAGTTCCTTTTCTATGACAGTAATCGCAATGCCATATTTCAACCAGAAAATGATGATATTTTTTAATGTTTAAATGGTGAATCGTTTAGGGTTAGGGTTAGGTTTAATTACCGAGTCTATGAAAAAAAATTCTTTTTTTTTTCTTTTTTTGGGGTGGTGGGGAATTTTATTATGGTTCAGTGGTTGATGATGGGTAAATCAATATAGCAGACTTTTAAAATTAGACGTTTATTTATTTATTTATCTATTTATTTATTTTGCAAAAGATTTAATAAATATTAATAGTGGGTAGTGTTTTATGGAATATCAACCCTTGTGGGTTATTTAATACCAACTGTATGATTTTTGAATGAATAGTTTGTAGGTAACATTTTTAAACGACCCAGAATTCTGTTCAATGCCTTCAAGTATTGTTATTTATTGTTTGCACACAGTTAAATCGTTTTGATATTGCTATCTTACACTTTTACACAGTAAAATGGTTCCAAGTCACGCTATGTAATTCAATTTAATGTAATACTAATTCAATTTAACATCAGTCATTTGTATGCACGCAGGGGAAGGGTTTCAAGTACAGAAAATGATTAAATTGTTCTATTTGACCCCTAGATGGGACCCTAACAAGTACTAATACTCCGGGTCACAGTGAGCCTGGGAGTAATGGCAATGAAGGGTACTCTACATATCTCAAAGCTCCAGGACTGGAGCCTCACCATCAGATGCTGTTTAATATCATATCCAGGACACTCATTGGGGGAGGGTCTCATCCCTCTGCATTTTTCAGTCGACATATTCTACAGCCCCAGCCGATTGGGCTTTTTAATGAACATAAAGGCGATGAGTGAAACTTATTCTTATCAAGATGGTGAACGTAAGTACTTCATTTTTATGCAATCTTTTTTAACATGACCGCTGTCTTTTCCACACTAAATAAATACTAATATATATATATATATATATATATATATATATATATATATATATATATAATGAAATCAACAGATTTTCGTACTAAAAAGGGTTGATTTTTGCACAAAAAATAGGCTCCAGAAGCTGTAATTTTAGCATCTATATTTTTGCCTTTTGTCACCAATCAGCGAGTACGCGCTAGTTTTAGAATTGCTTTGAGAATTCACAAACGACAATATTGAACTTGCCACGAAAAATTTTAAGTTTTAAACCTCTAAATAGTTTAAGAAATCTTTTCCCTCTTTGATTGTTAAAAATACATTTTTTAGCCAATTAGGATCATAGACAAATCACCAACTTTTATTAAAATCTAATTTCGAGCCAACCACAATCTTATAAATAAGCGAGGAAATAAATAGTCTTCTGTAGATACGGAATTATTCTGGACTTACTCAAAAACTTTCCGTATATTTTTTGAGTAAAAATCCACATTATTTCCTTCAAGTTTGTATTTAATTTCAATATCGTTTAATTATCTTAAACTGAATGAATATATTATTGTTTACATTGATCTACTGATACAGCTATAACAAATCTCTTCGCTTGCAGATGAAAAATTTCAATTGCAGTCTTTTTCATGCAAACGCATAAATATATTTTCCCCACGACATAGTGACAAACACAGATTTTTTTCCACATACAAAATATGTCCACTTTGATTTAGGGTAACAAAAACAACTATATTTTATGCATGAATCTTCATTTTGTCTCTTAATAATATTTACATTCTGAATAATATTATCTTTTCTTACAAGAAAGTCTTTGTAATTTGTGTTTTTTCAACAAACTTTTCACTCAATTTAAAGAAATGATTTCTTTTTAATTTGTCGATCCATGTTTTATTTGATCATTTCCACCTTTGCCCAGTACGATAGATAGATAGATAGATAGATAGATAGATAGCATAAACGCACACCTACGTGTATTTTCACGTGCCTACTAATATATATACGTACTTTTGAAAAATCTTCGACACCCTATTTTAAAAAACAAAAATTAAAAAATACTTTTAAGTTCTATTCCTTTGTATAATATTTTTCTTTGCATATAACCCATCTTTGTGCAATATTTCTTCCAAAAATATTTTGAAGCATTGTTCATGTACCTACTCGAAATAACTCACGGGCATGGGGCGGGGGCATCCCGCCTTGACTGTCCCAACACCGCTGTCTGTCTGTCTCTCTCTCTCTCTCTCTCTCTCTCTCTCTCTCTCTCTCTCTCTCTCTCTCTCTCTCACACACTCAGCGTGTATATATATATATATATATACCAAGACGCCCAGTAATCAAAATCGAGAATACGTCGACTAAATCTCTTGTAGACAAATAAACCTCGCTACTCTAAAAGAGATACCCGATCGACAATTACTACCAAAAGAGAGAAAATATGTTGCCCTTATGACTGACAAGAGCCATTAATTTCTTCTTTTTATTGGGGGGAGGGTCATATGACATTACTGTTATTTAAATGGTGCTGAAAGTGCAGGGTGGGGCGATAAGATGTCAATTGTATTCTTCCTTGATACTGGTTGTCTTTTTTTGAAATCAGCGGGTAAAAATTCCGACACTGACCCTAAGACCAGAACTTATTTTCACTTCCTGAGACGGGATCGGTTTTTATATCCATTGCCGGACTGGTATAATTCTTTTGAATCTTCTTGAAAACTCCAGAACATTCGAGAAACAGGAAGTGCATGACCATTTCCCGTTTCTTTTTTTCTTTTTTTGCGAGTATTACATCGATCCCATCTCTGCTCTGTGGTGGGGATCAAATTGCAAAATGATTCCATGCGACTAGAACTCACCAGAGCCCACAAGAAAAAAATTGCTAATAATTTTTTTCTTTTAAATCACCTTCTATATATATATATATATATATATGGGGAAATGGTAGATTTTGGTGAATATGACAATATTTCCCTCTTTTTCACTAAAATTAATCAACATCTGTCTTGTAAAATCTCTGATGAACTCTGATACACTTGATGGCACCTAACCTTGACCATCAACCCAGATGGTCAATGTTAAAACCAATTACCAGTACCACCATCACTGAAGCCTATATCTATCCCCTACTTTTCTTTCCTTGTCTGTCTCTTGTCTTTTGACCCTTTTTCTCCTTTATAACTTTTTTACATTTTCTCCATTATTTTATCTATTTTCCTCAATTGCTAAAATGTTGAAAAACTCAACAAATTTTTAATCTGAAGTTCTTCTTTAAAAAAAGAACGAAATATTACAACTAAACCCGTTATAAGTGTTTGATTTATCCTCTATTCCACTTATTTTTATCAAATATATATATACTTTTTTTTCTTAAACTAAAATCCATGCAAATACTCCGTTACGCTACATTCATTCCTATAGTCGTTCCTATCAGTAGTCCTTAAATAAATTTGATCAAGTAAGTAGCCTGTTTGAGGGCCAAGGACAACGGACGATTTAATCGCAATAGGTACAAAAGAAATCTGTTCGAAAGCGATCGGTACCCAAGCTGGTTTACGATCCTCATCCTGTCAGGCAATGATGTCTGGATCCATCGTCGATTAAATCAAGTTACCCAAAGAGAATTCATCACTGAAGGTACTATTTACCAACCCCTCCGCTCGGGCAGGATATGACACAAGGTCAATTTTTAAGCGGAGTTTAACAGGTTTGAATTCAGAGTTTTCCTTCTCCTAGACTAGTTGCCTCAACAAGGCTGAAGAACCTAGTCCGTCCTACTATTTACCCATAGCTGGAGGGAGAATAAGGGGGTTCATACCTTTCCCAAGGGTATTTGCCCGAAATTGAACATAATAGCGCGACTGGAGTACGAACTCGCGTACTACGATTCCGCAGTTCATCGCTTTAACCATTACACCACGAGGACACCTTCATCACTGAAGGTAGCATCTCATAAAAGAGATTTTTCACTTCAGAACACACAAAAAAAAAACTTTTATACCATCTGGTCTCCTCTCCTTTTGATTCAATCTCGCTAGTTTCAGTTACTACGTCAGATATGACGTATTTATACCTTTTTGATTTTAAAAAGTGATTTATACACAGCATTTATTCTAGCTCGAACTGCGCATGGGCGTCGGCTGATCAGACTGAGGGTGTTTAAAAGTCGAAACAATCACAGCTTTAAACGGGTTACAGCTTACGCATTTCGATTTGCTAGATTCATTTTTTTATCTATAGCCAGACAATGCAGTTAGCAAGCTAGTCTCGCAAGTCATTAGTTCTGAGTAGTGAACACGATCCTCACTGCGTGCCCCTATAGAATAAAAACAATAAAAGACAGTCATGTGCTATGATCTACTCTCATGGAGATATGGATAAATATCACCTTCACGAGAAGGTCTATTGTGTAACGTGGATTTAACACAAAGATTTTATTTCGATTTGCCCAATTCAGGAAAAGTGACGGCCGACGCCCTTAGAACAGCCGTTTACGTGATTCAGTTGGTTGCTGTTTGTTTATTTTTGTGGTTGGTTGGTTGGTTTTGCTTGTTTGTTTCACTTTTATTTATTTTTGCTTTTTTTTTTTTGCTTGTTTGTGTTTTGATCAGAATTGGTTTTATTGTTTTTTTGCGCACTTGCTTTACGGAAATTGTCGGATTAAACTAATAAAATATCTCATGGAATCATTATTAAAGAGAATGAGATTGATAATGCTCCCATCTCCGTTCCTTTACGCTTCAAAGTTAAACATTAATCCTGACTTTATCAGAAGTTATATTTATCTTCGATTGTCAAGAATTATTTATATATCTATATATATCGTAAATACAGAGTCCATACGATCATCAAACCAAGACAGTCAACAAGCACCATTGACTTTATATCTACACTCTCCTAACTTTGATCTACATATGCTTTTTCACCGATATTGAGTGCTCATTATATCCATGAATATATCAAACTATAACATTATATATATATATATATATATATATATATATTGTGTTGAGTTATGAATAAAAGATGATCAATAAGATTGATCACTTTATAAGGAAAGATACAAGTGTTCAGGATAAGAACAAACCAACTAAAAAGGTGTGTTTTTTTTATTATCTTTCGTGCGTGTAAATATGTACACTTGTTTATATATATATATATAAAGTGTACGAGAACCATATCTTTACCAGAAGTAAAACGGATTACTTGAGAGCCAAAGACTAGAAAAAAATATTCATTAAATTCTATTAGAGTTTGTGTTGTTAACAAATCACATAAACGATTGTTGTTGCTGTCGTCGTTGCTGTTATTGTTATCATTTACTCTTCACGGGTTTTTCACACCAGTCATGGCCCTCACAGATGTCTGAGTGACAGCAGGTTTCCAGGACTCTTCTGAGTATTCGAGCCAATTTTAACAATGCTTTGATCTGGATAGTCTCGATTCTTCCATTGATTTCCAATTCCTCCAGTCCTTCATCCAAACATTTGAGGACCGTTCCAAGCGTATCAGCTACGATTAGTACCACTGTCACCCTTATCTCATACAGCTTTTTTAGTTCTCTGACAAGGTCTAAGTAGTTTTCTATCTTTTCGTTTTCTTTTTATTTTCACTTTGTGATCTGCTGGGACAACAAAATCCACAAGGTGACAAGTTCCCTTTTTTTTCTTCTTTTGTTAATCAAAACTAGGTCTGGTCTTCTGGACCGGATTAGGTGATTCGTTTCTATCTCAAAATCTTAGTAAATGTTATGCGTTTCATTCTCTAGGACGGATTTTAGTTTGTACATATACTATTTGGTAGTATGGTCAAATTTTAGTTTCTTGCTCAATTCCCAGTGAATCACCTTTCCCACCCAATCATGCCTTGTCTTGTACTCCTTCTGTGCTAGTTTGCTGAATTCCTCTATTATGCGATTAACCGTTTCATCTCCACTCGACCTGGGATTGAAGCCTGGTCTCCCAGACCATTGGCGAACCTTCTACTCATTAGACCATGTTCGCCAATGGTCCCGAAAACCAGGGTTCAATCCCAAAGACTCAAAAAATAGTACTTGATCCAGCCTTGCTTAACACTCAGCATCATAAGGTACGCATTAAGGGTAAAGTCAAGCAATCTATGGAAAGGAGTAGCCCCCTCCTCTAGACCTCGGTGTAGTAGCTATTGAAAAAGAAGCTTTCGGGTTATCCTTGACCGCGGTCACCAACTTTACTTTATATGACCTGCCCATTGGCTTAGTGGTAGAGTGTTCGCCAATGGCCCGGAAGACCGGACTTCAATCTCAGGTCGAGTCATACCAAAGACTGAAAAAGTAATACTTAATCCTATTTACCAACCCCTCCGCACGGGTAGGATATGACACAAGGTCAATTTTTAAGCGGAGTTTAACAGGTTTGAATTCAGAGTTTTCCTTGTCCTAGACTAGTTGCCTCACCAAGGCTGAAGAACCCAGTCTGTCCTACTATTTACCTATAGCTGGAGGGAGAATAATTGGATAAATACCTTTCACAGGGGTATTAGTGCTATGTGAAATGCAACCAGTCTCGTCCAGGATTTGAACTCGTGTCGCAGTGTCCATTTCCTACGATGACAACAATTACACCACGGGCACCTCCAAAAAAGTAGTACTTAATACCTCCTTGCTTAACACTCAGTATTATAAGGTACTTTTCAAGGGTAAAGTGGAGCAATCAAGGGAATGGTGAAGTGCCCTTCCCTACACCTCGGCGTAGTAGCTATTGGAAAGAGAGCCTTCGGGTCACCCTCGACTACGGTCGTCAACTTTCCTTTTGCTTTATCATAATTGGTCCTTATTGCATTGTTTTGTGCTGCTATTGAAAGAGATTCATTTTTTCTCTAGATTTCCTTTTCTCAGTCATGTCGATGTCTTCTCGTGTGTACTCTCGCCAGTGAGTCGCTTGAAATATCTGTACAATTGTTTTTTTCCCGTTTCTATTTTCTAGTTTTGATTGTTTTTCTGTCTGTTCTTAAGTTACCATTGCTGTTACTAACTGGTATAATTAGACTTTCTTTGGTATTTTTAATGTACTTCTCGAGTCCTTGTATTGATGCATCTACGCAATCCTTAATAGTGGCGAGTTTTCTTGACACATATAATCTGTCTATGTCATCTCTCGGATGGATGTAAAACCTTGTACAGAGTCTATTACTATTATTGTTATACTCTTTTGAGATTTTTTCACACTAACGTTAGCTAATGGTTTCTCACGGGAGTTTGAGTGACCGCAAGTCTCCTCAAGTCACCAGAACTCTTCTCCGTATTGTGACCGATCTTAATAGTGCTGTAGTCCAGGTCTCTTCTTGTCCTCTTATTTCTAAGTCTTCCCGTCCCTTTACCAACCCTTTGGGTATTGTTCCAAGTGCACCAATTATAATTGGTATCACCGTCACTCTCATATTCCATAGTTTTTTAGTTTTCAAGCTAGGTCTAAGTACATATCTCTCTTTTCGCTTTCTTTCAATTTTACTCTGTGGTCTGCCAGGACGGCAAGGTCCACTATTCGGCAGGTTCTCTTTTTTTCGTTGACTATCACTAGGTCTGGTCGTTTGATCGAGATAAGGCGATCTGTTTGCATCTTAAAATCCCAGAGAACTTTGTGCGTCTCATTCTCCCGGACGGATAGCGGGTTGTGCATATACTATTTGTTCGTATGGTCAAATTATCATTATCTATTAATATATTAAAGAAAAAAGCAATTATTCTTGTCTTACAATTGTTTTTTTATTTTTTATACCCACCATGGCTTTATTCTTCAATAGATAGATAGATTGCCCTGCTCTTCAAAATACATTGTGTGTGTGTGTGTGTGTGTGTGTGTGTGTGTGTGTGTGTGTGTGTGTGTGTGTGTGTGTGTGTGATCAGCGAGAGTAAACAAGATAGTTGGGCACATAGCAACATACATAAAGAGTACATAGGAAAAATATGTTGAAGAACAACTTTTAATAAATGAAAGAAAAGTAAGTAAACAGACACATAATAATAGAATACATTTGGCAACACAAATATGCACAATCATTAATACTGACAATTTTAACTAGCTTTATCCTTTATTTTGAGTCTCGTTGCTTTTTATTACTGCTCACTCGGATCACCACTTCTACGACAATGAGGGAGAGCGCACACCAGAAACAGGAATTAGCTCCTAATGAAACTCAAACTTGCGTCCCGTAAAGAGAGAAGCCTGTTCCTAGATAAAGATAATAAATGATATACAAATACCTATGCACAGAAAATATTACAAAGAAAAAGGGAAGGGTAAACTAGACATAAACAAAAAGTTAAGTAGTTTACGTGGAACACCTAGTTATAGAGCTGTGTGGCTTCGTTTTCACTTGACGACAAAGCAAGTTCGTGGCATCACTCACCGTAAAGAATAAAAGATAAATGAATTATAAACAGTGACAAATAACCTGAGTATTCTGCTATTTAGGTAAGAAATTTACGGAGGTTTCCACAGATTGACGAACAGAATTCAATCATTTGACTTAAGAATTTATGTTTATCTATTTAATTCATTTTTTTAATATTTAATTCGTATAAGGACGCAATGAGCAAAAGTAAGTTATATCTACAGTCCAAACTAGTGTGTTTTGCACGGTTACAGCGAATTATCCACTGGAATGTGTGTTTGTTTATAATTTTGTTTCTCCTAATGTAAGCTTATTTTCGCTGCAAACTTATTGCATCTTTGCGTAAACACGTCCGTGTATTTGCTCTAAATGCTGTGTAAATTTTGTGTTTTAAGACATAATACAAACTGTATAAATTCTTACATCTAATCAGAACGAACCGGAGAAAAGATGAACAAATACTGAAATTCGGTGAAATTTAGCAGCTGGAAATTCTAAAATGTCAGTGTGGATTATACGAGAATTATTTTTCCAGAATTTTGTGGTTCGAAGTTGGGGATGCGTATTATGTATGACAGCCAGTCATAAACAAATAATTACGGTACTCAATCGGCTGTATGAATCTCACTGCATACCACACTGTATTTTATTTTATTTCATTTTATTTTTTCACACTAGCCAGATAAATAATGGTTTGATTTGGTTTCTTTGTTCAATGGTATATCAACCTTCACAGATAATTTGATGCCAAAGGCATCCTTGTAAAAGAACAATTGTGGTACTATTTAACACGTAGATGTGGGGATAATGGGGGTTCATGCCTTTCCTAAAGGTACTAGTTCGAAAGTGAACTGAATAGAACGACTGAAGTACGAACTCACTATACCGCTACGTTAGCTGCTACGCTAAGGGACTCCCCCACCACCCAAAATGAGTAAAATGAAGGGATTTAGTCGAACACTATAAGTATAAGATACAGGATGCATGACGCAACGGGTATGGCTGTTCGGTTAAAGAAATTCACAGAGAAATCTGGCGGTTGCAGGTTCGATCCTGACTACAGGTAAAAAATTACAAGGAATACTTACAATAGTTGACATTTGTACCCGGTTATGGTTAACGGAATTAGAACAATCTAACCTCGTGGATTAAATAAAGGGTTCGTGTAGGCTCCTGAGTTCAACAAAAAAACATCAGAAGAAGGCTAAAGAACACATTGGCTGAAACGTTGTGAAAATTACCATAAAGATGAAGACAGTTGTCCGACTACTCAAAATGATGAAAACACCAAATTCAGTAAACTTGTTCAGAGAGAATCTCCCCCTCCCAAAAGAAATATATATGTATACAAACACACATATACATATATGGTGTTCGTTGTGTAATGGTTATTATCGTTGGAAATTGACACGGTGACCAGAGTTCAAATCCTGGACATGGCTGTTTGACTTTCTCATAGCGCTAATACCCAACTATTCTCCCGCCAGCTATGGGTAAATAATAGAGCGGACTAGGCTCTTTAACCTTGGTATGGCAACTAGTCTAGGAGAAGGAAAACTCTAAATTCGAACCAGTTAAACTCCACTTAAAAATGACTTTCTCGTACGGAGGGGTTAGCTAAACACATATATGCATACGTATAAATGCAACAAGCTACATACCATATTTACCCAACCCCTCCGCTCGGGCAGGATATGACACAAGGTCAATTTTTTTAAGCGGAGTTTAACAGGTTTGAATTCAGAGTTTTCCTTCTCCTAGACTAGTTGCCTTACCAAGACTGAAGAACCCAGTCTGCCCTACTAGTTACCCATAGCTGGAGGGAGAATAATTGGATTCATACATTTCCCAAGGGTATTAGTGCTATGTGAAATGCAATCAGTCTCGTCCAGGATTTGAACTCGTATCACCGTGTCCATTTCCTACGACGATAACCATTACACCACGGGCACCTCCAAATAAGCTACATACGGGCAGTTAGATAATTAGAACATTACGTAATCTATTTAAATGCATACTTACATAAGTTTACACAGCAATGAATAAACCAACAAAAAATTTATTTTATAGATACTGCTATTGACATGCGAGAGATTTCTATTCTTATATATCTTTTTTCTTTTCTAATCTTTTTTTCTTTCTATGGTGTGGGTTTACGTTCACTTCCGAACTAATATCCTGATCCCTCTAGCTATGGGTTACATAGTATCACTGCTGTAATTTGACAAGCATAGCATTGAATAATCCACTAAAGTTGATATGCCATTAAACAAAGAAATCAAACCAACATTAACCTTAAAATGCATATATATATACATACACACTTACATATACTCGTTTTAATAACGTGGATATCATCAAATATAATCAAATATGGTCATTCAAATGCACCCCTCCCGCCGGGCGAGTTGAGTACTCGCACAAAGAAATTACCGATTGCTACTCGTATAATGCAAAGCTCTTCTTATAAACTGAACACTCGGTAGCCGTAAAGTGTTTATATGTAAACAAAAATAAGTGATACATATACGTTAAAATCCCTTCATTACAGTGAGTTTCCCTGTGGCTTTGTGGTAGAATACCCGGCTGGCGTAAAGTCAACCAGGTTTCCACCCCAGTGTCAAGCATCTCGCGTCTCTAGCCACAGTGAGGAGTTTTGATCTAACGAAACAGTGTCTGTAGATGACAGTATGACCAAATAGAACCTATCTACAACAGCTCTGTTCTGATACAGGATGTAGCATGGAATACCTGCCGGGAGCGATGGACGATAGAGACGAGTCGAGAGAGAGGGTCAGGGAAAACCGTGCCATGCCACGACATGATGATATATATATATATATATAACGGATAAATGTCGTTTATATACTAGGGGCATTCAAAATGTCAAAAGCCTTGCCCAGGAAGAAAAGCCACAGCTGAACATTACTGTTATAACAAACACGCTACAAATTTCAATAAAGGGAGAAAAATTAATTCAGATTTTTTTTTCTTAGTTTCTGTGCAGATGAGGCCCATTACAAAGTATGAGTTGTGCTGCAAATCTAAAATCTGGGAGAAGCTTAGAATTATTTGAACGACCCTTGTATATACATAAAGATGCAGATTAATGTAAATCCTTTAAAGTGTGCATTTCCATAAATTATATATCATAGTATTTTTAAAACACACACACACACATATATATATATATATGTATATATATGTGTGTGTGTGTGTATGTGTGTGTGTGTGTGTGTGTGTGTGTGTCTTATGTTTTTCATGTTACTAACAAATAAAATACAAAAGAAACACCCTGATACAAGATTTAAAGTATACAAAAAGAAAAAAAATGTTGACATAAATGTACAGTTTGATATATATAACAGTATAACAAAGTCTGAGCCTCTGCCGTAAAATACTAGGAAGTGCTCAATACAAAATGAAATAAAAATTCCAAACCCAAATTGTAATATTCAAAGCGGATATAATCTACGAGTCACGTAACACCAATTAGTTCGTTAGTCGGTAAATTAATTGTATTTTATAACATAATAACCCTTGTTGGTTATTCAATACTTAACTCTGTTTAAACACACACACGTATATATATATATATATATATATATTGTCATCCACAAAAAGACTGTTTCGTTGTATAACAACTCTTCAGTGTAGTTAGACACGTAGAACGCTTCAAGCTGGGATCAAAACCCGCCTAACCTCACGTTAGACTTTGTATCATACCGCTCACCCACAGGCGACATGCGTCAACTCGGGAATTATCAAGCACTATGTCGTAGGTTTCGTACGAACAATGCCCAGTCGGCTGGAGCTGTAGAAGACACCGATTGCAGAGAGGTAAGACGAGTGTCTCAGATAGGACAACTTGGAGACTGGCGCTTCATTGCCATCGCTCCCTGGTCCACTCTGACACACAGTGGTAGTTCCTGATAGGGTCCTATCAATGGGTCAAATAGTACTGTTTGACATTGAACCGTGTCCAAAAAAATGACTTATGCTAAATTAAATTGTTAGAACAGTTTGATCATTCAACTGCGTGTAAATAAATGACTGATATTTAATTGAATTGTTAATGATATATAGCACTGATGTAATGGTTATCGTCCTAGGAAATGGACACGGCGACACGAGTTCAAATCCTGGACGAGACTGCATTTCACATAGCACTAATACCCTTGGGAAAGGTATGAATCCAATTATTCTCCCTCCAGCTATGGGTAAATAGTAGGGCAGACTAGGTTCTTCAGCCTTGGTGAGGCAACTAGTCTAGTAGAGGGAAAACTCTGAATTCAAACCAGTTAAACTCCGCTTAAAAATTGACCTTGTGTCATATCCTGCCCGAGTGGAGGAGTTGGTAAATATGTACACAGCAATACTCTGAACCATTTAACAGTATGCAAACAAATGGTTAATAGTAATTAGAATTATTCGAGTTAGATTGAAATACTTGAAACCATCAAACTGTATAAAAAAATGAGCTCAGGCTCATTTAAAAATGTTATCAACAAAATGTGTTTACAAATTATATTTAATAGATATGTATAAAGAGGATTTGGTATTAAATAACCAACAACAGTTCGTATGCCACAAAACCAAACCAAACCAAAAGAATTGCTTGAAGATAATTTTTAAACGAGTCAGACATAATTTATTCGCCCACGGTTAAATGGATTCAAGTATTGCAATTTACACTCGTAATTCTATTCACATTATTTATTCGTTTGCAAATGGTTAAATAGTTTCAAGTATTGCTAAGTACAATACTAATAATCAAATATAACCTCCGTTATTTGTTTGCACACAATTAAATGGTTTCATGTACAGTAAATAATAAAATAGTTTTATTTGACGCCATGACGGGACCCTATCAAGTACTAATATCTCTGGTCCACTAGTACTTTGGAGTAATGTCAATGAAGAAGTACTCCACATTCCTTAAAGCTCCAGGACTTGAGCCTTTATAACAGATGCTGTTTAGTGTCAGATCCAAGACACTCATTGATGAGTAAGGGTATTACCCTTCTGCGGAGATGCAGTCGGTGTATTCTACAGCCCCAGCCACCTGGGCCGACGTAACACCGAGTTTTATCTACAGAATGACCCAGTCGGCTGGGGCTGCAGAATATACCGACTGCATCTCTGCTGAGGGGTAAAACTCCTCCAACGAGTGTTCTGATATGACGCTAAATAATCTGAGGGAGAGGCTTCAGTAATGCTGGAGCTTTGGGGATGCGGAGTATCCCGTCATTGAAATTCCTCCCAGATCTACTCTGGCCCGGAGCGGTAGCATCTGATAGGGTCCTATCTATAGGTCAAATAGAACTGTTTGACGTTTAAACTGAGTGTAAACGAATGCCATGCTAAATCGAATTGTTTGAAATAGAACTGTTCGATCATTTAAGTGTTTGTAAACAAATGACTGATGTTTAATTGAATTGTTAGAGATACATAGCAATACTTGGAAATATTTAACTTTGTTGACTTATGTTTACAAATCATATATATTTAATGTATATGCATAAAGACGATTTGGCATTAAATAACCTACAGTGGTTCATATACCATAATACCAACAAAACAAAACCTAAAAAGGTGAGATGTAAATTGTTTTTAAATTTTATACTTCTCCGCCGGCCAACATTTGAGCGCTTAATTCGTCCAATTTTTTATGATTGGTTGTTTTTATTTATTTATTAAATACACACACACACACACACACACACATGTATATAAGTATCTGTATGTTTGTTTGTGGATTTTATTTCTCTCTTATTCTCCTATCTATCTATCTATCTACACACACACAGACACACTCACACACACACGTACACACGTATATATATAAAGGTTCATGCTTATATGCATATGTGTGTGTGTGTGTGTGTGTGTATGTGTGCGTGTGTATCTGTATATTTGTTTTTGTGCTTCTTATTTCTCTCTTATTCCCTTATATATGTGTATTTTTATCAATCTATCAATCTGTCTCTTTACACACACACACACACACACACACACACACACACATACGTATATATATATATATATATATGTGTGTGTGTGTGTGTGTGTGTGTGTGTGTGCGTGTGTGTAAAGCTTCAGGCTAATATATATATATAACAATAATTGCATGTAAGAAAAGTGAGTAAAGTAAAGTTGACAACCTTAGTTGAAAGTGACCCGAAGGCTCCTTTTTCAAAAGCTACCACACCGAGGTGTAGGGGAGAGCGCTTCTCCATTACCTGGATTGCTCCACTTTACCCTTGATACTTGCTTTATAATCCTGAGTGTTAAGCAAAACAGCATCAAGTACCATTTTTTGAGTCTTTGGTATGACTCGACCTGGGATTGAACCCCAGTTTCCCGGGCCATTTGCGAACACTCTACTCATTAGCCAACGGCCCGGTAGAAGTAAGACAAAGAATTCCTTAAAGTGTTTTAATTCATTTTTTCATTCGAATTTAATAAGAATAAGTTATCCCCATCTTTGAGACATCGAGCACTTTTTTAAATACTGTTTATATATCGACCAAAGTTTGGATAGCGTAGACACAGAGTCCATGGTACTTGTCTGTTACTCTTCATGATTGCACAGGCGAGAAACTGATAGTGAGCATGAGATGTTGACTCTGTGTGTAGGTAATCCAAGCTTAGTGGGGAGTGTCCTCGTGGTGTAATGTTTAAAGCGATGGACTGCGGAATCGTAGTACGCGAGTTCGTACTCCAGTCGCGCTATTGCGTTCACTTTCGGACAAATACCCTTGGGAAAGGTATGAACCCCCTTATCCTTCCAGCTATGGGTTAAATAGTACCACTACTGTTCTTCTAGGAGAATGGATTTGGCATTAAATAACCTAAAAAGAGTTGATATGCCATTAAAAACAAAGAAACCAAACCAAACCAATCTAAGCTTAGATCAACATATGCTCTTTCACCAAGATAGAGGTCTCTTCCTTTATAAATATAGTAAATTACATATATTAATAATGTACATATTTCTTTTTTAAGTAGAGGAATTATATTGTGAATTGCCAAATCAACTAGTTCAATCCCCCTGGGAAGACGTGGCTCTGGAGGTGACCGTGTCCTCTGTAAAGAGTACGGATGTAACTTGCAAGACACATTCCGATTGATTGGCCGCGCAATTATCATGATTTGTTGATTACTTATGTGCGATGTAGACAAGTGGCTCAGTGGTAGAGTTTCCGGTCTGCATTCTGTGGTCGCAGGTTCGATCTCCAGTGAGAAGATCACGGTATACACTGCTGATGAAACCTAATAAGGTCGAAACAGGTTTCCACGGTTTCCGTATGTCACGCGCATATGTTCGCCGGATTTTCAACTCATGGGAATTCAATTCACAATATATCAATTATATATATATATCAAAATTCTTCAGCATGCTTATTGCCTCCAAATGAAAAATGCTAATTTTACACAACAATATTTGTTTTTCAACATAATCTCCTTCGTCGTTAATACAGCACATTCAACACATTTCCATAGATAACTTATATCAAACATTATACGGTAAAACCCCAGATTAAATATTACTCCAATGTCAGGCTACTGTCTTTTTGATATTACCCCGGATGTATTAAGCGGCATATAGAAAAAATTTAATAGTGAATATAAATAGTAGTAATAGTAGTCTATATAGCCGATATGTGTATATATATATATATATATATATATATATATATATATATATAATGAACCACGCTTCGTTGCGCTCACGTATCAGCTATGTCGTTCTTTACTGACAAACATTTAAACAGAAAACTCAGCACAGTTAATCACAAATGTCTTGCGTACCCGCCAAAAGGTTAGAGAATGGTACGCCTACTATACTAGTCTAACCCCACGGGGCATCTGATCTAGGAAGATACTCGGGTAACGTTTATTCCACGTATACCTGGGTGGCATTGTGCCGTCCACTTCCGTAAGAGAGACACAAACTGGGCCTACGCAGTTATATGCCACATAAAAGTTAAGTTTCTCTTTGCTTGGGAGCGTCGGCCAAACAAACAGAGCAGACGTGAAAAGAATGACGAGAGGGTGGGGTCAGCCATTTCTATTAAAGGCGTTATCTTTCATCTCTCTCGTTGGTAACCTCATTAGAAATCAGTCATAGAGCTGATTTTAAACGCAACACTACTGCAACATTATTATTATTATATTTTTATTCCTTTGAGAATTTTTCACACGAGTGTTAGTTGATGGTTTCTTCCTGGAGTTTGAGTGACAACAAGTCTCCTCAAATCTCTCGGACTCTTTTCAATATTCTTGCCTATCTTAATAATGTTGTTGTCTGAACAATCTCAACTTGTCCTCTTATTTCCAAGTCTTCCAGTCCTTTTACCAATCCTTTGGAGATTATTCTGAGTGCACCAATTACAATTGGTATCACCGTCATTTTCATGTTCTATAATGTTTTTAATTCCCTAGCAAATTCTAGGTACTGATTATTATTATTATTATCATTATTATTATTATTTTACTCAATGAGAGATTTTCACACCAGCGGTAGCTGATGGTCTTTCACTGGAGTCTTAGTGACAGCAAGTCTTAAGTCTCCAGGACTTTTCTCAGCATTCTGGCCTATCTTAAAAATGTTGTGGTTTGGATGATCACGATTCGTCCTCCAGTTTCCAATAGTTTCTGCCCTCTTTCTATGTCTTTGGGGACCGTTCCAAGCGCGCCATCTACAATTAGACTCATTGTTACCCTCATGTTCCACAGGTTTCTTAGTTCTCTGGCAAGGTCCTAGTACTTGTCTCTCTTTTCGCATTTTTTATTGGGCGGGGGGATTTTCACTTTGTGATTGGTTGGAACGGCAAAATTCACACTATGCCAGTTTTCTCGTTTTTTTCTTTTCTTTGTTTTGTTTTGTTTTGTTTGTGTTGTTGTTGTTGTTGTTTTTTTAATTTTTTGTTGTTTTTTGTTTGTTTGTTTGGGGGTTTTTTTTTTGTTTTTTTTTTTTTTGTTTTTTGTTAATTATCGCTAGGTCTGGTTTTCTGTCTGGGATTTGGTGATCTGTTTGTATCTCAAAATCACAGAGAATTATTATAATTATTTTACTTTCAGCAAGTTTTTCACATTGGTGTCATTGGGCCACTGAATGAAACTAAAAGAAAACAAAAAGGTAGACCAATACTTGAATCCTACCCGGGAACTTTCAGTTTTCTGGCTGCGGAACATGGTTGGTTGGTTGGTTGGTTTTATGGCATATCAAACTTTGTAGGTTATTTAATGACAAATCCATTTTATACAAATAATCAGTTCTATTTCAAACACTTCAGTTTAGCATAAGTAAACAGTTTAATTGTCAAAAACATTTCTATTTCTAGCTATTCAGTTTATTTAAACAAATCTAATCAAAACAATTCAGTTTAGTAAAAGTATAGATTTTGTTTACACATAGTTAAATGTCAAAACAGTTCTATATCAAACAATTCAGTTTAGCGTAAGTACAGTTTCAATGTCAAAAACAGTTCTATTTCAAATAATTCAGTTTAGCATAAGTAAACAGTTTAATTGTCAAAAACATTTCTACTTCAAGCTATTCAATTTAGTCAAACAGTCCATTTAAAACAATTCAGTTTAGTACAAAAATAGTTTTTGTCCATACACATTTAAATGTCAAAGCAGTTCTATTTCAAACTATTCAGTTTAGCATAAGTACGCAGTTTAGTTCTATTCAGCCCATAGATTGGGCCCTATCACGTGCTCCCACTCCAGGCCAGAATGGGCAGAATATGAAGCTTAAGGTTATACCAATCCTAGTTGGTGTCCTTGGAACAGTCTCAAAAACCATGGGAGAATTGGAGATCAGAGGAAGAATTGAGACCATCCAGACCACAGCACTGTTAAAATCAGATAGAATGCTTAGAAGAGTCCAGTTGACTTGAAGTGACTTGCTGTCACTTGGACTTCAATGAAAAAAAAACGCCAGTTCGAAATGGTATGAACAACTCGCATAGATAGATAGATAGATTCTGTAACTTTTTTACACCAGCTTCATCCCGAGCCTCTCTTCAAAGTCTGTCGCTACCGCCATAGGACATTTTGAAAGTAAGCAATGGAAGAAGAGAGATTGTACTTAAAGTTTGTTTTGGGTTATCCATGGTATCACGTGATCCTCTGGCGTACGCACCTGGCAACTTCAGGACAGATTCGGTATTAGGGGTAGGTGGGGGTAATGCAAAAGACCGGGGTCTTAAAGACGTCGCAGCCATCTTCCGTCTACCTAACCTATTTTTGGAACTTGTTCATTTTCTGCTTGAGTCACCGTTGAAGGTCTTCAATTGTGCCTCTTTAGTCAATTTTTCCGTTGTCCTGGGTGTCCCAGTATTCATTTGGGATAAGCATCATTTGTGATGAGATTAGATCAACTGGACATTGACAGATTATACGCTCAGTCTGTACTGATAAGTCTCACAAGATTTTTTCGTTCTCAGTCTCTAGTACCGCTTACGTGAAATTCTCATGGAAGCTCACAGTATATCAATATTTTACTCCCTGCTTGTTTTTTTTAACGGTAGTTTTTCACTGAAGTCTAAGTGACATAAAATCTCGTCAGGTCTCTACGATACTTCGAGATGTTCTAGCTAATCTTAACAGTTCAATGATCTGGATAGTTCCGATTTTTCCTTTGATTTTCAGCATGCCAAACCTCTTTTTCAAGCCTTATTATTATTATTAGTTGGTTGGTTGGTTGGTTTTATGGCATGTTGGGTTATTTTATACCAAGGTCAGTTTAACAATGATGGTCTTCAATTATATCCGTTCAAAATGTATTTTTAAATAATTTTTTACAAGTAAAAACACTTCCTTATCTCAAAGCACACCCACAGTTTTTCAGAAGACACCTGGCGTTCGCGCTGGGTGAGTGCCATTGTGTTAACCGCCTGGTCCCAGTGAGCCTTTCCCCTATGGAATACAGGCTTAGCAGGGCTGAGTTCGTCGCTTGGTGCCTAAAGCACCCAAAAAATTAGGAATACCGATGGAATCAAGTATTTTTGTAAGGGTCGATTAGTGCATGCTCCCCGCGATAAAATGACCTTATGTCAAATTCAACCGGGGAGTGGGGATGTTGGTTAAATATCAAACTCTTCATTATCTCAATGTGATTCAGAGTCGATCTGGGAGTAATGGTAATGAAGGGGTAACTCCACACTTTCCAAAGCTTCAGAACTGATCAACAGGTGCGGTTTAATATCATATCCAAGACGCGCTTTTTTCGTTAAATCAGAACTAAACAATCAGAAACAAGAAAATAGATAGAAAGTTGGGGAAAATAAAATCGAATTACGACAGAAGATTTGTAAAGACGTAAGTGGTATGTCAAAAGAGAGGTAAGAATCATATGAAAACAAAAGAGAGGTAAGAATGATGAAAACAAAAGAGAGGTCAGTATCATATGAAAACAAAGGAAAGGTAAGAATTACAGGAAAATAAAACAGGTAACTTTACTTTGCTTTGCCTTGGTTTTTGGCATTTCAACCATTTATTTAATGCCAAATTCATTTTTATACTTATAAACAGATCTATTTCAATTCAGTTTAGCATAAGTACACAGTTTAGTTCTATTTGACCCATAGGACCCTATCAGGTGCTACCACTCCAGACCAGAGTGGACCTGAGAACGATGGCTATTAAGGGTTACTCCGCATTCCCCAAAGCTCCAGCATTCTGGAACCTCACTATCAAGTTGTTTAGGACACTAAGTAGGGGATTCTTACCCCTTTGCAGAGATGCAGTCGGTGTATTCCGTAGCCAAAGCCGACTGGGGCAAAAACAGAGGTAAGATTCATATGAAAACAAATTAAGTTGAGACAGGAAAAGAGAATGGAGTACGAAAAAAGCGAGTTAACACAGAACTGATTAATTATTTTTAACTAAATGTCAACCTGTCTTGAAGTTAGGGAATTGCGTTCAAAGTACGCTCATATTCGCATTTTTGTGTTATGGTTTCTTAAGACTTTTTTACTCAGTTCTATTGAATAATTCTTAGACAGATCTATTGAATCCATAAATAGGAAAACAGATACTACCATTCAAGATCAGAGTGGTCATTGAAGTAATAACAATGAAGGCGTAATGCACACTTCCCAGATAATCACCAGAACAGATTATCATTAAAAAAGAACAAAAGATAGAATGGGGCATAAAGAAAATGAATTCAAAATTAGATACGAATCAAAATGAAATAAAGACTGATGATATGAAAAAAAATAACAGAAAATGTGAAGAAACTAAAATAAAAACATTGCTCAGTCAGCTGGGGCTGTAGAATACACTGACTGCACCTGTACAGAGGGGTAAGACCCCCCCTCCCTAACGAGTGTCCTGATATGACACTAAACAATCTGATGGTGAGGTTACAACAATGAATTATTTGAAATAGAACTGTTTTTCCACATTAAAATTGTATTTACACTTAACTGAATTGTTACATATAACTTCTTGAATAGTTTGAAATAAATGTTTTTGACAATTAAACTGTGTACTTATGCTAAACTGAATTGTTTTAAATAGAACAGATTATTTACATAAAAATGGATTTGGCGTTAAATAACCTACAAAGGTTGATATGCCATAAAACCCACCAAACCAAACCTAAAATAAAAACAATGGAGATCCCAACTATAAATTAAATATTACTACTAGTGTCCTTTTAAAAAGGTTAGTGGGCTGAGCGGGTGATTTTATGGCATATCAACCCTAGTAAGTTATTTAATACCAAATCCTGTTTATACCTACCTACCTACCTACCTACATATATATATATATATATATATATATATATATATATATATATATATATATATATTAAATATAAGATTTGTAAATATAAGATTTGTAAACGAATAGTTAGTAGGTTACATTCTAAAACAGCCAAAGCTCATTTGTTTACACATAGTTAAATGGTTTCAAGTATTACAGTCTATAACTAATAGTTTTATTTGCACATGGTTAAATGGTCGCAAGTTTTGCTATGTAGCAATAACAATTCAATTTAACATCCCTTATTTGTTCGCATACAGTTAAATGGTTTGTTAATGAATAGTTTTCAGTAACATTTTAAACAAAACCAGAGTTCATTTGTTAGTACACAGTTAAGTGGTTTCAAAGTTGGTTGGTTGGGGTTTTGGCATTTAATGCCAAATCCGGTTTAAGCATATATATATATATATATATATATATATATATATATATATATATATATTAAATATATATGGTTTCTAAACAAATTGTTTGTAGGTAACATTTTAAAGAAGCCCTTCTACTAAAATGACTTAAGTATTATATAACCTATGAAGGTTGATATGCCAATCAACAAAGAAACCAAATATACAGAAAGTTCGCCAAAAATGAGTTACGAACTGAATATAATAATAAATAACTAACCTATTCTTCCTTGTATATGGATGTATAACACACACCCCTCCAATTTCTAGCAAACAGTTCAAGAAAATACCCAGTTTTCTTGTACACCATGTAGTACTTTCTGTCGGAGATGAAAGGTCACCAAAATGAGTTCTAAATAAATTTATATTAAGATGAAAAAGTACACGATATACACGGCAGGAAACGGTAAATACATCCTTCTGTGTTGGCTAGATGCATATAAAAAAAAAAAGAGGGGAGGAAAAGTAAGGTTTTCTAATGCTAAAACCTTGCGCAATGACGAAATAAAAAAATAGATTTCAACTTACTTGTGAGCGCATCATTTTTGGCTGCCTGGGACAGCAGACATAAACTCACGATCGACCAAAAACAGTTCCTGTATTCGGCCATCTTTTCTACGCTTTCGATATTCGAGAAGACGAACAACCAAATCACTCCTGCTGCTCTCACAAATATGTTCAATGATAAACCAAGTTAGTTTTTGTTTTACTAATATTTCAATCATTACTATTCCAAGTTGGTGTCTTTGGTATCGAAACTAACGTTGGGTTTGTTCCGAGGGGGTAGGATAGGAAGTTAAACAAAAGACTCCGTCAGGCGAAGAGAAAAAGTCAATTGAGTGTCCCTATTCATTTTTTTTTGTTGTCACGCCTTGCAGGATATGTCTGGGCATGTTTCCCCAGAACTGCCCAATATTTAATCAGTGCTTAATTCAAATACACATACTGTTTTTGCCTACCAGTATCCATTCAGTAGAACGGTGATATTTTTCAACCCATTGTAGCTGTAATTTAGTAAGCTTTTTGCTTAGATATGACACAAGGCCATGTGAATGGAGCACTGAATGAGACTCGAACTAGCTTGCTAACTATTACACCACCAAGCCGCCCTTTTCAACTCATTGTATCAGAGAACAGCGCAAGTGCAACGATTTTATCAATAACGAAAAAGTCAACATTCCATTTTCGTTCCAATATCAATTAAATGAAAGACTGTTCTCCGTTTTTACAGTTTTTCCTGAATTAACCCCTTAAATTCCCTCTCCTAGGGAGAGTGGAATCTGACTCAAAATTGATTGAGGATTTTCTCACGTATATGAAGGTTGTTCCAAGCATTTTTTTTAAAATACAGCCCAGTCAGACGGAGCTATAGACTATACCGACTGGATCTCTGTAGAGGGGTTAGACTTCTTCCCGCCCAATTAGTGTCTTTCATATGACGCTAAGCTTCATTTGATAACGTGGCTCCAGTTCTGGAGCCATGAGAAATATGGAGCACCCCTTCATTGCCATTACTCCCAGGTCCATTCTGACCCGGAGTGGTAATACCTGTTTGAGTACCGTTTATGGGTTAAATGGAACTATTTAAGTATTTACTATACTTTAAACCATTTAACTGTGTGCAAACAAATGAGCTCTGGCTCGTTTAAAAACGTTACTTACAAACTATTTGCTTACAAATTACACACACACACACACACACACACACACACATATCTATCTATCTATATATATATATATATATATATATATAAACGGGATTTGGTATTAAATAACCCACAAGGATTGATACGCCATAAAACAACAACAAACTAAACTAATTTTTTAAATGCTATGTGTACCATGTATGTATTTGCCGAGTCTCTCCACCACAGATAGGATGTGACACAAAGTCAAGTTTTAAGCGGGTTGAAGCTAGTTTAAATTCAAAGTTTTCATTCTCCTAGACTGGTTACCTAACTATAATTTACCCATAGCTGAGGAGAGAACACATGGATTTATGCTTTTCACAAGAGCATCAGCGTGAAGTTAACGCGTAAATAGACTCGTCCAGGATTTGAACTCAGGTCTCCGATTCCATTTACTACGACGATAATCGTTAGGTTGAGCGCGCTTCCTAAATAAGTATGTATTGACCCAACCCATCCACCACAACCAAGATGTGACCCAAGATCAATTTTTAAGCAGTTATGAGTACAGTTAGTTTGAATTCAGGGTTTTCCTTCTCCTAGACTGGTTGCTATACCAAGGCTAAAAAACCGTCTGCCCTACTATTTACCAATAGTTTGGAGAGAACAGATAATATTAACGCAAGCAGCCTCTTCCAGGATTTCGCTGATTTAATTTCCACCGACAACAACTGTGAGGCTAAACGAGCCTCTCTCCAGTACCATGTATTCCAGTACTACTTGCCACATGACAGAGCGGTCGACAACTAAACGGTTCCCATAAACTTTCGGTCAAAACACGTAAAAGCACTGGTTCCAGTCAGGTTACTGTCAGATCTACTTCCTCTTAAGTAAAATTGGTGACCTGAGTTGAAGGTGACCCGAAGGCTCCCTTTTCAATAGCTACTACACCGATGTGTAGGGGAGGACGCTGCTCCTCTCCCTGGATTGCTCCAATTTACCCTTGATCCATTTTTTGAGTCTTTGGTATAAATCGACCTAGGACTGAACCCGGTTTCCCGGACCATTGGCGAACACTTTATTCATTAGTCCATTAGAACACTCCACTCCGTTTGATTACAGTACCTGTTGTTACGGAGTGGTCACCCATCTAAGTACTGATAAGGTTCATAACTGCTTAACTTTACGTATTTTCTTCCTCTTAGTACTTGTTATTTACTCTGGAAAGTTTTGTAAATAACAATTTGTAAGAGAGTAGATTACTAAAGTTAAGCAATTATGAACCTTATCAGTACTTAGATGAGTGACCACTCCGTAACAACAGGTATTTTAATCAAACTGGGACTTATGTGTCTGACGGAGCAAAGCTTAGTAAAAAATAAAATAAAATAAAATAAATGAAATAAAAAACAGCTAAAAACGCCTCCCTCGACAGGCTTACCTGGTAGAGGAGGGAGTTTAGACCGCCGACAGGATGAAAAATAAAACCTGTCAAAGAAAGGATGAACCTTCTTGTAGGGTCAGTTACCATGTAGCACGCACGTGCCATGAACTGCGGTAAGGGGATTACTTTCATAGAAGCTTCGCTTCGCCATTCACTGCAACTGTCCGGGACCTCATCTTAGCGCTGGACCCATGAGACCACCTAATGGTCGAGAGAATGAGTCTGAACATCTGCAAACCCTTACTCATAGACACGCTTGTTTCTTCTAAATAACTGATAGGTCGGAAGTTTACTTTCGTGTTAACAGTGAAGTGTTCATTAGCACAATCTAATCTATACGTGAAAAGAAAGCACACGAGGGTGTACCAGTATTGAAGACACGTGTTGACTCGATTATCAATGGGGCTGGTGAGCCACACCCAGAAAAGTAGAGAGAGAAAAATCGTTACAGTCATAAACAATTTAACCACTCTGTCGGTGGGGTTTAATATATGCTGACAGTATCCCTTGCAGAGGGGTGAACCCCCCCCACAAAAAAGAGTTATCTTGGTATGACACAAAACTATATCTGACAGTGAGGCTCCGGTTCTAGAAGCCCAGTCGGCTGTAGAATACACCGACTGCATCTCTGCAAAGGAGTAAGACTCTCCCAACGAATGTTCTAGATATAACACTAAACAATCTGATGGTGAGGCTCTAGTAATGCTGGAGCTTTCGGGAATGCAGAGTACCTCTTCATTTACATTGCTCCCAGGTCCACTTTGGCCCGGAGTGGTAGCACCAGATAGGGTCTTATCTATGGCTCAAATGGAACTTTTTGACATTTAAACTGTCTGAAAATAATACGCTAAATTGAATTGTTAAAAATAGAACTGTTTGATCATTTAATTATGTGTAAACAAATGAATGATAATAAACTGAATTGTTAGTGATACATAGCAATACTTGGAACAATTTAACTTTGCTGACTTATGCTAAATTGAATTGTTTAAAATAAAATTGTTTGATCATTTAAATGTTTGTAAACAAATGACTGATGTTTGAATTGTTTGTGATACATAGTAATACTTGGAACTATTTAACTTTGCTGACTTGTGTTTACAACTTATATATCTGATATATATGTATAAAAAGGATTTGGCATTAAATAATCTACAATGGTTGATATGCCATAAAACCCAACCAAACCAAATCATATATATCTAATATATATTGTTACACCGCCATGTGCCCAGCGGGCTTGCAGGGTGCCGTTCGTTCCCGCCAAGTCCACCAGTTAAAGCAGATGACATACTTTGGCTGTGGGTTGCCGATGCTATTTAATATTACAGATATCACCAACCCCCTAGCTGAACCTCATTTTAAAACCACTTGGTGGGTTTAAGGTGAATTATTAAAATTCAACACCGCTAACTGACAAGCTTTTCCCCTCAAATACAAGGCCTTCGACAAATACAATACTTCCACAACAACAAAAAAAGGACTCTGAACTGCCGTGTTTGGGTCAACAAGATTAATAAAAAAAATATTCTTTTATTGAATAAAAGAAAGAAACAAAAAAAAAAACAATTCAGGTAAAAGCCAGGAGCGAAAAAGTCTTTCTTCTAAATGGCGGAAGGTGAGAATACAGTTCGTCAGCGGTAGATACGGTCCGCTTTCCTCCAGATATTGGGATTTGATGGCAGAGCTCGTGCTCCAAATCTCAAGTTTATCATTAGGGGAATATTCCCTCTTCCTTTCTCCTCTATCTTATCAGAGTTGTTCTTTCCTCTCGTAATTGCCTTTTATTCATGTCAGTATGAATACAACTAGATAAATTTGAATATACTTCAATTGTATGTTCACTTACTTGGGATTTCATAGAGTCTTTTCTTTGCTCTTTTTTATACTTTCGTTACTGGGCTGCCATGACACGTTGATAGAGAGAGGCACGTCTTATTTCAGATAAGACCAAGATTAATTAGTTTCTCTTTCCTCGTAGACAAGTCTTTTATTTGGGTATTCGTTTAACGAGGCTCACCATACCTCGGAGTGCGAATTCATTCAAAGGAGAAGCTTTTCACTCAGTGTTGTCTGCGTGGCATGACTTTGGAATTTGGGTTTCCTCCCTGTCCCAAATTATGTGTCTTCACTCTCCGACGAAGAAACGGCAACTAGTTTAATTTCCGTAGTTTGAAAAATTACTACGTGTTGGCTTTTTGGCGTTTTATTCTTCAGTACCAATCATGGTCGCAGGTCTGTCTCTCTCCGCTGACGCATTCATGGCTAATAGAGAGCTGGGTTTTCTCATGCCCACGTCACTTAGTGCTTATATGGGAGGGTTGAAGAGAGACAGCTTTTCCATTGATATCATTCTTGGTTACTACTATAGTCGGCTACGGCTAGCGTGTCGCACTCCCTTCCCTATAACCCGGTGAATGTATGAGGGTGTCGTATTTCCTCGTCACGGTATGTATAAAGAGGATTTGACATTGAATAATCTACAATGGTTGATATGCCCTAAAACCCAACTAAACCAAATTTTATATATCTAATAAATATGTACAAAGAGGATTTGGCATTAAATAATCCACAATGGTTGATATGCCATAAAAACCAAACCAAACCAAATCATATACATTTAATATATAAGTATAAAGAGGATTTGGCATTAAATAATCTACAATAGTTGATGTGTCATAAAACAAAACAAAACAGAACAAAATATTAAATTATTTGAATCTGTAATTGTTTATTTAGCATCATTAACAGTTACTTGAAACCATATAACAGTGAGCAAACGAATAATTATCATTGCATAGAAATAATCACTTGAAACCATTATTAGTATTAGATAGGAATACTTTAAAACATATCACTAAGAACAAATTATTTGCATTAAAAAACACAATGGGTCAAATAGATCTATCTAAAAATGATTCGTATTCGATAGGACTGTGTGCAAAAAAAAAATCCCTCTTATGAAACAACTACACAAAAATATAAATAAACCCTATATGTCGACGCATAAGACGACCTTTTAACTTTGATAAATTACCCCTACCCCAATAAAGATTTAGCGGTCGTCTTATACGTTTAGTATAAAGTGTGAACCTTAAATCCTGTGGTGCACGAGACGTAACAAGACAAATACTTTCGACTTAAATCATCATCATCATCATGTCGCGCTATCGGCATGGATATCCCTGACCCTCTCTCGCCACCCCTCCCAATCGTCCATTGCTTCCAGCAGGTCCTCAGGACTACATCCTGTGTCGGCACAGAGCTGCTGTATGTAGGTTCGAGCTGGTTATCCTGCCTTTGCTCGTCTATGTGAAGGGGTCCACTGGAGTACATCACTTATGAGCTCGTAACTGACTATAATTCAAATTATTTGAATAAAAGAAGTATAGAGTAATAAATGTACTCTTATATAACATAGTTATGATTGCACAACTATAATAAATTTACTTTTTCAAGAGGAATCCTTAATTGTCTCATTGTTGGCGGTAGATATAGTTACAATATTATATACCTTTTATAATATTACTCTCCAGATGTAATCCAGTGAACCTCAACGAGAAAGTTGATCAGGACGTGAAAATGTAACTGTATGTATATGGTTGAAACCAGTATGATATGTGTTGAGGAATATTATGTGCCACAGTCATCCTATATGTTGTGACAGAGTTTATGAATAAAAAACATTGAATCCGGAAAAGGTTAACAATAGGTTTATTACCTTTTGATGCAAGGGGATTCAATAAATAGAATTAAACGCACAGTTCTTCAAACAACATTAATGGATACTCTGTAAGCAAGACTATCACCTACAGATCATCATCATCATGTCGTGCCGCCAGCACGGATATCCCTGACCCTCTCTCGCCACTTCTCCCTATTATTCATCGCCTCTGGCAGGTCTTCAGTGTTACATCCTGTGTCCTCACATAGCTGCTGTATGTATGTTCGAGCTGGTCGTCCTGCTTTTGCTTGGCCATATGTGGGGGTCCATAGGAGTACATCACTTATGAGCTCGTCCTTGCTTCTCCAGCAGTGTCCTGCGTGTCTGGTTCGTCTAACTTGTATAGTTTTCGTGATGGAAGGCAAGTGGCCGTATAGTTGGTGTCTTGTGGGGTGTTGTCGCCAGGACTTATTCAATATTGCTCTCAACATTCTTGTGTAATTGCCGTCTAGTTTCTTCTCCAGCCGTTTAGTTAGCGTCCATGAAGTGCATCCATATAGCAATATCGATACAACCGCTGCGTGGAAGAGACTGCGTTTCATTTTATCGGTCAGGTAACCTAATCTAATCTGTATCTTTTAAGACTTTCGTTGGACGAATTCAACTTTCTTGTTGGGGAAATATCCTCCCTTACAACACTATATATATATATATATATATACTGAGAATATATGAACTGACAGCGAGCAAGAGAGGAAGTCGCGTGGGATTGTTTACACTATGACGTAGACTTAGACCCACATCTCTGTCGTCGTATGACTATCTGTTGCAAGACACCATTTTCAAAACTAAGCGGTTGTAAATAAACAGCCGCTGTCTATGAGTTCGGTAGAACTGAGCTCTCACTTTGTAACCATAATTCTCTAGAAAAACATTACAGTACCTGTATTAGAATTCAGCTATCGCAAAAACTCATCATGGCTCCACTAGCAAAAAGAAAAAAAAATGCGAAACAAGTTTCAAGCTGAAAGACCATCATATGAAATAAATAGAGGGGCTGCCTTGAAGAAGAAAATTCATAGTAGTAGTAGTAATAGTAGTAGTATTTTACCTTTTATGAGTTTTCACACCATTCTGAACGAATGGCTTTTCGCTGTAGTCTGAGTAACACCAAGTCTCATCTGATCTCGGGGACTCACCAAAGTATTCGAGCTGATTTAAATAGTGTTGTGGTCTGGATAGTCTCGATTCTTGCTCTGATTTCCAATTTCCCCCAGTCTCTTTTCCATGGCTTTGGGGACCGTTCCAAGGGCACCAACTACAATTGATATCGCCATCATCCTTCATGTAGCCCAAAACCAACGTTTTAATTAGAAACGTCTTATACGTCAAGTCGTTTTAAACACCGAAAAAATACGGTAAACGTACAACGAACACAATCCCCTAATCTTTAGGCATAAAATAACTCTAGACTGGTTGACATGCTGTTAAAATCTATCAATCATTCGACAATCACTCGACAATCTATCAATCACTCGACAAGGTTCACTGTAATACATCTGGAGAGTAATATTATAAAAGGTATATAATATTGTAGCTAAAACTACGCCCAAAGGTGTAAAGAGGGAATGATCTTAGCAGCCCAAAACTGTTTTTTAAGAATGAAATATAATAAATGGTAAATTTAAAAAATTACTACGAGAAAAAGGAAAAACTATTTCAGTAAAATGCATAGCTCTTTGTATGATATTGGCACCTTTCAAATGAGTTCGACGAGATGAATTAGAAATTAGATCTACCAACAAGAAATAGCTGTGATTTGAATTAGCCAATGAATGATGATATTAGAGATAGTATAGCTTACAGATCAGCTCCGAACATTACGCAGGAACCGATCACCAGAATTATCAGTAACTAATTAGACATTAAACTAGGGCCGTTCACTAAAGAAGAACTCGACTCGGTTCTTAGAAAAATTAAAAATAGAAAAGCTGCAGGGCTTGACGAGATTCCCCCAGAAGTGTGGAAGACGAGACAATTCGACGATATACTGCTCCGACACTGCAACGCAGTTTATAACCAAAATCCGATAGACAGATGGACGATGGGATGCATCCTCCCCTTCCCTAAAAAAGGGTTACATCGGATTAGCCAAGAACTATAGAGGTATAACACTCACATCCATTGCAGCCAAAATCTACAATGCCCTACTACGAAACCGCATAGTACCCCAAATCGACAAAATCCTGAGGAAAAACCAAAATGGCTTCAGAAGAAACAGGTCCACGACCTCACAAATATTGACCATTCGTAGAATCCTAGAAGGCGTGAGGGCAAAAAACTTACAGGCGACATTACTATTTGTCGATTTTACCAAGGCCTTCGATTCCATTCACAGAGGGAAGATGGAACAAATACTACTAGCATACGGCCTACCAGAAGAAACCGTAGCAGCAATAATGATTCTCTACAGAAACACCAAAGTGAAAGTGCGTTCACCGGATGGAGACACAGATTACTTCGACATTGTAGCAGAAGTACTACAAGGGGACACGCTTGCCCCATACCTCTTTATCATCTGTCTAGACTACGTACTTAGGACATCGATCGATAACATTAGGGAAAACGGCTTTTAGCTGACAAAGAAAAGAAGCAGAAGGTACCCCGCAAAAACAAATACCGACGCCGACTACGCCGATGACATAGCGCTACTGGCCAATACACCCAACCAAGCCGAAACACTACTGCATAGTTTGGAACGAGCCGCTGCAGGCATTGGACTCCATGTCAATGAACAGAAAACTGAATTTATGTGCTTTAATCAGAAAGGCGACATCTCCACACTAGATGGAACCTCCCTGAAACTGGTTGACAAATTCACCTACCTAGGAAGCAGCGTCTCATCAACCGAAAAAGACATCGACACACGGCTAACGAAGGCATGGACAGCTATCGATAGGCTTTCGATCATATGGAAATCAAACCTGACCGATAAAATGAAACGCAGTTTCTTCCAGGCGGCGGTCGTGTCGATACTGCTGTATGGATGCACTACTTGGACGCTGACTAAACGGTTGGAGAAGAAGCTAGACGGCAATTATACAAGAATGTTGCGAGCAATATTGAACAGGTCCTGGCAGCAACACCCCACACGGCGCCAACTGTACGGCCACCTACCACCTATCACGAAAACTACACACGCTAGACGAACCAGACATGCCGGACACTGTTGGAGAAGCAAAGACGAGGTCGTAAGTGATGTGCTCCTGTGGACCCCCGCATATGGCCAATCAAAAGCAGGACGACCAGCTCAAACATTCATACAGCAGCTATGTGATGATACGGGATGTAACCCCGAAGACCTGCCGAAGGCGATGAATGATTGGGAGACGTGGAGAGAGAGGGTCAGAGATATCTGTGCCAGCCGCACGTCATGATGATGATAGATCAGCAAAGTTCGTGTTTTTTCAGTCTCTTTTATTCTCACCCGTTGATCATCAGAGATGAGAAACCTCATTAATGAGACCCTCTTGTGTGTCCGTCTTATAAGTAATATATCAGCTCGGCGATGACGGATAACACAGTCACTCTGGGCTGTCAAGTCTCACAAGATTTTCGTGTTTTTATTCTCCGTTTGTAATTATTCAGCGAAAAGATTTAACTGATAAAAAGATTGTAAAATTGATATTGTTTTTGAAATAAGCAGAAAGGATTCCAAACAGTTTTGAATCCTTTGAATCAGTCGCAAGTAAGGCTCATTAGCTCACCTTCAATTCAAAAGAATGGTGAGCTTAACAATTACTGTCTGTACAGGTTCCGTCTTAATTCTTAATTGTCAATAGTAATTGTGAAATTCTCATAGAAGCACACAGCACATTATTATTATTATTAGTAGTAGTAGTAGTAGTAGTAGTAGTAGTAGTAGTAGTAGTAGTAGTAGTAGTAGTAGTGGTGGTATTTTAATCTTTGTGAGTTTTCACACCATTTTAAACGGGTGGTTTTTCGCTGAAGTCTGAGTGACAGCAAGTCTCCTCTGATCTCCAGGACTCTCCCAAGAATTTTAGCTGATTTTGACAGTGCTGTGGTCTGGATAGTCTCGATTCTTGATCTGATCTCCAGCCTCCCCAGTCTCTTTTCCATGGCTTTGGGAACAGTTCTAAGGGCACCAACTACTATTGATATCGCCATCATCCTTCATGTTCTAAAGCCTTTTTAGCCCTCTGGCAAGATCTATGTATTCGTTTTATCTTTTCGTTTTCTTTTCTTTTAACTCTATGATCTGCTACAATGGCAATACTCACGAGATGACAAGTCCTTTTCTTCTAACTGGTCTTCGAGTCGGGATTTGGTGGTTTGTTTGTATCTCAAAATCCCAGAGAATTTTTGGCGTCTCATTTTCTAGGAAAGATTCTGGTATTATTATTATTATTATAACTGATTTACTGACTGGTTGGTATGTTGGTTGGTTGGTTTTACGATCTCTCAACCCTTGATGAATTATTTTATGCTAAAGTTGGTTTAACGGGCAGGATATAACACAAGGTCAATTTTTTAGCAGAGTTTAACAAGTTTGAATTCAGAGTTTTCCTTTTCCAAGACAAGTTGCCTCACCAAGGCTGAGGAACCCACTCTGTCCTACTATTTACCCATAGATGGAGGGAGAATAGTTGGATTCATACCTTTCCCAAGGGTATTAGTGCTATGTGAAATGCAATCAGTCTCGTCCAGGGATTTGAACTCGTGTCGCTATGTCCGAAATGGTTGGTTTTACGACGATAATCATTACACCACGGGCACTTCCTTTTTTTTATTTCTTGGAAAGATTCTGGTTTAACAGTTATAGTCTCTAATTATATACGGCACATAATTTATCTTCACAATCATTTTAAATAAGACTTCATTATTTCAAACAGCTCTATTTGACACATGGATGGGATCTTAAAAGCTACTACCATTACAAGTCAGAGTGAAACTGGGAGTAATGGCAATGATGGGATGAATCCACACTCCCCAAAGTTCCTGAACCTAAACCTCACCAAAGGATGTAGCTTAGTGTCGTACTCTGGATATCTCTTTTGTGCGAGCCTTACTCTTCTGCAGAGGATGCAGTCAGCCTATGCAAGACCTCATCGACTGACCCTGAGGGCTGAAAATTCGACTCACAGAGTATCTTGATTTGAGGATGAATATAGGATAGATAGCTCTGACCTCCGGGGACCCTACAGGCCGCCACAGGTTTTTTAGATTTCTAGACTTTCTCGACTTCTAGACTTCAGTTTTCTAAACTTCTAGTTCTAGATTACAATTTCCTGCCAAACAGAAAAAAATAATGAGTTTACCATAGAAAGAAAAAACATTTCTTTATTTCTTCACTAGATAAATAATGGGAGTGGATGGCATTAGTGCTAACCTCTCAGGTTACTGGAGGACACACAGGCATTTACTTATGATTCCAGAGGTTGGTTGGTTGGTTGGTTGGTTTCTTTGTCTAATGGCATATCAACCTTCATGGGTTATCTAATGCCAAAGCCACCCTTGTAGAAGGACAGTAGCGGTACTATTTACTCTATAGCAGAGGGGAAAAGGAGGGATCATACCTTTCCCAAGGGTATTAATCCGAAAGTGAACGTAGAAACATGACTGGGGTTTGAACCCGCGTTCTACGTTGTCGAATGTGAAGGTGTAGTGATTATCGTCGTAGAAAATGAACACTGTGACCCGAGTTCAAATTCTGTATAAGGCTTTTTGTATTTCACGCAGCGTTAATACCTTTTGGAAAGGTGTGAATCCAATTATCTCTTCCAGCTATGGATTAATATTAGGGCACACTGGGATCTTTGACTTTGGCATGGAAACCAATCTTGGAGAAAGAAAACTCTGAATTCAAACCTGTTGAACTCCACTTAAAAAGTGACCTTGTGTCACATCCAGCATGTGTGAAGGCGTTTCGTAAATATATACCACTATATCTCAGTCCAGCTCCTTAGCCACTAAACCAAGGGTCCCTCTCCCAATTTTTAGTGGTGTGGAACTGTCTAAACAGATCGCTGAACCTTAATTCTTTTCCCAAGAGAAGACTGATAACGCTGTTCTCCCAGAAACATTATCAACATACAACCTCGATTTTAGGGGCGGGTGGGGCGTATAGTGTAGCTGTTATCGTCGTAGAAATAGAATTGGGGATCAGAGTTCAAACCATGGACGAGGCTGTTTGTTTTTCCCTTCACGTTAATACTCTTAGGAACGGCATGAATCCATCTATTTTACCTCCAGCTATGGGTAGAAAATAAGACAGACTGGTTTCTTTACCCTTATTTAGGTAACTTGTCTAGGAAAATGAAAACTGAATTCATACCAGCTTTACTCCGAGGAATTGGGCAAATATATAACTATCCAAGTTAGAAGAACCAGACATGCGGGACTCTGCTGGAGAAGTAGAGATGAACTCATAAGTGACGTACTCCAATGGACCCCCTCACATGGACGAGCAAAGGCAGGACGTCTAGCTAGGACCTACATACAACAGCTCTGTGCCGATACAGGATGTAGCCTTGAAGATCTACCAGAAGCGATGGACGATAGAGAGGGGTGGCGGGAGAGGGTCAGGGAGATCCGGGCTGTTGGCACAACATGATGATGATGATGATGATGATGATGAATTTGATTATTAATTTAGTTGATAATATTTTCCTTTATTAATCTATTTTTTTCCCAATCAGTCTCGTGAATTAATTAATTGGGTATAGGAAAACTGAATACGAACTAGCTCTACTCCGCTTGAAAATTGACCATGTGTTGCATCCTCTCCTCCTTGAAAAGGTCAGGTTAGTACGTAAAAAACTCATCTTTTTGCATTTTCTAACAACACTATTTGCTGTGTTATCTTCGTTACTTTGTTCGGGTTTTTTTTTTTTTTTTTTTTTTGGTTTTTGTTTGTATAAGAATGTATACAATAACCTGTTAGTCTTGATTCATATTGTCCCGAACAGTGTTGTGTACAACAACTAGTTTTCAATACATTTGTTTTCGTCTGAGCTCCATTATAGTATTGAATGAGTCGATGCCCTCTAAATCTAATTATGTCCTATTGTCATTTTAGATGGAAGAAAGAGAATAACCAACTAAGTGACCTTTCTTTCATCATTTATATATATATATATATATATATATATATATATATATATATATATATATATAGTGATGAAAGCGTACATTGCAACATTCTTCACATTGCAAACAACGACAAAAAATATCAGAACTTGTTTTGCCAACTTGTTTTCTGACGTCACTCGGACCATTTCTCACGCCCAGCAGCCATGTCAATCGAGGCGAGGATGAATTTTCAGCACCATTTTGGGAAATACCTGCTCAAACAATAAAATAACTAGTGTTTAAGAAGAAAAAAAATTGATTGTAATCACTAAGGACTTCCGTACAGTTTTATCTTATTTTATTTTATTTTCCTTTCTAGGTTCTCAAAAGTTGGTTTGTTGCTTGTTGGGTTTTATGGCATATCAACCCTTATTGGTTATTTAATACCAAATCCTGTTTATATATATATATATATATATATATATATATATATATATGATTTTTAAATGAATTGCCTGCAAGTAACATTATTTCTAAATAAACCAGGGTTCCTTAGTTTGCACATCGTTAAATGGCTTTAAGTATTCTTATTTATTGTTTGCACACAGTTAAATGGTTTTCAAGCATGCTATATAACACTGATAATTCTATTCAATATTGATAATTTGTAGGCACCTCAGGTGGTGTAATGGCAGACAAGCCAAACTAGCAAACCTTCACGAGTGAGGTCGAATCTCATTCGGTACTCCATTCATTCGACCTTGTACCACATCTAAGGTAAATGCTTAGTAAATTACTAATATTAATCATTTATTTGCACACAGATAACTGATGTCAAATATTGGTATTTAATGCTCATAATTGTATTTATTACTAATCATTTGATTGCACACAGTTAAATGGTTTCAATTATTGTTATCTAACATTGATAATTAAATTTAATGTTCAAGTTTTGGTTTTTCAAGTTTTGTTATTTAACGCTGATAATTCTGTTGCATATTAATCATCTGTTTACAAATATTTAAATTGTTAAAGTAAATTTAAATGATTAAAGAGTTCTATTTAACCCATGGATGAGACCCTAACAGGTACGACCATTCCTGTTTCTTTCAAAGTTCTTGGTTCCAATAGAAGATTGTAGTAATTTACAAAGCTCTTTGCTTCGATGTGGCACAAGGCCGAATGAATGGGGCGCCCAATGAGACTCGAACTCACTCGTGTAGGTTTGCTAGACTATCTTGCTAACCGTTACACCACCAGAGGTGCCCTTCAATAGAAGATTGTACATCTGCGTTTTAATTTAAAGAATTATTTATTAAAAAGAAAGTGTATTTGAATATGAATGAACGGTCAGTAACTGATGCAAATCTTTTGTCTCGTCGAAAGATCGCTGTTTCTCGTTTCGTTACCATTTCGTTTATCCGGCATTATCGTTTCCTGTTCAACAGTGCTGAGTCATTGTCTAACAATGCATCAGGAAAAATAAAACAAACTGCCGCCGACGGCTGTGGAGGTGTTTTCTGATTCTTCTGTTCATATTTGCTGACACTAAACGTGTTTCAGTTTATGTGTTGAATGACGTGTATGTTATTCGTTACATCTTTATCATCTTCCATTGTAAGACAACAACAACCACAAAATAGTATTCTAAAGGAAAACAACAACAATGGCCTTTAACAGCTGAGAGCAAAAAATAAATAAATAGAGAAATAAAAATAAGAACTGTTGATTTTCTCAATGAACATACAAGGCCTATCTATTAAGTCATGAAACAGGCTATATAAAATAATTAATATCAACTTGATTAACAATCAAATTGATGTACTTACTCACCCCCTCACCCCCACAATATATATATATATATATATATATGTGTGTGTGTGTGTGTGGAGAAAAATTGAAAAATAAAGTAATCCAAAGTAAAGAATTTAATATGAAAGTATATTGACGTTATAACGTTTCGGTTTCACTGAGCCATCATCCATCGGTGATCTTACGAAACTTGATAACATCTTTTCTAAGTCCTGATGATGGTTTATTGAAACCGAAACGTTATAACATCGACTTTCTTTCATATTAAATTCTTCTCTTTTGATTGCTTTGTTTTTCTATTTTTCTCCACATTGTCGGATTCTTTCCCATTACTTCCATATAGCTATTTTTGTAAATATGTCTTTGTAAATACACACACACACACACACACACACACATATATATTTGTAAATATATTTGTATGTATTTGTAAATATATATATATATATATATATATATATATATATGGAGAGATAGCAATGAAGTGGTACTCCGCATTCCCCAAAGCTCCAGCATCACTAGAACCTCACCATCAGATTGTTTAGTGTCATAACAGGACACTCGTTGTGGGGAGGTCTTATTCCTCTGTAGAGATACAGTTGGTGTATTCTAGAGCTCCACCCGACTGGGCAAGCTAATAGTGTATTAGGAATTATAAAAGAACATTTTCGTATTCTGACAAGGTTTCTTTCCTGGTTCACATCTTGACTACAATAATACCTCAACCTAAGTAAATATTTGATTCCCAAAGCTGTGATGTAACAAGGATTATGGCGTAAACTTGACGACTGCTTTTACTTAAGAACAAACACCGTACAATAAAATAATTTTATCGTTTAGCGTGTTCGGACTATTGTCTTCATCTTTATTATTATATTCACTACGTTTCAGCCGATACGTCTTTTGGCCTTCTTCAAGTATTTTAATTGCCCAGTCGGCTGGGACTGTATTTTAATTTCTTTGGATCTTCTACCATTTATGGCTAATTTTTATGTATTTCATTTTATCTATTTTAAATATATTTTAAGGAAAAAATCATTTATTTTACGTCCTTTTATTGTGACTTTGATGACATAACGACAAACGTAAGAAAGTTCGTTAAATGGTAATTTAGTCTCGAAAATAACATAAAGGCGACTTTTATGTCAAGCCGGGTATTACAATATATATATGTGTGTGTGTGTGTGTGTGTGTGTGTGTTCTTGATGTAATGGTTATCGACTTATGAAATGGACGCGGTGACCCAAGTTCAAATTCCTGTACGAGACTGTATTTGATATAGCGTTAATATCCTCGGGAAAGCTATGCAACCAACTATTCTTCCTCCAGCTATGGGTAAATAGTAAGGCAGACCAGGTTCTCTAACCTTGATATGTCAACCAGCGTAGGAGAATGAAAACTCCAAACTCCAACCTGTTAAACTTCACTAAAAAACACTTTATATCGCATCCTTTTCGGAGAGAGGGATTTCAGAAATGTGTACGTGTGTGTGTGTGTGTGTGAATGTGTGTGCGTGTGTGTGTGTGTGTGTGTGTGTGTGTGCGTGTGTGTGTGTGTGTGTGTGTGTGCGTGTGTGTGTGCAGATATGTTCCATATATATAAAAAAAATAAAAAAGCAGTCGGCCCAGATAAAAAAAACTTTTAACAAAAACTTTTTATTATTATTATTATTTTGTATATTTTGACCAAAGTATTTTCTTATACATATTTGTACGTTGAGCCAGTTGATATATAGGATCACGATATATGTACAATATAATGGCGTATCATACACAAAATCCATCCCCTTCTTATTTTTTGCGCAGTTATAGATATAATGTACCCGATGACGTGTCTTTGTATGATCGTATTACGAAGTTTGATGGAAAAAGTATCGAGCTTGAAGATTTAGTTTTTTTGTTGTCATAGTTATAGCTTTGTTTTTTGTTGTTGTTTTTTGTTGTTTTTGTTGTTTTTTTGTCCTGTTTTGTTTTGTTTTGTTTTGTTTCTAATGTAAAAATGATCATTCAAATGAAGACTGCAGAATACACCGACTGCATCTCTGCAGAAGGGTAAGATTCCCCCAACTAAAGTCCTGGATATGATACTAAACTATCTGATAGCTAGGCTTCAGTAATGCAGTAGCTTTGGTGAAACGGAGTACCCCCTCATTGCTATTGCTCCCAGGTCCACTATGGCTCGGAGTGGTAGCACCTGATAGGCTCCTATCTATGGGTCAAATAGAACTAAACTATGCATTTATGTTAAACTGAATTGTTTGAAATAGAAATAATGAGTAGAGTGTTCGCCAATGGTCCGGGAGACCGGGGTTCAATCCCAGGTCGAGTCATACCAAAGGCTTAAAAAAAATGGTACTTGACGCCGCTTTGCTTAGCATTCAGCACTATAAGGTGAGGATCAAGGGTGAGCTATCCTGGGAATGGAGTAACGCCTTCCCTTACACCTTGGTGTAGTAGCTATTGATAAGAGAGCCTTTGGGTCACCCTCGACAAAGGTCGCCATATTTACTTTTACTATATGTATAAAAATGAATTTGGAATTCAATAACCTATAATGGTTGATATGCCATAAAACCAATCTATAAAACCAATGTTTTCTGTCTGTAAAGGCCATTTACAGGCTTTATATTAATGATTATCAAAAATAAACGTGAGAATTAGTGGAGAAAATTGAGAGAAGGAAAAAGATTAAAGGGAGCGACGAGGGTAACGGGTACAGGATAAGGCAATTAGGAAGTAGTAGAGATTCAAGGACAGAGTGAAAGAGAGAGATTGGGGATAAGGAGGAAGAAATGAACCGAAGAAAGAAACAGGAAGAGAAAGATGAAGTAAAGGTAAAAAATGAGAGGATAAAAAAGATAAAATAAAGAAAGCGTCGCTGGAAAAAGAGGAGAAAGTAAAAAATGGATTCGGAGAAGAAAGAAAGAAAGAAAGAAAGAAAGAAAGAAAGAAAGAAAGAAAGAAATCTGAAAGACAGAAGGAAAAAGAAATGTGAATGAGAGAAGGAAAGAAAGCGAAAGAAAAAAGAGAGAAAGCAGAAAGCTAAAAGAAAAAAGAAAAAAAAGAAATCAGAAAGAAGTAAAAAAAAGCTAAAGAAACAAAGAACAAAAACTGAAAGCTAAAAGAAAGAAAGAAAGAAAGAAAGAACTAAACTGCGTATTTATGTTAAACTGAATTGTTTGAAATAGAACTTTGACATTAAATAGCCCACGAAGGTTGATACATCATTAAAAAAGAAACTAAAACTTATGATATCGTGAGAAATAGACTATGTTTTCCAGCCATTTAAACTTACTCTTTATTTTGTCTTCTTTTTCTTACTTCTCTTCGTTTTCATATTTCTCTCTCTCTCTCTCTCTCTCTCTCTCTCTCTCTCTCTCTCTCTCTCTCTCTCTCTGTGTGTGTGTGTGTATTTTACTTATTTTCTTTCTTTCTTCACAAAAAAATTCGCTTCCAGAGAAAAGACGTACACGGAGAGGAATTTTACGCTTGAAGAAGGCCGGAGAATGTACCAGTCGAAACCTCGTGTTATCAATAAAAATGAGAGGAGTTTAGTTGTTCCCTTATTTCATTGAATATCGATTATATTTTAACAAGATACCCAACCAAAAAAAGTACTTAGTTCTCTCGAGTTTGCATTGTACTTCGATTTCGCCAACCCTGCAAAACCATATCAAACCATTGAAGAACTTCAATGAATTTCTTTCTTTTTATTTTCCTTTTTTTTTTTTTTTTTTTTTTTTTTGTTTTGTCAGTCTGTCCCTCTGTTATAAATAGATTTTAAAGATAGGAAACAATAGAAAGAAAACAATGTTCAAGGAGGCTCAAAGAGATGGCACGTTTTAAGAGACATGATAAAAGTCTTAGTCAACTATGGAATTAGCGTAACGGTTATCGTCTTAGGAAGTGAAATCGGTGACCCCAGTTTAAATCCAAAACCGAACTGTTTGTGTTTCACTTCGCGCTAATGACCTTGGAAAAGGCATGAATCCACCTCCCCCTCTCATTAACTAGAGTAAATGACCAGACAGACTTGTTAAAATAGCCAGTCTAAGAGAAGGAAAGTAAATTCAAACGAGTTGTACTCTACGTAAAAATTGACCTTATGTCGGATCCTGCATGTGGCAGGGGGGTTGGGTAAATACATTCATTACACTGGTCTGCGATGTTTTCAAGGTCGAATATATAATAGCTGATTTTAAGGCAGTTTTTTTTTTTTACGCTGAATCCAAAAATCATACTCATTTTTCTAATCAGATCAAATTTTTAAGATACAAGCTCTTACTTGAAATATATAGAACAGTATTATAACTCTATTTTCTTGTTGAATTAAACAAATAATGCTAAATTCAGGGCTGATATATTCGCAGAAAGCTCAGATTTTGCCATAGTAAACAGAAAAATACACAAAAGAAGCTATTCATTGATGAAAGGTCTTTTTAAAGACTTCTTCCTGTACTTGGCAGCCACCACATCCCATTTCAACCACCAATAATAGTCAGCGAGAAAGTTCACATCCCACCGGCCTCAGTAGCGTTCTTTCATAATGCAAATGGCTTAATGAAAGCGCTCATCCTGCTCTTTGCGCAAATGTCCACAGTTCTTTGGGAAATAGTCCAAGTGTGACCGTAGAAAGTGCTGTTTCACGGACACTCGTGTCCCAAGTTGGCGAAAACTCTTCGGTAGCTCTTCAATTTCCTTCTCGTATTCCACACTCAGGTGGTTTTCCAAGAAGTTTGTAACTATTGATTTCAATGATAGATAAGCGAAATAGTTCAGCTTCGCTCAGTGCTTCATCAAACACTGGGTCCTCTATAAGTTCTCTTATTTGAGGGCCGTCAAATATACCAGCCTTGAGGTTTTCCTTGATTATCCGTGGGAGCTTCTCCGGGAGGAAAGCAAACCTACTGCCTTCCCTGTCCATTGCCGTCACAAAGTATTTCGTTACACCTAAATTGATATGTAAGAGTGGAAGCAGTATTTTGTTCGGTTCAACGAGAGGGTGAGACTGAACGTTATGCGAACCAGGTTTTAACCCTTGTCTTAACAACCACTCTTGCCTGACGTAATGTTGGTCGACCTCCAGGCTGTCCCATTGATATAGAAAATAGGGATACTTTGTTTACTAACCTGGAAGCCCAAGGACCAGTCCAACCACCTTAAGATGTCCACAGATCAACCATTTGTGTTCCTGGTAGATAACAGCAGACAGAAAATGATCCATGCAATTGTGAGTTTCTTCCATTTGTACTGAATTTCTAATAGAATAGATGAAAAATTATTCCCCTTATGTTAAACTGCTTCAAGACTTATGCTGGATAAATCAATAAAAAGTCTCCATTCCGTAGCATCATACTCTAAGCTCATTGATTTGATCAACCCTGCAATCTTGTTGCAATAAACTAATGATGACTTATCTTTGGTCATGAAAAACTGTCTTAATTATCTCTCACGGTCTCGATACCAGTAAAACGTTGTTCCTTCCTAGTGCCAACAGATGTTTCTCTTTGAAACTTGAACAGAGCAGCTGAGCAGAGTCTTTTGAAAGATTCAGGTTTCGTGCCAAGTTGTTCAGTTCCGCATGTGTCAAGGGTTCTCTTCTGGATTATATGCGTCATCTCCAACTACAATAGTCATGTCACTATTTTTGAAATCAGAGCTCTATTCTATGTTAGCATCTGGCTCAGGAACAGGAAGGTCTGGGCCATGAGGGGTTGGTCTTATAGCAGAAGAAACATTGTTCTTTTGGTTTATTCCTTTTAGATTTATCATGCAGAAATAGCAGTCAGTAATGTGATCTTTTTCTTCCCTCCAGACCATTGGAATGACTAATGGCATACTCTTTCTTTTTACCATTCCTCCAATCCCTCAAGTTTTCTACACATGTATAACAGCAAATGTGGGGGCTTATCCTAATCCATGAGTTTGACTCCAAAGTAATCACGATATGCCTTTTTCACAAAGTCAGTGATTTTTGCTTGATATTTAGGAAGAACCACATTATCACAGATATAACAGAACCTGTCAGGATTATTCTTACAATTGGGATTCATTCTTACAGAGATACAAATGTCAAACTGAAAAGAGAAAAAATAAATCAGCACTCAGCTTGTCGTTGACATTTGATATAGTACATTAAAATCATTTTACGCCGAAGGATAAGCACTGCATCCACTAGTTATGCGGGCGTTATCAAGTAGGGTTCTACACTGCAGTTAAGTACACATACAACATTATATTGAACATCAGGTACCCACGATCAGCTGTGACAAGTAGAGTCCACAGGCTTTTGAATAAGTGTTTTTATTGTGTACAACTTATGAAGTATTCAAACATATATTAAAAACCAGACCAGACCAAACACAATGAATGGTATTTTTTAATTCAGCATAAAACGACGATCATATATCACTTGATAAATCTTTGACCTTTGAGAGAAAAAAATTAACGCATGCCAGTGTTATTGGTCAGAGAGCTTAATTGGGCTAAATCAGTTTGAAAGAATTTTGGCTTGGTTTCTTTGTTTATTGGCATATCAACTTTCGTGGGTTATTTAATGCCAAAGTCATCCTTGTTGAAGGACAGCAGTGGTGGTATTCAACCCATAGCTGAAAAGATAAGGGATTTTATAACTTTACCCTGGATATCAGTCCGAAAGTGAACATAATAGCTTGAATTCAACTTCCAGACGGCAGTCCACTGAAAGAAGGGACTGAATTGCTCTTTATCCCTAACTTGAGGAGAGAGAAGTGGATTCATCTTTTTGCCAACGACAAGAATTCAACCCGAACTGTCAAAGTCAGAGTTTGAACTCGGTACGATAATTCCGTTCTCTGTACCAACAACCATAAAACCCAACCACACCTCTTGTTTCTGATCCAGTCGGTTGGGGCCGCAGAATATACTGACTGCATCTCTGCAGAAGGGTAAGAGTCCTCTAACGAATGTCCTAGATATGACACTAAACAATCAGATGGTGTGGCTTCAGTAATACTGGACTTTTGGGGAAAGCAGAATACACTTTTATTGTCATCACTCCCAGGTCTACTCTGGCCCAGTGTGGTAGCACCTGATAGGCTCCAATCTATGAGTCAAATAGAACTAAAGTAATGTTGGCGACCATCGTCGAGGGTGACCAGAAGGCTCCCTTTTCTATAGCTACTACACCGAGATGTAGGGGAGGGCGCTACTCCTTTCCATCGATTGCTCCACTTTATCCTTGATAAGTACCTTATTTTGTTGAGTGTTAAGCAAAGAAGAATCAAGTATCATCTTTAAAGTCTTTGATATGACGCGACCTGGGATTGAACCTAGGTCTTCCGGAGCATTCGCGAGCACTCTACTCACTAGGCCAATGAGCCGGTAAAAAATAAAACTAAACTATGTATTTATGTTAAACTGAATTGTTTGAAATAGAACTGTTTTTGATTTTTAAAAAGTGTACTTTTGCTAAACTGAATTGTTTGAAATAGAACTGTTTATATGTATAAAAATGAATTTGGCATTAAATAACCTACAATGGTTAGATATGTCATCAAACCAAACCAAACCAAAATAAACCTTCCTAATAATATAACCTAAAAGTACACTCTAGTTTAGATGTAAACGAAAATGTCCTCTTCCGCCACGAACTATTAGTTTTTTTTAGGTTAAAATATTTTTCCTTGAATGTCTTTGTTGAGGACAAAGCTGTTTTCTGTCTGTAAAGGCCATTTACAGGCTTTATGTTAATGATTACCAAAAATAAACGTGAGAATTAGTGGAGAAAATTGAGAGAAGGAAAAAGATTAAAGAGAGAGGTGAAGGTGACAGGGACAGGATAAGGCAATTAGGAAGTGGTAGAGATTCAAGAACAGAGTGAAAGAGAGAGCTTGGGGATAAGGAGGAAGAAATGAACCGAAGAAAGAAACAGGAAGAGAAAGATGAAGTAAAGGTAAAAAAAAAAGTAAATGATAAAAGAAAGTAAAATAAAGAAAGCGTGGATGGAAAAAGAGGAGAAAGATTTTAAAAAATGGATTCGGAGAAGAAAGAAAGAAAGAAAGAAAGAAAGAAATCTAAAGAAAAAAAAGAGAAAAGCGAAAGAAGAAGAGAAGGAAATCTAAAAGAAACAAACAAAAAACAAACAGGCAAAAAGAAAGAAAGAAAGAAAGAAAGAAAGAAAGAAAGAAAGAAAGAAAGAAAGAAAGAAAAGGAGAAATAATATGAAAGACTGAAGGAAAAAAACGAAAGAAAAAGAAATGTGAATGAGAGCAGGAAAGAAAGCGAAAGAAAAAAGAGAGAAAGCAGAAAGTTGAAAGAAAAAAAAAAAAAAAAGAAATCTGAATGAAGCAAAGAAAGCTAAAGAAACAATGAACAAAAGCTGAAACATAAAAGAAAGAAAGAAAGAAAGAAAGAAAGAAAGAAAGAAAGAAAGATAAACCAATTAATTAAGAAAGAAATCTGAAAAAAGAAAAGAAAAAGAAAGAAAAAATTAAGATAGAAAGAAAAAGGAGATTGGAAAATGTAGCATCTTTTTTGCCTCCCTGCTGCAGTGTATATGACACAAGGCCAATTTAATAGGACAGCGGAAGAGGGAGGTGTGGGAAAAACACTTTGAAGAGAAGCGAAGTGAGAAAAAAAAACAACAAAAGCTCCGAAAGAAAATAGGAAGAACCTGAACAATTGGTTGAAGAGGGACCTTTTTACTTGTCGCTGTTGGGTGTCACCCACCAGGAAGCCTCTGGTATAGATATCACGAGGTATAGCATTGATGACGCATCAGGTGTGACGGCACACAACGTCTCACCTGTCACGTTCGCATAATTAAAACATGTCCCTACTTACTAAGAAACAATATATCTTGAAACCTTTTCATCCATTTGGCCGTTATTCACTTATTTATTTATCTATTCATTTATCACCAATGTATTTATTTATCCCTTATTTATTTATTTATTTGTTGATTTATTTATTTATTTGTTTATTTATTTATTTATTTGTTAATTAATTTATTTATTTGTTCATTTATCCCTTATTTATTTATTTATTTATTTATTGGTTTGTTAATTTATTTATTTATTTGTTTATTTATCCCTTATTTATTCATTTATCTATTTATTTGTTGATTTATTTATTTATTTGTTTATTTATCCCTTATTTATTTATTTATTTATTTATTTATTTGTTGATTTATTTATTTATTTGTTTATTTATCCCTTATTTATTTATTTATTTATTATTTATTTGATAATTTATTTATTTATTTGTTTATTTATCCCTTATTTATTCATTTATTTATTTGTTAATTTTTTTTGTTTATTCATCCCTTATTTATTTATTTGTTAATTTATTTATATAAATATTTATTTATCCCGTATTTATTTATTTCTCCCTTGTTTATTTTTTTATTACTCATCAATTTATTTATTTTTCATTTATAATTAATCTTTTTATCCATTATTTATTTATTTATTTATTTATATATTTTATTTATCCCTTGTTTATATATTTATTTATTTATGTATGTCCCTTTTTATTTATTTATCTATTTATCCCTTATTTATTCATTCATTTATCTATTTATTTACTTATCCTATCATTCATTTATTTATCATTATTTATTAACATTTATTTATTAATTTTGTGATGTTGATCTTTCTTTTTCTTATATTCTTTTTAATTTTCGTCATTATTTTTTACTTTTTTGTTTTCTTTTTCTTTTTTCTTTACCGGACTTTGATAAAACTTCCAAAAGAAAACTAACCCTTATGGAAGCCCGAAATACCAAATGCGGAGCAAAGTATTCTTTCTCTTTCGGCCGAGTCCGTCCAACCAACAACACCATTTTGCTGTCTGGTGTTTTGGGCACCACGCATACGTCTTTGGTAGCAGTCGTCTCTCTATCGGTCAGCATTATGCTGAAATATACAAGACCAACGAATGAACTGTAAACTAACTCTTACCGGACTTTGACAAAGCTTCCAAAAAAAAAACTAACACTTATGGAAGCCCGAAATACCAAATGCGGACACATACATACATGAAACGAATTAATGTATTTTGACACCTTAAACTGGGGGATTCAACCATTTCAATGTATTCAGGAAAAAAAACCCATCCACGGAATGGTTGTTGAACCCAGTAAATAAAGGAAAGTATGAAAGAAACATCTTCGTCTCTTATCTATTTCTATCTTTTCTTTTTGTATATTTCTTTTGGGACTTTCTTTGGGCAAGGCATTGTGCCGGCCAGTCAACGTGGGGTAAAATAATATAACCAAAATATGGAGTCAGATATCTAACGGCAACACAGGCTAACCTCTGATTCCTCAGCCACTCAAACCTCACAAATTTTTCACGTGATTTTTTTCTGCTTTATTGGCTGACTTAAACAGAGACACTAAACTTTAAACTATATTTCGTTGGTTCAGTAGTAAGTAATTTTTTTTTATTCTAACGAGTTGTTTACAAAATATTTTCTTATATTTTTTCAACATTAACGAAAGACATCCATTAAAAAGTTTTGTTTCTTAAACCATGTTTCGTTGGTTCAGTAGTAACGAATTGTTTACTAAATATTTTATTTTCTTTTTCTGTTTAACTTCAACGCAAAAAGTTTTCTTTCGTTAATAAACTTTAGAAATATTAAAAACTTGCATTTTCTTTTTTTTTTCCCCCATTTAAACCAACTGAGCTACAGCAATGCGTGGCCGGGTACAGTAAGTATATATATATATAATTATTATTATTATCATTATTATTTACTCCTTTAGAGTTTGTCAGATCAGCGTAAGCTGACGTTTTTTCACTGGAGTTTGAGTGAGAGCAAGTCTCGTCAAGTCTCCAAGACTCGTCTCAGTATTCTGGCCGTTGTCAACAATGCTGTAGTTTGGATGGTCTCTACTCATCCTCCAACTTCCAAGTCCTCCAGTCCCTTTAATATTCCTTTAGTTACTGTACCGAATGCACCAATCACGATTGGTATAATCGTCACCTTCATGTTCCATAGTTTTTTTTAATTCCCTAGCAAGGTCCTGGTACTTTTTTTTTCACTCTCTTTCAGTTTTATTCTGTAGTCAGCCGGGACAGCAAAATCAACAATTTTGCAAGATCTCTTTTTTTTTTTGTTGATCACTATAAGGTCTGGTCTTCTGGCTGAGATTAGGTTATCCGTTTGTATGTCAAAGTCCCATAGGAGTTTGTGCGTGTCATTCTCCAGGACAGCTGCTGTGTTGTGCATATACCATTTGGTCGTATGGTCAAATCTAAATTTCTTGCACATCTCCCTGTGGATCACCTTGCCCACCCAGTCGTGTCTAGTCTTATACTCCTTCTGTGCTAATTTGCGATATTCGCTTATGTGATTGATGGTTTCGTCTCTATCACCACATAACCTGCATTTGCTATTTTGTTGCGTCTTATCTATTCCTGCTTTGATTTGATTGGTTCTTATGGCATTGTTTAGTGCTGCTATAAGGCGAGATTCTGTTTTTCTTTTAAAGTTTCCTTTTCTTAGCCTCGTCCAGGTTTTCTCGTGCGAAATGTTGTTTATTAGTCGTTTAAAGCTCCCTTAGAGTTGTTTTTCTTCCCATTTTTTTCTCCCTAATTATTGTCATTTTATTGGTCACCGTGTTGTCAGTATCGTTTTTGATGGCTGTAAACAGTCCTCCTTCGTGTTTTTCTATGTAGTCCTCGAGTCGTTTTATCGATGCGTCAACACTGTCTTCAATGCTGGCAAGTCCTCTTCTTCTCTCCTTTCTGTCTGTCAACATCGTCTATGGGATGTAGTGTCGTATGCATGGACAATAGTTTCCTTGTTCTTTGGTCCATTTGCTTACGTTCTTCTCTGGTCCACTTCAGAAAGGGTCTTGAATATCAAACGACGGGTACAGCCCAGGTATTTATTCCTCTGATAAGATTTCGGTTGGATAGATTTGTCTCGAGTAGCTTTCTAGTTCTTCTGAAATGTTCTTTCTTAATTTTGTCTTTCATCTCCCCTTGTTTGATGGTGTCAACCTCCAAGATGCCCGATATTATCATCATCATCATCATCATTATTATTATTATTATTATTTACTCCTTGAGAGTTTTTCACATCAGTTTTAGCTAGTTTTCACTGGGGTTTGAGTGACAGCAAGTCTCCTCAAGTCTCCAGGACTCTTCTCAATATTCTGGCCGTTCTCAACAATGCTATAGTTTGGATGGTCTCCACTGGTCCTCCAACTTCCAAGTCCTCCAGTCCCTTTAATCCTTTGGTGACTGTATTAAAAGAACCAATCACGATTGGTATAGTTGTCACCTTCATGTTCCATAGTTTTTTCAATTCCCTAGAAAGGTCCAGGTACTTATCTTTCTTTATACTTTCTTTCAATTTTACTCAGTGATCAACCGGGCCAGCAAAATCAACAATTTTGCAAGTTCTCTTTTTTTGTTGTTGATTATTATAAGGTCTGGTCTTCTGGCCGAGATTAGGTTATCCGTTTGTATGTCAAATTCCCATAGGAGTTTATGTGGGTTATTTCCTAGGTCATATGCTGGGTTGTGCATATACCATTTGCTCGTATGGCCAAATCTAAATTTCTTGCTCATCTGCCAGTGGATCACCTTGCCCACCCAGTTATGTCTAGTCTTATACTCCTTCTATGCTAATTTGCTGCATTTGCTTATTATATGATTGATGGTTTCGCCTCTATCACCACATAACCTACATTTGCAATTTTGTTACGTCTTATCTATTTTTGCTTTGATATGAATGTTTTTTGGGTTTTTTTGGCCTTGTTTTGTGCTGCTAATAGGTGAAATTCTATTTCTCTTTTAAAGTTTCCTTTTCTTACCCACGTCCGGGTTATCAATAGTTTCTAAAGATATACTTAAACAGAATTATCCAAATCAATGTAAAGTTTATGATATATGTAAACATATACAAATAACATTATGCAAAGCAAAGTATAGTTTAGAAACAATTTTCTTGTTTCTCAATAATATATATATATATATATATATATATATATATATATATGAATAGATAGATAGACAGATAGATATATGGAAAAACTGTTATTTTTTGTTTTGTCTGAATTTGTTTGGAGTATTTATTTTTGTTTTTATTTGGTTTGGGGGTTTATTGGGGGGGGGTCTTTGTTTTTTGCCGGTTTTTCGTGATTTTTCTGCACTAATTTTGGTTGCCTAATATTCTAAAGATCTTCCTCTGCCCCCGCAATTTACAAGATTCTATTGATATAGCTCTCGGTCGGTTGGGCTAAGAATAGGCTGACTATATACCCTACTGAAGAGTAACCCCACGACCAAAAATAAGGGGAGATGTTCTGGGTATGACATAAAACTTCATCTGATGGTGAGACTCCAGTTTTGAAGATACGTCGAGTGTTAAGTAACCCTTTCTTGACCATATTCCCTGGTGTATTCTAAGTTAAAGAGATATGTTCAAAATTAATCGCATTCAATAGGACCTTGGTAAAAAAAAATTTTAATACACAAATGTAAATAAAAGCCTATAATAAAGTAATTCAGAGGAATTCCAGTGACTTTATCGCTAACGAGCTGGACTGTGACATCGTAATAAGCGAGTTCGAACTCTACTCCCGCTGTTACGTTCACTTTCGAACTAATGCCCTTGGGAAATGTTTGAATCCTCTAATTCCACAATCTATGGGTTAAGTAGCATAACTGATGTTTTTATATACGGTGTCTCAATATATATGGGACCGATGTGACTGCTAATAACTCTTCTACGAATAATAATGTTGTGTTCTTTTTTATTTCAGGTTTGAAAATATCATATTATAACAACAATAACAATCCTCGATCACAATGCCTTGGACAAGAAAAGAAAATATTTTGCGTCACTTATTTCAAAACAAAATCATTCACAACTGCGCAAGTAAAATTTCGCGAGAAGTTTAACTTAACAATTATCGCCAGAAAAAGCCAAATTTATCGTTGAGTAGACAAATTTCAAGCCACAGGGTCAGTAAACATCCTCAGCAAGAAAACAGAAAATTACAGATCTGGCAAGAAGATGTCCTGACAATGTGGATGCGGTGAGAGATTCTGTCGGAAGGAGCCAGTTCCCAAGAACTTTGTCTTTCATGTGCATCACTGCAAAGAATCTTAAAGAAGAATCTTTAACTGTACCCATACAGAATCCAGATCAAGCATCAACTCAAACCAGCTGACCTGGAGTTTCTTTTCTCAGAAAATAAATCATTATCATATTAATGGTTTGCATCAATTTGAGACACCCTATATAATAGCCCTATTCTGCCAGTAATACTTATATTAATACCAGGCTATTAACAGTTACTTCCTTCCTGATTTACAATGCAATTTAATTACCCATATAAATCATTATCATATTAATGGGTTGCATCTATTTTGAGACACTTTGTACATGGATGGCTTTGGCCTTAAATAACCCAAGAAGGTTGACATGCCATTAAACAAAGGAACAGAAATCGAGTCCTTGTGGAGTAGTACGAGGATCATTAAATAAGTTTCCAGACTTTTTTCGTATGGGCACTTTTATTGATAGTACACACATGAAATCCCTCACAGACTCCCTGCCTTCCTTGAATTTCTCATGCCACTCAAAAACTGATGCTTGATTCATGCAAGATGGTCGAAAAGCAGTCTGAAGCATTCCTTACGTTTCTGTGACATTTTTTTCCAAGTTTAAAACAGAATTTTATTGCATATCCTTCTTCTAAAGTGTCCTCACGTCCAGATTGGATTTTTGAAATTCACCAACTGTGACAATCAGGTTTTAGTAGGGTGTATTCCAATTACTGGTGTCGCTGTTCATTTGAACCATGGAATCATAAAATTGGTCAGTCATCTCATAAGATGTATAACAATAACATAGTAAATTTTCAAGAGTCTACGACAATTATAAATGCCTGTACAAAAAAGTCTGGAAACTTATTGAAGGCACCACGTAACTAACGGGTTGGACCCTTGTAATACCCTTGAGAAAGGCATGAACTCCTATATCTACGCACAACTACAGGTTAAATAGTATGGCGACAGTTTTTCAACAAGGATGGCTTTGGCATTAAATAACCCATCAAAAAAAGGAACCGAGTCCTCGTGGAGAAGTGACTATAATACGTTGGGTATGGACAGGTATATGTGTGAGAAAGAACTCTTATTTAATCTCAATGTGTTGTTTTTAAATTATGTTTTCTTCTAGTCGTTGTGTTTCTCCCAAAAGAATATTCAATTCATCGAGGAGCTTTGATGGTTTGTTTTCTGAAATACGATATCTGTATACGAAGCGAACCAACTCTGCTGGTAACTGTAACAAAAGTTTCTTCACTAAACTACAAAATAAGAATATTTCCAAATATGTCCAAAAAAATTAATTCCCTGATTTCGAATCCCTCCTCATTTTTCTAACATTAAGCTTCTTTTAAATGTTAACAGAGAGTGGATTTTTCTTTACCTCCCTCACTTTCTTCCTCACTACTCATTATGCGTATGTTTCGGCTAGCAGTTTTGCTTTTCAGAAATAAGAAGAAAACTCCGCCAAGGCCGAGAATGAACTGACTCTCGGCAAACCTTGCAATGAACTCATGTCACGTCGCCTCACATGGACATATATGCATATTTTCATAGACTTATCACCTGGGAGGTTTGTAACCTCCCAGCTAAATTTTCATCGATGTCACTTCTAACGATGATGAATCACTCAGCAAATCAATCAGTTACTAGAATCTAACGTCAATGAATACAATTGCAAATCAATCAATTACTCACATCTAACAGTGATGTTTTACGGCAGCAACTGGGGCCAAAAAACAAAGGCACGAGTCTCGTACTGATGAAGATGTATATCTTTATTCGTACACGTGTTCAGCATAAAAAAACAAGCGTATACATTCTCCAACTATACATTCTCCAACGCGAAAACTGAAACAAAACAAACGCACTTGTAAATGTTCCAAAAAAGGAAACACACCACGAAAGTGATGATTTAAATCGAATCAATTCAAGAGAATTCACGTGCTTACCTCTTTTTGCCTTGCTAGTGACCCACAAAGAAAAACGTCCGTCTCGCATGCCAGTCAATTTGAAAAAGACCGAATTCGCGTCAGCCGGTGTTCAGGCCGGAAGTTCCTCTCGCACCTTCCTCTTGGAAGCGACCGGTGCGGGAGGCAAAGTTCAATCTAAAAAAACTATACCGGTTGAAACGCAAACTCTTACATTCACAGTGATGAATTACCTTGCAAATCAAGTATTCGCATAAAATGTGATAAATCTCACTGCAAATCAATCAATTACTCATGTCTAACTGTGATGAATCACATAACAAGTAAATTGATTACTTACATCTAACTGTGATGTATCACATTGTAAATCAATCAATTACTTACATCTAACGCTGTTAAATCTCATTGTAAATCAATCAATTACATCTAACCCTGATAAATCATTGCAAACCAATCAATTACTCATATCTGTGATAAATCCCATGGCAAATCAATCAATTACTCAAATCAAAATGCGATAAATCCCATTGCAAATTAATTAATTACCCACATCTAACTGTGATGAATCACATGCTAAATCAATCAAAACTCCCCAAATTATTCTCATATAAATAACGCCTTCTCCTGAACGACACAATAAAATTTAGCTCCACTGACAATATTTTTTGAGATTACCTCCTTTGCCAACATAAGAACTTTTATAACCTCTGCTAATAAGTGACACCATAGCATCGCCATAAGAACACGCCTTAGTATAAAAGAATCCTTCATGCCGCAGAATCAAGGACCTTTTCTCGTCCTTCTGATACGTCTATAGTCAGCCGACCTCGAAGCCCTCTACACCCGCACGCTATGAGTTATACACTCCAAGGGTCAGCCTAAAAGTTCATAAGCTGATCAACATAATCTCATTGAATATGATCTAATGAGTTTTATTATTCAACATAGTCCCTCTTGCAGTCCACCACTATTTCCATCGGTGTTGCAGTACTTTGATCTCATTAATAAAACAAAAAAGACATCAACAGCAGATATGTCGTCATCATATGAACTTTTGAACTCGTCTGGTTGGTTGGTTGACTCATTGACTGATCTTAACGGCATGTCAACACGTTAAGGGTTATTTTCTGCCCAGAGGTTAGGGAATCCCATTCATTGTACATTCATATTTACATTTTTTGCGTTGTTGTTTCTTAAGGGTTTTTGTTTTGATTTGTTTCTTTTTAGAGGTGTACACAGTCTAATCGATACCAATAATTTTTAAATAGATCTAATTGACCTATAGATGAAACCCTAACAGATATTACCACTCTGGGTCAAAGAACATGAGAATAATGGCAATGAAGGGCTACATCACACTCCCTAAATTTGGAATCTCACCAACAGATGTAATTTAATCTTCTACTGAGGTTAACCCTTGGACAGTCTTACCCTTTGTGGGTTTTACTCCTCTGCAGGGGGTGCAGTCAGTGTATTCTAAGCCCCATTGACAGGGGCAATATGTCTGAAATATAATAATTTTTTGTTAATACATAAAAATCTTTTCAGTTATTTTTAGTATAAAGTGCCTTAGTATTCATTCAGTTGTCGTAATGGAATTCCTAGTCTCGATACAGATGCTCCGAAAGTCTCGATACTTTCTGATCACACCTCGTATAGACTCTGGTCCAACCAGACCATTGTGAGTTCGATTTTTACACGGTTCTCTAAACTTCTGGTCTTGTGCAAAACTAGGTTCAGTTTAATAATTGACAATTTAAGGTATTGTCAGCACTGTTTCCAGATGTGGGGATATATTCGTTTGTGTGACTGACCAAAGAATCTATTTTCAAGGAGATTTGTAATGAAGTAGATAAAAATATTTTTGTTGGTGTGTGACTCTACAACAAAATTATTTTCAAACAGATAAAGTTCATTCGTAATTAAGTTGATAAAAAATATTTTTCACATTATATCGTTACACGAGCCTCGTGTGGTATCAAGTTTAGGAATCCATACTGGCAGATCATTGGTAGTGAGTTTGTTTCCTAATGGGTGTCTTATAGTCTTGTCCTTGTACTAAACTTAGCTCAGCTAAGTAATAACCTTTTTTTTAAAATACGTTAATGAACAAACTTATCTTGTATTAACTACCCAACCCTTCCGCTGTGACCCGGATGCGACACAAGATCAATAAAGGGGAGAGTTTATAAAGATCAGTAAGTACAGAATGAGAGAGAACGCGAGAGAGAGAGAGAGAGAGAGAGAGAGAGAGTGTGTAGCCAGGTTAACTACTCTACTTAATATCACGTTCTATTTTTCTTCTTCTTCTTCTTCTTCTTCTTCTTCTTCTTCTTCTTCTTCTTCTTCTTCTTCTTCTTCTCTCAGTATGTAATTACCCAACCCCTCCGCCGTGAATGGATGCAACACAAAGTCAAAATTTAAGTAAATTATCATCATCATCATGTCGTGCCACTAGCATGGATATCCCTGACCCTCTCTCGCCACTTTTCCCTATCGTTCATCGCCTCTGGCAGGTCTTCAGGACTACATCCCGTATCTTCACATAGCTGCTGAATGTATGTTTGTGCTGGTCGTCCTGCTTTTGCCATATATGGGGGTCCATAGGAGTACATCACTTATGAGCTCGTCCCTGCTTCTCCATGCATGTCTGGTTCGTCTTACTTGGATAGTTTTCGTGATGGGAGGCAGGTGGCCGTATAGTTGGTGTCTTGTGGGGTGTTGCCGCCAGGACTTGTTCAAGATTGCTCGCAGCATTTTTGTGTAATTGCCGTCTAGCTTCTTCTCCAGCCGTTTTGTTAGCGTCCATGTAGTGCATGGCTTAAATTCACAGTTTTCCTTCTCCTAGACTGGTTGTCTAATCTAATCAAAACTAAATGATTCATGTAGCTCTACTATTTACCCATAGTTGGCTGAAGAACAGTTGGATTTATCCCCTCTCCAAAGGCATTAGCACGCAGTGAGACGCAAATAGCTGCGCCCACAAATTGAACTCAAGACAGCAAGGTTGTTATCTACGACTATAACCGTTACACTCTGATCACCTCTTTATATTAGGATGTTTGTCTTGTCTCCAAGTAACTGTCTAATATTAGTAGGAATCAAATCACTTTACATTCTATGCTGATTAATGTGCGCATGTATGAAGCAAGATATCTGTACGTGCCATACAAAGTACCTCAGTCCAGAATTTCACATATTTTACGCGAGGCAATGAACAATTAGCTCTTTTGTCTCTGCTGGGTGGTGGGTACCACTGATACTTGAGAATAAAAACTTGCCCCCAATCCACTGAAACATATGTTAAGCTTCTTTCTTTCTGTCTTTCTTTCTTTTTCCTTTTTTCTTTTTTTTTTTTTTAATAACCTTCCCTTGGATATAACATCCTCATATGTTAAACAATTCTGCAACACCTGTTTAGTGTTGGGTTTCTGGTTTGTTAACTTTTCTCAAACAAAAATGTACCTACCTGTCTACCTACCTATTTAGACAATTACAGAGAGAGAGGGGGAGGGAGAGGGAGTTAATATGAGTTCATAAATACAGTATCGCCCATGAATAAGTATAACAATAACATTTTTTTATCAAAAGTTTTCTTCTTAACCAAAGATAATAAGATTTTATCATGTCTGGAGGAACAAGGATGGCTCTTGGCATTAAATAACCTACAATGGTTAACATGCCATAAAACAAAGAAAACAAACCGTTTTTATTTTTTAAAAAGGAGAACTATACCAAGCAAAAACCTAACTCTTCAAGTGCAATGGAAGATTGGATTCATACTTTTTTCCAAGGACATTAGTGCAAATTGAAACGCAAACAACCTTGCCCAGAATTTGAACTCGGATCGCTGCATTACTATTTCTTATGACGATAACCGTTACGCTGCTAAGCGTACCTAAAAAAAACTATAGTATTACCCATAAATCACTACCGCCCTGACATTTTTTAATACAAAGTTAATTTTCATCGAAATCGAAAACAATAGTATTATATTATCTCTAGTGAAAAAATATACAATAGAAACGGTTATTATTAAGTATTATTTACACCAAACAATGTAGCATTGAAACTCTGTAACCAATCGGTAGCATTCACATTGCTCTTGTAGCGAACAAATACCCACCCTTTTTTATCTTAAAGGTGGCTACGAAAAACAAGATTTTGAGTGTCTTATGTATGACATTAAACTGTATGTGATGATGCGCTTAAAGGAAGGTGGAGTTCACGTTCATTGACATTACTCTCTGGTTATCTCTGACCCGGAGTCGTAGTACCTGTTAGGGTCCTATCTATAGGTCAAATAGAACTGTTCAATCATTTACTAAAAATTAGTACAATTAGTTATTTGAAACAATACAGCAGTGTGCAAATTGATCTTATTAGATTAAAATACTTGATGAATAGAATTATTATTGGTAAATAGCAATACTTGAAACTGTTTAACTGTATGCAAACAAATGATTGATATTAAACACCATTATCAATGTCAGATAGCAATACTTGAAACCATTTAACCGTGTGCAAACAAATGAGCTCTAACTGGCTTAAAATAAAGTTACCTACAAACTGTTCGCTAACAAATTATATATAAACGTGATTTGGCATCAAACAACCCACAAAGGTTGATATGTCATAAAACACCGACCAACTGAAACCAAAAATACGTAACAGTCCAAAAATATATAGACCTCTTGTATATATGTAGGTTATTTTACTTTTGGTTTCAAAGTTGTTGCCATTTTTCAAATAGTCACCACCATTGGATATACCTTTTTACCAGCGATGAAAAAGTGCCTGATTATGGTGTTCATTAGAGAGTCGCCACAAAAGTAATGTTTCCTATTATTATTTACTAATAAGAGTTTTTCACATCAGCGTTAGCTAATGGTCTTTCACTGGAGTTTAAGTGACAGCAAGTCTCATCAAGTCTCCAGGACTCTTCTCAGTATTCTGACCGTTCTCAAATATGTAGTAGTTTGGATGGTCTCCACTCGTCCGCCATCTTCCAAGTCCTCCAGTCCCTTTAGTAATTCTTTAGTTACTGTTCATAACGCACCAATTACAATTGGTATAATTGTCACCTGCATGTTCCATAGTTTTTTCAATTCCCTAGCAAGGTCGAGGTACTTATTCTTCTTTTCATATTCTTTCAGTTTTATTCTGTGGTCAGCAGGGACAGCAAAGTCGACAATTTTGCAATTTCTTTCTTTTTTCTTTTTTTTTTTTCTTTTTTTTTTTTTTGTTGATTATTATTAGGTCTGGTCTTCTGGTCGAGATTAGGTGATCCGTGTCAGAGTTCCATAGGAGTTTATGTGAGTTATTTTCTAGGACAGCTGCTGGGTTGTGCATATACCATTTGTTCGTACCTTGTAAGTTTTTCATACCAGCGTTAGCTGATGGTTATTCACTGGGGTCTGAGTGACTGCAAATCTCAAGTCTCCATGACTCTTCTCAGTATTCTGGCCTATCTCCATAATACTGTACTTTAGATGGTCTCCACTCGTCCCCCGATTTCTAACTCTTCCAGCCCCTTTATCAATCCTTTGAGGATTGTTTCAGGCACACCAATTACAATTAGTATTACCGTCACTTTCAGGTTATATAGCATTTTTAGTTCTCTGGCAAGTCTTTCTTTTCATTTTCTTTGATTTTCACTCAGTGATCCACAGGGAGGCCAAAGTTTAATATTCGGCAGGTTCCCTTTTTTGTTATTGTTGTTGTTGTTAACTATCACTAGGTCTGGTCTTCTAGCCGGGATTAGGTGATCTGTTTGTATCTCAAAAACCCGGAGAATTTTGTGCGTCTGATTCTCAAAGACAGACTCTGGTTTGTGCATATACCATTTGTACTCTTTTTGCGCTAGTTTACTGCATTCACTTATTATATGATTAATCGTTTCGTCTCTATAACCACATAACTTACACTTGCTATTCTGTAGCATCTTATCTATTTTCACTTTAACCGAGTTGGTCCTTATTGCGTTATTATTATAACGGTTATCATGGTTACCTGATTGTTTCTCGTTGGAGTTTAATAGACAGCAAAGCTCTTCAAGTCTCCAAGACTTTTCTCAGTATTCTGGCTGACCTTAATAATGCAGTAGTCTGGATGGTCTCTACTGGTCTTCTTATTTCTAAGTCTTCCAGTCTCTTTACCAACCTTTTGGGGAATGTCTCAAGCGCACCAACCCCAATTGGTATCATCGTCACCTTTATATTCCATTATTATCATTATTATTATTATCTGTAGCTGGGAGAAAAACATGGATTCATGCCTTTCATAAAAACATTAGCAAGAACTAAAATACCTAAAGCGAAGTCTAGGATTTGAACACGGCTAGCCAATTCCATTTGCGACGACAATAAGCTATAACGCTAAATGCACGTCCGATGCAATTACTGAGAATGTATTCCGTAAAGTGTTCACGGTAACAACTAATATATACATACATACATGCTGCAAATGTTGATAATAAATAATACATGATGATTTCTATTTTGATTGGTTTGGTTGGGGTTTATGGCATAACAACCATTGTGGGATATTTACTGCCAAATCACTATTTTGTTTGGTTTGGTTAGGTTTGGTTTTTTATGACTTATTAACCATTGTAGATTATTTAATGCCAAATCCTCTTTATAGATATAGACTAAATATATATAATTCGTAAACACATAACGTTTTTAAACGAGCCCAAGTTCATTCTTTTTCCCACTCCTTAATGGTTCTAAGTATTGCTATGCATAACTAACTGTTTAATTAAATATCAGTCATTTGTTTACACACAGCTGAAGGTAAAAACTGTTCTATTTCTAACAATTAAATTTAGCATTGATCATTTGTTTAGCACTAATACCCTTTGGGAAAGGTATGAATCCAATTATTCTCCCTCCAGCTATGGGTGAATAGTAGGGCAGGTTAGGTTCTTCAGCCTTGGTGAGGCAACTAGTCTATGAGAAGGAAAACTCTGAATTCAAACCTGTTAAACTCCGCTTAAAATTGACCTTGTGTCATATCCTGCCCGAGCGGAGGGGTTGGTAAATATGATTGGTCATTTGTTTGGACACAGTTTAAATGTCAAACAGTTCTATTTGACCAATAGGTAAGACCCTATCAGGTGCTAACACTCCGGGCCAAGTAGAACAGTGACAGATGGCAAAGAAGAGGTACCCTACATTCCCCAAAGCTCCAGCATAACTGGAGCCACATCATCAGATTGTTAAGTGGCATATGCAGGGCACTCGTGAGGAGGGGGTCTTACCTCTCTGCAAAGATGCAGTCGGTGTATTCTACAGCCCCAGCCGACAGGGCTGTAGCATTTTGAGTGGATAATGTTCAACAAGAAATAATTAAATCCAGGCATCTTTAATTGAGAAGAAAATTGACTTTTTATGAAAAGAATTGTTTTAAGCATACTTATTTATGGCCGACATTATATATATATATATATATATATATATATATATATATATATATATATATATTTGGAAGCATATTTTATTGAAAATGAAAAAGATTTGGTGCTTAAAATTTTATAGAACTTTTCTTGAAGAAAAGGTCCATTAAATTCTGAACACTAAATCTCTGACTGCTATTTCAATAATATATATATATATATATATATATATATATATATATATATATATATATATAATCATTAACCATAACCATAGCCGGAAACTTTGTTTTCATCACCCTGGGCACGTCCCTGTTATTCGTGGCAATCCAGATTTGCATTTTGTGGATGCTGGCCATGGTCCTGTTGTCATAACTTGAATCAGTAGAGAGCATGAGTTGTACTGCGGCGCATCTCCGATCTCGCTCGTTGAACATTGTTTCACTTTCAGACATGATAGAAGGCTCCTATCGCTCTTGGGATTTGTACACAACTGGCCAACTAGTAGATGGTCTGCAACAAAAAAAGAAAACCGGTTTTCATTAAACGGAAATGGAATCATGTCATCTTTTCAAGGACGACAATTCTATCGTTCTACCCTGTAGTTGGTCCTCTAGACAGCATCGAATGTCCTCACAGAGCTGATGTTTTTAAGTCCTTGCTGTTTGAATAACACTGGTGTGTCTATGTGGAGATTTCCATTGGGGAATCTCGCTATTGAGTCCCTCCTTCCTTTTCCAGCAGTGCCCTGCATGTCTTGCATGTCTTGGCTGGATTTTCAGATGGGTGGTGTGTGACTATACAGCTGCTTTTTGGTTCGGTGGTACTTACAGGATCAGTTCAAAACAGCAAGTAGCATTCTTGTGTAGTTCCTATCTTGTCTTTTTCTTTAGGCATATCGTTAAAGTCCAAGTGATGCGACCATACAGTAGTACTGACACGGCTACAGCTAGGGAAAAATCCTGCTTTATTTTATCAAAGAGATCAAAATTCCATATTGTCGTTAACCTGCCAGTAGCAGTCTATGCTTTCACTATGCGTACGTTGACATCACTTTCAATAACTGAGATATTACTACCAAGGTATTTAAACTAGTCTGCTAATTTCAAAGGCTTGCCATTTAATGAGGAGATGGCATTATCTTGATTAAAACACATGAACTCTGTTTTATTTGTGTTCATGTAGAGATCGATGCCTCTTGCTAACTGCTCCAGAAAATGCAGCAGAGATTTGGCTGGACCTGGTGTATTTGCTAGAAGCATTCAATCATATATATGGTAATAGTTTCTACTGGATGCCGTCTGCTTCTTAACATTTTTAGTGTAAAACAATTTTCTTACATTAGATTTAATGACGTTCGTAATACATAATCTAGGCAGATTAGGAATAGAGATGGTACCAATGTATCTCCTTGCAAAATTCCGGTGACAACGTCAAAAGAAATCAGTGTCGACATCTAGTGAGCAAACCCTGACCTTCGTGTCTTTCTAGTGCATCATTATAGCGGAAACGCTCTCTTTAGGAAAACCATTTGTTGGAAGTTTTTGTACGCACACGCACACAGTATAAATATATATATATATATATGTAGAGAGAGAGAGAGAGGGGAAGGGAGGGAGAGTGAGGGCTTCAGCTTAGTTTCTTTGTTTAATGGCTGAAAAACCTTCGCGGGTTATTCAAGGCAAAAGCCATCCTCGTTAACGAAGTGTAGGTACTATTCAACTCAGAGCTGGAGACAAAGTCGGATAGAATCAATGTCGTATCTGGTGATGTATATGGTGTCAACGGCCTTAAAAAATATACGAACATAAGTATTGGCTCGAGATTTGATATGTTTTTCTATAGGGCTTGCTTCTTCAGATATGAATATCCTTTTCACGAAACATGTTTATATATATATCGAAACACTACACAGATTCGAAACACTACAAGAAAAGACGGAAAAAAGTACACCAAACGACGAATACGAAAATTTCGTCAATGCACACCTTGAGGCAGCAGCAAAATACATCCCAACAAAAATTAAAACTAAATATAGAGTCCCATGGGAAACTTTAGCGGTGAGAGAAAAACGTGCACTAGTGAAAACAGCCTCCAAAAACTATCGAAAAAACCCAACAAACACAAATGCCTTAAAACTAAAAACGGCACAATATCAATTAGCAGGCATATATATAAAGGAACAGACAGAATACATTCAAAATCAGATAGATAAGATTAGAGACTCGATGGAAGATAGACAATCTAGAATTGCCTGGCAAACAATAAACGAAGTGAGCAGAAGAAAGAACACAGCCAAAGCAAAACTTAAAGCAGCAAACCAACAAGAAAGAATAAAACTGTGGAAACAGCACTTCGAAAACTTACTTGGAAACCCACCAAAAATAACGCATGAACCAATCACCAGAATAATTAGCAAACAATTAGACATTAAACTTGGACCGTTCACACAAGAAGAACTCGACTCGGTTCTCAGAAAAATTAAAAATAGGAAAGCTGCAGGACTGGACGAAATTCCCCCGGAAGTATGGAAGACCAGACAATTCGACGACATACTGCTCCGACACTGCAACGCAGTATACAATCAAAATCCGATAGATAGATGGACGAAGGGATGCATACTCCCCTTCCCTAAAAAGGGGGACCTCGGATTAGCCAAAAACTACCGAGGCATAACACTTACATCCATAGCTGCCAAAATCTACAATGCCCTACTACGAAACCGAATAGAACCCAAAATCGACAACATACTTAGAAAAAACCAAAATGGCTTCCGAAGAAATAGATCTACGACCTCACAAATATTAACCATCCGCAGAATCCTTGAAGGTGTACGGGCAAAGAACCTACAAGCGACATTAATATTTGTCGACTTTACCAAGGCTTTTGACTCCATTCACAGAGGAAAGATGGAACAAATCCTACTAGCGTACGGCATACCTAAAGAAACCGTAGCGGCAATAACGATTCTCTATAGAAACACTAAAGTAAAAGTACGATCACCAGATGGAGACACAGAATACTTCGACATTGTAGCAGGAGTACTACAAGGGGACACGCTGGCTCCGTATCTCTTTATCATTTGTCTAGACTACGTACTTAGAACATCGATTGACAAAATCAAAGAGAATGGCTTCGAACTGACGAAGAAAAGAAGCAGAAGATACCCCGCAACAACAATTACCGACGCCGACTACGCCGATGACATAGCGATACTGGCAAATACACCTGACCAAGCCGAAACACTTCTGCATAGTTTGGAACGAGCAGCAGCAAGCATAGGCCTCCATGTTAATGCACACAAAACGGAATATATGTGCTATAACCAAACGGGGGACATCTCCACTCTAGAAGGAACCCCTCTTAAACTAGTAGACAAATTCACGTACCTAGGAAGCAGCGTCGAATCAACCGAAAAGGACATCGAAACGAGGTTAACGAAAGCATGGACAGCTATCAATAGGCTATCGACTATATGGAAATCAGACCTAACCGATAAAATGAAACGCAGTTTCTTCCAGGCAGCGGTCACATCGATACTGCTATATGGATGCACTACATGGACGCTAACAAAACGGCTGGAGAAGAAACTAGATGGCAATTACACAAGAACGCTGCGTGCAATCCTGAACAAGTCCTGGCAGCAACACCCCACAAGACACCAACTGTACGGCCACCTGCCCCCTATCACGAAAACTATTCAAGTTAGGCGAACCAGACATGCAGGACATTGCTGGAGAAGCAGAGATGAACTCATAAGAGATGTACTCTTATGGATCCCCACACACGGCCGCGCAAAAGCAGGACGACCAGCACGAACGTACATTCAGCAGCTATGTGAGGATACAGGTTGTTGTCCTGAAGACCTGCCTAGGGCGATGAACGATAGGGAGGAGTGGCGAGAGAGGGTCAGGGATATCCTTGCTGCCAGCACGATATGATGATGATGACATATATATGGGGGTGGGTGGCCATTCAATAAATAACGTGAATATTTTTTAAAAAAGCAATTTTTTTTCTTTTAGGATTTCTTCCATGAATGGAAACTCTGAATTGTTCGGAATTAGTTCATTGCAAAGATTATTTCAATCACGCAGAAATGTTTGTTTTAGGGCTATTCAAAATGGCAGCAAATACGACAAGGTGCTCCAAGCTTGAAAAGTGGTGTGTCATTAAATTTTTTGTGATTGAGAAGTGCAAACCAAGTGAAATTTCCTGAAAAGTGTTTGATATGTACAGAGAAGAATATTTTGATAAAACAATATTAATCATATTTACCAACCTCTCCGCTCGGGCAGGATATGACACAAGGTCAATTTTTAAGCGGAGTTTAACAGGTTTAAATTCAGACTTTTCCTTCTCCTAGACTAGTTGCCCCACCAAGGCTGAAGAAACCAGTCTGCCCTACTATTTACCCATAGCTGGAGGGAGAATAATTGGATTAATACCTTTCCCAAGGGTATTAATGCTATGTGAAATGCTATCAGTCTCGTCCAGAATTTGAACTCGTGTCGCCGTGTCCATTTCCTACGACGATAACCATTACACCATGGGCACCTCCAAAAAAAATATTAATGATGGGCTAAACATGGGTTTGTCACTAGGAGTCTGAATCTAAAAGACAGTCCATGAAGAAGTAACACACTGAGTCTCCGGTAAAAAAAAACTTCCGTACACCGCAGCTCATGCTTGTGAAACATGGAAGGAATCTTCATAATTTATTTACTTAAAAAAAAAGCGAATGTAAACAATGCTTCCTACCGCCAGCTTGGTGAATGAGCATCGTATATATATATATATATATATGTGTGTGTGTGTGTGTGTGTGTGTGTGTGTGTGTGTAGTATAGGCAGCAGTCGTTCATTCAAGCATGTTTCATTAAATAATAAAAATACATATTTTGTCTATAATTTATTTAAGATCCTTTCAAGTTTTCTTATAAGTGTCTTAATTTCAGGTTGGAATTAGTAGATGAATTTCCCAAAATTGTCCCGAGCGCTTTCGGAAACTTCATGGGCCATCATCATGGGTTGCTTGCTAGTGTAAGGTGTGTTTGTATTTAAAAAAAAAAAGAGTCTTGAAAGTTTTTGAAAGTTTATACCATAACGAAAATATGGAAATGCAGAGTTGGATAAAACAGGATAACTATATATATATCTATAGTTTAAAAACAAGAGATTTAGAAATTGCATACCATAAAATTATATTTCGTTTATCAGATGGATTTCAAATGGAGTTTGGTTACTTTTGTTCCATTATATATATATATATATATATTCTTAAAAAACCGATTGTTGTTTTTTTTCAAGAGAAAATTATTTTCTGTGTAGATTTTATTTACATTGTGCTCTTTACCAGGATCATTTAAATTTAATATTCTATTTTTGAATATTTCATTGGTCCTGATTGGAATTATTCCCTACGCCGGATTTACTGGATTGAATAATATCTTATATATATATATATATATATATATATATATGTATATATATATAGCGCGCACATGTTTACTTGCAATCCATTTTGTTTTCTTCTTATAGTATAGCAACTTCTTTAAAACTTTCCTAAATGCATTTTAATTCAAGAGTTGAATTTTCACACACTTTTTACAGATTTGACGATCACTTAAGGTTAAAACTAAATGGGCACAATCATAAAACACAAAAGAAATATTCCTATTCGTCTCGTAATATTTGTTCATTTTATATATATATATATATATATATATATATATATATATATATACATTTTTAAATAAGCTATTTTTTTAATATGCATATATATATATATATATGTGTGTGTGTGTGTGTATATATTCCAAAAATGGGTAATTACATATATGTGTGTGTGTGTGTGTGTGTGTGTGTGTGTGTGTGTGTGTGTGTGTGTGTGTGTGAAAAAATAGCTAATTTAAAAATGTAATATATATATAAACAGAAATTGTCAATTCAAAAATTTAATGTTTTGACGATTTTCAATTTTCTTATTCACTTTTCTTTGGTTGAATTTACATTTTATTATATACATACAGATTTGTGTGTGTGTGTTTGTGTGTGTGTGTGTGTGTGTGTGTGTGTGTGTGTGTGTGTGTGTTTATATAACATAACATCTGTAAATCATTACAAAAAGATATATTGTATACGCACAGTTTCACGTATGACATTGTCGTCTTGTTAAGATGAAAGTGGTACGGGTTTCACCTTACTCTGGGTGTATTCAATTACAACTTAGACTGAAACAGAGATGAATTAGTTCTTTAATTTTTTGCTTTTTTTTCTTTTCATTTTTTTTTTTGTGTGTTTGTTTTTGTTTAATTTTTTGTCGTTTTTGTGTTGTTGTTTTTTTTTTTTTGTTTTTGTTTTTGTTTTGTTCACTACATTCCAGAAAACGAAAAAGGATTTACGCTTCTACGGAGTAAATTTGATCAAACCATATGCAAATTTATACTTTATTGTTCAACTCTTCATACGCAGCACGCAGACACATGCACGCACAAACACACACACACACACATAGACAAACACACACAAACAGACACACACACACAAATATACAAATAACCATGTAACTTTATAAACCTAAAAAAAAGAGAGATATTTATTTTGTTTAGTCGAACACGGAGACGCGATAACATTGCAGCTTGTTAAGGATCGAATTTACCAAACTCGCGATAGCTTATCTTGCAAAACATCGATCTACATCAGGTGGCCTAACGTACACAAACACACACACATATATATATATATACATATACAGAGAGAGAGAGAGAGATGGACTGCGGTTTCGTAATAAGCGAGTTCGAACGCCAGTCGCAGTATCAGTTTCACTTTCGGACTAATATCCTTTTGAAAAGTATGAACCCCTTATCCACTAAAGTTATGGGTAAAGAAAATTTACTGCTGGTCTGCTACGAAGAAGGCTTTTGCATTAATTAACCCTCAAAGGTTATTCCAGTAAACAAAGAAAGGAAACGAAAGCTTAAATATATATATATATATATATATATATATATATATATATATGGGTACTCTTATATCAATCAGATAGTTTGAAATATATATAAGACCACCTTATGTATATATGTATAAGTTGGTCATATATTTATCAGGTGGTCATAAATATATATATATATATATATATATATATATATATATATATATATATATATATATATGTACTCTGTGTGTGTTCAAAAGCATCGCAATAATTTATGTTCACATACACGCACATACACGCGCACATATAAATATTAGTCTGTGTTCAAGTTATTCTTGTACATACACAGAGTATATATATATATATATATATATATATATATATATATATATATATATATTGTAACAGTGGTGGTTGTCCCTAATTCACTTTGTGGGTTAGTGGCGAACCAAGTGCGATATAACTTAGAGTGTGTTCAGTATCTGTGATAGAACTATTATATAATAATAAATAAATATACAATAGATTTTATATATTTAATGCTATGGAAGTTTGTCTGCGACCTTCGTTGTCATGAAGATTTACAAACTTGTAAAATCGATTATATATTTATCATATATATATATATATCATTGACAAGAATATTAATCCCATTCTCTCCAGCTCTGAGTTAAATAGTACCACAACTGTTCTTTAACAAGGAGAGCTTTTGCCTTGAATAACCCACAAATGTTTTTAAGCCATTAAACAAAGAAATCAAACCAAAGCCAACCCTCTCTCTCTCTATCTACATATATATATATATATATATATATACTGTGTGCGGGTTGTAGCAAAAAATTCCCCGCCATTTATCCTAATTTATATATATATATATATATATTACTTGCGCGTGCGCGTGAACAAAAGTGTGGCTGTCTTTTAAAGTCACAAATATGCTAGATCAAGAAATTTCATTTATTTCATACTAGATTTATATGAGATACGTTTATTTAAAATTTATTCTGATACACTTTCAACGTGCACGATTAAATTATAAATACAAAGGTGGGCAAAAAAGCTGATAGGCTGAAACGTTTAAAGGTGCCCGTAATGCAGTGGTTAACGTTGTTGGAAATGGACTCGGCCAACGGGGTTCAAATCATGGATGATTTCTCATAACGCTAATACCCCTTGGATAGGTATGATTCTGACTAGTCTCCCTCTAGCTATGGGTACATTTTAGGGCAGACTAGGTTCTTTAGCCTTGATTAGACGACCAGTCTAGGAGAAGGAAAACTCTGAATTCAAACCTGTTAAACTCGGCTTATAAAATTGACCCAGTGTCGCATCCTGTCCGTGTAGAGGTTTTCGTTGACCGCCTCACTAAACGGGCAAGTGTGGCACAAGGCCTTTTTATGGTGGGTCCAGGCGCTGGGCCGTAGCCCATACACGCCCGGCATTCCCCAAAATGCCTCAGGCCCCGTCGGTATTCCTGCACGTGTAGTGGGGTAGGTATATATATATATATAGTTTCAAGTATTTAATAATTTTCAAATAGATGGGACCCTAACAGGTACGATCACTCCGGCGCTGAGTAGAATTGAGGGTAATGGCAATGAAGAGCTAATCATCACTCCCCAGAAGTCTAGAATAGATATAGTGTCATACCCAGGATACGCCTATAGAATACCCAGGATATGCCACTATAAAAACCAAAGAGAACACTCAAATCAACCATTAACTTCCTGAAGACGACTTTAAATGTCAGAAACACGTGTTGAAGAAAAACAAATAACCGAAAAGCAAATTCTTTTGTGAACCTATTTTCTTTAAGTATATATATAGGTACATACGGACAAATAAAAGAATTCATTCATCGATCAAGCACAAGTGTAAACGAATTTTTAAATCAGGAATGATCAATGTAATCGTATTCCTTATTTGTTGAAATGGGATCTTTTCAATCATTATTCTACTGATAATATAGCATGTTTCCCATACCTATATTACATACATTGTACACGTTGCCTTCACTTATGTAATGGCGCAGTCGGCTGGGACAGCAGAATACACCAACTGCATCTCTGCAGAGGCGTAAGAGTTCCCCAACGAGTATCCTGCATATGACATTAAACAATCTGAGAGAGAGGCTCAAGTAATGCTAGAGCTTGGGAGAATGTAGAGTACCCCTTCATTACTATTGCTCCCAGGTCCACTCTGGCCTGCAGTGGTAGCACCTGATTGGGTCCTATCTAAGGGTCAAATAGAACTAAACTGTGTACTTATACAAAACTGAATTGTTTGAAATAGAACTGTTTTTGATATTTAAACTGTCTACTCATGCTAAACTGAATTGTTTGAAATAGAATTGTTTATATGTATAAAAATGGATTTAGCATTAAATAACCTACAACGGTTGATATGCCGTAAAAACCCAACCAAACCAAATCATATATATTTAATAAATATGTATAAAGAGGATTTGACATTAAGTAACCTACAATGGTTGATAAACCATAAAATCAAATCAAATTCCTTTAGGCAACACTTTCTCCTCTGTATTTAGCCGTTGCTGTAATGCAATGCGAGTATTATTCTTCGTCTAACTTTACTTCAATGTACCGCCAACTTTCAGGCCTAAGGCAGGAACGAATTGACAGTGATCTTGGCCCTTCAGAAAAAGGGATTATTGGCCCCTTAACGTATCACACTCAAACATCCATCAACATTTTTGCTCTCGGTCCCCTCGGGGAATGTAATTACGCTAATATTCTATTCTATGGAGCGGGGAAACATTTTTTGCTTAGATTTATTGTCAACTAATAAGGTTACACACAATTAATTTTCAATGGATGTCCCTCATATATTCTCTCAGCCAAGTACAAATTAAAACACATTTTTGCTTATCTAATGTTTATATATTTCAATGTGATTAAGTTGAAGCACAGCAATATAATGTTCATCTATAAAAAAAATAACGCGATCCGAGACTTTAGAAACACTATATATATATATATATATATATATATATATATATATATAAAACTAATGTTGTATAAATGATCAAATCTGTAAAAAGTGTATGAAAATTCAACTCTTTAAGTTTTATTATTGATGGACTTGTTGATAATCACACTTCAACATGGTTGCCATCATTGTTGAGACATTTTAAGACTGCTGTAAGACTTTATAGACGCCCTATATATGTCATCATCATCATGTCACGCTGCTAACACGGAGTTCCCCGTCTCTCTCTCTCTCTCTCTCCATTCGTCCCTATCATCCCTCGCTCCCGGCAGGTCTTCCAGACTGTATCCTATATCCGTACAGAGCTGTTGTAAATAAGTTCTTGCTGGTCGACAAACACTTGACCGTTCGTGTGAAGGGGCCCATAGAAAGACGTCACTTGTGAGTTCATCCTTACTTCTGCAGCAGTGTCCCGCATATCTTGTCCGTCTTATTTGGATGGTTTTAAAGATGGGATGTAGGTGGCCTACAACTGGGATGTTGCTTCCAGGATTTGTTCCATATAGCCCACAGCATTCTTGTGCTGTTTTTATCTAGCTTTTTTTTTCTATTCGCCTTGTCAGCGCTCATGTGGTGCATCCATACAGTAGAATGGACATAACCGCTGCTTGGAAGAAATTGCATTTTATTTTATCAAATAGGTCAGATTTCAATATGATCGATAACCAATCGATCGCTGTCTATGCCTTCGTTAGTCACACATTGAAGTTACTTTCAGTAGATGAGACGCAGCTACTAAGGTAGGGGAACTTGTCCACTAATTTCAGAGAACCGCCTTGAGAATGGAGATGTGTCCTTGATTAAATCATGTACTCTGTTTTGTCTGCATTCACATAGAGACCAATGCTTACTGCTGCCAACTGCAGACTGTTTTAGTAAGTATTCGGCTTGGGTAGGTGTATTTGCACGAAGCAGTATGTTATCTGCACTGTCTGCGTCTGTGAAAATTTCTGCGGAGTATCGTCTGCTTCTTGCCTTTTTTAGTGTAAAGCTATTTTCTTTCATTAGATCTACTGACGTTCAAAATACAGAGTCTAAGCAGATAATGACTTGATATGGGTCTAATGTATCTCCTTTGCAGAACACCAGCAACAATGTCAAAGAGGTCTGTGTCTCCATTTAGTGAGCGAGCCTCGACTTTCGTGTTACTATAGCGTATCATTATGGCTGTGACAGTTTGTTTGAGGAAACCGTAAACTAGATGTATTTGCTTCATCTTCCCTCTGTGTATGGAATAAAATGCCTTCTAGAAATCTACGAAAATAGTGTCGGCTCGAGGTTTTTTGCACGAACTCTTTCTAAGGTTCGACGGATTGTCAGAATCTGTGAAGTTGTGGATTACTTTCTTCGAAAACCATTTTGATTCTTTTTTAGAATTTTCTCAATTTCTGGTTCGATGCGATTGAGAAGTAGAGCATTATAAACTTTAGCCTCTATGGAAGTAAGGTTTATGCCTCGGTAGTTGTTGGCGATTCCGAGGTCACCTTTCTTTTGGAAGGCGAGGATGCAGCCTTTTGTCCATATCTGTAGTGTGTTCTGTTTATATACGGCGTTGCAGTATCAGAGCAGTAAGTCATCGAATTTCCTTATCTTCCATACTTCTAGGGGTGTTTTATCGAGACTGATAGGTTTTCTGTTTTTAATTTTTATCAATACTACGTTGAATTCTTCTTAAGTAAACTGTCCTAGTTTGATGTCTTGTTCGTTATTAAAAAATTTTGTGATTGGTCTATCTGTGACTTTTGGGGAGTTTCCTAGTAGATTCTTTTTTCACATTTGTATTCGTTCTTCTTGGCTGGGAGCTTTTAGTTTAGCTCTCGAGTTTCTCCTCCTTTTACTCACTTTATTTACTGTCTGCCAAGCTATTCAAAATTGTCTATCTTCTACCGATTTTCTAATTTTATTTATCTGACCTTGAACGTATTCTATTTATTCTTTTTGGGATGCGTTAATTAGTTCTCTTTGTGCCCTATTAAGTTTTTTCTGATCTCAGAATTGTCACAGTAAAGATACATCTGAGTCTACGCAGGAATACGACACAAACACCTAAAACCACACCACACTGGTTCTCACTTAACAATAGAGAGATTAGCAATGAATATACGATAAAACAAAGAAAAAAATTCCATGCTCTTCAGGAGATATGCGAAACACTTACTCCGTTAGCGCCCATATGAAAGCAGCAACAGAATGCGTACCAATCAAACAAAGAGACATACATAGAGTTCCATGGGGCACACTAGCAGTTAGGGACAAACAAGATAACGTAGAAACAGCATCACTATGTAATAAAAGAACCCCTACTAATGCATGCATATATGTGTGTGTGTGTGTGTGTGTGTGTGTGTGGTTGGGCAGCAGTCTTTCATTTAATTGATAAGTGTCTTGGTTTCAGGTTGGAATTAGTGGATGAATCTACCAAAATTGTCCCGGACACTTTCGGGCCTTTCATAGGCCATCATCAGGGGTTGCTTGCATGTGTAAAGAGTGTTTTTAAAGAGTTTTGAAAGATTTTGGGTTTTATTACATAACAAACCTACACAAACGTAGAGTTGGATAAAACATGAGATGCTGATGAATTTAAAAAACAGAACGCTATCAACAGAAATAGAATATTATCAAGAAAATATGGAATATCTAAGAAAAAACAAAAAAAAACTAAAGACATTTCAAAACATTGTCGCTATTTTCAAAATGAATTCTATTTATTTTAGTGTTTTTTTTTAATGTAGGGCTTCTAGGATTTGTAGTCGTAGTTTATTTATTTCGTCTGCTATTATAGTAGTGTTTTCAACTAGAATTTTTCGAAATTTGGATTTGGGAATAGAATGGGTTTTAAGATGTAAGGCTATGGAGCTAGAATCATTAAGATGCATTGTAAGCCATCTTGAAAGAGTTATAGTAGTAAAACCAACATACGTATTATTTTCTTTGGAGAGACAGTCTCCCAAGGGACATTTGAACATATATACGACGTTGGTCCTATTAAGAAGTTCTGTAGAGGAGGAAGTGTTATTGGAAATAATTAGGTTAGAAGTTTTAAATTTGTTGTAGTAAATGATAAGTCTTACTTTTTTGGTAGGATCAGTAGGGAGAACATTTTTTGGATAAGGTTTTTTTAGTGTATGTTCATCTATCTTATAATTACTATGAAATTGGTTTTAATAGTATAAGTTTATTGATTGTTTATGGTTTAGGGTATTGTCTATATTAGGTTGTTCAGTTTTATTAATGAAATTTTTAATTTCTGTATCAACAACATAGTTGGGAAACCTATTATTAATAAGGGTTTGTTTTATATTTTTAAATTTGTTAAGGAAGATAGTTCGAGAAGAGGATAGTAGCTTAGCTCTGGTAATAATTGTTTTTATGATTGTTCTTTTATAACGGAAGAGGCATTCACTATGGAAATTGAGGGTGCAGACATTAATGTTAGTAGGTCTTTTATATGTGGACCTTATACAAAAGAATATTCTCCCCCGTGGTTATCGTGGTTGAAATGAACACAGTGACACGAGATTAAATCCTGGACGAAGCATTTTGCATTTTTTCACAGCACAAATATCCTTGTGAAAGGTATGCATCCAACTATTCTCCCTCCAATCATGGGTAAATTGTTGGGAAGTCTGGGTTTTTAACCGTGGTATGGCAACCAGTCTAGAAGAAGGAAAACTGAATTAGAACCAATGAAAGTCCACTCAAGAATTAACCTTGGGTCGTATCCTCAAGTTTTATTGCAAATCGAACTGTTTGGCGAAAAAGTTATCATTTTTTTCACCAAACCCAAGATAAATACATTTACCTGCAAAATAGAGACTATTTACATCATTAAACGGAATCTTCAATTTTTACATTAATAATTCTTATCTTATTTCATTTTTTTTCACTGTAAGATTACAACTAATTTATTTTTGTTACGTATTTGTGTTATTAAAACAGTAAATTTTAAGACATTTTCTTTCAAAACAAAAATCTCTCTCTCTCTCTCTCTCTCTCCCCCAATATATATATATATATATAAAATCCTGAATGGAATGAATAGCTCGCTTTGCCAGGTATATATATATATATATATATATATATATATATATATATATATATATATATATATATATATATATATATATATATACCTTGCAAAGCGAGCTATTCATTCCATTCAGGATTTTTTTCTTGTGATTGTAAGATTGTAAGATTATTTCTTTATCTATTTTTGTTCCGTATATTTGTTATTGATATACGAATTTTTAAAATGAAAATAGAAATTGACAACGATTTATCTCTGAAAGTTGTTGATAGGTTTAAAATTGAGCAAATATTATATATATATATATATATATATATATATATATATATATATATATATATATACTATTAATAGAATAAACGAAATCTTTACATTTGAATTAATACTCGAATGTTTTTAATTCTTAGCGTTTTTTATAACATTTTTATTGGTTAAAAAAGAAAATAAATTAAACGAATACAATTTTCATAACTTTTAATTCAACTGTCAATTAAAAAATGAATTTAATTTTTTGCGATATTTTAAGTCTTTAGAAAAATGAAATTATCATAATGTTTCAAACCACACTTAAGTTTAGGGTTACATTTTTTTAAATAATATTTTAAATATAAAAAAATAATCCTCAAACAAAAGAATATTGTAATACGTTATTAGGTTGACTTTTGGACTAATACCCTTGGGAAATGTATTAACCCTTCTTATATCCCGCCCAGCTATGGATTGAAATTAATTATTGCTAATTTTCTACGAGGATGGTATAAAATAACCCACAAAGGTTGATATGCTATTAAACAAAGGAACTGAAAACACTCCTTAGTACTATTATTAGAGGGTAACAAGTATTATATAGATTGTTATTGTATATTTTTGTCCTATTTCCGACAAACAAGAACTTATCTACAACAGCTCTGTGCAGATTTAGGATTTAGTCTGGTTGACCTGCCCGGAGCAATGGATGATTAAGACGAATGGAGATAAATAGAGAGAGAGAGAGAGAGAGAGAGAGAATCAAGGAAATCCGTGAAAGCAGCGTGACTTGATGATGATAATGATGATGATGATTGCTATTAGCAGCGGGGGGATAAGGGAGTCCATACCTTTCCGAAAAGTAAACATAATAGCGTCACTAGAGTTCGAACTCGCTTATTTTGAGGTTGCAGTCCAGCATTTTAGTCATTACAGCAGGTGAGATAGATAGATAGATAGATAGATACGAAGAAAAATTTAGAATTTGTTTAGAAAGGATTTATCTATAATAAAACAGCAAAGCTCTGGAGACTAAATCTATTAAAAGAATTAAACTACCGCGATACCCAGTATTATGGTATGTATTTGTGTATGAGAGAAAAGGGGATAATAGTACCCCCAGTATAAAGGTGAAACGGACTCAAAGGGTTAACTAGCTCTTCTTGCCTTTTTTTTTTCTGAGGAATTTCCACAAGTCTCGCAAGTAATCTCTAAGCTGACTCCCATGTACAAGTAAAATCAGGACTAAAAATAGTTCGACATCACTCAGTGGCGAGAACGACAAACAAAGACGAAGAATTAGAACGATGGACCTCAGAAAATTGAAATCTCGCGGTATCTCGAATAAAGTTGTATCTCGGGGTTGGTGAGGATGGAAGGTACGAATAAAACTGAACTCGAGATAACAAAAGTTACCTCGTTTTATCGTATGGAAATATCACTTTGAATCGTGTGAAAATTACATTATTATCTTCACGCTGCTAAAAACACTTGTATTACACGTGGAGCTACCTGTTGTTAAATTTGGCTCAAGGCCACCTTTATGGAGCAAAGAGAAAGAAAAATGTGACTATTTTTTATAGACTGATTTCGATATACACAAAGGTGAGCTGATAATTTGATGGGCTGAAAAATTCGCATGATCACTTTATATCTGCTGTTGATGAATTTTTTAACCAATGGGATCCAAGCACTGCAACACCGATAGAAAAGTGTGTAAACTGCAACAAGGACTGAGAAAAAAATAAATCTCATTCCTTGAGAATACGTCAGTTTGTACTCTTCTGAGAAAAATCCAGTTGGCTGGGGCTGTAGAATCCACTGACTGCAGAGGGGTACGATTCCCTCAATGAGTATCCTGGAATATGACATTAAACAAAGGGATGGCGAGGCTCTAGTAATGCTGGAGCTTTGGGGAATGCGGAGTACCCCTTTATTGACATTGCTCCCAGGTTCACTCTAACCCGGATTGGTAGCGCCTGACAGGGTCCTCTCTATGGATAAAATTGAAATGTGTGACATTTAAACTGTTTGCAAACAAATGATTTATGATAAACTGAATTGTTAGAAATAGAACTGTTGGATCATTTAACTGTGTGCGTCTACAAAATAAGTTTACAATTCATATATTTAATTTGTATGTATAAATAGGATTTGGCATTAAATAATCCACAATGGTTGATATGCCATGAAACCAAACCAAACCAAATCTACAGAGAAAAAATATACGGTATTCTAAAAAAAGAATCTAAACCGAAGTTTTAAGTTTTAAAAAACTTATATCTAAACACACACTCACACTCATTCTTACGCAGATAGATAGATATGAAAGGAGGTGCCCGTGGTGTAATGGTTATCGTCCTAGGAAATGGACAGGGCGACATGAGTTCAAATCCAGGACGAGACTGATTTCATTTCACATAACATTAATACCCTTGGGAATGGTATGAATCCAACTATTCTCCCTCCAGCTATGGGTAAATAGTAGGACAGACTGGGTTCTTCAGCCTTGGTGAGGCGACTAGTCTAGGAGAAGGAAAACTCTGAATTCAAACCTGTTAAACTTCGCTTAAAAATTGACCTTGTGTCATATCCTGCCCGAGCGGAAGGGTTGGTAAATATGGATAGATACAAACGGAAAGTTGAATTAAAACACCGTGAAAGACGATATCAATTTTGACCTGGATACGGTATGTGCATGGTGTCTGATACGCCCCTTATTTTGGAACATGCGTACCTATTGATCCATATATGATTTCATTTATTGTAATCCAGCTATATTGCTCTTACGTCTAATCTTGAGTATATAGAAATAGAATTTCAGAGTGTTTTCTTTTTCGTCAGTGAATGTTTAGTTAAAAAGAACAAACAAAGAAGGAAATTTACTAAGCTTTTTGCTTAGATGTGGCACAAGGCCATATGAAAGGGGCACCCAATGAGACTCGAACTCACTCGTGTAGGTTTGCCAGTCGAGCTTGCTAACCATTACACCACCAGAGGCGCCTAAAATATTCATGCCTCCCCGGCGGGGAATCGAACCCCGGTCTCCCACGTGACAGGCGGGGATACTTACCACTATACTACCGAGGAATACGAACAAAAGAATTTAAATCCGAATTCACTGGAGTAGAAATTGTCCAAAATATTCAAGATTTCGAACGCTTTTGATAATGTCAAAAGCCATTTTCAAGATTGCTACAATTTATTTTATATTTTATATTTATTTTATATTTACATTTTATTTGAATGTCCAAATTTTTTGGACCAGTTCTTTATTCATTCAATTCGGTTTTAGGTTCCCTCGTTCATCAACAAAAAAAAAAAGACTAAAAAAATTAAGCGTTCTTCCTTGTTAGTTTCTTAGTGTGTGTCTGTGTGTGTTATGTTTGCAACTTGATCTCATTTCATAATAAAGAGAAATTTCGAAGTCATGTTTACACGAGACATTACTTGAAAGAAAGAAAGATGAAAGCGAATGAAGTAAAAATTGGAAGAAAAAGAGAAATAGAAAAAGAAAGAAAAAATATGAAGAAGTATAAAAGAGGTATATTGGAAGAAGTATTGGAGTTTATAGAAATAAGTATATCAGAAGTATAAAAGAACTATACTGGAAGAAGTACGGAAGTATAAAGAAAGAAGTACAGAAAAGTATTGAAAGAAGTATTAAAGAATAGATTGAAAGAAGTATAGAAGTATTGAAGGAGTATTTCGGAAGAACTGTATAAGTGTGAAGAGAGAAGTATATAGGAAGAAGTATATAGGGAATAAGAGGTTTTGGTGTGTTGAGAAAGATTATAAAGTTGGTCACGTTTTTTTTTTAAATCCATTCACTTATCTTCTTTTGTTGGTTGTTCAGACTGTAAAGTAATGAACGACAGAAAAGAGACAGGGATACTTTCAAACTCAACTTTTATTCCCAGGTTTACGACTATTTTGTGGAAAGGAATGTTTTTCCAAAACCTGTAAAAAGTAGCCGTAATCTCTTTCGAAGTGTTTTCCTCGAGAATCGAGAGAACTTTCATGAGATCTTTACAGTGTTGTTCCTTAGATTCGGAGAAAACAAGTATATCATTGAAAGACACGAATATGCAATTCACATCCATAAATATAAATATCCATAAATCTCTGGAATGTGGAGCTGCTGTATCGTATACCAAATGGCAGGAATAAGTAATCAAAGAGACCAAAATCACCGCGGATTTTTTTATTTATTTATTTTTATTTATTTATTTTATTTTTATTTTATTTTATTTTTTTTATTTTTTTTTTTTTTGTATATCGGCCTTATTCATTGGAATCTGGTGATAGGTCTGTAGGAGAACAACCTTTGAAAGTACCATTTTCTTGAAAGGTTTAGCTCCTAGGCTGTTAATGTTTGGGATTGGATATTTGTCAGGTTTTGTTTGCTGATTAAGTTGTCTAAAGTTGCCACATACACGCCATTTTCCTGGGGTTGACTTTTAACAAGATATATTAATGAAGACCAGGAGATCTTTGACGGTCTAATAACTCAAGCTTATAAGAGTGCTGTGAACTCCTGTTTTGCTGACATATTTTTTTCTGACAACTGTCAGACCTTGGTATAAGTAAGGGCATAAATAAGGGTGCTATCTCTAGTGTCTATGATGTGTGTTACTTTAATGTGAGACACTAAAGACTGCTCCGCACGTGGTCTGGTAAGTTTTATAAATTCTTGGAACTGCTATTCTTCTGATAGGTTGTAGTAGTTGTTTACCGTTATACTCTGAAGCCGGGCAGTGACTCGTCCTCCTTATAAATATCAGCGTGTTGTCTCATCAATAAGTCTGCCATTCCTATATGCCCATATGAGGCCATAATGGCACAGAAAATCTGTACCTAAGAGTTAAGGTTAATGTTATCCACAAAGGCGACGGTCCATGTGACAGAACGGCGTAGGTCCGGAATCCCAAAGTCGATTACTGTTTCACCGAAGAATTTTATTTCTTTTGCTGCTGATAATTTCGTGGTTATAGTATTTTGGTTTAGACCAAGTTCCATTCTTTGTGGCAAGATTGTTAAAGAGGCGCCCGTGTCTATCTCAAAGTTTATCATATTTACCAACCCCTCCGCTCGGGCAGAAGGTCAATTTTTTAGCGAAGTTTAACAGGCTTGAATTCAGAGTTCTCCTAGACTAGTTGCCTAACCAAGGCTGAAGAACCTAGCCTGCCTTACTATTTACCCATAGCTGGAGGGAGAATAATTGGATTCATACCTTTCCCAAGGGTATTAGTGCTATGTGAAATGCAATAAGGCTCGTCCAGGATTTGAACTCGTGTCGCCGTGTCCATTTCCTAGGACGGTAACCATTACACCACGGGCACCTACTTATAGTTTATATTACTTTGACCAATTTTGATAGCAACCTCAAATAGTTGCGAATTATCGGTTGCTAATACAACTTGTATTATAAGTTTTTTCGAAGCTTGAGTGATAGCATGTCTAGTAGCTGAAGATGGTCTTGAACAGGGCTTTACATTACTTATTTGGTGACCGGCACCACTGTTTACAGGTTCTGGACCTCTCCGCATCGTACAAGTATCTACGACATACACGAGGCCTCTGGTTCTCATGGAAGTGTTCGGTGTTATGGGTAGTTCTAGGGTTGTTGCTGGTAGAGACAGTGGGTTTGGTGTATCTGCTCCTATGTGGTATAGTGGCGTTTTGTATCATCCTGTGTTTTAAAAGCTAATGTACGTAGTTTTTGTAGGAAAGCTTTCTTCACAGCCGATATTTCCGGAGTTATTTCCGGGGGCTAATGCTTGTTTGAATTTACGACGAATAAGTTCGTCTCCCGCACCGACCTTGTTGGCTGTCGATTTTAGCTCATGAAGGTACGCTGACGGTCAACCTGTCATTTGTGCGCCGGCCATTAACTTCACGAACATTTCTGGTTTCGTTCTTTCGTGCCTAGTCATAATAGCGTCTTTCAGTTTCGAATATTTCTTTGAGGCTATAATATAGTGGACGGTAGGCTGGATATCACTTCGGGAGGCAAGAACGACAAGACATGAAAGAATCTTGTGTTCTCGTTCTTTATGTGTCTCTGTTCAAATTGGGTCTCGCAAATAACGAACCACCTGTCCACTACTACGTGCATGAAAGCTAGGACTTTAGTAGATACGGCTGCAGTGGTTTCTTCCATTATAGCAGTTTTTGTTTTGTTTTGTTTTGGGGTTTTTTGTTTTGTTTTGTTTTGTAGGGGGTGTTCATATTTCGTGTGTTGATTCCAGTCGTTAGGCAGGTCGACCGTTTGAGGTTGTGGGATAGTGGTAAGATTCGGTTGGTTGATACAGTTGATTCCTTTGCCTTCTTTTGCTAGCGGCAACTTGTTGAAAACCCTTCTTTTTTTTTTCTTCTTTATTTTATTATTGTCGCGTGTTCATTTCGTTGAAAAAAACGTCCTTTTGAATATCGTTTTTTTTTTAATCAATGTGGATGAATATAGTAATAAAAAAAATAATGAAATTGTGTTTTTTGTTATTTGTTTTTTCATGATTTTTTTTTTTTTTTTTTTAGTTTTCGTTTTTTTCGGAATTCACTTGCTTGTATAGTGTTTGTTCTTTGTGAGTGAATTCCTGCTGTCGGACATTTTTGACCGTTGCAAGTGGAAAAAAAAATGTTAAGACGACGCAAGGCTGTAGTGTTGATTCTTTGTTCCTTTACTTTTCTCGTTTGTTTTTACTTTCTTGTTGAACTTGATAATTCGAATATATTTTTAAAATCACTTCAGGGTCACCACTATGGGGTATAAGAGGTTTGGGTGTGTTGGGAAAGATTATGAAGTTGGTCACTTTGTTTTTCTTCTTATCCCCATTCACTTATTATCTTCTTTTTCTTGGTTGTTCAGACCGTAAAGGAATAAATGACTGAAAAGAGACAGGGATTCTTTCAAATACAACTTTTATTCCCAGGTTTACAACTATTTTGTGAAGTGGATGTTTTTCCTGAACCAGTATAAATAGTCATGCTCACTGTTGAGATGTCGATTGCGATCTAAGAAAGAGCTTCTTTTTGGCGCCAGGAAGCCCATATTTTCAGGCATGCGTAGATTGCCCTTCCACTCGTAGGCCTCCTAGAAGATTGTTATTTTTTGTATTTTTTTTAAATTTTATTTTGAGTTTGTTTTATTTTTATTTTTATGTTGTTAAGGGTTTGTTTTTTTTTAATTTATTATTCAATCCCCACAACTATAAAAGAAGTATATTGGAAGTATAGAAATCTAAAGAAAAAGTATAGAAAAAGTATGTTGGAACAAGTATAGAAATTTAGAAACAGTATGAAGAAATAAGTATATAGGAAAAATTACAAAAGAAGTATATTGGAAGAAGTTTAGTTCTGTTGGGTTTGGTTGGGTTTTATGGCATATCATTGTAGGTCATTTAATGCCAAATCCTCTTTACATATATTAAGTATATATCATTTGTTAACACACTTTGTAGACAACATTTTAGACGAGCCTGGGCTCATTTTTCTACATATAGTTAAATGGTTTCTATTTACTATCATTCGTAATATAGTCATAACAAGTTATTCCCCTTGAGTGGAACTCTTCATTGATGTCTCTCTAAAGATAGAAACAAAGGTTCTCTCTCTTTCTCCACAAGACTTCAGTAAGTAAACACGTCTTTTGTACAGCTCAGTGAATAAACGTGAATGTACACAGAATATCACTCTTGTCCTTAATGCATGCCTCGTCGTAATATATTACATGGTGTCAGAAATTAGAACAAGCATGGACATATTACAACTGCCTAAGCAAATGACCTGGACTGGCAATATAGAAGGACATGTTTCCAGAAATTTGAATTGTACCTCGTGGCATCAGAAAAACGCTAAAGCCAGACAATGTAAAATGTACTCTATTTCTGCACATAGCAGGAAAAAAAGCAACAGAAGCGTACAATGCACTAACATTCACTAAAGCGGAAGAAGGTAGATACAATGTTTTGGTTCGCAAGTTTAAAGAATTTTCTGAGGACAAAAAAGACTTAGCCCACGAACGTTACATCTTCAACAATAGAGACCAGAAAGAAGGTTTGGGTTTCTTGGCATATCAACATTCGTAGGTTATTTAATGCCAAATCCATCCTTCCAGAAAAACAGCGGTGGTAATATTTAACCCATAGCTGGAAGGATAAGGGAGTTCATACCTTTCCCAGAGTATTTGTCCGAAAGTGAACGTAATAGTGTGACTGGGGTTCGAACTAGCTCACTGTGATTCCGAAGTCCATCGCTTTAACCATTATACCACGAGGACACCCCTCCCAGAAAGAAGGAGAAACGATTCCTTTCTTTCTTAACATACATCACCTCACATGCGGGAAAATGTGGCTTTGACCACCTAAAGGACCGCATGATACCTGACCGTATAATATATGGCATATGGGGCGAGCGTACGAAGGCGAAGTTAAGAGACCTAGCAGACACAGATCTGAACACAGTAATAAAGTTGGTAAAGTTGGAGACTGTAGTCGAGGGCGACCCAAAGGCTCCCTTTTCAATAGCTACTACACCGAGGTGTAAGGGAGGGCGCAACTCCTTTCCCTGGATTGCTCCGCTTTAGTCTTGAAACGTACCTTATTATTGCTGAGTGTTAAGCAAGGAGGTATCAAGTAGCATTTTTTTTTAAGTCTTTGGTATGATTCGACCAGGGATTGAACCCCGAAGAATTCGTAAAAATGACGAAACACGCACACAAGACAGAGAAGACTTAGCCGTACACCAAGAAAGGCATAGACAAGTATACCCGCATAAAATTAAAGAGTAAAGCCGAGAGAAGAATGAGCACGTGTGACGAGATAAAAATGAATGCAGGAAATGTGGCTATAAGCACATGGACAGAACAGACCCAGCAAAGAAACAGACATACAGAAATTGTCGGAAAGTAGGACATTTAAAAAAAATGTGCCGAGAAAAAAGACCAATATATAAATGAGCCACAAGCTAAGCAAAAAAAAAAAAAACGACGAAAGTGACTGCAACAATCCATTTGTTGTTGACACAGTGAAGCAAGTGTATACTGCTACTATACCTATTGATTCACAGTGGATGGTAAACCTGTCATTAAAAGAGTTAAGAGTTCCGTTGAAACTTGATACCGGTAACGATGTGAATATAATGCCGATATCGTATTACAAAAAGTTGCAAAGGAAGCCGGAGATAAAGTCGACAAAAATACGACTGATTCTTACCCTGGCGGTATATTACCAATTACAGGAAATATATATATATTACCATCAACAGAAAAGGTAAGTTATACGAACTATGCTTTATTATTACTACGAGAAAAGTTCAGCCCATACGAGAGAAAGACGCTAAGGAAAAGTTGAACATAATTACCCGAGTAAACCTTATTCAAAATCCGAACCAAAACAAAACGCTTATAAAGAGTTATTTACAGGGACAAGTTGTTTTCCAGGGCGAATGAGCATAAAACTGAAACACGAAGCAGTACATGTTATTAAGGCATAGAGAAAAATCCCGTTCACCATGCTTAACGAAGTGAAAGCCGAACTTTACAGTATGGAAGAGGCAGGAGTGATAATGGGTGAGCGCGATGCATATCGTGCATAAACTATACAGAAAATTAAGAATCTGCTTGGACCTATGAAACCTCAATAAAGCAATCCTCTGTGGACATTTTGAATTAACCACACGAGAGGAAGCAATAGCGAGAATGGCCTGAGCGAAAATATTCTCCAAGTTGGACTGCTCAAAAGGATTCTGGCAACTACAATTGGATGAAGAAAGTTCCAGGTTATGCACCTTTAAAACACCAGATGGAAGATATAGAAATCAGCGATTGCCGTTTGGGATATCGTCAGCACCTGAAATATACCATAGAACAATTCTTAATATGTTCGAAGGTATAAAAAGCGTGAAAACCTCCATGGACGACATAGTGATTTAGGGAACTGACACAAAATCACATTTACAAGCGGTGAAGTGCTTGATATTTGTAAACGCAGTAATGTAACTCTCAACAGAGAAAAATGTCGAATTGCAGTAACAGAATTAACGTTCCTGGATGACAGACTCACAGCCAATGGCTTGAAACCAGACCCAACCAAAGTGAAGGCCATTGTAGAATTCACAAAACCAAAAAACAAGAAGTTGCAAGATTTTTAGGCATGGTCAAATACCTTGCCAGATATACAGAGAAACTGGAGGGAATACAGGAGTGTAAATCCTATATACATATTTTTTTCATTATATATTTATTAATAATGAAAAAAATATGTATATAGGATTTACACTCCTGTATTTTAGAATGACCGTGATGCCACTTGTTCCTGAAACAAAGATGGCAGATGTCGGTAAACTAATCAGTCTCGGGAACCTATTGGCCAGGAAAGTCACGTGGTTAGTACTCACATCTACGTCCGCAACTTTGATTTTGCCCCGTGCATTTGGAACCGACTGCACGACAAGGATTGCCTATATATACTCTTCCAAGAACTCACCCTCTTACACTGTGACTTCCAGAGACAACACACACACACACACACACACACACACACACACTCTCTCTCTCTCTCTCTCTCTCTCTCTCTCTCTCTCTCTCTCTCTCTCTCTCTCTCTCTCTCTCTCTCTCTTACATTTTGACTGCTAGCAGTTAACCCCACAAAAATGTATATATTCTGCAACCTTTTTCTTTCTTGTTCTGCCTTTTCGGTTAGACTTGCTCCAGCCTCGAACACAACCACAAATCTTTCTCAACGAACATTTCACATGAGGAGTCTAATAAAAGATAACGTAGTCTCCACAGGGAGACCAGAACAGGAGAAATATTTCAACGAACTGAAAAGCTGCTATTATCACAACCTCTGATACAATTCTACAATCAGCAACTACCGATAAAAATTTCATGTGACTCAAGCCAAAAAAATTAGGTGCTATACTTGAGCAGCAATATGAAGACCAGTGGCTACCTGTAGCATATGTATCCGGAGCGATAACAGAGACATAAAGCAGGTATACCCCGATAGAAAGAGAAGACCTGGCGATACGGTTTGCTTGTTACCGCTTTCATCAGTACATACATGGAAGACCAATGCAACTAGAAACGGACCACTAACCACTAGTCGCCATATTTAAAAAAAGCGCTGAATGATTGCCCGGCACTGCTACAAAGGATTCGATACAAGGTGAAAAAATACAATCTGCATGTCAGCTACATTCCAGGAAAATCTATGCATGCAGCAAATGCATCATCGCGTGCAGCAATGGCAGATGTTATAAGGAACACCGAACAAACTGAGCTCGACGTTGAAGCTCAGGTAGCAGCCGTGATCAAATATGTGCTAATGACTGACAAAAAATGAACGAAATAAAACAAATGACAGTATCCTACCCGACGATACAAATACTAAAAATTACATCACTTATCGCTGGCCAGAAACAATTAAAAGCAGCAAAAATGAAATAAAACCAAACTTTAACCACAAAACAGAGTTGGTACTGTTCCACGACATCGTACAGAAAGGAGAACGCGTCGTAATCCCAGCTCGATTAAGAACAAATATCAAAGTCATAAGAAATGCAAACGCCGAGCCAGAGTATCTGTTTTTTGTCCCGGTATAAACAAAGGCATTGAACGAATAGTACAAGAGTGTAACTTGTGCATGACCTACAGAGATGCTCAATCGAAGCAATCTCTTATTAGCCACCAAATATCAATGCGATCATGGCAAAAGTATCTGTAAATCTGTCTAGACACAGTAACAGAGATTATTTAATAATTGTGGATAGCCACTCAAATTACACAGATCTCTACCAGATACCAAATCAAACAAGTGAAGTAGTAATTATAGCGATGCTGCATAGCTTCAGTCGGTTTGGTGTAACTGAAGAAGTATTCTGAGATAATGAACCATGCTTTGCATCAGCAGAATATATACAATTCGCAACAGCGTTGGACTTCAAAAGAACAAACTCATCACCGTTATACCCACAATCAAATGGACTGGTGGAAAAAAACTATAAATAAACATACTAAGGAAATGCAAAGACCCATCGTTAGGATTACTAATCCATCGAACTACCTATGATGAACATGGATTATCGCCCGCAGAAATGTTGACAGGGAGAAAATTGATGGTTTGGTGGATTTTATGGCATATCAACCTTTGTAGGGTATTTAACGCCAAATCCATTTTTATGTAAATAATCTGTTCTATTTAAAACAATTCAGTTTAGCATAAGTACACAGTTTAATTGTCAAAAACATTTCTATTTCAAACTATTCAAGCATTTATATATAACAATTCAGTTTAGTGTAAATACAGTTTTAATGTCGAAAAGTTCTATTTCAAATAATTCAGTTAAGCATAAGCACGCAGTTTAAATGTAAGTACGGTTTAATTGTCAAAAACATTTCTATTTCAAGCTATTCAGTTTACTCAAACAATTCAGTTTAGCATAAGTATGCCGTTAGTTCTACTTAACCCATAGATAGGGCCCTATCATGTGCTACCACCCCCGGTCAGAGTGGACCTGGGAGCGATGGCAATGAAGGGGTACTCCGTATTCCCCAAAGCTCTGGCACTGCCGGAACCTCACCATCAGATTGTTTAGTGTTATATCCAGGATACTCGTTAGGGGAGCCTTACCCCTCTGCAGAGAAGCAGTCGGTGTATTTTACAAGCCCAGCCGACTGGGCAAGAGAAAATTGAGAAATAACCACCCAGAACTAATGAAAAATAGCAACGTAAGTGTAAGCCTCAAAGAAAAGGGCAGACAGAGGGTAAAACAAAAATTCTATCTCGATAGATGAGGCATTAGGGAACTGGAATTATTAAAACTAGGAGTCCCAGTTCGAATACGAGACCCGATAAAGAAAAGATGGAGTGAGACCGGCATCGGTGTTGACAAGCTCTAGCACACTACTACGACGAAATCGTAGTGATCTGCTGAAAATACGGAAGAAGGGTGTGGCAGAAGAAAGTTCATGGACCCCTTCACCACAAAACAGTGAGGAAGAGCAGAGTCCCCTATCAGATAGTGAACCTAAACAAGGACCAATTCTTTCCAGTGAGAACCAGACGAAGCGAGAAATGCAGGTAGGTTCGATACAGCAAAACAATGCTGGACAACTGCAATGATCTGCTAGGACAGTGAATCACCACAAAAAATGGACCTATAAACAGAAAATTGAACTTTGTTATTTTGTTAAAAGACTTGAAATATAACTTAATTGTGTAGATGTAATATATTCATAGTTATTCCCCTTGAGTGTAACTCTTCAGTGATGTCACAGCTCAGTAAATAAACGTGAATATACACGGAATATCACTTTTTTCCTTAATGCCTGTCTCGTGGCAATATATAACATCAATCATTTGCCAGTACGCAGCTTAATGCCCACGACGGCATTAATTTGCTGTTGGCTTTGACGCTCGTGAGCGCTGTCCAACAAAGGCAGACTTGAGGCCGAAAGGCCCTCAGCCTCGGCTGGGCCACCTTCGGGTGGGTGAGCTGCAACATTGACAACTTTTTCCCCCTTGTATAGCACTGGACTTTGCTGTCCAGTTTAAGCTATAATCGGGCATAAGTGCCTGGACCCAGATTTGGGCTCATCAGGCCCACATTGCACTTAGTGAGCAGATGACCAACGTAGCCAAGCAGGGATCGAGCCTCGGCCCGTGCCCGACCTTCCCCTCCTCTAATCCCCACTTTAATCCGACCTTTGAGTCATTGACCTTGTGTCAAGTCATGTCTGGTGGGAGGCAGAGACAAATAAAGCCCTCAAGTATTGCTATATCATTATTATTAACAATTTAACATTAGTGATTTTTTGCTCACAGTTTGAAGGTAATTTCATTTTAAAATGAGTTAGAACTAATTTGTTTGCACACTACTTTTGCTATTATTTTTACACAGTTAAATGGTTTTAATTGTTGCTATCTAACATTCATAATTCTATTCTATATCAATCATTTGTTTGCAGACAGTGAAGTGATTACAAGTATTGCAACTTAACACTAATTATTCTTTTTGACAATTCTCAATTGCACACAGTTAAATGGTTCCAAGTATTGCTAGGTATCATTAACAATTCAATTAAACATCAATCATTTGTTTACACATAGTTAACTTATCAAACAGTTCTATATCAAATAATTTATTTTAGCATAAGTCATCTGTTTGCACTCAGTTTAAATGTCAAACAGTTCTATTTGATCAGTACATAGGATCCTATCAGGTGCTACCACTTCAGGTTAGAGTAGACCTGGGAACGATCACAGTGAAGAAGTACTCCGTGTTCCTCAAAGCTCTGACATTACTGGAGCCTCATCATCAGATTGTTTAGTGTCATATCCAGGACACTCGTTTGGGAGGGGGGTCTTACTCCTTTGTAGAGAAGTAGTCGGTGTATTCAACAACCCAAGCCAACAGGGCTAATGGAAAAATATAATAGAAATAGGAAGACGTATAGGAGTAGGTTGGAGAAAATATTGGTTTGGTTTCTTTGTTTTAATGGCATATCAACCTTTCTAGGTTATTTAATGCCAAAGCTATTTTCCTAGAAGAACAGTAGTGGTACTATTTAACCCATAGCTGGGAGGATAAGGGTTTTCATACCTTTCCCAAGGGTATTTGTCCGAAAGTGAAAATAATAGCGCGACAGGAATTCGAACTCGTCCTAAAATGAATACACTCTTTATATATTTATTCAATTTATCTTTGGTTGCAGGAGTGTTGAAATTTTATTATTCCTTACATCATTTTTTGCTGTAGAGTTTAGTTATAAATAATACCTAATGATTATTCTTTTTGATTGTATGTTGTTCCACTTGGAAAAATAGAATCCTGATATCTTTGGTTGAGAAAATATTCATGAAAAAATATTTTCGTATTTCTGTGTAATACTGTATATGTATATGATTGTATTTACATGACTGTAATCCAGCAAAAACGTCACATTATAGTAGTATATTTATTTGAGCAATATACTTGGTAGACCGATAAACGAGGTATATCATAATTTAATAATGATTTCTTAATATCTGCTACGTTATGATGTGGGAACATCAGTTTTTAAAATCATTTTCTGATCAGATTATAGTAAAATAAAAAATAAAAATAAATCCTAAAAATTCGACTTAAACACGGGATGCTTGGTATTTTAAGATCAATGATGATCAGTTTCACGGAAATGACGGATGATTATCAGTTTCCTAAAACTGACTTTCATTTACCATTAAAATTAGTGCGTTGTAACTCCAATTTTCTGTTCGATTTGTTAAAACCTAGGGTTGACGTATAAATGAGTAATAACTTATTTCTTGGTCGAATCAAATATCGACCAATACACGAAAACGACTTATAAATGGTAAATGCATTAAGAGTTATCTATTCTCTCTTTTGCTAATGTTCTCATTGCATTTCTTTGCAGCCATAACCGAGATAAAAAAAAAAAAACGGCACATTGCTAGTTTTTTTTTTATTAGAGTAACACATTTCAAATACTCTTGAATTAGCTGATTGATTTTAACGATACGTGAACCCATTTAGAATTATTTTTTGACTTGGGTTTAAAAGATCATTGTACGTTCATATTTACAATTTTTGTATAGCTGCTTCTTTAGAGGGTTTTTTTGCACATCAACATCAAATCGCGCTGCTAGCAAGGATTTCCTTGACTTTCTCTTCCCATCCGTTCCAATCCTCCATCGCTCCCGACAGGTCTTCAAAGCTGCACCTTGCATCCTCATAGAGCTGTGGTAAGTTTTTTTTTTTTTTAATGGCATATCAACCGATGTAGGATATTTAATGCCAAATCCATTTTTATACATATAAACAGTTACTGGAGGTTCACCATCAGATTGTTAAGTGTCATATACAGGACACTCGTTGATGGGACTTACCTCTCTGCAGAGATGCTGTCGATATATTCAATAACCCCGACAGACTGGGCCAGCTGTTGTAGTTCCTGCTAGTCGGCCAACACTGGTATGTCTATGTGTAGGGATCCATTAAAGAACGTCGTTGATGAGTTCGTCATTGCTTCTCCAACAGTGTCCCGCATGTCTTGTTGGTCTTACTCGGATGGTTTTCAAGATGGGAGATAAGTGACCGTACAGCAGTTGTTTTGTGGGGTGTTGCTTCCAGGATTTGTCCAATGTAACTCGTAGCATTCTTGTGCAGTTCCCGTCAAGCTTTTTCTCCAAGCGTTTTGTCGGTATTCCTATCTAATATAAACAATTAGCGCAGTTATATGGTTATAAGTATTCCTATCTTATACTAATAATTATACGGTTATTTGTTTACCTACAGTTTTATGGTTTTCAGGTAATTAATAATAATATTCCTTTTTAAACACAGCCCAGTCGGCTGGGGCTGTAGAATACACCGACTGCATCTCAGCAGAGGATAAGACTCCTCTAACGAATGTCTTGTCTTGTCGGCTGGGGTTGCAGAAAACATCGACTGCTTCTCAGCAGAAGGGTAAGAACCCCCACCAAAATGTGTCCTGAATATGACACTAAACAATCTGATGGTGAGGTTCCAGTAATACTAGAGCTTTGGGAAATGCGGAGTACCCCTTCATTGCCATCGCTCCCAGGTCCACTCTGGCCCGGTTTGGGTTAAATAGAACTAAACTGTGCACTTATACTAAACTGAATTGATTGAAATAGAACTGTTTATATGTATAAGAATGGATTTGGCATTAATTACCTACAAGGGTTTATATGCCATAAAACCAAACCAACAAGTGACCTGGATATGAACTCGCGTTTCACAATCAAATGCAGTTTGAGTTATACTCAGGAAGACCCCGTTTTTTTAAGGGGGTGAGGGTCTTACCCTTCTGCAGAGGACAGTCAACTTATCCAAAGCCCCATCAATAGGGCAAATTAACTTAGAGTTTGAAAATAATTTACCGTTTATATAACAGTTTAATGCTATTTACCAACCCCTCCGCTCGAGCAGGATATGACACAAGGTCAGTTTTTAAGCGGAGTTTAACAGGTTTGAATTCAGAGTTTTCCTTCTCCTAGACTAGTTGCCTCACCAAGGCTGAAGAACCCAGTCTGCCTTACTATTTACCCATAGCTGGAGGGAGAATAATTGGATTCATACCTTTCCCAAGGGTATTAGTGCTATGAGAAATGCAATCAGTCTCGTCCAGAATTTGAACTCGTGTCGCCGTGTCCCTTTCCTACGACGATATCAATTACACCACGGGAACCTCCTAGACCCATATATATATATAACAGTTTAATAATACTTTCATGCAGTC
>OY757918.1:72643493-73010993 GCA_963585895.1 Sepioteuthis lessoniana | reverse complement strand
GAATACGAAATTTGTAAACACTAAAATATCAGTTACAGATAGCGTGTTTGGCTCGCGTCGCTGCGCACACAAGGAAATATGAACTCACAAATATACATGAAAAGCCGATGAGAATGTGTTCACGCAAGCACACGTAAACTTCTTTCATGTTGTCTTCTGAGCATTTCGTCTTCTGTTACCATTGTTCATGATTAAGTCTCACTGCCTGTGTGTGGTGACGTGTGTAGGTCTTCGTTCTCGTACCTCGTTGCACAATCCCGAACGTCCCTCTTTTGCACGAGCCAATTACACGTACGTATACGTAATTCAGAGTGTTATTTGTGAATGTGCATGAGCGCGCATGCGTGTGTATGTACATGCGTGTTCGTATGCGTGTGTGTGTGTGTGTGTGTGTGTGTGTGTGTGTGTCAATGTGTGATTGAGTGTGAGCGTGCTTGCGTGCAGTTATGTGTGTACTTAGCGTCCTCAAATATGAGATAGATAGATAGATAGATAGATAGATAGATAGATAGATAGATCCAATTTACCAACCCCTCCGCTCGGGCAGGATATGACACAAGGTCAATTTTTTAAGCGGAGTTTAACAGGTTTGAATTCAGAGTTTTCCTTCTCCTACACTAGTTGCCTCACCAAGGCTGAAGAACCCAGTGTGTCCTACTATTTACCCATAGCTGGAAGGAGAATAATTGGATTCATACCTTTTCCAAGGGTATTAGTGCTATGTGAAATGCAATCATTCTCGTCCGGGATTTGAACTCGAGTCACCGTGTCCATTTCCTACGACGATAACCATTACACCAGGGGCACCTCCAAGGTAGATAGATAGGTAGATCAATAGATAAATGTGAATTGGTTTAAATCTATATTAAGCTATTTGCATGAAGAATAAAATTGTGATTTCTTCTTGGATAATAAACTATTTTTCAAAGATTTCTATTTAGATCCCCGTCCCGCCAAAAATTCGGCAATTGATGCTTTCATTCTATGTAAAGTGCATATATACTACATTATGATCCCAAGAAGAACTGCAACCCTGTTGTTGTAGTTGTTGTTTAGGGAGAGGGTAATATATTATCAGCTACAGTTGTTTGTAGCAAAAAAAATATATTTTAAAAATATATAAAAAATAATATATTTAAAAAAATATATTTAAAAAAATGCCATTTATGGCATATCAACCATGGTTGATAAGCCATAAAACCCAACACCATTTAAACGTTTAGGAAATATTTATGTCAAAGCTTAATAACAGTCCACAACAAAGTAAAATTTGCTTTTTAAAGTCCAATCCAAATTAAAATATATATAAAAAAAGAAAAAATACGCTGTAAAAAAATTCACAAATTTAGACGAATTAAAAATTTTTCAGAGTAATAATTTTAAGAAAGGTGAGCGCCTCGAATGATGTAATGGTTTGTAAGACAAACTAGCAAATATTCACGAGTGAATTCAAGTCTCATAAGGTGCCCCATTCATATAGCCTGGAGCTACATCTAAACTAAAAGCTTTGTAAATTGCTAATTACTCCCTTATTCCCCCAGTCGGGTGGGCGAACTGCATTATTGACACCTTTGTATAGCACTGGACCTTGTGGTCCAGTTTAAGCTATAATCTGGCATCCGTGCCTAGACTCATGTTTGGGTCCATGTCCAGCTAGGCTCATCGGCCGATGACCAGCATAAAACAGCAGGGATCGATCCTCGGCTCGGGTCCGACCTTCCCCTTCCCTAACTCCCACTACAATCGGACCTTCGGGTCATTTGACATTGTGTCAAGTCTTGTATGGTAGGAGGCAGAGACAAATATACCTTATCCCCCCAGTTATGGGTTAAATAGTATCACTACTCTGCGTCTACGTGCATAGCGTTGGTATTAAATTCCCCAAGAAGGTTGATATGACATTAAAAAAGCAAAGAAAGAAATAAAAGAAAGGTATTTGATCATGTCAAATTATATTAAATCCTTATTATTATTATATTATTTCTGGCAATATAAAAGTGGTCAACATCCGTTTTCGGACAACACATCTTCAGGCAAATCAATAATTTTCTCACCTCAGTCTCCATTTTCTTTATTTCAGCTGTAGACCAAGTGATATGATTAAAGCTCTCAGTAACAACTAGTATTTTTATGAGAGTGTATAATTCACCTACCTAGGAAGTACCGTCTCATCAACCGAAAAAGACATCGACACACGACTGACGAAGGTATGGACGGCTATCGATAGGCTCTCGATCATATGGAAATCAGACCTAACCGATAAAATGAAACGCAGTTTCTTCCAGGCAGCGGTTGTGTCGATACTGCTATATGGATGCACTACATGGACGCTAACTAAACGGCTGGAGAAGAAACTAGACGGAAACTACACAAGAATGTTGAGAGCAGTATTGAACAAGTCCTGGCGACAACACCCCACGAGACGCCAACTATACGGACACTTGCCCCCCATCACGAAAACTATACAAGTTAGACGAACCAGACACGCGGGACACTGCTGGAGAAGCAGGGACGAGCTCATAAGTGATGTACTCCTATGGACCCCCACATATGGCCGTCCAAAAGCAGGACGACCAGCTCGAACTTACATACAGCAACTATGTGAGGACACAGGATGTAACCCTGAAGACCTGCCGGAGGCGATGAATGATAGGGAGAAGTGGCGAGAGAGGGTCAGGGATATCCGTGCTGACGGCACGACATGATGATGATGATGATGATGATGGCTATAATCTTTCTACTAACATTGGGTTCAGTACGTGGTATTTCTCTTATTCTTTTTGTAGACAGCCAAGTCAGCTAGGGTTGTAGAATACACCGACTGCATCTCTACAAAGGAGTAAGATTCCCTCTGCCAACAAGTGTCCTGTATATAATATAAAACAATCTGATGGAAAGGGCCTAGCATTAGAGCTTTGGGAAATGCAGTGCCATTGTTATCAGGTCCACTCTGACCCGAAATGGTAGTACCTGATCGGTTCCTATCTATGGATCAAATAGAACTGTTTAACATTTAAACTATGTGCAAACAAATGACTGTTACATAGCAGTACTTGAAACCATTTAACTGCATGCAAACAAATGCTTAATAGAATAATAAATTAAAAGAATTATTCGTATTAGTTAGAAAAACTTGAAACCTTTTAACTGTGTGCAAAAGAAAGGAACTCCGGTTCGTCTAAAAATGTTATCAACAATGTTTACAAATCATATATATTTAATATATATGTATAAAGAGGATTTGACATTAAAAAAAATCTACCATGGTTGATATGCCATAAAACCCAACCAAACCAAATCATATATATTTGATATATATGTATAAAGATGATTTGGCATTAAAAAATCTACAATGGTTGATATGCTATAAACCCAACCAAACCAAATCATATATAGTTAATATATATGTATAAAGATGATTCGACATCAAATAACCTACAATGGTTGATATGCCATAAAACCTAACCAAACCAATCTTTTGTAGAACTTATTCATAAATCAATCTTTGTTTGCGAGATGTTTTATGTCTTCGTTTTTCTTCTTTTAATAGCCAGTTATATTTTTTAATTGTTAATTTACTGTCCCGTGGGATGTCCCCGACGATAGGGCTCGATGTCCCCAACAAAAATTCTAGTGTTCCCGGGACGCCGTTAATTTTGAGCCTTGGTATATATATATATATATATATATATATATATATATATATACTTGTTTTCGGATTGCTACATGTTCATATTCATGGTCACAGAGTTTCAATGCGACAGAGTTTCGTAATAATATCTAATAATGTCCGTTTTGACTTTATTAGAAACAAGATTCTGGTTAGGTTAGGTTGAATTAATGGCATATCAACTCTTGGTGGTTATTTAATACCAAATCCTGTTTATATATATATATATATATATATATATATATATATATATATATATATATATATATGTGTATATATATATCATAGTATTTTTATGTGAATAGTTTGTAGGTAACTTCATTTTTAAACGAGTGAGACCACATAGTCAGAGAATTGCAATTTATTATTTGGACTCAGTTAAATGGTTTCAAGTGTTGTTATTTAGCCGTAATAATTCTATTAAATAGTACTTAAAAAAACGACTAAAAGATGAAATCTCGTCATTTATGGAAAAAAAAAAGACCGAATGAATCAATGCTTCATAAATCTGTGTTTCCCCTTAATTACAGCCCCCTAAAATATTCCACCTTTTCAAACAACGTTGGTAATAAGTACTTATTTAAAAAATAAAAAAAATAAAAAATATTTAAAAAATCATCACGAAATTAAAAAAAAATGTTTTTATTAAAACATAAGATTTAACGAACCACAGGATTTTGCAATTGCGGTACCATCTGTACAAATCAAACTTAAGTGTTACTTTTTCTTGTTCCCTAAACTGAAAATTCATCTCAACAGTTAGATTTTAGGACACGGAGAACATCTAAAAAGAGAAATGAAAAATTCGCAGCGATAGGTGTTTGAATGACTAGGGAAATATTCTTAAAAAAAGTTTTATTCATGGTTTATTTCTGTTTTGGTAAATACAGCTTCAAACTTGATACTATTTGAATACATCTAGTATTTTGAAGAAAATTAAGGTTTCATCCATTGTTTATTTCTGTCTTGTTAGGGTGGTTGGTTGTTTTGTTTTACGGCGTATCAACCCTTTTCGAATTAAATTTCAAAAAATTCAATTTAGTATATGCATAGATTTTATTTACTAACAGTTAAATGTAAAAGAGTTCTATATCAAACAATTCTGTTTAGCTTAAATACACAGTTTAGTTCTATTTGATGCATAGATAAGAGCCTATCAGGTGCTACTTCTCCGGTACAGAGTAGACCTGGGAGCGATGGCAATAAAGGGGTACTCCGCATTCCCCAAAGCGCCTGCATAACTGGAACCCCACCATCAGATTATTTAGTGTCATACCCCGGACACTTGTTGGGGAAGTCTTACCCCTCTGCAGAGGTGCAGTCGGTATATTCTACTGTCCAGCCGACTCGGCAATTCTGTCTTGCACTCAGTTCAATTTTTTCAAGTATAGTAAATGTTTAAACAGTTTGTTTGAAGCATAGATGGTACTCTGACAGGTACAACTACTCCAAGTCATAGCTGACATAGGAGTAATGGCAATGAAGGCTCCGCCACATTCCCCGAAGCTCATGGACTGGAGCCCCACCTTCAGATGCAGCTTAGTGTCATATCCAGGACACACGTTGTTGAGGGAATGTCTTACTCCTCTGCAAAGATGCAGTCAGCGTATTCTAAAATCCTAACCGACTGGGCTCAAAAACTTTTAGTTTCTTTGTTTTACAAGAAAATTAACTTTCTGTAAACAATTGGGAAGTCTACTTATTTATGGTTTAGCATATATATATATATATATATATATATATATATATAGTGAAATGGTAGATTTTGGTGAATATGACAAGATGATGGAAAAAATAAAAGGAAAGATGGATAAATCAGACACTTACAACGGATTTAGTAGAAATATCTAAAGAATGAAATATTACTATTAAACCCGTTGTAAGTGATTTATCTATCTTTCCACTTATTTTTATCATATATATATATATATATATATATATATATATAATAAAGTTTTCACTGATTAAAAGCGCCTTTAGCATTAAATTTCAATAATAACTATATATATATATATATATATATATATAGTAATTGCGCTATATTCATATATATTGTTATCATTGAAATTTAATGCTAAAACCCCTTTTAATCAGTGAAATCTTCACTGTGCTCTATGCATGAACATATAGAATATAAAATAGGATAACAATAAGACATGGAAGTGCCCGTAGTGTAATGGTTATCCTCGCAGGCGACACGAGTTCAAATCTTGGACGAAACTGATTGCATTTAACATAGCACTAATACCCTTGGGAAAGGTATGAATTCAATTATTTTCCCTCCAGCCATGGGTAAATAGTAGGACAGACTAGGTTCTTCATTCTTGGTGAGGCAACTAATCTAGGAGAAGGAAAACTCTGAATTCAAACCTGTTAAACTGCGCTAAAAAAATTGACCTTGTGTCATATTCTGCCCGAGCGGAGGGGTTGGTAGATATGTTAACAATAAGACAGGATAAAAACTTCAGGACTCAGAGTTTCAGGTTGTCGATTCTCAGTCGAACTTGTATTCAACAGTTTTGATTTTGGTTAGATTATGATTAGTATGTCAACCACGTTATAGTCGCGTCACTAAAAAGGAGTCTATTTTCGTTCTGACAGAAATCAGACGTGTTGAATGCTAGCTCACCTGAGGATCGACAGCGTGAATCTCTAGCTGTAAGTTTTTTTTTATCCTGTTTTATTCTGGTTATCTTATTTTTTGCTTTATATATATATATATATATATATATATATATATATATATATATACAGCTGAGAGTTAATAGTTCGCCTGACTGCACAGGCTAGGTTCGCACGTATAGGTTTTTCTTTACCGACTTTTCGTTCAAATATATCAAATTATAACAAAACTAAACAAAACAAACAAAAAACTTCTTTGACAGTCATCGTGAACTCAGCGCTTCTTTAATTGTTTGACCAATTCAACAAGCTCAATTTCCATTGTATTGTTTGTTTGTTTGTTTTTTGTTTGTTTGTTCTTGTTTTTTTTTTTTTTATTGGTTTGTTGTTTTTAACTTTTAATCTTCTGTCTTCAATCAATTTTTGGTTTTGTACAAAGCTTTATTCAGTCTGACACAAGATCGAAATAATAATAATCCAACTCTCCATTCTAGCCAAGCTATTTCTGCAAGACTAGCTTGTTAACTCTTATATGACAAGTCCTTCAACCTGGGTTTTTGTTGTTGTTGTTGTTGTTGTTGTTGTTCCTTTATTCCTTTTTGCTTGCAACAGGTATCACCAAACTGGTCGGTGTCGACCTTTGGGGTCTATAAAACTATCCAAAGTTTCAATAAATGCTTGAGCATCAAAAAAGAGTCGATAAACTTAGGGGTGATCAAAACCGGTCATTAAGAAATTAAGATACACAGCTCCCTCGATGTCTTAGTTTAATGGTTATCGTTGTAGGAAATTGAATTAGCAACCCGAGTTCAAATCTCGGATGAGGCTGTTTGCGTTTCCTTTCACGCTAATGCCCTTTGCAGAAGTATGAATCCATCAGTTCTCTACCCAGTTATGAGTAAATAGTAGGGAAAACTTGGTTCATTAGTCTTGTTGTCAAACCAAGACAAAGACAAAGAAAAGGAAAAATCTTGATTCAAACAAGCTTATAATTGACCCTGAGTTTCATCCTGCTCATGACAGAGAGGTTGAGGAAATAGAAGCTACTACTACTACTACTACCAACAAAAACAACAGCAGCAATAGCAAGAAGAAGTTCAAATCTAGAAAAAAAAATCTGAATTCAAACCAGCTTTAATCCGCTGGAGAAGAGTAACCTCACCAAAAAAAAAAAGCGTCATGGGTATGACATTATACTGCATCTGATGGTGAGTTTCCAGTAGTAGTGATTTGAGAGGAGTCGAGTATGTCTTCATTGCTATTACTCCCTGGTCCACGCTGAACCAGAGTGGTAGTACCTGCTACCTACCGAGACAGAAATAAAAAATGAATGAAACCTTAATTTTCTTCAAAATACAAGGTATGTTCAAATAGTATCAAGTCTGAAGCTGTTTTTACTAAAACATAAATAAACCATGAATAAAACTTTTTTAAGAATATTCCCCTAGTCATTCAAGACACCTATCGCGGCAAATTTTTCATTTCTCTTTTTAGATGTTGTCCGCGTCTTAAAATCTTACCATTGAGATGAATTTTCAGTTTAGGAAACGAGAAAAAGTAACACTTAGATTTGATGGGTATAGAGGGTGCTGCACTTGCACAATCCTGTGTTTCGCTCAACGAAAACATTTTTTTAAATATCAAGTTGGTCTTTCTTTTAATGAGTACATATTACCAAAGGTGTTTTAAAAGCTGGAACCTTTGAGGGGACTGGAACCAAGTGATAATGTAAATGTGGCAACTACACAAGAATGCTGCGAGCAATATTGAACAAGTCCTGGGGGCAACACCCCACAAAGTAGCAGCTGTACGGCCACCTACCACTCATCCCGAAAACTATCAAAATTAGACGAACCAGACATGCGGGACACTGCTGGAGAAGTAGAGACGAGCTCATAAGTGATGTACTCCTGTGGACCGCTTCACATAGCCGAGCAAAAGCGGGACGACCAGCTTGAACTTATATACAGCAGCTCTGTGCCGATACGGGATATAGCCCTGAAGATCTGCCGGAAGCAATGGACGATAGGGAGGGGTGGCGAGAGAGGGTCAAGGATATCCGTGCTGATGGCGCGACATGATGATGATGATGATACTGCATTGATTCATTTAGGCGTTTTTTCTGAAAGGACAAGATTATTTATACTGAGACTGACACTTCAAATTTTATATGAATTCAAAATGGTGGCATTAGTTGAGTTGACAGGCTGAGAACATAAGAGTATACATCGAGTAAAATCCGTTCCCTTCATTCGAGAAAACTAAAAGAGAAATAAATGAATGAACGAATGAATGAATGAAAGCAAAAGGAGAAAAGACGAAGAGCGAATAAGTTAGAAAGAAAGAGACATTTTAAAAGAGATAATAAAAACATGACGCAGAGAAGGAGAGTGGGGTAATTGTTATCTTCGTTAAAAATGGACTTGGCAAGCGGAGTTCAAATCCTAGACGAAGCTCTTAGCATTTCTCTTCGAACTAATGACCTTGAAAAAGGTATGAATCCATCAATCCTTTCTTCCCAGGTCTGGGTAAATAGAGAGCTGACAGGTTCTTTAGCCTTGGCAGGGTAACTTGTCTTGGAGAAGGAAAACTAAGAATTCAAACCAGCTGTACTCCGCTTAAATATCGACCCTGTGTTGGGTAAATACATTTTGGGAGAAGAAAGATCAAACGAGATATTTAATAGAGTAGTCTACCATCTCTCTCTCTCTCTCTCTCTCTCTCTCTCTCTCTCTCTCTCTCTCCTTATTTTGTACCTACTGGACTTTGTAAACTTGCCCAGTCGGCTGGGGCTATAGAATACATCGACCGCACCTCTGCAGAGGGGTAAGACTCCCTGGATATGACACTAAACAGTCTGATGGTGAGGTTCCAGTAATGCTAGAGCTTTGAGGAATGCGGAGTACCCCTTCATTGTCATCGCTTCCGAATCCACTCTGGCCCGGAGTGGTAGCACCTGATAAGGGTCCCATTTATGGGTCAAATAGAAATAAATCGTGGTTTCGATAGATTACTGCTTTTTTGCATTTAAACTGCGAATTTATTCTAAACTGAATTACTCGAAAGAGAACTGTTTCGATATCTTATGCTAAACTGAATTGTTTGAATTAGAACTGTTTGACTAAGATGAATTGCTTGAAATAGAAATGTTAGAATTAAACTATGCACTCATGCTAAACTGAATTGTTTGAAATAGAACTGATTATTTGTATAAAAGGGATTTGGCATTAAAAAGGTTTATATGCCATAAAACCTAAACAACTTACCAACTTTGTAAAGGTTTTGTCTTTTATCTTTTGTCAGCACATTTCCACTTGGTATGTCAACAATGTTTCATATTATCTTTGAGATTTGTCGAAGTTACTTTTGTTATATAGTCATATAATAAATATGCTGAATGAATCACAACGACACAATGATAAAGACGCAATGATAAAGACAGAAGCAGGAAGACTTCCTAAACAAAATATTTACCTCTCACTTTATTGCAAGGGTCGAAAAGGTTATTCAAGGTTTGCGTGTGAGAGGGAGCTGGAGACCGAACAGAACTGAAATATTTTGACCCCCACTCTTATGGCCGTCAACGTTGTGTCTTTCTCGGTCTCCTGATGCTCAACCGGAGGCCCTGTGGTCCACTCTGCTGGGTGCTGGCTTTCTTTACTGCATCTTATCAGCATCTTCTCTGGACCCCAACTCATCAGGGCTTCCCGAGGGCCCCTTCGGCCAGGTGTGGCTTTCCCTACCACCTCCCGTCTATAACTCCTTCTCCAACTGTAACTGGAACTCGAACTGTCTTGACTTCTGTCTCGACTGAGTTATATAATAGTTCAACGTCCACTCGATCGCCCACTCGATCTTTGAAATCGCATGTTTGATCGTCATCAAGCGGAAATAACTGTCATGCAGTTCACAGGTCACTCTCTTTCGGTGCGTCAGTCTATGAGTGTACCATGGGAATTTTTTTAACTCGTCCCATTTCATCAGCCAATTTCCGCCCACGCGATTTCCTCTTATAACTGCCATTAGAATGTGTCACTTCCTTCCGGTGCATCACCTTGGAAAGGCATTTTTGGCCGGGTCAAAGGCCAAAATACAACACTTTAACTGGAGAAGAAACATTTTCACTCCCAATAATGAGTTGTGAAATAAGCGTCCGCTGAGTGGGAGGCGGACAAGCAGATTATTTGTCAGTTCGCCTGAATTAACCGGTCATTTTCACTCCCTTGAATCAAGCCTTCTTATTGATGGGGGAGGGTGTGTTTCAAAGCTAGTGGTTTTTAGAGGCTTGGGGTCATACGGAAGCTTTAAACACTGCAGCACCTTCCCCACTGGTAGAAGGTCAATCACATAACCATTATTAGTATGTATTTGTTACCCATAAAAAAATGGAGGTAGGCGCCCACAAAGGAAAGTGATTATAAATCAGTACCTCTGAACCAGATGGGTCCTTAGAAAAGTTGGCGACTTTAGTCGAAGGTGACCCGAAGGCCCACTTTTCAATAACTACTACACCGAAGGGTAGGGGGGGGCGCTATTCTATTCCCTGGATTGCACCACTTTATCCTTGATCCGAACCTTATTGTGCTGAGTGCTAAGCAAAACAGCATCAAGAACTATTTTTTGAGACTTTAGGTATGACTCGACCTGGGATTGAACCCCAGTCTCCCAGTGGCAAAAGACCAGAACTCTTTTTGTGTGAGATAAATTTTTATTGCTTAGTATTCAAAAGACCTTTCTCTGCTCAGACAATTTATCAGATTTATTGAAAAATATTGATTTTCTATTATTCAAAACTGGGTGGGATCATTTAAAATACAAAAACAATCTCGAAACGATCACTGGCTTCCCGACATGCTTGTATACAAGTTATCTTTCTTCTTTTTAATTTTTATTATTTTCGAAGAAGAGGGGAGAGGAAAAGAAATGTCCCTGATAATAGAAGTAGGAGACATTTGACAACGACAAAAGTTGACAGTTGAAAATAAATACAAAGAAAAGATAACTGGTGTACAAGCATGTCCGAAAGTCAAAGATCGTTTCGAGATGGTATTTATATTGTAAATAGCCCCCCCCCCGTCTCTTATCTATCATGGGGTTCTTATTTACAATATAAATACTATGTCGAAACTATCTCTGACTTTCTGATATGTGTAGACACAAGTTTTCTTTCCCTTTTTTTATTTCTATCATTCACTAAATGGTGGAAACTCTCTAAAAGAGGAAGTGGGAGAAAGTTTACATCACGTGAACATCATTTCAAAGTTAACATTTGAAAATAAAATCAAGGGAAAGATAACTAGTCGACGTGCATGTCGAAAAGTCAAGGATCGTTTCAAGGTTGCATTTACCGGCCCGTTGGCATAGTGGTTAGTGTTCATCAATGGTTCCGGGGTTCAATCCCAGGTTGAGTCATACCAATGACTCAAAAATGGTACTTGATGCCGCTTTTAACACTCAGCATTATAAGGTACGGATCAAGGATAAGTGGAGCAATCCAGGGAAAGGAGTAGCGCTCTCCCCTACACCTCGGAGTAGTAACTTTATGAAAGGGGTCCTTCGGGTCACCCTTGACTACGTTCGGACAACTTACTCTCTATAATTTTTTTTTTCAGATTTTACAAATTAATTGAGGAGAGGAATGCTATCAATAAAAATTAGTCCCGAAAAACTTTTTTTCCCTTAATATCTAAATTTTGATATCTGGAATAAGTCTTTTGAAAACTCAAACGGTGTAAGGTTTTTTATACACTGACAGCATCAGGCCCGGGAAATCCCACGCAATGCCAAAATTGAATCTCAATTCGACTGGTGCGTACACATGTTCGTGATTTCATTTTCGCATAGGTCACGTTTTTTCATGTTCACCGTCTATTAATAGATATGTGTATTAACCAAACCACTCCGCACGAGTACGATGCGACATAGGGTCAATTTTTAAAGTGGATTTTAACAGGTTTGAACTCAGAGTTTTTCTTCTCCTGAACCGGTTACCATGCCAGCCTGCCCTATAATTTATCCATAACTGGAGGATATTAGCGCTATGTGAAATGTAAACCGCATCGTCCAGGATTTGAACCCAGGTTACTATATGCATTTCCTACGATGATAACCATTAGACCACGAGCGCTTCTTTATATCTATTAATAGGTGTATCAATTTTTAGCTATCTTTTGTAACGTTTTCATCAATAAAACGTGTATTTTATTCAGTTTTCTTAATAAAAGCGATTAATTTATAGAATAAGATATTATTCTTTTTGGGTATAAATTGAGTGTTTACATGTCTGTTTAACATAAAGAACGTCTTATTGTAAGGAAGAGTCTTCGCGGTGTTGTGGCTAACAAGCTAAACTGCATAATCGAAGTAAAAGAGTTCGAACCTCAGTCATGCTTTCGAATTAACTTTCGGATTAATACCATTAGAAAATGTATGAACCTACTTTTCCCACCCCCGCCAACTATGGATAAAATTGTACCACAGATGTTCTTCTAGAAGGATGGTTTGGGCATTGAATGACCCATGAAGGTTAATATGCCTTTAAACAGTGTCACGAAACCAAATTTTATTGTATGGAGAAAGTGATCGTGGTGTAGTGGCTAACGTGCTGGACATCCTCATCGACGTAAGTGAGTTCGAACTCCAATCGAGTTATAATGTTCACTTTTGGACAAATACCCTTGAGAAAGATATGAACCTCCTTATCCTCAAGTTAAATAGTACCACTAATATTCTTCTACAAGAGTGACTTTGGCATAAAATAACCCACGAAGTTTGATATGCCATTAAACAAAGAAACCAACCAAACTTTATCGTAGGGGCTGACTTCATCCTTTTAAACGTTAAACAGTTGCCAAGCATTAAAACAAGTCGTTTTAATGCTTGGCAAAATATGCTATGTTGAGGTTTTAAGGGAGTTCAGGAAGTTATACCGTCGGAAGAGGCCAGCACTCTTCAAATCGGGTCAGTGGCATTTCCACTGGGACAATGCACCAATTCCCAACTCCATCCTTGTCACAGACTATTTGATCAAGATGGGCATCAACACAGTTTCTTACCCTCGCTACAGTCCAGACCTTGCTCCCTGTGACTTTTGCTTATTCCCTAAGCTCAGAGGCTGTCGTTATGAGACAATTGAGGATATGAAAGAGGCTGTGACGAAGCTCATTGACACGCTCACACAAGAGGACTTCCATGGGGCCTTTCAGATGTTGTTGGAACAGTACAACAAGTGGTTTGCAGCCGGAGGAGATTACTTCGAAGGAGACTAGAGTTTCATGTGTGTACTATCAATAAAAATGCCCATACGAAAAAGTCTGGAAACTTATTTAATGATCCTTGTAAACCAAGGTGTAGGGGAGGGCGCTACTCCTTTCCCTGAATTGCTCCACTTTACCCTGGATACGTACCTTATATTGCTGAGTGTTAAGCAAGGAGGTATCAAGTACCATTTTTAAAGTCTTTGGTATGACGCGATTGAACCCAGGTCTGCCGGACCATTGGCAAACACACTACCCACTAGGCCAATGAGCCGGTTGCAGTTTAATATCATACCTAAAACACACTAATTTATTGCTTTTTTCTCTCGAAAATGAACAATCAATAACTAAAGTTGGATATTTTAGGTTTTAAATACTATCAAAATATTCAGATTCAAAAATGTCAAAGAATGAAGCCATTCTCATCTCATGATGTCACAGTGAGAAATATTTGTGGATTAAAACTTCTTGACGGTGTCATCGTGTGATCTACACGGTCTGTGCCTTCTGGCGTTGGTTAAACCAGAGCAATACTTTCAAGAAATTGATGAAGACTGAAGGGACAGGGAACCGCTCCCGGAAGTCGAGCATGGAAAAGGAACTGTTACATCCTCCGTCGCAGTAGGTCCGAGCTAAAGCCTTTTAGTTCGCTGAGCTTGCTTTCCGGCAATTGGATAACCATTACCGATGAGTTTGGAGCGGGGAAGAGTGGCGGTAACTCACATCACTGGCTTGATTCGTTTAGGATGGTCCACGATTCACCATGATGCACACACTTAATTCCCGAACCTTCATTGCTGCCTGCTGAAGTAGCATGCGTAAATTTTGAAGAGTGTGGCTTTCACATTCAGATGCATTAGTAGCTATTCATATCTATCTGTCTACTAACCTCTATTCGTATCTACCTCAGTTAGTCGATATCTATCTTTCGATAAATATATATATATATATATATATATATATCGTTTTCGGTTCGTTTTAATTCTTTATATCAACCTATGTGTGTTATTTAATCCCAAAGACTGCTTTGTAAAAGGACAATAGTGGTACTATTTAACCAATAGCTTGGAAAGAAAGGAAGTTTATAACTTTCGGAGAGGTATTTGCCCGAAAGTGAAAGTAATAGCGCAGTTGGAGTCTGAACATACTTACTATGATGTCGCAGTCCAGCACGTTACCCACTACTCCTTCCTATATATATATATATATATATATATATATATATATATATATATATATATATATATATGTCAGGTACGCTCAAGAGAGAGAGAGAGAGAGAGTATATATATAAGGAGTTGCGCCCTCCTCTACACTTCGGTGTAGTAACTATTGAAAAGTTAGCCTTCAGGTCGCCCTCGACAACTGTCGCCAACTTTACTTTTACAGGTACAAATTAATACACTTAAAATACCTATGTATTGGTTTTCTTTGTTTTCTTTGTTTAATAGCTTATCAACTTCCTTGGGTTATCTAATGTCAAAGCCATCCTTGCGGAAGAACAGTAATGGTTCTATTTAACCGACAACTAGGGGTGGGGGAATGAAGCACGTCAAATTCAGAACAAACTAGTTTAAAAAAGAACCGGTTTTCTGGAATTTTTTTTTTTCTGCAGCTCTAAATTTTCCAGATTTCTGGAAGCCGGATAAATGGCTCAATACGTATATTATATTTCTATTTTATATATTCCTACAGACATTTCACTGGCGTCTTATTCTGCATTAACACTATATTTTCTTCCGTGCTCCAGCACAAATCAACTTGTGTATCGGTGTGATGATAAGAGTGTTGCATAAATGTGGGGGGGGAGATGAGTAAATAAGAAATATATGCGCGAAAAATACAGAAAGAATACTAGAGAAGCTAAACTATCGAATTTTTTTTAAGGCCTTGATCCTACTCAGAACACAAAAGGCGGGAAATTCGTGTTTACAAATGTTAATTCCCTCCACCAACCAACCAACCAACCAACCATTCGTTTCCTAACCTTTTGCCCACGCTGCGCCTCCCACGCCACACGAACCTCTGCTGCTCTGATCTTTCCCCACCTACGAAACGTGAATCTTTTCAATAGCGACTTTATAGATCTGGCCGTTCGAGTCCATACCTTAAAGACATTCCGCTAAATGCGCCAACACACCTCCCTCTACCGGAAAAAAAGGACAGTAAAGTAGCTGACCTTTCACCTGATGACAGGGTTTATCAGTACAATCCAACGGTTTTTATTGACCGATGAATTTTTTCTTCCTTTATTTTTTTTTTCCGAGATCCTTCTCCACCTGACCTCTCGTTGCTGTGTGAGAACCTCATCTTTTTCCTTCTCTTATCTTATTTGCGAAATCACCAGGGCTAGTCACTCATTTACTTTCAGCTCCTCATTTTTCTTCTTCCTTTTTCGAATCTTCCTCTTAACTCTTTTTTTCTCTTCGTTCGGAGATGCCCCCCCCCGCTCTCCCAACAAAGAGATTTTAATCATTTGCTAAAAGGTCGAGAGAACAAGCAGGTTTCCAAACTTAATAAAAATTGCTATCTTGATACATATGGTAAAAAAAAATCGTTCAATGTTTTGATAAGATCTATTTATGGTTTTGAAAAGTGTAACGGCATTTTTAAAATTTTTCTTTTTACAGTGATTCAGTGTATTTTTCCTGGTTCTAATTTACGGAATATCCGTCGAACAAGCTAGCGATGAGGACCTGAGATAGGTATGAAGATACAGAAAGATAGATTTGGTTTCTTTGTTCAATGGCATAATCTTCGTAGATTATTTAATGCCAAAGCCATCCTTGTAGAAGAACAATATTGGTAATTTTTAACCCATAGTTGAAGTCATATATTTCCCAAAGGTATTTGTCCGAATATGAACATAATAGCGCGACTTGAGTTCGAACACGCTTATAACACAGTCCAGAACTTTAAACCCTACGCCACGGAACTACCTCTTTTTATTTTTATTGTAACAATTATTTTGTATTGAATTAGACTATATTATTAATATCATATTCTAAAAACACCTTTCTCATAGAGTAGTAAATTCACTTAGGGTCCCCTTCTGGATTAAAGTGCCCTAAAGCTTACGTGTCATTATTTTTAAAGTCATGCATCTCATGTTATCGCCCAACACTTCAGTTAAAGATGGTGAACGCTAGACAGTTTACACCCGGTGGTTTGTTTATTGCGGCGAAGGTTTGTGTAGACCCAGCCACAGTTTCTGGATGAACTGATAACAGAAGCATAAGCCACTAGGGTGCCACAGGTTCTCCGAGCAATACTTCTCAGGTTTTTCTTCTCCTTGACTGGTTGCCCTACTACGGCTAGAAAGCCCAATCTACCCTACTATTTCCCCATGGCTGGTGAGAGGGGAGATGAAGTGATGAATCGATGAATTTCTCAAGGTCACAAAGAGAAGTGCAAACTGCCTCGTCTGGGATTTGAACTCACGTCGTCGAGTCAATTTCCTTTGATGATAACTATTACGCCACAGTTGCTAATCATCACGTCTAACACTGAAATCGGATCAATTAAACTTCCAAAAATAATAGGCAACTGCAAATCCGGATATATATACGGAAAAATCAAAATCCCAAACTAGAAAATCCCTTCATAAATCTCTACTACTGCATATTATATATCAAAAACCATCAATAATATAATACAACCAAATATCCAGAACAAGTATAACATTAAATCAACCAACGATTTCATCATCATCATGTCGCGCCGCTAGCAAGGATATCCCTGACCCTCACTCGCCACTTCTCCCTATCATTCATCCCTTCTGGCTGGTCTTCAGAGCTACATCCCGTATCCTCACATAGCTGCTGTATGTATGTTCGAGCTGGTCGTCCTGCTTTTGCTTGGCCATATGCGGGGGTCCATAGGAGTACATCACTGATGAGCTCGTCCTTGCTTCTCCAGCAGTGTCCTGCATGTCTGGTTCGTCTAAATCTAAACGACTTCAAACAAATCCTAAAACCTACCCCACTTCCCAATAAATGTGTTGTGAATAGAAAAAAAAAGAAAATAGATAAAATAAAATAAATTCAAAAAGCGTAAAAATTCCCAGAAGCCCCTGACAGGAAGTAGGGACGACGCATGCCTAGAATTTTTCCGTCCCTGCGCAAAAGAGAAATTCGTCCTCAATTCAGCCTCCACCGTAGCACTGGAAAGACTTTCTTTCACGCGGCTACTAGCAGTGAACACATTACTGATTAGGTTTAGTAGCCTGACACCATGTTGCTGCTAGCGAGCCGACACCACCGAAATTAATAATGTAAAAACACCAACTTTGGATGTATTAACCCCGAAAACGACGAGTGCATTTCAACGTCTTAATTGGGAGAAACAACTGTTCTCAAATAGTCCGGGAAGAGATTCCTCGCTACATAGTAGCCGAGAGAAAGCCTAAAAATAAAGATGAAATTCAAAATGTATCTCCCATCTTTGTCTCATTCCTTTTCTTCTTTTGCAGTCTTCACAAGCAAGAAGACGCTAACGAATTAAGATGGTGTAAGAAGAAAACCAACGGAGTCAGATATCTAAACCTTAAACCTTAAAACCCGAAAAACCAACAACAAATCTTTGTAACCCCTACAAATGCATTACGGCATCACTTGGCCCCGAAAACCTATTCACTTACGTACCTATCCACGAAACAATCAAAATAATCATAGAAAACGTATATAATCGCCCCTCCATCCATCCTCAGGACATAAAACCAAATATTCTTTAAAAAAAACTCCTTCAAAATATTCAACGCAATAATAAAAAAAAGCCCAAAATATAGGTCCGCTATGTAGACCTAAAAAAATGGTACTTGATGCTACCTTGCTTAACACTTAGCTTTATAAGGTAAGGATCAAGGTAAAGTGGAGCAATCCAGGGAAAGGAGTAGCGCCCTTCCCTACACCTAGGTGTAGTAGCTATCGAAAAGGGAGCCATCGGGTCACCCTCAACTACGGTCGCTAACTTTACTTGCAGGCCATTGGTCTAATGTGTAGAGTGTTCGCCAATGGTTTGGGAGACTGGGGTTCAATCTCAGGTCGAGTCATACCAAAAACTTGAAAAATGGTACTTGATGCCTCCTTGCTTAATACCCAGAATTATAAGGTAAGGATCAAGGGTAAAATGGAGCAATCCAGGGAAAGGAGTAGCGCCTTCCCCTATTCTTGATGTAGTAGCTATCGAAAAGGGAGCTTTCGGATCACCCTCGACTAAGGCCCCCAACTATGTAGACCTAATGAGTAGAGTGTTCACCGATGGTCCAGGAGATCGGGATTCAATCCCTGGTCGAGTCATACCAAAGACTCAAAAATGGTTCTTGATGCTGCTTTGCTTAACACTCAGCATTATAAGGTAAGGATCAAGGGTAAAGTGGAGCAATCCAGGGAATAGAGTTGCGCTCTCTCCTACACCTCGGTGCAGTAGCTGTTGAAAAGGAGACTTCGGGTCACTCTCCACTAAGGTCGCCAACTTCTTTTCTTTTTTTTTTTTTTTTTTTTTGTAGACGGTATCTTTATTTCCACTCAATCCTACGCTGAAATTAACAAACTAAAGCAAACTTCAGAAAAGAACTCGGTACTAAACTCTACTACTGAACTCAACATTAACAAAAAATCGCCTTCCTATACGTTCTTACAGACTCCAGCAACAATGACAAGTTCGTTACGTTCCCATGCAAAAATCAACTAGTCACAATTCTACTTAATTTAACTACCATAGCAAATTTCTAAAGAAATAGTAAAAAAGCCCTTATAAAAAACTTAACCTATTGAGCCTATCACCTATCCTAATCTCGGACAATATTTTACAAAGAACTCACAAACATAAAACAGGCCCTAGTGAATAATGACTTCCCTAATAAACTAATCGATCAACAAATAAAACTATATCTCCATAGCATCCATAAAAATAACAATAACAACAGCAATAATAATTCTAACAGAATAAACTTATATTACAGGAATCAAATACATAAAAACTGCAAATTAGACGAGAAAGTAATAACCAACATTATATACAGAAGCATTAAACCCAGCGAACAACAAAACCAAATAAAACTCATTATCTATTACACTAAATTTAAAACGTCAAACCTCATCGTTAAAAATAACACAAACTCACACAAAACTTTCCTAAACCAAAAACTAATGTAATTTATAAATTCATATTTCGAGAGTGTCTCTCGGAAAATAACATAAAAGTTAATATTTGCATTGGTCATACTACAACTACACTCGTCGCCTTAACTATCACCTCTCAGACAGAAGTGCCATAAAACAGCATCTAATGACAAAGCATAACAAAGACATTGACAAATTCAAATCCTCCGCTATAAGATCCTCATTAATAATGCAAAAATCATATATAAAAATAACAAGGAAGATCGCCAACAAATCCCCGAAGCAATAAGCATAAAAAACTACTTTAAATAAAATAGCATACAACACAGGTATCAACATATTAAACATGTTTAATAGCTAACCCTAGCACTCCTCCTAATAGAATGAGCCAACTAATGAATTCTAATGATACTCTGGTATCCGGTAAGACAAAATGTAAATAAATGAAAGCTACTACATTATACCTTATAATTCCCGAGTTTACGTATGTCGATTCGGGGCTGAACGGTATGATACAAAGTCTAACGTTAGATTAGGCGGGGTTCGATCCCAGCTTGAAGCATCTTATTTGTCTAGCCAAACTAAAAAGTTGAGATAAAATGAAACAGTCTGTGGATGATAATATATATATATATATATATATATATAATTTCATATACCTAGGTAGCAGTATCTAATCTACTGAAAGTGTTGTCAACATACTCATAGGAAAGGCGTGGACTACTATCAACAGGTTATCGACTCGAATGAAAATCTAATCTCTCTGATGAAATAAAACGGAAATACTTCCAAACTGTATCCTTGTTAGTACTACTGAATGGCTTCACCCCTTGGACTATATATATATAAAGAGAGAGAGAGGGGGCGAGAAAGTGGGGTTCAGAAGTAGGAACTGATTGAAAGATAATAGAGTTGTTAATCCAGGTTAAAAGCGCAGTATAGGTAAGCTGAATAAAACTAGTTTTTTAAAACTTATATCTCATATAAAACTTAACTATGAGACTATTTCTTGAATAAAACTTGATCTCTATAAGCTTCTTTCATAGATAAATCTTGATCTCTATCAGCTTAATTCTTGAATAAAACTTAATTTCTATAAACCTATTAATTGAATAAAACTTGATTTCTATAAATTTGTTTCAGTCTCACAGACCTGTAGTTTGACATAGAACTTGATCCTATGTTCCATCTTCTTTATTCACTTTAAGTTGACTCAGATTAGAATAATAAGGGTATAGTTCCATAGGCGTATTCTTTTTTTTTATCAAAATCCCGACCACTGAGAGATTATGTCAAGAAAGTAAAGAGACTGATTTTTTTTAGGTTGGCCACGCTGACTGAAAAAGCTGTTGATCAATGTTAATTTATCACCAATGATTCTCACAGTCAAACGTCGATCAGATGTAACAAGTCCTTACTTTGGTTGCATTTTCCTCAGTTCGGGAAGTGATCAGTCGACCAGAACGAGGTTCATTTTCCACAGCCTCTAGACCATCCAAAAAATGCCTCGTGCCACCTAAAAAACAATACCAATAAAATAACCTGATCTTCATAAAGTGGTATTATTTCGAAGTTTGACATGGAATTTGATATTGTATTCTATTTTTATAACACTTGAACCAGTAATAAACCAAGATTATTCCGTTGAATAGGCCTAATGAGTAGAGTGTTCACCAGTGGTCCAGGAGATAGGGATCAATCATAGGTCAAGTCATACCAAAGACTCAAAAAATGGTTGTTGATTAAAGCAAAAATTAGTCAAAACTTAATCTTCTAAATGATTCATTTGAGAAAATTGGAAAACTAATTATTTCTACAACGACGACTGTAGGTATATAAGCAACAAAATAAGATGAATGAAAAACTAGTTAAAATGAATAATTATCAAAGAGAGAGCTTATATAAATCTCTCACTAAGAATAACTCGGAAATTTGATTCGCCACTAACTAGAGTTAACCTTCTTCATCACAATAATGGCGTCGCCGATAGGATATCAATTCTCTCTCGAGGATTCCGATTTTGTCGATACATAGTTACGGTATTTTACTACGAGTGCAAGAACTAAAAAACCACAAGACAACAAAGGAAAAGAAGGAGAAAATTAAATTACAGATCTCTTTTTGGCTCCATCTGGATGCGAGACGATAATGAAAGTCTCCACCATGGCGTATAACATAAACCTGGAAGATCTGACTTTTGAAAAAATAAGTCAGATCAAAAGAAGAAATATGAGACCTAAGAAAAGGTTGGTCGTAGTAGAAAGTTCATATTGATAAAACAAGAAATTGACGAACCAATCATTAAATATCTACACCGTCTACGAAATGCAGGTAGATATTGCGAGTTTGAAAAACTTGGATAAGAAGAACTGACGATTGAAGAGAATTTAATTCAATTAAAGTTAATTGAAGGTATGCATCACACCGATATAAGATAATAGAACAACTACAAATAGGAAATATGTCTTTACGCATCTGCATTGACTTCATACAGCAACAAGGATTAATACAGAAATACAACTATTATAGAAGTCAACCCAGCGAACAAATGTTCGCCGATACTTACATGTTAAAAAAGATTTTTAGAATGTTAAACATGTTCTCCCTGAGGGTTGCAAGTGGGTATCACCCATTGTAGTTTAAAGAAAGTCAGATGGAGACGTATATGTGGGGATTATAAAATAAGCGTATATCACAAAGTTTGCTTGTATTCATATCCTATAACTAATGCTGCAGTTGCATTACTTACAAAAATAAATGTTGCAGTTGCATTATTTACAAAAATAGATTTGAAAACGGTATACCACCAAATATCAATAAACAATAACTTCAAAGTAGTAAAGACGATAAATACACCAATAGGGTTACTAAAATGGAAAATGATGCCATATGGAATAAAAACAGCAAATGCCATATTTCAGAGGACCATCGAACAGATTATAGAAGATTTAAAAAATATGGTTTGTTACCAAGACGATATGTGCATAGAAGCTACTAATGAAAATGAGTTAAAAAAGAAAACCGACATCCTTTTGAAAAGATTAAGAAACACTGGAATGACAATAAATGGAAAAATGCGTAAACAATAGTATTAAAATAGCATTTTTCGGTTATTCCATTTCAAAAGAAGGTATATCACCAGACCAAGCCTTGACAGAAAAATAATTTAAAAAATAGCTACACCTCCAAATAGAAAAGAACTTGAATCTTTTGGGGATTGGTGAATTTCTACAGGCGATATGTACCATAATATACGGACCTGACTGAACTGTTTGCAAATTTAAGAAAAAAGAATGTTGAATTTATCTGGTCAGCAAAACGACAAAAAGCTTTTGATAGATTAAAAGTAATTATAGCAAAGAAACCTGAAGGGAAAATTTTTGATCCAAAAAAGCGAACATTCAATATCTGGAATTTTACCATAAGGACATCTAATAACGTATTTGTCAAGAAAACTAACGAACACTGAATTTAATTATTCAAATATAGAGAAAAAAAGTATTGGCCATTATGTAGATAACCACGAGAGCCCGACAATTTTTAATTGGAAAAAAATTTTTTTGAGAAGTGATCATAGACCATTAGAGCTTATATTCAATCCAAAAAAAGAATTACCCAAAGTCATGACATTGAGAATTCTAAGATGGGCAATAAGATTAATGGCATTTGGTTTTGATATAGAATATATCAAAACAAATTCAATTCCCCACTTAGATGTTTTGTCTTTAGATAGAATGGCCACGGAAACTAGATATGATCCAGTACTAAGTAGGATAACATCGAGAATAAGAAAAAAAACGGATAGGGAAATTGTTCCAGGGCAGAGAGACCCTACGAAGAAATAAGACATAGATTAACCATTGAACATGGAGTGATTTGTAATGGGGGATCTGATAATTCCCCCAGAAACACAAAGAAAATTAGTGATAAAAAGTGAACATGATGATATACACTATGGAGTAGCAGCCACACAAAAAAGAAATAAGTAGAAACATGGTGGTCGGGATATCACGAGATTTCGAAGAATATATAAACAGATGCAAAAAATGTAAAGAATTAGAAAATTTTACTCAGACTATTTTGCATTCATAGCCCAGAGAAGTGGGGCCATGGAGTCATGTGCATATGGATAATTTATACATTACTGGAGTAGGACTCTTATTAATACTAGTAGACTCTTTTTCATGCTAGCCTGAAGTAATCCGTGTGCCAGACAAGAAACGTTCAACGATAAAACAGATTATAAGGGACATATTTTCTAGAAATGGCATACCAAAAACCCTGGTATCCGACAATGCACCAGAATTTTGAGATGAAGATCTTAGTTTATAGTTGGAAAAAATAAGGTGTAAACCCTATAAGACACCGACATCCCACCCTTAATCGAATGGGTTAACGGAAAGAATGGTGCCGACCGTAAAAAAAATGGAAGTTTTTCTACCAAGGCTGCTTTTAAGCTATCGCACTATACCACTCGCTGAAAGACTAGAAAGCCCATCAACTTTTATGGAAAGGCAAATTAGAGCTCAGCAAACGATGCCGTATTCCACAAATGAAAACATGTGGTACAAAAAGAAAAAAAAATCAAATCCAGAAAGGGTAGAATTTATCATACGAAAAAGGCCTCAATACAGCTATAATAAATTGAGAAGAGGGGTAACAGTTTATAAACCCATGCAAATCAAATAAGGCTGCAGGGCGAATATGAAGAGCAAAATGAGAAAGAAATCTCTACGATTCCTTCCGTTAATGATTTATTAGAACAACTTTTACAGAATAAAACGTCAGAAGACGAAATAATGCATGGTCAGGTGGGGGAGAATGAGTTTGAAAACTCGGATGAAGATCAGATAATGCAAGAAGACGACATTGATTACTGTTTAGTGCAAGACAGATCAAGATCTCCCAGAGGAAGAAATAAAGGAAAGAGACAAGGAGAGGAAAGTAATTCCAAAAATAAAAAAATCACTAGAAGTACAAGACCCACTAAGAATAACTTCGATCGGCCGTGTTTAGGCATACATAGATCTGGTCGGTGTGTCCTGGTTTCGGTGGCAGTCGGTCGAAGTGCGCCTTGTCTGTCATCCTGTCCGTGTCGGACGCTCAATATTCAACGGCAAACTCGAGGCCGAAAGGCCACCTTCGGATGGGCGAGCATATTTATTGACACATTTGTACAGCACTTGACCTCGCTGTTCAGATTAAGCTATAATCTGGCATCCTAACCAACAATATAATCCGAACTTCGAGACATTTGACCTTGTGTCAAGTCCTGTCTGGTGGGAGGCAGGGACAAATAATCGCTTTATTAGCCACTAAGCAGTGTTAACCTTCTATATTACAACAAAACTAGTTGAAATGAATAATTATCAAAATGCTTCACCGAAGAAAATCCGACAATATAAGAGTATTACGTTTACTTCGACGACTTTAAGTAAATCATCATCATCATCATCATCATCGTATCGTGCCACAGGCACAGATATTCCCGACCCTCTCTCGCCACTTCTCCCTATCGTTCATCGCCTCTGGTAGGTCTTCAGGGCCACATCCCGTATCCTCACATAGCTGCTGAATGTATGTTCGAGCTGGTCGTCCTGCTTTTGCCTGGCCATATGTGGGGGTCTATATCATTTATGAGCTCGTCCCTGCTTCTCCAACAGTGTCCTGCATGTCTGGTTCGTCTGAAGAAAAAAACTAGTTAAATTTGAATAATAATGAAAATGCTTCATTTAAGAATTCTAAGAATATGAAATGGTCTCAAACTGTTAATAACTGATTAACAAGATGTATAAGTGAATATAAAATAAAGATTACTTGACTTAACGATATGACCGACTAATTGAGTTTTGTATAAAACTAGGCCCTCTATTTTGGCCTTGTGTCAAAATAAAACAAGCTAGATAAATGACAAGGCCACAAAACTGAAGATCGAACTCATAATAATAGTATTGACCTGTGAGATGAACTTGTTTAAAATTGCTGCATAGTGAGGCGCCGATTCGACTACGATAATTATAGCCATTTATCAAGGACATCCGTTTCCTAGAATGAACATACACACACACACACATACGTATCCGTATGTGTGTGCGTGTGCTTATGTCTATTAATAAATACATATAAATGATGAATTGGCTGACTCAAATTTCGTCAGCTACTTTAAATAGAAAAGGCGGAAAAATAACTAAAATAAACTTAAAATCACATTTATAATATATGATTTCACGCTTTCTCTCTCTCTCACACGCGAATATATATATATATATATATCCTTTAATATGCGTGACCCGTGCGTGAACCAATGATACTATTCTAAAACTGCCCAAAGTGAAAACTGCATATAATTATAGAATTCGTTTTTACCTCTGCACTACATTCTATATTTGCGTACAGTATATTTAGGGTATATTTTAAATGTCAAATTTACTACTTACGCGTGCACACACACACACACACACACACACACACACACACACACACACACACAAGCACATACTCATATATATATATATATATATATATATAGGTGGTTGTATCAGAGTATATATATATATATATATAGGGGGGCTGCATCAATAAATTCGTAACTGAATTATAAATACATTTATTCCAAAAATGTTTCTTTCTCACACGCTTGTTAATGCACTTTATTCAACGGCGAAAAGTAAACATTCAGATCGAATATTATAATTCTAAAATTTCAGATGAAAATTCAGTTCATAAATACGTCATGCTATGTATTTATTAATCTACTTTCATATATATATATATATATATATATATATATATATATATATATATATATATATATATATATATGTGTGTGTGTGTGTGTGTGTGTGTGTGTGTGTGTGTGTGTGTGTGTGCGTGTGTGTGTGTGTGTGTAAAGTCAAAGCGTGACATGAATGAGGGGCATACTTCACCAAATTTAATCCTACATTTATTTTCATACTTTTTCTTTTCTTTTTTTGTTGTGTCTTGTTTTGTTTTGTTGGGTTTTTTTGCTTTTGTTTTTTTGGTGTGGGGGGATTTTTTAAAAATGTTTTTTTAACTAGCAAGATTACTCTATGTCGCCCCTACTTAAAACTGACATCAGGATAATTTGTACTTATCTGAATATCTATATTTTTTACGCCTAATTTTAGAAAACCTAAAATATATTACATGCGAGTATATGTGAATGTAAGGGTGGTGCAAGTGCACGGATGAAGATAGATAGATAGATAGATAGATAGGGGTAGTGACCATCAAAAAACCAGCAAGAAAGAAAGAAAAATACTGAGATAATATATATATATATATATATATATATATATATATATATATATATATATATATATATTCGAAAAGTTCTAAACCTCACCCAGAAAGAAGAGCCATAGCTGAACATTGTTGTGGCAACACATTACCTCTTGTGAAATTAACAAAACTAACACAGAGATCTGTCTTAATTTTTTGCATGTGAGAGATGTGTGACAAATCTGGGGGGAGCGGCTTAGAAACTTTTGAACATCCCTCATATATATATATATATATATATATATATATATATATATATATATATATATATATATAAGTTGGCGACCGTAGTCGAGGACGACCATAAGGCTCTCTTTTCAATTGCTGCTATACCGAAGTTTAGGGGAGGGTACTTCTCCTTTTCATAGATTTCTCCACATTACCCTTGATACGAACCTTATAATGCTGTGTTAAGCAAGCAGGTACCATTTTTTGAGTCTTTGGTATGACTCGACCTTGGATTAAACCCCGGTCTCTCGGGACATTGGCGATCACTTTACCCACTAAACTAAAAGTAATAAAGATCTCACCTTCTCACAATTGTTTCGTATTAGTTTATATACGAGGATCATTAAATAAGTTTCCAGACTTTTTTCGTATGGGCACTTTTATTCATAGTACACACATGAAACTCTAGTCCCCTTCGAAGAAATCTCCTCAACCTGCAATCCACTTGTTGTACCGTTCCAACAACTTCTGGAAGGCCCCATGGAAGTCCTCTTGTGTGAGCGTGTCAATGACCTTCATCACTGCCTCTTTCATCTCCTCAATTGTCTCATAACGACAGCCTCTGAGCATAAGGAATAACCAAAAGTCACAGGGACCAAGGTCTGGACTATAGGGAGGGTGAGGAACTGTCTTGATGCCCATCTTGGTCAAATAGTCTGTGACAAGGATGGAGTTGTGGACTGGTATATTGTCCTGGTGGAAATGCCACAAACCCGATTTAAAGAGTGCTGACCTCTTCCGATGGAATCTCTTCCTGAACTCCCTTAAAACCTCAACATAGTAACCCTAAGCCTAACCCTAACCCTTTGGCCAATCAACTGTGGTGTATTGACTTCCTTACTCCTCCCACACCTCTCATCATCCCTCACAGACTCCCTGCCTTCCTTGAATCTCTTATGCCACTCAAAAACTGATGCTCGATTTATGCAAGATGCTCCAAAAGCAGTGTGAAGCATTCCATGCGTTTCTGTGGCCTTTTTCCAAGTTTAAATCGGAATTTTATCGCATATCATTCTTCTAAAGTGTCCTGACGTCCAGATTGCATTTTTGAAATTAACCAGCTGTGACAACCAGGCTTTAGTAGGGTGTATTCCAATTGCTGCTGTAGCTGTTCATTTGAACCTGAAATCATAAAAATTGGTCAGTCATCTCATTAGAGGTATAGCAATAACATATTGAATTTTATTTTAAATGCCTGTACAAAAAAAGTCTGGAAACTTATCGAAGGCACCACACACACACACACACATATATATATATATATATATATATATATATATATATATGAAGGATCTTCAAAAGGTTCTAAGTCACTCCCTCCCAGATTTTAGATTTATTGCATACCTCTCACATGTGTATGAGCCTTACCTGCAAAAAATTAGGACAGATCTCTGGATTAGTTTTTCTAATCTTCTATAGAACAAAAGATACAAGCTTCATAAAATGAAATAAAATTTCATCTGACGATTATGTCTTCTAATTGTCGAATTTATTAAACTAATCGTTATAAAACAAGAGAAGGGAGGTGAGATTTTGATTACTTTACGTTTTTATATTGCTCTGCAGCCCAGTATTCGAGCACTCTTTGATTCATCAAACGCTTTTTAAATAATTGTTTATTCTCATCTGTTTTATATATATATATATATATATATATATATATATATATGAATATATGTGTGTGTGTGTGTGTGTGTGCGCGCGTGCGCGCGAAATAATGGGAAATGCAAAAAGGAAGAACAGGACATAAAATTAGAGTGCTCAAATGCCCGTGAGCTGTGTGGTACAAAAACTCAGAAGTGATTAATTACGATAATAAAAAGTTATGATGACGCTGATAATAGGAGGGAGTCCCCTGGCGTAGTGGCTAACGCGCTGGGCTGCGATATCGTGGTAAGTGACTAACAGGATCCAACCACTGCAACACTAAGAGAAGAACTGTGTGGACCGCAAGGGTGGCTATGTTGAAAAATAAACTTCATTTGTCACATTCCATGAGAGTATTTAGGTTAGCTTTAAACTTTTCACCGACTCCTCGTATATATATATATATATATATGGTGGGTGAGAAGGAGAAGAGCGCGATAGAAGACACCGAAGAAAATACACTGCAAAATCTGCACTCCCTGAAAACGATTTACAGAGCTGGGTAAAAAACGCAAAAACTACGTAATTCGAACAATCATGAATTAAAAAAAAGGTTTCACATTTAAAAAAGCAAGAAACAACGATATCCCATAGATACTATGACAGACACAAACAGCACAGATGACCTAGCAATTCTCGAAAATACAGTATCCAAAGCAGAATCCCCACTGCATAGCCTAGAGCAAGCAGCAAGAAGCTTTGGCCTCTAAGTGAACGCAAATTTTGAACAAAAAGAAGCCATCTCCGCTCGAAATGGCAAACCTCTAAAATCATTGGACCAGTTCAAATATCTCAGCAGTAACATCTCACCAACTGAATGTGATGTCAACATACGCCTTGCAAGGGCGTAGAATGTTATTAACAGGTAATCGATCATAAGGAACTACTCAAAGATACTGAGTGCTGTTCAGAACAAATCCTGGAAGCAGTACTCTTCAAAACAACAGTTTTATAGCCACTTACCTCTCATCTCACAAACTATTCAAGTAAGACAAGCTAGACACACAGGATGCTTTCAGAGAAATAAGGACGAAATCATAAGTGACATTCTTCTATGGACACACCAGTGTTGACCGACCAGCAAAAACTTATATTTATCCGCTCTGTAAGCTGACAACTTACTCTGGGCAATATTTTTAAATACTAAATAACGACAACTAGGAAAAAAAGATGATGGTGCAGGGATACCATTACCTCAAATATTTGTAGACATGCTGCTTGGATAAAATAAACCGAGATTTCTTCTAAGTTGTAACCATGGATGTGCCACATGGATGCTAACAAAACACAAACCAAAAAAGCTTAATGTGTACTACACAAGAACGCTGCACACTATTTGAACAAAGCCTGGGAGACACGACACAACAATTTATAGTTGTATTATTTACCAACGTTTAAACATTCCGGTTTTTACATTAAACCATCACCAGGGTAGTTAATACGTGATGTGTCTTCAAATAAAAAGGAGATCAGAGTTAGAGTCTCGCTGAGGAATTATCATTTATTTTTGATCCAATCTGTTCACTGATAATCGTAAAATAATTGTGTGATTGCTCGTCTTTCACCACCCCAAGCAATACCTGTTTGGCAGGGCTAAATTCATCATTTGGTGCCTGAGACGTCGCAAAAATGAGGAATGCCGACGGGATTAGCATTTTTTGTGATGTTCACACATGAATCTCGATTCGTTCGTGGTACACTGCTACAAAATGACCTTGTGTCAAATCCGGTCTGGTGGGAAATTGGATAAATATCTCACCTTTCACCGCCTCTGTCCTTTCAAGTAGCAAGTGTCTGTTAGATTGTAAGCTTCACCAGTCATCGTAATCAGGGTGATATGAATTTGACATGGTTTTTCTACCCAAATCGGCTGAAAAGTTCATTAGCTGACCAAGATACTTTCTTGGAATATGATCAAATGAGGTTTATTTTTCAAGAAATCATCAACAACAGATCTGACGGCATTATATAAACTTTTTAGCCTATGAACTTTTCAGCGCAACCTCTTCGGTCAACACACTTCTTTCATCGGTGTTGCAGTGCTTGGATACAATTTGTCGATAAATCATCAACAGCAGATATGACGGCATTATATGAACTTTTCAGCCCACCGTTTTCGGTCAACACATTTCTTTCATCGGTGTTGCAGTGCTTGCATCCCATTTGTCGATAAATCATCAACAGCAGATATGACGGCATCATATGAACTTTTCGGCCTCTGAACTTTTCAGCCCAACCTCTTCGGTCAACACATTTCTTTCATCGGTATTGCAATGCTTGGATCCCATTTGTCGATAAATCATAAAAAGTAGGTATAACGTTATCATATGAACCTTTCAGCCTACCTTTACATGTGATACACCTTGAAAAATATAGGGAAGAGCGACGCCCAGTCTTCCCATAAGGGCAAGTTTTGGTTTGAAATTCAGGGTTTGCTTTCCTTTAAATTAGCTTGCTAGAGTGCCCAATCAGTTCTACCATTTTCTCATACTCGCTGGAAGTGAGAAGAATGGACCTTGTTTTTCCAAAGGGCATTAACTCAAACAGCCTTTTTCAGGATTTGAACTTAATTCACTAAATTCACTTCCAACGACAATAACCGTTACGCTTCATGATAAATGTTTTGGTTTTGTTTGTTTTATTTTTTTACTTGTATATCAACCTTTGTGGGTTACCTAATGCCAAAGCCATCCTTGTAATGAAACAGGAGTGGTACTATTTAACCGATAGCTGGGGGGGATGAGGGAGACCTCTGGAAAAATAGTTCAATGAATTGCAATAAAAAGTAAAATCATTAAAATACTAATTCCAAATAAATAATCATTGTTTAACTACCTAAAACCTCAAAACTTTTTACTTATACCTTTTCGAGTCTCAAAGATCTGTATCAAATAAGATCAATCTCAAAGATCTGTATCAAATAAGATCAATATCATTTATAAACGTGCTTGCCTCTTAGAGGATTCTATTAATTATGATATGACCATGCTAACAAATGATATATGCACAAACCAGAATACATCAATAAGTCAATAGGTCAATAAGACCTATAAATTTTGAGATTTTGATCTTCGTTTAATGTCATATCAGCCTATCATATGGGTTATTTAATACCAAAGCCGTCCTTGTAGAAGTAGTACTATTTAATCCATAGCTAGCGGATTATAAAAGGAATCGTACCTTCCACAAGGAAGATTTGGGTCCAAGTCCAGCTAGGCTCATCAAACCCACATTGCACTAAGTGGGCCGATGACCAGCATAGACCAGCAGGGCTCGAGCCTCGGCTCCTGCCCGACCTTCTCCCCACTATAATCGACATTCAGGTCATTGACCTTGTGTCAAGTCCTATCTGGTCGGAGGTAGAGACAAATATACCTTCCACAAGAGTAGTAGTATAATATGTGAAATGTCAACTGACTCGTCCAAGATTTGAACTCTTGTCGCCGTATCCCTTTCCTACAACGGTAACCATTACATTCCTATATGTATGTTTGTATATATGTATGTATGCCTTGAAGAGGAATAAGATAGACAGAATTAAAACGAAAAAGGACAAAGAAAAGCAAATAAAAAGTAGCCATATTTTCTCCTCCCAGCACGAGCCTCGAACATGTGTCTTTTGTGAAAATTAAAACAGTTAACCCGCGGAAATGTTTAAGGAATATTTAGTAGCTAGCGAGCAAGACCTGAGCGTAGAAGATAGATTCTTCTATTATATCATAAGATAAAGTTTAATTATATTTGGATAAATATTTTGAATGCATTTTAATCTTCAAAACCCTCGTTCTACAAAAAATGTGGAAAAACTGTATTTTCTGTATTTTGTAAATATGTAAATGCTGAAAAACTATCCAAGAAACAGCACCACGAAGAAGAAGAATATAGACAGAATTTACTTTTAAGGAAAAAAATCCAATGAAAGGTCAAGAACTAAATCGAAGGTAAATTGTTAAAGTAAGGAATAAAAACAATCCACAAATTCTGATTAAAATCAAGAGGGATGGTTAAAACAAGTTTACCAGTGAATGCATTACGTCTTAAAAATTATCTTACTAGGGGAGATCAAACTCAACAATAATGTAATTAGCAGTCTCCGTAATTACTATTATTATGCCAAGGCTAGTAACGGAATAAAAGTTTAAGAGGGGGGAGAGTATTATGAGAGCCAAACAAGCGTATAGCATTGGAAACCGTGGAATGCAGTATGATGGATATGAAGCAAAGCATGGGTTTACCGCTACGAGCCTGAGACAGTCCATGGAGAGGAAGCACATAGACTCTCCAATACAAAAAAGTTCCGGGCGCTGCGGTCAGTAAAGGTCAAGCTGGCTGTCTTCTGGAACACGAAAGAATTAATTTCAATTGATTTTCTTAAAAAAGGTACAATTGTAAACAATGGCTCCTATTGCTAACGCTTTAGGGAAAATTTACCTTATTTATAGTATGAACTTCGTACATATATACATATATATATATATATATATATATATATATGCACTTACAAATGAATTCAAGCATATGTACACGGACATAAATATACACACTCACACGCACACACACATATACATATATGACAATCTGTTGATACGTACACACACTCGAATATATTCATTAATGTCAACGTGTCGCTACATATTTATACGCTCTTACATACATACACACGCTTGCAACATCACTCACAGATACATACACACACAAATGTATATATATATATATATATATATATATATATATATATATATATATATATATATATATATATATAACAATCCTTTGATCTGTACACACGCTTGCATATTTTCATTTGTAACTAAGTTTGTATCCCTACATATGCATACACACACACACGCACGCATATATATATATATATATATATATATATATATATATATATATATATATATATATATATATATATAAAATTCTGGGTATTTTGCTATGCATGTGTGACAGCGTGAACTTGAGAGCTTGAAGTCTTTTTTATGTGTGCATAAGTGTCTGTACGCCTGGTTGTTTGACTCTCTCTCTCTCTCTCTCTCTCTCTCTCTCTCTCTCTCTCTCTCTCTCTCTTGCTCGCTCGCTCGCTCTCCCTGAGTTTGTGTGTGTGCACGAGATAGTAAAAAAAGATAGATAAAGAGACAATGTGCTTGCCTGGGGTTGGTGTAAGGAGGGTATGAATAAGAGATTACGTCAAACTCGTAATTTTTCATCTCCATTTTCCCGCTTTCCCAACCATTCCTACGGCTAGGGGCTTCACTTTGCCAAAAAAGAAAATAAAATAAATAAAGAGTTTATCTAACCCTAACCCTAACCCTATCTTCAGCCAGCCAACGGTCGAGGTGCACGGAGTGGGGGCGAAGACGGGGGTGACAGAAAGATGGAGGTGAGGGCAGAGTGGCAGGGCGGACATTTTTTTGTTAGCGAAAAAAACAAAAGTACCAAAACGGTTGGCAAGTGAAAAAGAAGGGCAGAGGGTAGCCCTAAAGGTTCTTCTCTTGATGTCTGCGAGAGAAAACCAGACGCAAGAGAATGCCTTCCTCAGATAGCAACCATATAAGTTTTCCTTTTTTTTCCTCCAGAGCGGAAGAACCTGCACACTGATAAATCCATTTCCACATCTTGGGAGTATGAGTGATGGCAGTAGCTCATCTTGTAAAGCCGTCAATCCTTCAATGTGTCACGATGCTTGATTGAAATCGGACCAGGCACTTCAATTTATTATCTGAATGCGTATATTAGTAAACTTTTATCTTATTTGTAACTTCATATAGGAATTTAAGTTTAAGATAATCTTTTTTTTCCATCTATATATTACTAAAATTCACATTTCTTTCTTTCTTTCTTTCTTTTTAATGACATCTCAATCGTCGTGGGATATTTAATGCTAAAGCTTTCCTCGTAAAAAAAAAACAGCAGTGTTACTATTTAACCCATAGATGGAGGAATAAGAGCGTTCAATACTTTTCCCAAGTGTATTAGTCTGAAAGTGAACGTTATAACATTGGAGGGTTGCAGCTCAGCACACACAAACACACACACACACACACACACACAAACACACACACACACACACACACACACACACATATATATATATATATATATATATATATATATATATATATATATATATATAGCAAACTATATATATATATATATATAATTTATACATAAAAATTTCTCATTCAACAAAAGAATATGCAACGTCACCAGTTCATTTTTGTCGCTTCTCTTATCGCATTATTTAAAACTTTTAAAAACGACCTTATATATATATATATATATATATATATATATGCGTGTGTGTGTGTGTGTGTAAGATAAACAAAAATGATAAAGCTAGTCATCGTCAAAAGAAAAGTTTTTTTTACTATTGACGTAGCATATATATATATATATATATATATATATATATATATAGTTTGCAATATTCATAATGAGTGCTCCATATCGGTGAGAGAGGAAGTATATCTAAGTGAAGATAGCTTAGACATTATCAACGGAACTTGGTGACTCAGTTTTTTTTTTGCCAATGTGATCATCAGGCCGAGGAAATATTATTTTCATTATCAGCATCATTACGACATATATGTTTGTTTTTGTGTGTGCGTGCACGTATGTGTGTGCATGTGTGTATGATTGTGTGTATGTCTGTATGTGTGTATGTGTGTGATTCGAGTATGTGTCATACCAAGCAACATTTAGTATACTTTACATATACTATCGTACCCCAGCTAGATTTTTATTAGAGTGTTAAAATTTGAGAATAAAGCCATTTCCAGTCCAACAGGGGATGTCGAATCAGCATTCATTTTTGAATCGTACAATTTTTCGATATGACAGAGATAATTATGAAACGCTAAATTGAATTCTACACTCTTTCCTGAACAGAAGCATCAATATAATCATGGACGGCTGTTACAACAGGAAGCCAACTGTTTCACAGGTCGTCTAGTACATTACTAAAATTCTCCATATGTTTGTAAGACACATACAAACATACACACACACATACACATAAACAAACGCACTCACTCACATACACACATAAATACACATGCATAGCCACACACACAGACACACAAACACATGCACAAACACACACATACATATACACATACATAAACACGCGCGCGCACGCACACATGTACACACATACATACGTGATGCCTTCAATAAGTTTCCAGACTTTTTTGTACAGGCATTTAAAATTGTCGTCGACTCTTGAAAATTCACTATGTTATTGTTATACATCTTATGAGATGACTGACCAATTTTTATGATTTCAGTTTCAAATGAACAGCTACAACAGGAATTGGAATACACTCTACGAAAGCCTGATTGTCACAGCTGGTTAATTTCAAAAATGCAATCTGGACGTGAGGACACTTTAGAAGAAGGATGTGCAATAAAATTCTGTTTTAAACTTGGAAAAAATGCAACAGAAACGCATGGAATGCTTCACACTGCTTTTGGAGCATCTTGCATGAATCGAGCATCAGTTTTTGAGTGGCATAAGAGATTCAAGGGAGGCAGGGAGTCTGTGAGGGATTATAAGAGATTTAGGAGGAATAAGGAAGTCAATAGACCAGAGTTGATTGGCCAAAGGGTTAGGGTTAGGCTTAGGGTTACTATGTTGAGGTTTTAAGGGAGTTCAGGGAGAGATTCTTAGGGAAGAGGCTAGCACTCTCCAAATCGGGTTTGTGGCATTTCCACCAGGACAATACACCAGTCCACAACTCCATCTTTGTCACTGACTATTTGACCAAGATGGGCATCAAGACAGTTCCTCAGGCTCTCGATAGTCCAGACCTTGGTCCCTGTGACTTTTGGTTATTCCCTAAGCTCAGAGGCTGTCGTTATGAGACAATTGAGGAGATGAAAGAGGCAGTGACGAAGGTCACTGACACGCTCACACAAGAGGATTTCCATGGGGCCTTGCTGAAGTTGTTGGAACGGTACAACACGTGCATTGCAGCCGGAGGAGATTATTTCGAAGGAGACTAGAGTTTCATGTTTGTACTATCAATAAAAGTGCCCATACGAAAAAAAGTCTGGAAACTTATTTAATGATCCTCGTATCACGCAGCATATTGCCCATGAATAAAAACGCCTCTTAGAATTTTTTATGAGAAAATAATTTTTTTAAGCCAAAAGATTTTGCTATTTCTCGTGGAACATTACATAATCAAAACGAATATAATTAGTTATTTATTACCAACCCTCTTGTTTTTTTATACGAAAGAATAGTACCTAATAACATCCGTTTTGACTCTATAATGATCCACTAAAAGTGATGAAATTTTGGTATCTTTAGTGTAGAAGGAAAATAATTACATTTATTTAAAATGTTATTCATGAGGATAGTGTATATATAGTTATAAAATTAGCATACTTGTTATTTACTAAGTTTACCTTAGATGCGACACAAGGCAAGACGTATGGAGCGACCTGTGAGAATCGAATACACTTGCAATAATCTGTTAATATAGCCTGAAGACCATTACACCATGTGAGGCGCCCAACTGTAAACATGCATATGAATAAAGTTCGGACTGAAATCCGACAGAAAGAGAAAGAAAATCAGTCTGACGTGTTTCGGCAAAAGGATAGCCTCATCAGAAGTCCCGTCCATTTTGTTTTTAAATTCCTCACCAAGTTAAAACTTACAGGATACCGGAAATTAAAGATATAAACAACAAAAATAAATAACATTAAATGGGCCATTGCCCTAATCAGTAGAGTGTTTGCCAATGGACTGGGAGACCGGGGTTCAAACCCAGGTCGAGTCCTACCAAAGACTCAAAAAATGGTACCTGATGCCGCTTTGCTTAACACTCAGCATTATAAGGTAGGGATCAAGAGTAAAGTGGGAGCAATCCAGGGAAAGGAGTAGCTCCCTCCTCTACACCTCGGTGCAGAAGCGATCGAATCCAATTATTCTCCCTCCAGTTATGGGTAAATAGTAGAGCAGACTAGGTTCTTCAGCCTTGGTGAGGTAACTAGTCTAGAAGGAAAACTCTGAATTCAAACTTGTTAAACTCCGCTTAAAAATTGACCTTGTGTCATATCCTGCTCGAGCGGAGGGGTTGGTAAATATGATTACTTTAAACTATATAATTGTGAATAAATTATGGGTACTGAATTCAAATACCTGAAAGTAAAAATTATTAGTATTAGATAGGAATATTTGATATGATGTAACTATCTGCAAACTACTAATTAAAATTAGTGCATATTTCAAGAGTTGCATTGGTACTCGCTGACTCCATTGGTACTCGCTGTACTTAATAGCTTCTAAAAGAAGCTCCATATTGTCATAGGACTCCTTTAGATGAACAGAGTGTGCAATGGGAATGCTGGGATATTTATTCCCGTTATGCAGAAGAACACCCTTGAGACTTCGCTTGGAAGAGTCTATGAAAAGAAGCCAGTCTGAAGGATTATGTGGCAAACCAAGTGACGTAAACAAGCCAGGTATGTTTGTGCAGTAGCACAACTTGTTTTCCATGTCGAAAAAGGAAGCAAGGTCTTCGTTCCGATTCCTGAAACTGGTGATCCTTACATCTTCCTGGACTAGGTTCCACTGTTTAAGCCGAGAAGCCAAGAGCTTTGACTGCTGTTTTGACAGATACAAATCACGAGCAAGATCATTCAGGTCTTCTTGCGTGATCCAGTGTGGCTCATTGCCACTTGTTCTTGAATATGTAGACTCAATATCTTCCAAAGATATTGACTCGGCAGAATCCTCCCTTGAAGGCATTTCATCATCTGATGGGGAAAGAAGATCCTTATTTACTGGAAGTGTAGGTACAGGAAGATCATCTGAATGGGGAACGGGTCTCATAGCAGATCGAATGTTGGGATATTTGATCTTTTTCCTAGAAGATACATTGAAACCAGTAATATTAGTTAAACAAAAATAACAATTATCTGCGTGGTTTCGCGGCTCTCTCCAAACCATCGGGACTGCAAAGTTGAAAGCCGCTTTCTTGCCATTAAACCATGCAGTTAGTCCATTGTAGCAGGGTTTCCAACAGATGTGTGGAACCCAAGACTTGCCCTGATCACCAATTTTACAGTCAAAATAGTGAAAGTAGGCGGTTCTGAGGGGGGAAGTGATGGTTCGACGCTGTGTAACTGTTGTGAAGTCCCCACACACGTAGCAGAAAGAACTGGCTTTGTTGAGGCATCCTCGACATTTTGACGTGCTTGAAGCCACTGGAGAATCTTAAAATATAACAAAGTAAAACTAAATGTGCATTTGAAAATGTAATACTAATATTTAGTAACCCAAAAGATGTGTAACACGATAGTTGAGGGACACCAACGTCCCGCGCCGCCTGCGAGACAACCTCTTCCAATGCTGCCTTAACTGTCAAAATCCGTCTTGATATATAATTATATATAAATATATAATGTAATGCTATCACTTACATTTAGTGCATAATAACTAAAAAAATAAGCCATAAGTCTCACAATATTAGAATTAACCCTGAATTCATATATGCCTTTATGTACCGTATATGCACAAAATGCACACTATGCATATCTAAAAAAACTAGAGGTGATGATTAAAAACGGATTTCAAATTTGAATTCAGCACCCTCAAATTAGGTAAAAAGGGGTATTTTTATGCTTGCCTCAATTTCTTTGTAAACCAGTGTAATAGGAACAATTAAGCACAAAAATTGCAGTATAATTATTGAATTGATTTTAGCTTCAAATAATCCAGCAAGGCTTGACGTTCCATAAAACCAGGACTAACCAAACAACATTACAAAAATATACATAGATCAAACAAACAAGGATAAAAATAATGTATCTGTCATACCCATGAAAATGACTAATGATGATGAAAAGAACTCGCAGTAGTATAAGAGGATTTCGGACAATATTTATATAAAATTGGAGCAAACTTACGAAAAGAGAGTTTTAAAAAACTGCTAAAAATAATCTTGTTGGTTTGTTTTTAACGAAATACGCTTTTTTTATATGTATACGCAAGTTGTCGATATTTTATTTGACTTTCAATACGTATATATATATATATATATATATATACCGCCCAGTCGACTGAAGCTGTAAAATACGTTGACTGCACCCACACACAGAAGTGTCTTGGATATAAGACTAAACCATCTGATGGTAAGGCTAAACTCCTGAATCTCTGGGTAATGTGAAGTACCCTTTTGTTGTATATAAATTAGATGCACCCATAAATGCAGTAACCCAATATCAACTGGCGCCTAACAAATGGTATTAGCCAGTCAACATCTATTCTGTGAAATACGCACTTCATAGCAATGGCGTCACCGATTGAAGCTTTAACCACGCTGGACGACCAAGAGCATATAGAAACGTAGATCAGATGTTTCACGGCGTTAGCAAGGATTAAAAAATTGAAAGACGGAAAGCAAGCGAAGGGGAGAATAAAATGACAGATTTATTTCTGGCTTCTGTAGGCTGTGAAGCTATGAAGAAAATACTGATACTGATAATAAATTTATGCACAGAATGTAAGGATAATTAAGAAAAATACACGACCAAAAATAAATGTCGTTATCCTAGATATGACCAAATTCATGGAGACTAAACAGGACCCAAACGAGTCTATCCTATTTACCCAACCACTCCGCTGGGGCAGGATATGACACAAGGTCAGTTTTTAAGCGGAGTTTAACAGGTTTGAATTCAGAGTTTTCCTTCTCCTAGACTAGTTGCCTCACCAAGGCTGAAGAACCTAGTCTGCCCTACTATTTACCCATAGCTGGAGGGAGAATAATTGGATTCATACCTTTCCCAAGGGTATTAGTGCTATGTGAAATGCAATCAGTCTCGTCCAGGATTTGAACTCGAGTCGCCGTGTTCATTTCCTACGGTGATAACGATTACACCACGGGAACCTCCCAAACGAGTCTATAATACAATACGTGCATATTTAAGGAAGCATCTACGAGGGGCATACGATAAGTTTCCAAGCTTTTTTCGTATGGGCACTTTTATTGATAGTACACACATGAAACTCTAGTCCTCTTCGAAGTAATCTCCTTCGGCTGCAATGTACTTGTTGTACCGTTCCAATAACTTCGGCAAGGCCCCATGGAAGTCCTCTTGTGTGAGCGTGTCAATTACCTTCGTCACAGCCTCTTCCATTTCCTCAATTGTCTCATAACGACAGCCTCTGAGCTTAGGGAATAACCAAAAGTCACAGGGACCAAGGTCTGGACTATCGGGAGCCTGAGGAACTGTCTTGATGCCCATCTTGGTCAAATAGTCAGTGACAAGGATGGAGTTGTGGACTGGTGCATTGTCCTGGTGGAAATGCCACAAACTCGATTTGAAGAGTGCTGGCCTCTTCCGACGGAATCTCTTCCTGAACTCCCTTAAAACCTCAACATAGTAACCCTAAGCCTAACCCAATTAAAATTGATTAAAGAATTCAACCAATAAAAAATTATCAAGAGACCTACAATACAACTAAGTTTGTCATCAAATGGAAATATTGTGGCAAGGAAGGTGAGAGGAATAAGGACAAATTCCCAGGCTCGGTAAAACATGTTCCAACCGCAAAAAGAAAGACCATGTTTAGGTTATATGCAAGTTCAAAAAAGGATTGAAAAGGTAGAAGGCATAGACCTTTCAACAGAAAATGCAGAAATATATACAATAATTGTGAATTGAATTACCATGACCAGAAAATCCGGCGAGCATTTACGCACGACATACGGAAACACTGGACAGTTGTTTCGATCTGATTAGATCTCATCAGCAGTGTATACCGTGATCTCCCCCACTGGAGATCGAACCAGCGATCACAGGGCCGAAACTCTACAACTGAGTCAACAGTTCATATCGCACATGAGTGACGCCAAATTAATTAGTCATGGTAATTACGCGACCAATTAACCTTAAAGTGTCTTGTTCGAAACAACAGTCCAGTGTTTCCGTATGTCGTGCCTAAGTGTTCACCGGATTTTCTGGTCATGGTAATTCAATTCACAATATAATTCCTCTACTTAAAAAAGAAAAATAAACATCTATATACAATAAATTCACCCACCAAGACCAGAGAAAAAAAAATGTTGAATGAGATATTTTTTCACGTGCAAATCGACGCAGGAAATGACACTTTAATACCGAGAAAATTCTGGGAGAAAATCAGCAAACCGAAATTCAGAAAAAAGCAATCTCCTGTTGAAGCAATTTGACAGAACTGTAATTAAACTAATGAACATTTTTGAAGAGTCATTCGAAACAAAAAAGCGCTTCGAAATGATTCCCATTACGGTAGTAATATGCAATTAAGATCTTGGACTATTAGGAATTGACGTGTTAAAAGTGGATACCACAAAACTCATTAATTCTACAAAAGCAGAAGAAAATAGCATAAGATTGTTAAGAGCATTCATTTAAAGGAAAACTATCACCCAACGTATGTGGAATCAAGAAAGGTATCAACTCATATCCTACCTATGGTAATAGACAATTAAGACAAAATGATACAGCAAGGAAGGTAGCAATTAGGCTTCACTAATTGAAGTCATAAAAAAAGGCTGATGGGAATTTTAAAATATGTGGAGATTACAAATTAGGGATGAAACGTCAAACATGCTCAGATTCGTTTCCATTGTCAGATATCGAAATTGTGAGCCATGAATTAGCAAGAATGAAATATTTTACGAAAATAGATCTCAAGTTAGCATACTGAAATTGACAAGAAAATCAAGGAAATCACCACTATAAATACCCCAAAAAGGTAGACTCATCTGCCGTTTGACTGAAAGACTTCAGGCGACATTTTTCAAAAAGCGGTTGAAAAATATCATGATATATCAGGATGATGTATGTGTGGGAGTGTCCACAAAAGAAAAATTGAAACACAAAATAGAGAAAATATTAAAGAAATTAAACGAAACGGGCATGACCATAAATAAAGATAAATACAAAGTAAACTACGGTAAGGTGTCATATTTAGGATATCAAATATGAAAAGATGGAATATCACTCGATGAGAGACTCACCGAAAAAAGAACAGAAATGTTAACACCAAGAAACATAAAGGAATTAGAATCCTTTTGGGGATTAACGAATTTTTATTGTAAATATCTACCAATATCCAGTGACCTGAAAGAACTGTTCCCAAAGTTACACAAAAGGAACGTCGAGTTTAACTAGACACAAAGAAAAACTATCGCTTTGAAACATAGGAAAAGGTACCACGTACGTATTAAGTACTTTTTAATGTGAGAATTAATTTTCTTATTTATAGCGGACTTTTTGTCCTCATCTTGGTAGTTTTTTGGGTTGTTTCTTCTTTCACTAAGTTTCGGCCAAATTTCACCTCTGGCCTTCTTCAGGTGATTTACCGCGACCTCGGATAGGAATGCTGAGTCTTGTAACCGTATCCCCAGTAATTACTGCCTTCCATAGTTGTTGTCAATCGCACCACGTTTTTGACCAAGTAAACCTCTGGCCGGCTTATCTTCTGATAATGCTCACCTGGAACCATAGACTCAACGCCTCTATCCGCTGCGCCATGATTCGAATTAAAGACAATCACCTTTTTAATATTAATTGTATGGCGACCTAATCGGTGTTCTTTCGTTCTTTCTTTCACAACGAAGTCAGAATTGTGACTCTTTCGGTTTTACTTCTTTTTTTTTTTTATCCTGACTAGTTATTTTCTTTTTTCAATACAATGAAATATGGTCTGGAGTGGTAGCACCTGATAGGGTCCTATCTATGGGTCAAATAGAACTAAACTGTGTGCCCGTGCTAAACTGAATTGTTTGAGATGTGACTGTTTTAACATTTAAACTGCGTACTTATGCTAAACTGAATTGCTTGAAATAAAACTGTTTTTACATTTAATTTAATGTATTGCCCAACTGCTTCTCTGCAGAAGAGTTAGATCGCCCCAACGAGTGTTCTGGGTATGACACTAAACAATCTGATGGTGAGGCATTAGTGATGTTGGAGATTTGGGGGATGCGGAGTACCCCTTCATTGCCATTCCTACCAGGTTCACTCTGGTCCGGAGTGGTAGCACCTTATAGAGTCCTATCTATGGATCAAATAGAAATAAACTGTGTACTTATGCTAAACTGAATTGTTTGAAATAGAATTGTTTTTGACATTTAACTGTGTGTAAACAAAAAAAAACTTACATTTATACTAAAATTAATTGTTTGAAATAGAACAGTTTGTATGTATAAAAACTGATTTGGCATTAATAACCGACAAAAGTTGATGTGCCATCAAATCAAACCAAAACTTCATATGCTAGCCAAAATACTCTATGAAAGTTTACCAAATGAGGTTTATTTTTTAGCATAGTCTCCATTTCTGTCCACACACTTCTTTCATCGGTGTTGCAGTGCTTGGGTCCAACTGGTAAGAAAAGTCATCCACAGCAGACTGAACGCCATCACATAAACTTTTCAGCCCATTCTCGCATGATGTTGATATATAGAGAGAGACAGACCGACAGACAGACAGAGACAGAGAGACAGAGACAGAGAGAGAGAAGCAAAGAAATTGACATAAGACAAAGATAAGCAAAGTTGGCGATCGTAGTCGAGGGTGATCTGAAGGCTCCCTTTTCAATAGCTACTACATCAAAGTGTAGGGGAGGGTACTACTCCTTTCCCTGAATTGCTCAACTTTACCCTTGATACGTACCTTATATTGCTGAGTGTTAAGCAAGGAGGTATCAAGTACCATTTTTAAAGTCTTTGGTATGACGCGACCCGGGATTGAACCCAGGTCACCCAGATCATTGGCGAACACTCAACCCACGAGGCCAATGAGCCGGTTAAAGCAGTAGATCTCATAGATATATACATAAATAGAGTTAGAAAGATTCAAAGAAATACACAAATTGTGGTAATTTACTAAGCTGTTTGCTTAGATGTGGCACAAGGCCATATGAAAGGGGCACCCAATAAGACTTAAACCCACTCGTGTAGGTTTGCTAGTCGAGCCTGCTAACCATTACACCACCAAAGGTGCCTTACATTGATAAATTGTGACTCAAATGTATTTATTTACCCAATCACTGACACAAAGTCAGATTTTAGGTGGTGTACCGCCTGGTTGCCCAACCAAAACGAAAAGAAAACCTGCCCAACTATTTTTCCTTGCTAGTTGGGGAGAACAGATGGATTCATTCTTTTCTTAATTTCCTTTCTTCATTAGCTCGAAGGGAAAGAAACAAGCTCGTCCGGAATTTAAACTCTGGTCACTGATTCCATTTTCTACGACGATAACAGATACGTTAAACGTAGATGAACAAATGCACTCAGATAGATATGAGTAGACTGAGATAGATAGATAGATAGATATGAACACAGTGACATAAACTGATATGAAAAGATTAAGATATATACATATGTACATATCAGCATATATTCACACACACACACACACACACACACACACATATATATATATATATGTGTGTGTGTGTGTGTGTGTGTGTGTGTGTGTGTGTGTGCTATTTACCCCCCATATATATATATATATATATATATATATATGGGGGGTAAATATTTAAAAACAAGACATTCAGATATATTTGTTTAAATATGAATAATATGCCTGTACCTAACTTTCCCAACCTCCCTCCCCTCTCTCTCTCTCTCTCTCTCTCTCTCTCTCTCTCTCTCTCTCTCTCTCTCAAATTTTTGGCTCTTTTCTTTTTCTTTTTTTTTCTCTATTTTTCTTCCTTTCCCATTCTGTCTTTCTTTTCTTTACATCTTTCTGCATTTCTTCTAATTTATCTATTTGACTGATTGATTTCTTTTTCTTCTTTTTTTCATTTCTTCTCTTTCTTCACTTGCCTTTTCTTACAGCACTCTTCTTGTTATTTTTCACTCTGTCTCTGTCAATCTCTATTTCGTTATTTCATTATCTCTCTTTCCACCCTTCTCTCACACTTTTTTCTTGTTTTTCTTTCTTTTTCTTTGTGTTTTTCTTTCTTTCTTTCTTTCTTTCTTTCTTTCTTTCTATTATTCTGACTTTTTTGCTTTTCTTTCTGTTACTTTCTCTCTCTCTCTCTCTCTCTCTCTCTCTCTTATTTAGTTCTTTCCCACCTTTTCGTTCTTGCTTTCATTTTCTTTTCTGACTTTTGTTCTCTCTCTTTCTATCCTTTGATATTCTTTCCTTCTTTTTCTCTCTCTTAATTCATTTTTTTTTCCTTGCGTTTTTCCCTTTCTCCTCCGTTTTCTTTTCTCTCGGTACATTTCTTCAATTTTTCTTTCCTTTTCTTTTTCTTTCTTTCTTTCTTTCTTTCTTTCTTTCTTTATCTATTTATTTCTCTCTCGCTCACTTTTTGTCTTTCTCTTCCCTCTCTTTGACATTATTCTCTCTCTCTCTCTCTCTCTCTCTCTCTCTCTCTCTCTCTCTCTCTCTCTCTCTCTCTCAAACCTATCTATCTATCTATCTATCAAGCTAGCTAGCAAGCTATCTGTTCTTCTCTTTTTTGTCCTCTTATTATGTATAATTGAATTTCATTCAACTGATCTTAGCCAAGATGATCAAAGACAAACGGCTGATGTTGCTTGTGGTTTATTGTTTGATTAAAAACAGACGAATTCCCAGTCTGACACAAATCTACATTTCATACAAAATGAAAAAGGAATTTTAGCCTATTTTCAGCATTTCAATTGGGGCCAAACATTACTTAACTCTCCCTTTTCAACTACAAATCCATGCATAGAATCTATATAAATAATTGAGAAGAATTTTTTTGTTATTTATACAGCCCAGTCGGTTGAGACTGTACAATACACCGACTGCTTATTTGAAAGAGGGGTAAGACTGCCCCCCCCCCAACGTGTGTCCTGTATATGGCACTAAACAATCTGATGGTGAGGCTTCAGTAATGCTGGAGCTTTGGGGAATGTGAAGTACCCCTTCACTGCCATTGCTCCCAGGTTCCCTCTGACCTGGAGTGGTAGCACCTGATAGGGTCCTATCTATGGCATATCAATTTTGAGTGTCTGTGTGCACGTAAGTAAACAAATCGTTTAAAAATGTGAAGAAAGTACTCAAGTATAGTTATTCATATATTTACTTCATCAACTCTTTGCTGGTGATCAATTGGTCGTGAAACATAAAATCGTTGCGTTCGGTGATTTTCATCTTGTTTCTATTTAGTTTTGACTTTGGTTGAATTAGGTTTTATGGCATATCAAGCTTTGTAGGTTATCTAATGCCAAATCCTGTTTATATAAATATATATTAGATATACATGATTTGTAAACACATTTTGTAGTTAATAGAGCTCATTCTTTTGCACACATTTAACAATGATATCAATTGTAGCTATCTAACACAAATAATTCTATTCAACATTAATCATTTGTTTGCTGACAGTAGAGTGGTTACAAGTATTGCTATTTTACACTAATTATTCTATTCAACACTATTCATTCATTTGCACGCAGTCAAATGGTTCCAAGTATTGCTACGTAATTCCAATAATTCATTTTAGGCATAGAGTTAAAGAGTTTCAAGTATTGCTATGTATCACCAACAATTCAATTAAACATCAGTCATTTGTTTACACAGTTACGTGGTTAAACAGTTCTAACAGTTCGATTTAACGTAAGTCATTTGTTGTACACAGTTTGAATGACCTCGGCCCAATGGCTAAGATCAAAGTGTAGATAGGATCCTGTCAGGTGTTATTACTTAGAACCAGAGGGGACCTGGGAATAATGCCAATGAAGGGGTACTCCGCATTCCCTGAAGTTCTAGCATTACTGAAGCCTCACCATCAGATTGTTTAGTGTTATATCCAGGATACTCGTTGGGGAGAGTCGTACTCCTCTGCAAAGAAGCAGTCAGTGTATTCTATAGCCCCAGCAGACTGGTCTACGTTTCGTTTTAATAATATTTGATACTACTATCATACCACATCACGGAGATTCCCTCTATATTTAATGAACAAATCGTTTTAAAAACGTTTTTCTTAAATTGAGAAAGTGCTCAAATACTGGGCAGAAGAGCAGGATGAAACCTAAAGAAACTGTTATCTCACATCGTCATGGAGAATGGAATCAGCAAAAAAAAAAGTTTTTAAAAATTCCATTATTACAAAGTATGATATCAAAACTTGGCAATTTAAACGGGACATTATTAAGATGATTAGAAATTTAAACGTAATTTTATTAAGAATATTAGTAATTCAAACGTAATATTATCAAGAAAATTAATAATTCAAAGGTAATTTTATCAAGAAAATTTGTAATTTAAACGTAATATTATTAGGATCATTAGTAATGTAAAGGTAATACTATCAAGAAAATTAGTCATTTAAATGTAATTCTATCAAGAATATTAGTAATTTAAACGTAATATTATTTAGATAATTAAAGGTAATATAATTATGAAAATTAGTAATTTAAACCTTATATTTTGAAGAATATTAGTAATTTAAAGGTAATTTTATTAAGAATATTAGTTATTTAAACGTAGTTTTATTTTATATATATATAGTCATCTACAGACAGATCTGTTTCGTTCTATCAGAACTCATCAGTAGGGCTAGACAGTATCTTCCCGTAGCTAGGATCGAAACCCGGTTGACTCAAACGTCAAACCAACGCTTCTAACATTCAGCCACGAGGAGATATTAGCTGCGAAGTAAATTTTAAACGGTTATGAATCACAATTACTATTGTTTACATACATCCGTTCAACGGTAGCTGAGACCTCAATTCAACTACGAAGAGGCTTGCAATAGACGCTAATGGCAACACGATTACTTCTTCGCCAGAGAACTCAACCCCACGGGAGTAGGGGAGTATATATATATCTATAGTCATCCACAGACAGATCTGTTTCGTTCTATCAGAACTCATCAGTGTGGCTAGACAGTATATATATATATATATACAACAGTGTATGGTTGTCACAATCTCACTTTTTCTGCCTGATGATTGTCGTATAAAGACAGCATGAAACCAGTGGACGCAGATAAGCATCCATGCTATTAAATATATATAAATCTAATATATATAAATCTAATATATATATATATATATATATATATATATATATATATATATATATATATATATAGGTTCTTTTAAAACCTTTCATATTCTTGAGATGTACAGGGTGTTCAAGAAAAAAATTGACACAATTTCATAATCTAATAACTTAACTAATACAAGTTCAAATGATCTCAAATTTTAACAGCATCTCAAATTTTTATGTTTAATGATTATACACCTTTTCTTTTTCAGTGAATGACGGTTCTATACCAGAAAAGAAAAAAACATAATCCTTGTGCTCTTTCTACGCATGTTTTTAAAATCTGAGAATTGTATCCTTTTTTCTGAAATAGCCTATATATGAGCGGCCGTTTCTACATAAGATTGTATCGCCCAAACAACCCTTTCTTTCTACCCATCTCAGGCAAGTTTGATATCTACCCGACTTTCCTCTAAGTCAGACTTGACATGAAGTCATTTTAAAATGGGAAGCTACGCACGTGGCCATTACAAAAAATTCTAGGTCTTCTTATCATTCCCCATTTCGGGCCGCCTCAAACGCCAAGCAATAAACTAAGCTTCGCTAAGCACGGGGGAAAGCTCCCCTGGAATAAAGCTTACCCGGCAAGGCTGTTCCTGCACCAGGTAAGTATCTAGGCAAGTTTCTAGGAAGCCTGATATATCACTAACAAAAGTAGAACTTCTACCGTGATGGATGGAACTAATTTTAATCTTTTTTATGGGGCTTACGGTGGGTGGTGGTGGAAATAAAACTGAAAAATGAAAAATTGCTTTATTATTTATTCAATTTTATTTTTAATAATCAATTTTCTTCTTTAAAAAAATTGTTCTTGGTTGCAATGGTGTTCTTAACAACCTTACCTACAAAAGTGAACTAATTATTTCACAAAAATAAATCTTCAATTTTCCCATTTTTTATTATTAAATATATCAAACAGACTGACAGAGATAGAAAGACGCAGGCAGACATTGATAGAGATAGAAGTGTCACGGAATGTTTAAAACAGGTAGATATGAAACAAATAAGATAAATAAGAATGAACATAGATAGATAGATAGATAGATATGATATGAATTTTTTAAAGGAAATAACACTTCATCATACAGATTTTAAACAAAACGGAAATAAAAAGTTTAGTACTTTATCATTTTTTCGTTTCATTTAACAATTCAAACACCCTGATGAAGGTTTAATGTTCTGGTATTTATTTTTAAATAGATAAATAAAAATTTAACTTGACTTAAAAATTCAACCTAACATAAAATCATCCTCTGAAGACCTGGTGTTTTTTTTATATTTGTACATTTTCATTTACTCCCAATTTCCCATATACACACACACACACACACATATATATATATATATATATATTATTATTATTATTATTATTATTTATTTATTTATTTATTTATTTTTATACCTATACTATAACTCTGGCGATGGAGAAAAACAGATAAAACAGTTTGTAAATAAAAAAAATATTACACAAACTGATATCTGTGGAAAAAAATTCAGTAAATTCAATTCGGTGTTGTATCATTATATATAAAAATATATATATATATATATATATATATATATATATATATATATATGGGGAAAGGGAAGTAAATCTGATTGTATGTAATGGCTCAGTCGGCTGGGGCTGCAAAATACACCGACGGCATATCTGCAGAGGGGTAAGACTCCTCCAACGTGTGTCCTGGATATGACACAAAACAATCTGATGCTGAAGCTTCAGTAATGCTGGAGCTTTGAGGAATGCAGAGTACCCGTTCAATGCCATCGCTCCCAGGTCCACTCTGGCCCAGCGTAGTAGCACCTGACAGGATCCTATCAAGGGTCAAATAGAAGTGTTTGACATTTAAACTGAACTTATTCTAAACTGAATTATCTAAAATAGAACAGTTTTTACATTTAAGCTGTGTATGTATTCTAAACTGAATTGTTTAGAATAGAACTATTTATATGTATAAAAATGGATTTGGCCTTAAATAACCTACAATGGTTGATATGCCATAAAACAAAACAAAGCCAAACAAAATCGATGATTGAATATAACTGCATGAATATTAAAAACAAGGTATTAAAAGGATGATTTTATTTAGAGTTGAATTATTTGCCATCGTTAAACGTTTCGGTTTGTACATTAAACCATCTTCAGGGTAATTAAATATATGATACTATATCTTCTAAATTATATTATTTTCTATTTTTCAAAATTAAATGAAAAAGAAAAGGAAACTTTTTAACATTCTATTTTCATCCTCCCTCTATTTTTTTTTTTCTATTTCTTTACTTGCCATTACATACAATCAGATTTACTTCCCTTTTCTACTTGATTGAGTAATTGATTGTAATTTTGAAAGAATTGTGTCTTGAAGCGAAAACATTAAAATCTAGTACATATATATATATATATATATATATATATATATATATATATATATATCATCATTATGACGTGACCCTCTCCTGCCACTTGTCCCTATCGTCCATCGCTCAAAGTAGGTCTTCTACACGACATCCTGTATCAGTACAGAGCTGTCGTAGATAGGTTCTAGCTGGCCGCCCTGCCCTTGCCTGTCCGTGTGAGGACGTCCACTGGAGTACATCGCTTATTAACTCACCCTTACTTCTCCAGCAGTGTCCGGCATGTCTTGCTCGTCTAATTTGGGTGATTTTCGAGATAGGTCCGTCCAGTTGCTTATTTGTGGGATGCTGCCTCCAGGACTTGTTCAGTACAGCTTAATACAGCCCGCAGCATTCTTGTGTAATTGCCGTCAAGCTTTCTCTCCATAAGCTTTGTCAGCGTCCATCTGGTGCATTCACACAACTGTATTGACAGGACCGCCGCTTGGAAAAAACCTGCGCTTCATTTTATCTGATAGGTTTGACTTCCATATGACCGATAGTCTATCGATAGCAGTTCAAGGCTTCGCTAGTCACGTGTTGATATCATTTTCAGTAGATGAGACGCTGCTTCTGTGAACTTGTCCACAAGTTTCAAAGATCTATCATCTAATGTGGGGATGTCGCCGCTTTGATTAAAGCACAAGAATTCTGTTTTGTCTGCGTTGACATAGTGGCCTATGCAACCTGGTGCCTGTTCCAGACTATGCAGCAGGGATTCGGTCTGAACGGGTGTATTTGCCGGAAGCGCGATGTCATCTGCGTAGTCCGCGTCCGTAATTGTTTGTACGGGTTATCGTCTGCTTCTTGCTTTTGCTAGCGTAAAGCCATTTTCTTTCATTAAATCTACCGACCTTCGAAGCACGTAGTCTAAGCAGATGATAAACAGGTATGGGGCAAATGTGTCTCCTTGCAACACACCTGCGATAATGTCAAAGAAATCTATGTCTCCATACGGTGAGCGAACTTTTACTTTCGTGTTTTTATATAGCATCGTTATGGCTGCGACAGTTTCTTTAGGAAGACCGTAGACCAGAAGTATTTGCTCTATCTTCCCTCTGTGTATGGAGTCAAATACTTTGAAGAAGTCTACAACTAATAGAGTCTTCTCAAGGTTTTTGCATGAACGCCTTCCAATATTCAACGGATTGTCAAAATTTGTGATGTCGTGGATCGATTTTTCCGAAAGCCATTTTGGTTCTTCCTAAGAATTTTCTCAATTTCAGGTTCAATGCGGTTGAGTGGCAGAGCATTGTAAATCTTGGTCGCTTTGGAAGTAAGGGTTATACATCGGTAGTTCTGAGCCATTCCGAGGTCACTCTTCTTGGGGAAAGGGAGTATGCATCCCTTTGTCCATCTATCTATTATGTTCTGGTTGCAGTATCGGAGCAGTATGTCGTCAAATTGCTTTGTTTTCGATACTTCTGGGTGTATTTCATCAAGGCCTGCAGCTTTCTTGTTTTTATTTTTTCGTACTACAACGTTGAGTCCTTCTTGCTATGAAACCGAACAATTTAAATTACTGGATTTTGTAACTTTTTAGCCCTAATTTGACAATTTTCTGAATACCTTGTTTTTTCATATATGCATGTACATTTTTTCATATATATATATATATATATATATATATATATGTGTGTGTGTGTGTGTGTGTGTGTTTCTTACATATATTTCCCTATATATATTCTATTCTAAATTATTTAAAAATAATACCATTTTTCCCATATATATATTGATAGATAGATAGATAATTGTGTGTGTGTGTGTGTGTGTGTGTGTGTGTGTGTGTGTGTGTGTGTGTGTGTGTGTGTGTGATATGGAAATACATATTCCCGACAGTATGTTGTGTAGTATTAATGATAAACTGGAAAAATTTTTGGTAAAAGTAATGTTTGATTTTATGTTATGTTGTTATTGGTAACAATGTAGCGTTTGTGTTTGATTTAATGTAAATGTTATATATATATATATATATATATATATATATATATATATATGCGAGCTTCAACAATCTCCCATCGCTTTTTTGTTAGATAAATAAACTAATATTTTGGAATCTTTAAAGTTAAATTTGTGATTAGTTTCTAGATTATATCGAACCACTGCATTTTTTTACGTCACTTTTTTTCAGGTCTTTTCTGAGTGTGTGTGTATATATATATATATATATATAAGTCGAGTGTTCGCCTATGGTCTGGAAAACCAGGTTTCAGTCCCTGGCGAGTTATACCAAAGACTCAAAAAATAGTACTTGATGCCATCTTGCTTAATTATATTATAAGATAAGGATCAAGGGTAAAGTAGAGCAATCCAAGGAATGGAGTAGCGGCCTCCCCTATACTGCGGTGTAGTAGCTATTGAAAAGGGAGCATTTGGTTCACCCTCGACTAAGGTCGCCAACTTTACTATACATATATATAATCATTATATTCCTTCTTTGTTTTTTTTTATATATATATATTTTAAAATGATATTCAGAATATAATTTTATCTATAGTTCAATTATGCACCAACGTAAATGTTTTAATATTTGCATTAGATCATCATCAGGATAGTTAATATGTGATGTCGTGTCGTCTTATAGTCTGTCAACGTCATCTATGGGATGTAAAGCCTTATGCCTTGTCTTTAGTTTCCTTGTTCTCTGGTCCATCTGTTTAAGTTCTTCTCTGGTCCACTTCAGAAATGGCCCCAAGTATTTTACGAGAGGTACAGCCCAAGTATTTATCTCTTTGATAAGGTTCTTGCTATATAGTTTTATCTCTAGTAGCTTTCTGGTTCTCCTGATATACTCTTTCTTAATTTTTTCTTTCATCTCCACTTGTTTGATGGTGACCGCTTACAATATTCCCAAGTATTTGTAGATTTCCTTTTTTCCGAGCCTTCTAATTTTTTCTTGATTTGGTAATTCAATTCCGTCCGTCAAGTGTCGTTTCCCGCTTTTCATTATTAGTATGACGCAGTTTTCGATGCCAAATTTCATTCTTATGTCCTAACTTTATATTCTCACAATGTGTATTAGAACTTCCAATTCTGTTTCACTTTTTGCAAACAGTTTGATGTCGTCCATATAGATTAGGTGATTGATCATTTCCAGTGATTTACAAAGTTTGTTTCCGGCTGTGTATTTACTGAGTATGTGGTTTAGTGGCATCATCGCTATTACAAATAGTGGTATTGGTGGTATTGTATCTCCCTGGAATATACCTCTTTGGATTTTCACTTCAGCTAAGCTTTTCCCTCCTGCTGTCAATTCCACTCTCCAGGCTTTCACGGTTTTCTTGATAAAGTTTATGACTTCACCTTCTATCTTGTACATTTTGAGACAATTTATTATCCAGCTTTTCGGATCCATATCATATGCCTTTTTGCAGTCAATCCATGCCATGTTGCTCTCGTTAAAAATGTGCTTATCAATGTAGAGTAGCTCTCCTGGGCCTCGGGATCCTTTGTGGCATCCTTTCTGTTCATTGGGGAATAATCCGCAGCTTGTTAACGAGTCACAAATTTCTTCCCTTATTTGTGCAGTTAGCAGTTTCGACATCATAGGTAGGCAAGTTATGGGTCTGTAGTTGTTTTGGTCGATTCTTTTTGGATCAATGTAGTCTTTCCTTTAGTCATCAATTCACATACGTTTACTTCTTGTAGGCATCTGTTCATATCGAGTGCTAGTCTGTCTTGGATGGAGGTGAATTTCTTGATCCATGTATGCCATCATGGCTTGGTGTTTTCCAATTTGATATTTTTTAGTGTTGTTCTGAGTGAATCTATATGTATATTCGCTTTCAGTCCTGTTTTGAGTCCTTCTAACTCTTTTCCCATGTTGCTTATCCATTCGGCTTTTTTGTTATGTTCTCTTGGTTGTCATATTTTACTTCAAAATTGTTCAGCTTCCCTTGCATCCGCTTGTTGGTATGTTTTCGTGCCATCTCCCTTTACTTGGTAGAATTTTCTTTCGTTGTTTTCGAATGTCTTGTTTTATCGGTATTGTTTTAACCTGTGTTGATATCTTTTTAATCTTCCTTCTTTTGCCAGTACTTTCTGGTTTATTTCCTCGAGTTGTATTGTTATTTTTTCTTGTGTTGCTTTTTTTTTTCTTTTGTCCCAACATTTTCCAGCGTTTTTTTCTTTGTTTTATCATTATTGCCTGTTTTCGTAGATTTCTTATCTGCGTTTCTAGTCGAATTTCCCATTCAGGTTTTGATTTTTTTTTTTTTTTTTTTTTGTGCGTGTTCTTTAAGGGAACCCCGATTTTTTCACAAACTAATTTCGCTCCTGCGTAGATTAATTCATCTATTTTGGTGATGTTTTTAGTTGAGATATATGTTCATACTTCTATTTTTTCCCTTTCTGCCTTGTCTGTTCTCCAGTCTATGTTTCAAAGTGATGGTAAGATAATCTTTTTTTCATCCACAATTTTCTTTACATCTTCTGAATTCATTTCTCGTTCTTGTGCTAGTGTTTGTTTTATATAGTTCAGGTGTGTGGTGTTTCTATTTTTAGAAGTTTGTGGTTCATTTCAGTTCGACTGTTCTTGTTTGTCAATACTTAGTGTGTCTAATATTGTTTAGATTTACAATTTGTTTTCTGATGTATTTCTCCAATTTCATGGTTAGAAAACCAACCTTTCCGCATTATTGTCAAAGCTTGGTCAATTATTATTATTATTTAATTTTCAGCTTTATTTCGGTTTCTCACAATCCTTCACCTGGTCTTTATGCAAAACCTAGGATGAGGGGGGGTAGTGATTATATAAATTCAATGCATTTATGTTTTACGCTGTCTCTTTTGGGTGATATTTTTCTGTCATATTAGTAGAACTCTTCCAAAGAAATGAGCATTTTCGTAAAGTGTAATTTTTTGTATATCATGCAGGCTGGGATTGACAGGTGCTTGGATTTGGCAACCCGGCACTAAAAGGTCAATCGGTACAAGTTTGTTTTGTTTTTTTCGCACAATCTACATATTGGATTTGAATCATTTTTTTATAAAGTTTGCTGGATAGTCTCTTGTCTGGTTCTGGTCCTGTACTGCTATTATTAACCCCACTGTCTCTCCCTTCCGTACAGCACTTTTCAACCATTTCAGCCTTTACTATATCTATATCAGCATTTCTAATTCTTTCTACATATCGTCTATTTAGGGTATTTTGTTTATTGTCGGCTAAAAATAAAAATACTTTTCATACTCCTGAATATAAATTATAATATTAACAATATACTAAAGTCACAATGTTTTCTGTATGTGTATGTGCGTCTCTATACTTGCGCGAATTACTTGGTGTATGAGAGATAGATAGATAGATAGATGGTTTGTTGTGTTTTATGGCATATCTAATCTTGTAGATTATCCAATGCCAAATCCTGTTTATTCATATATACGTATATATATATATATATATATAATTGTATATATATATATACATGTGTGTGTGTGTGTGTGTGTGTGTGTGTGTGTGTGTGTGTGTGTGTGTGTGTGTGATTTGTAAACGAATAGTTTGTCAGTAATGTCTTTAAACGAGCCAGGGCTCATTTGTTTTCACAGTTAAATGGTTTTAAATATGGTGGTCTAACACTCATAGTTCTATTTGTACAAGTTAGATGATTTTAAGTATAGTAGGCGATTAAATAGTTCGATTTGACTCATAGATGGGACCCTAACAACTCAGTGACACAGTGGACCAGGGAGTAATAGCAATGAAAGGGTACTCCACGTTCCCTAAAACTCCAGGACTATAGCGTCAGCATCAGATGGTTTAGTGTCATATACAGGACGTTGAAGTAGGGAGGATCTTACTACTCAGCAGAGATGCTGTCAGCGTATTCTACAGCCCCAGCAGACTGAGCTGATAGATAGATAGATAGATAGATAGATAGATAGATATGAACAAACTGCGATTGTATACGTGCGTTTGTATAAGCATCTGAAAGTTCCTGTGCGTGCATCCTGCCTGTATAGGTGGGTGGATATAAGTGTTTGCTTGTGTGTAGCTAAAGGATTATGTGCCAACATATTTTGCGTGTGTGTGTGTGTATGAGCGTGTGTCCCATCCCCATCATTCCAAGATGATTACTAAAAACATGAGCCACATCGGGAGAGGATGAAAGAAAAGTGAGTTGAATACCATCGCTTTGATGTTACCCTGGAATTGTGACTAAATCCTCAATCCGCAGTTTTTCTCCATGTGACTGATAGGAAAGCAGGGTGGGGTATAGGCACTGTGAGGATTAACGCTTTCAACTATTAGCTCTTTATTAGCAGCAGCAGCAGCAACAACAACATCATCTATCAACTCATCAGCAGTAGCTCGTCATAATTTTCCCTTTTTCCTTTATCTTCAAATGTCTGTACTTCTTCCTCGGCCATTATCATCAGTTTCAAGTTTCTCTCTCTCTCTCTCGCTCTCTCTCTCTCTCTCTCCCCACATCCTTTCTTTTTTCTTAGTTTCTTTGCTTTTTTTCTTCTTTGCTCATTATCGTTATCATAACGTATCTTTTTTTCTTCTTCTTGAGAGTTTTTCACTGAAGTCTAATAGACAGCAAGTCTCTTAAGATATCCAGGACTCTCCTAAGTATTCAAGCTGACTTTAAGAGTCCTGTGGACTGGACATTCTCGATTCTCTCTCTAGCTTCCTCTTTTTCCCAGTTTATTTTATGGGCCTTTGGGGACTGTTCCAAGTGCACCAACTACTATTAGTATCACTGTCACCTTTATGTTCCAGTTTTTCATCTCTCTGACACGATCCTGGTATTTATCTATTTTTTCACTCTATAGTGAGCTGGAACGGCAAAATCCATGAAATGACAAGTTATTTGTTAATTAATACAAGGTCTGGTCTTTTGGCCGAGATTCCATTTGTGTCTTAAAGTCTCAGAGAATTTTATACGTCTCATTTTCTAGGACATATTCAAATTTACGCATATGCTATTTGTTAGTATGGCCAAATGTCAGTCTCTTGTACAATAACCAGTCGATCATCTTTTCCCCTCAGTCTTACCTGCTCTGAAATTCTTTTTGTACTTGTTCGCTTCTCTCGCTTATTATATAATATAACTGTTCTACCTCAATTACTACATAATATGCACTTGCTAGTCTTTTGTTTATTATCAACTTTTACTTTTACTTAATTAGTCCTTGTGATACTATTTTGTGCTAATTGGTATAATGGTTAGAGTGTTCACCAATGGCCTGGAAGGCTGGGATTCAATCTCAGGTTGAATCATACCAAAGACTTAAAAAATTGTACTTGATGCCTCCACTCAGCATTATAAGGTACGGATCATGGGTTAAGTGGAGCAATCCAAGGGAAGGAGTAGCGCCCTCCTCTACACCTTGGTGTAGTAGCAATTGAAAAAGGAGACTTCGGGTCGCCCTCGACTATGGTCAGCCAACTTACTTATTTAAAGAATTCAGTTTTTCTCTTCAGGTTTCCCCTTCGTAGCTACGTTTCGGTACTATTTCCTTAGTTTATCACTCGAAGTATCCATATAGTTGTTTTTCTTCCCATTTTTTTTTTCCATTATTGTTTTCATGTTTGTCCTTGAGTTATTTCCGTTAATGTTGCTGATACTGGATGCTGTAATCACTCTCATTTTTCTCGTTTTTTGTATATATTCTTAGAGTCCCAGAATTGTTGTATCAACGAAATCCTCAGTGAGATCGAGTCTTCTTCCTTCTCCTTTTCTTGAGACTTTAAGTCTGTGTTATCACTCGGGTGTAAGGCTTTATACATAGTCATCAATTTCCTTATTCTATGTTCCATTTTCTGCGTTCGTCTCTTGCCTAGTGTAAGAAGGGTTCAGAGTATGCTGTAAGGGTGACTACTCAGATATGTATTTCTTTGATTTGATTTCGGATACAAATGTTAGTATCAACAATTCATCTTGTTCTTCTGAGATAGTCCTGTTCCTTTAATTTATTTATCTATTTTTTGTTTGCCTAAAGGAATCCGTTTCTAATATTCCTATATGTTTGTAGTTTTCTTTTTAACCAAGTGTGTTATCACTTTTCTGTGTGGGCAGTTATATTCCTTAAAATTCTTCTTCTTCATAATAAGCATCGCACATTTTTCATTTCCAAATGCCATTCCTATATCTTCGCTGAAGATTCAATTAGTTTGTATAACGGTTTGTATTTTTTTTTCCATTCTTGGAAAAAAAAATTAATATCATCCATACACATGGAGTGGTTCATCTTTTCTTGGTAAATCTCTAACCTCATTGCCCAGTCACCTAGAGCCGTAAAATACACCGACTGCTTCTCCACTGAGTAATAAGAACCCCCGCCAACAAGTGTCCTGCATATGACAATAAACAATCTGATGATGAGGTTCCAGTAATGCTGGAGCTTTGGGGAATATAGAGTACCCCTTCATTGCCATCGCTCCCAGGTCCACTGTGACCCGGAGTGACAGCACCTGATAGGGTCCTATCTACAGGTCAAAAAGAACTAAAATGCATATTTATACAAAACTGAATTACTTGAAATAGAACTCTTTTGCTATTTAAACAGCGTATTTATGTTACTCTGAACTGCTTGAAATAGGACTGTTTTGACACGTAAACTGGGTATTCATACTAAACCGAATAGTTCGAAATAGAATTGTTTTGACGTTTATCTGTGAGTGGACAAAACTTATACTTATACTAAACTGAATTGGTTGAATTATAACTGTTTGACTAAACTAAATAGCTTTAAATAGAAATGCTTTTGACAATTAAACTGTGTACTTATGCTAAACTGAAATGTTTGAAATAAAACCGATTATTTGTTTTAAAATGGAGTTGGCATTAAATAACCTATAAAGGTTGATATGCCACAAAAATCCAACAAACCAACCAACCAACTCTAACCTCATTTCCATTTTCTAAGCATATGATTCAGTGTCATCATTGCTAGAACGAATTGTCATGGAAATAATGTGTCTCTTTAGAAGATGCCTCTTTGGATTTATAATTCTGCTATGGTTTGTTCTTGGTAGTTCTATTCGCCTGCGATGAAATTTACAACTTTACAACTTTAGATTTTCACCTCTGCTAGTGTTTGTCTTCTTGCTGTTACTTCTACTTTCTAGTTTTCCATGGCTTTTGGGATGAAGTTTATGACTTAGTAGTATATTTTGTACATTTTCAGGCATTATATTATCAAAGTTTACGGGACGATATCATACCCCTTTTTATTGTCTATCAATCCTATGGCTACATTTTCCGCCTTGTTTTTATTTCCTTGAGGATGTGCTGATCTATTTATAGTGGGTCATCTGTTCTTCTTGTTCTCTAACAGCATCCTTTCTGCGTCATAAAAGCAAGTAATATATTTCTTCTCTTATCTGTGCCGTTAGGAGTTTATTCCTCATAAGCAAACATGTTATCGGTCTATAGTTGCTGGGAATGATTCCTTTTTGGAGAGTCCTTCTGGATCAGGGTACTCTTCTCCTTCGTTATTCATTCGGGTATGCTTGCATCTTATAGGCATTAATTCAGTTGCAGAGACAATCTTTCTCAGATGGACGTGAATTTTTTTAAACCAAAATCCACATATGCTAACACGTCTTGTTGTCTTATAAAAATTATCATTAAGGGGAAAGTTGAAGAGGCTAGAAAAAGAAAATTTTGAGAGACTGTAAAAGAAAAATTGGAGACAAGGGGTGAAAAGTAGAGAAAAACAGCACAAAAATATTCATATCTAAACTTATGGACACTTGTACAACGCTAAGCATTCGTTTCCACTATTCAGACAGTTATTTCAATAACTCAGTGAATCACTAGGTGATAAAACAGTCTTATAGCAGTTACAAGAGAAATATGTCATAAGTCTATATAACTATAGTTATGATAGTTAACAGGAGCAGTGTAGTATTACCTTTCTCTGTGGTTTTGTTGAACATATACTATCTGGTTACACTAAAAATACCTGTTCCTAGATTTCTGATCTCGATCTGAGTCAGGAAACAAAGGGAGACAACAGAAAACGAAAGCTGATAACGAAGCAACTAACCTGTTCATATCTATCTATTTATTTCATTTTTCATATCTATTTCCCTTATCTCAGTCTGTTCATCTCTCTCTCTCTCTCTCTCTCTCTCTCTCTCTCTCTCTCTCTCTCTCTCTCTATCTCTATCTCTCTCTCTCTCTCACACACACTATATATATATATATATATATAACAAAAATCATACCTCCAACTATGGGTTAAAAAGTACCACTACAGTTCTTCTGCAGAAATGGCTTCAGCGTTAAATAACCCTCGAAGGTTGATATGCTATTAAACAAAGAAACAAAATCAAACCATATCATTTATAAAAATAAGATTAAACAAACCAAAAGAACATTCAACACCGGCACTAACATACTAAATTATTTCAACAACTATCATAATATCCAAAGAACCCCTACGAATAATAAACACTTCCCAACAAAAATAGATATCGTATCCAAGCTAAACAAAAACAAACAATACATACAAAAATTGATAATGTCAGAAGACGATAATTCGATATAATCGAAAGCGCTTGGCAGCAAAACTTAAGGCAACTTCTCTATCAACTAGATCCTGATACAAAGAAACTAAATGAAAAATATACGATCATAAAAAAGGAGAGTTCCGTGGCCTTAATCAAACTTGTTTAAACAATATAGAGAGAGAGAAAGAGATGTGTGTGTGTGTGTGTGTGTGTGTGTGTGTGTGGTTATTTTCTAAGCTTAGTTAATAGTGTTACAAGACTAAATGTAGTCAGATTCAAACTCTCTGGCTAATATAGCTCTGTATTTATAATAGTACACGTGGTGCTATATATATGAATTTCGTAGAATATAGATGCCCCGTAAAGGCAAGTGGTGTAACAGTTATTGTCCGTCTTAGTAAATGGAATCGTCTAAGTAAATGGAAGCTCTTTGCGTTTCACTTCAAGTTAATATCCTTTTGAAAGGCATTAAACCATCACAATCCCCATCTAAGGATAAATAGTTGAGCAGACTGGGCGTTTTAGCTTAAGTACGACAACCTATCTAGGAAAAGGATAACTGAATTCAAAGCTGCGCTACTCCGCTTACAAATTAACTTTGTGTTGCATCCTGCCGGCGGTAGAAAAGCTCCTATGCTGAAAAGTTCATATGATGACGTCATACCTGCTGTTGATGACTTTTTCACCAATCAGGTCCAAGCACTGCGACACCGATGGGAGAAGTGTGTAACCCCAAGGTAGTTTTGTTGAAAAACAAACCTCATTTGGTCACATTCTATGAAAATATTTTGATCAGTCTCTGAACTTTTTAGTCAAACCTCGGAAAAGATTTCTCCGTCTAGCTATTTGAATGAATCCATATTTGTTGGGGTAATCCCTGTGGCAGAATGGCTGAAGTGCTGAACTGCGTCGTAGGATGTATATTCAAACTTCAGGCACGGTATTGTGTTTACTTTTAAACTTGGGAATGGTACTAACTTCCTTATCCCTCCCCCAGCTATAGGTTTAAAAGTACAAAGATGGCTTTGGTATTACATAACCCATGAAGGGTGATATGCCGTTAGAAACAAAGAAACCAAACCATTCTATTAATTGTAGTTTTTACATATCTATCTATCTATTGCCCAGTCGGCTGGGGCTGTAGAATACACCGATGGCACCTCTGCAGAGGGGTAAGACAAGTATCCTGGATATAACACTAAACAATCTGATGGTGAGGTTCCAGTAATGTTGGGGCTTTGGAGAATGCGGAGTACCCCTTCATTGCCATTGCTCCCAGGTCCACTCTGGCCCCGAGTAGTAGCATCTGATAAGGGTCCTATCTATGGGTAAAATAAAACTAAATCATGGTTCCTTGAGTTTACTGATTTTAGCATTTAAATTGCATATTTATGCTAAACTGAATTGTTGAAAATAGAACTGCTCTGACATTTAAACTGCATATTTATGCTAAACTGAATTGCTCGAATTATAACTGTTTTGACCTCTAAGCTGTGTACTTACGTTAAACTGAATTATCGGAAATAAGACTGTTTTGACATTAACTCTGTGTTTTGCCCAATCGGCTGGGGCTATAGAATACACCAACTGCACCTCAGTAGAAGGGTAAGACCCCCAACAAGTGTCCTGCATATGACACTAAACAATCTGATGTTGATGTTACAGCGATGCTGGGGCTTTAGGGAATGCGGAGCACCTCTTAATTACCATTCCTCCTAAGTCCATTCTGGCCCGGAATGGTAGCACCTGATAGGGTCCTATCTATGGGTTAAATTGAACTAAACTGCATACTCATGCTAATCTGAATTGTTTTGAATCAGAACTGTTTGACTAAACTGAATAGCTTGAAATAGAAATGTTTTTGACGATTAAACTGTGTACTTACATTTAAACTGTACTTATGCTAAACTGAATTGTTTGAAATAGAACTGTTTTTGACATTGAAACTGTACTTACACTAAACTGAATTGTTTAATATAGAACAGTTTTGACATTTAACTCTGCGTAAACAAAATCTATACTTATACTAAAATGAATTGGCTGAATTAGAACTCTTTGAATAAACTGAATAGCTTGAAATAGAAATGTTTTTGACAATTAAACTGTGTACTCATGCTAAACTAAATTGTTTGAAATAGAACTGATTATTTGTATAAAAATAGATTTGGCGTTAAATGACCACAACGGTTGATATGCCATAAAACCCAAACAACCAATCAATCTATCTATCTCAATCTACTTATATTTATCTATTCATTTATCTATTTCAGTTCGTTCACGCTTTTGTATCTATCTATCTATCAATCACTTCATTTCTTAATGAACAAGCTCAGCTTGTTCATCTTACTGGATCTGTCAAGTGTTCATCATCATCATCATCATCACATCTTTTTTTCAGTATTAGTATTCATTCATTTCCTATGCAATAAAAAATAGAAGAAATATCAGCATGCTTGCAAAGATGGACCTCATACTGAGCAGTGCGTACAGACAGGCAGCCATACACATACGTACGTATTCTATCTACACAGACATAAGCTCTGACCGAATAAGAAGCGAAGATCAAAGGGAAGAGCAATTATTATAGTGAAAGTAAATCGATCCGCGGCTATTTTCAATCATTTTTCAAGCGATTTATTCCCTCTCTTTCGATCTGTGCTCGTTTCTCTTTTTCTCATCACACAAATACTGCCAGCAGCCATTATTGCTTTTTTTAGGAGGGGGATTTCTTTTTGCTTTGTTTTTTTGGTTGTTTTTTTTTTTCGGGGGGGGATAGGAGGGGTTTGTTTTTTTGCATTCTTCGCCTTTCTTTTACTTTCTCAACTTTTATGGACTTTTTTTCCTGATATATTTTGCTTGTTGTTTTTTTACTTTTTTTCTTTAATCTTTGCGATGATTTGTGTGTGTGTGTGTGTTTAATTATTCTAGTCTTTTCTTTTCGCTTTGATTTTTTTTCCTATTTCTGATTTTCTTTTATTTGCCTGTTTTCCCGCCATTTCTCTGTCTATATCCGGGCACATTAGACTTCAAAATAATTAATGATGCTGAAAGTATTTTCTGCTTACAAATTAGAAAACACAAAATAGTTGTTCGACCTTCACTGCAGCAAAATATGCCATCCTCATCAAAACCAACAGTATGTATATATATATATATATATATATATATATATATATATATATATATATATATATATATATATGTGTGTGTGTGTGTGTGTGTGTGTGTGTGTGTGTGTTGGTTTTGATGAGGATGGCATAATAAGGCAATATATTAAGCCAAGTTTTATTAAAGACGATGGAATATTGTTAGTTTATTATTTTTAATGGTAACTTTTCAAGTCTTCTTGCTATTTTTCTTGTGTCGGGATCCAGGTAGTGAAGAAATTGTCCCATATCTTCTCCCTAAGCGCTTTCGGACATACTTTTGGTCGTCATCAGAAGGTGTGTGTTTGAGTTGACAGTTTGAGTTTTATTATTTGAATTATTTGTTGCGTTTTGTTTTAAAGTTATCGGTTGGAACGTTTTTAGCGATTTGTTTTAAGACGCTTGGCAGAAGATATGGGACTGTTTCTTTACCACCTGGATCCCGACACAAGAAAAATAGCAAGAAGACTTTAAAAAGATTACCATTGAAAAATAATAAACAGTGTTCCATCGTCTTTACACTTCAATATACAGGGTGTTCCCGTGGTGTAATAGTCAACCTGCTGGACTGCAGAATCGAAGTAAGCGTGTTCGAACCCCAATTGCGCTAATACGTTCACTTTCGGACAAATCCCCTTGAGAAAAGTATGAACACCCTTATCCTTCCATCTATGGGTTAAATAGTACCACTACTGTCCTTCTAAAAAGATGGATTTGGCATTCAATAACCAGAGAAAGTTGATATGCCATTAAATAACAAACTAAGTAACTAAATCTTCCATAGATACATACACACATATATATATATATATATATATATATAAGTAAAGTTGGCGACCGTAGTCGAGGGCGACCAGAAGGCTCCCTTTTCAATAGTTACTACACAGGGGTGTTGGGGAGGGCGCTACTCCTTTCCCTGGATTGTTCCACTTTACCCTTGATACGTACCTTATATTGCTGAGTGTTAAGCAAGGAGGTATCAAGTACCATTTTTAAAGTCTTTGGTATGACGCGACCTGGGATTGAACCCAGGTCTCCCGGATCATTGGCAAACACTCTACCCACTGGGGCAATGGGTCAGTTTTTATGGTATGCAATATGGGCCTTGCATTCCGATCTGTTATATTGGCCGTACACTACGATCGGCCTTCTTATTCCAATATAGTCCTTGTTTTGTGATCAGTCATCTCCTCACCTCTTTTTAGTTCGTTCTTTACTTCATCTCTTCTTCGGTCGTCTTGTCTTGTCACCTGATGTTTCCTCGTGGTGTAATGGTTAAAGCGATGGACTGCGGAATCGTAGTACACGAGTTCGTACTCCAGTCGCGCTATTACGTTCACTTTCGGGCAAATACCCTTGGGAAAGGTATGAACCCCCTTATCCTCCTTTTATGGGTTAAATAGTACTACTACTGTTCTTCTAGGAGAATGGCTTTGGCCTTAAATAACCTAAAAAGGGTTGATATGCCATTGAAACCAAGAAACCTTTTAATTACTGATGACTTTTCCTAATTACCAATCCGGCCTAAACCGGTTGTTAGAGAGCAAGATGTTGCATTTGACCACTCAGCTCAGATGTTTCTTACTAAATGACTAATTTATTCAAATTCCAGAAGCGTTTCGGTCACCAAGTTGAAACCATCCAATGACAGCCGTAGTCTCAAATTGTTCCGGAGTTCAACGGCCGTCAACCACACCGCAGTGTTTTTCCGCTTATTCAGGACTTAAAATGTTACCCTACTGGTCAAAAATAGATCTCATCTATATATCATGTAACACACACGTACACACACACACACACATATATATATATATATATATATATATATGATGAGTCTTCCTTTTCCACAATGCGACGGAGAGCTAACAAAGTATATGGTATCATAAGGTATTTCTGTTGCACTTTGGATTAGTGGTAATGCTACTTCAGCCCCGGTACCATGCCTGACCCCAAAATTACTATCTGATTGAGGTTTTGTTGGTTGCCAAGTTTTTGTTTTCTTTTTCTTTTTTGTTTTGTTTTGTTTTACTTTTTGTCAACAACATGTGCATGAAATATATGTTCGATCAATATATATATATATATATATATATATATATATAGTTTTATTTTTCAATATATTACCTGCTTGTAGTCTGCTCCCTTTTTCCACCGCTATTGCAGTGTTTGGATCCCATTGATCAAAAACTCATTAACAGCGTATAAGACTTCATCATATGCGGCCCAGTTATCGAGTGTCCTGGATATAACACAAAATAATCTGATGGTGAGGCTGCAGTAATGCGAGAGCTTTGGGGAATGTAGAGTACCCCTTCATTGCCATCGCTCTCAGCTCCACTCTGGCCTGGAGTGATAGCACCCGATTGGGTTCTATCAATAGATCAAATAGAACTAAACTGTGTACTGATGCTAAACTGAATTTTTTTAAATATAACTGTTTTTTGACATTGAAACTGGGTAAACAAAAAACTGTACTAAAACTGGATTGTTTGAAATAGAACTGTTTATATGTTTAAAAATGGATTTGGCATTAATGATCAACAATGGTTGATGTGCCATAAAAACAAACCCAACCAAACCTAGTGTGAGTCAAAAGTTTTGCAATATTTTGGTAGTACATGTGCATGGCTTTTTCTGTAATACTAGGGTGAGTCAAAAGTTTTGCAATATTTTGCTAGTACGTATTAATTTACAGTATGTATATCACATGACTAAAGTAATTGAAGTGCATTGCTTCTCTCCGTCTCTGATTTGAAAGCTACATAGATGAACGTGAAAGGTAGTCTAATTCGGGAAGTTATACTTTAAGAGTTCAAACTAGGCCATTACAGCGCCGAATCAACCAAAATATATTTGTTGTGCGAAAGGGGCAGTTGATCACTGTACAGGAACTCTTCGCTCGGGTTTCAAGAACCGAGACGATCAGGCCTAAAAGCGAGGATTGCGGGACCGTACTCCAAGCCATAAAGAAAAATCCAGCGAGTGGCGCACGGAGAGTATCAGTTCAGTGTGGTTGGTCACGTGCATGACCTCTGCAAAACCATCCGGAGTTGCCGAATTGTGCCTCACGTTTCAAAAATATTACAAAACATTTGACTCACCCAAGTATTACAGAAAAAGCCATGTATACGTATTACCAAAATATTGCAAAACTTTTGACTTACCCAAGTATTACAGAAAAAGCCATGTATACGTACTACCAAAATATTGCAAAACTTTTGACTCACCCAAGTATTAAAGAAAAAGCCATGTATACGTACTACCAAAATATTGCAAAACTTTTGACTCACCCTAGTATTATAGAAAAAAGCCATGTACACGAACTACCAAAATATTGCAAAACTTTTTACTTACCCTAGTATTATAGAAAAATAGCCTTGTACACGAACTACCAAAATATTGCAAAACCTTTGACTTACCTTAGAAGTTTTTATGGAGTTTTGTTTTTATGGTTCAACCAAGATTAATTTTCATCGCTGACTGTTTGATTTTAACGTTTTATCAACCCGTTTTAGGGTTATTCTATGTAAAGAGGTTAGGGAATGGCATTCATTGTAAGTTTATATCTATATTTTTCGTGTAATTGCTTCTTAGGAGGGGGGGGTTTGTCCCAGGTCATGTAATATCAAGTATTCCTATGAAATTCAAATAATTTGCAGTGGTGAATGGTTTTCGGTTTTGATTTCGGTTTCTTTGTATAATGGCATATCAACCTTCATAGGTTATTTAATGCCAAAGCCTTCTTTGTCAATGAACAGTAATGATACTATTTAACTTATTGCTGACGGGGACAGGGAGAAGGTGGTTGATACCTTTCCCAAGAGAATTAGTCCGAAAGCTTGACTGGAGTTCGCTTACTTGGATACTGCAGTCCAGCACCGTTGTATGGTTACAAGTCACTAATTATATCAATTCTTAGTAAATGATTGAACAATTCTATTTGTCCCATAGATATTGCCATCCCAGGCCAGAGTGGACCTTGGAGTAACAGTGATAAAGGAGTACTCCACACTTCCCAGAGCTCCAGAACTAGAGCCTCACCATTAGATGCAGTTTAGTGTTATACCTAGGGTATCCTTCCAGAGGGAGTCTTACTCCTCGCAAGTCATTTAAAAATGATGGGAATAGTTTTTTTTACATATTTGTTTTTAAACTAAGTTGGCATTAGCCATTAAAGTGTTGACTGACGTCGACACTTCACAGGCCCACAACTGAAACACAACTGCTGCACAATATATATATATATATATATATATATATATATATATATATATATATATATATTCTGTGATACGTACAAAAAATTAAAATAGCTTTAAGTAGAGTATACATCATAAGTTGTCAATGGGACCTTTTGAGTAGGGGTCACATTCCGTCCGAGAACACAGTAATAAAAGCAGATGACACAGCAGAATATTGAGATCTGATCGGTAGTTTTTTCGTCGACAGCCGATCAGATCTCCATATTCCAATGTGTTGTTTGCTTTTGTCACAATGTCTTCTGATGACACGCGACCAAAAAAAGGTTCTTTTTAGAACTTATGATGTCCGCTCTACTTACATATATATACTGGTGAAATGAATGACTTTTTAAGACCAACTTTTCACCTAAAAAATAAAAGCTCATGCATTAAACGAGATACGTTTTTAAAAAGTTGAAGCTTACCTTGTTTCTAGACCTAACCTAACATAATGTTGATCCAAAGTGAATTCGCGTAGTCTATACCTAAACAAAGACAATTAAAGATAGTAAAGTTTTTCATTGACATTATTTACTGTTTATAACACGTGTGCATATCAAATTTACGAATATTATTCATAGTTAACAAAGTTACGTAAAAATGTCATTATCTTAACAAAAAGTATTTAGGCATTAGCTAGGTGATGCAGAAACACGTTGGATAAGACTAAATGAAATTTAGACTGAGTCATGGACATGTACAATGGTTAATGTTTTTTAATATGTTTTGATTGTATAACAGTAGTCTTGAAAGTATAAATAAGTGTTTGAATGTTTTCTCTTTATGTCATTGAATTTTGAAGGCTAGCATGACCAAAAGATTGGAGTCGTTCATTACACGCCATTTGAGATGAGAACACATTTTTGTGAATAAAAAATTAGAGGCCGTTCATTATACGAAATCATTCATTACTTGATAATATAATGTATTCATATTTGGTTAAAGATAAAAGTCAAGGAAGAATAAATAATTTTTTTAAATGTCTCTCTTGTTTACGAACAAAGGAACGAAAATTTTGGACTGAATGTATGTAGAAATAAAATTTCGTATCAAGCCAATTTGACGTTCAATATTTATTGTATAAAAATACACATTTGGCACAAGTCTATAAAATGGGGGTGGGAAGAGGCTGGTCATAACTATCCAAACTTTAATTTAACTAGTTACATTCGCTGATCCAAAACATAGTACAATAGTCCATTCACGATAATGACGCAATTATACAGAAATCTTTCGCTCTAAAGACACTGAAACAAGTCAATCGCTCAATGCACATTTAACCTAATGCCATATTTACATAATTGTAACCGAGCAGGAGATGCTTAAGTAATGTATTTACAAAAATATACCGATTTGCAAAACTAAATATCCTCAAAGAAATGAAACAAAAAAGTAAAAAATATATATGCAATCAAAATACCATTTTCATGCGAATCGTGAATATCAATTTACACTGCAACGTAAGGACATAAGTAAATATACAAAAAAGAAAAAAAAAAGTTTACACTTATTTAACATGGCTTGAGACACAATGAAAATTAACCACATTATACCTGGCCAAGTCGGCTAAGGCTGTAGAATACACCGACTGCATCTCTGCAGAAGGGTAAGACCCCCCACCACCAACGAGCGTCCTGGATATAACACTAAACAATCTGATGGAGAGGCTCCAGTAATGCTGGAGCTTTGGGGAATGCAGAGTACCCCTTTATTACTATCGCTTTCAGGTTCACTCTAACCCGGAGTGGTAGAACCTGAAAGGGTCCTATCTATGGGTCAAATACAACTTAACTGTGTGCTTATGCTAAACTAAATTGTTTGACATCGAACAGTTTATATGTTTAAAAATGGATTGGGTATAAAATAACCTACAATGGTTGATATGCCATAAAACCAAACCGAACCACATTACATCAAATTCTTGTCGAAAAGACCCGAAAAGATCAACGATAAAAAAAAGCTCAAATTACTCAAGGCTTTAGCTATACCAATAAAAAAATTAATAAAGATCTTCTTTGGCCAAGAGGGAGTCACCGTGGTGCACTACGGCCTCAAAGTAAGCAAATTCGAACTCTTGTCATGATACTATGTTCACTTTTGAACTTATACCCTTGGGAAATGTATGAACCTCTTAATCCCCCCACCAGCTATGGGTTAAATAGTATCACTGCTGTTCTTCTCCAAGGATGGCTTTGGGATTAAATAACCCACGAGGATTGATATGCCATAAAAAACAAAGAAACCGTAAGTGAAACTGAAAGAATATTTGGCGCCTAACAGACCATTTTTGCTTAAACCGAGACTGATGCACGACGTCAAACAACGCTTTAACGACCAACGCAAACTTTGTCTAAAAACAAATATGTCCAAAAAAAAACCGTTCACGTCATTCTTTAAATGGCTTGAAACAATGAAACTTAACCTTGTTTAAATCCGATAAATACAAATATTACTATTCTTGAAAATGACTGAAGACACATCGGGTCCAGGTTTCTTTGTTTTATGGCATATCAACCTTTGTAGGTTATTTGATGCCAAAGCCATCCTTCTAGAAGAACAGTTGTGGTACTATATGTGGGTCAAATAAGAACTGTTTAATCATTTAACAAAAGATTACTATTATTAGTTATTTGAAACCATACAGCTGTATGCAAATCATCTCTGTGTGACAATACCCCCTCGGCCCCCACGTTACATCAACTTCTTCGAACCATTTCACTTCTTGACCGGTGATCAACTAGTGGTCCTGATAGGGGCATCGCACATTTCTTTACGGCTACAAGAAATACAATCGAGGGATTGGGAGAAAAAAGAACAAACGAATAATATGCTTGGGTTAACTCAAGTGCAGAAGGGGAGTTGTATAACATTGTGCATATGTAGACTAACGCTAGCGTGGGTTTCTAGCAAAAATTCTACAACGCTACTGGAATGCCAACCTATTTTGACCGGACTTCACTCATTGGTCTGGACCCTCTCTCATGCCGACTCGTCTCTCTGCTGTCCGGTGTCGACTGCCCTGTCCGTCGTCCGTCGCCAACTGCCTTCTTCGAGTCCCTTTGTCCAACTCTCTGACCGGCGTTCCCTTCCTACTTCCAGTCACGTCGAGATCTCGAGTCCAAACCCTTTGTCTGGTTTCGCGCCAAAACAGACAAAGGGATCGTCTGCTTGGCTGACCACCTACATAGTGTTACATCTGTTATAAAGGTATACTTGATGAATAGAATTACTTGTGTTAAATAGCAATTGAAGTTTAAAACATTTAACAGTGTGCAAACGAATGAGATCTAACTCGTCTAAAAATAAAGTTGGAACGTTAGAATAAAATGGATACGGTGATTAGAACTGCGTTTCACTTCGCGCTAATGCTCTTGGGGAAGGCACGAATCCATTTCTTCTCCATCCAGCTTTTGATAAATAATAAGGCAAACTGATTTCTTTTGCCTTAGTTAGGCAACTAGTCTAGAAAGAAACCTCTATATTCAAACCGATTTGACTCTGTTTAAAATTTATCATGTGTCATATCCTGCCTGTGGTGGAGGGGTTAAATAAATGCATATTTTAAACCCTTTGAAATCATCATAAAATGTTTTCCCCAAAGAAAAGTGACCTCAGAATCACTAGAACTGTAGAGGTTTTAACTTTATAATGCCTGATTTCTCAATCGTCTCCGACATAAACTTCAAAAAGTTCTTTAGAAAAATCAGAATGGTTTTTGAGGAAATCGATCCACAATTTCTCAGATTTTGACTATTCGTCGAATCCTCGAAGGAGTACGTACAAAATCTTGAGGCGGCACTCTTTTTTGTAGATGTTTCCCAGGCATTTGATTACATACATCGTGGAAAGATGTATCAAATACTTAGAGCATATGGTTTTCCGAAAAAAAATGTTATCACTATAAATGTATATAAGGCCAATGTTGACTTATCCGATAGTGAAACAGATTTCTTTAACATAGTCGTTAGGGTCTTGCTAGGAGATTCATTGACACCATTTCTAATCCAAATCTGCCTCGATTATGTACTACGAACATCAGTAGATCAAATGAAAGAAAATCGTTTCACTCTAAAAATTGTAAGAAGCAGATATTCTACAGAAACTCTTAATGAACACTACGCAGATGATCAAGCGCTTCTTGTAAATACACCTGCCGAATCCTTGCTGAATAGCCCGGAGCAAGCAGCAAGAGACATTGGTCTCTACATGGACACAGATAAAACAGAGTTTATGTGTTTTAATCAAGATGGTGTGATATCTTTTCGTTCAATTGCAAGGCTCTGAAATTAGTAAACCAACTCATATACCTCGGTAGCAATATCTCATCAACAAAAAGTGATGTTATCATACGCATAAGTAAAGCACGGGTTGCTATTGGTAAGTTATCAACCATATTGATCTCTGATAAATAAAACAGGAATACATCCATGTTGTAACCGTGTTAGTACTACTATACAGTTGCAGCACTAACGAAACACTTGTAGAAAAAGCTAGATGTGAACAATACAAAGATGCTACGTGCTAGAACAAATCTCGAAGCAGCACCCTACAAAGTTGCAGTTGTATAGCCACTTGCCCCCCATCTCACAAATCATCTAAGTAAGACGTGCAAGGCATACTGGGTAGTGCTAGAGAAGTAAGGACCAACTCATAAGCGACGTTCGCCTGTGGATTCTTACAAATGGACACATCATCAAAGACTTACATTCATCAGCTTTTAATTCTTAGAATATCTATGACGTCACAAACTCGTGACAAAATATACGAGGTTCGTTCAATAAATTAGGTGAATTTTGCAATATAACGACTAACATTTCACCCAGGAATTTTTTTTAATTCTTCAATCTAATCTCTATTCTTTTTTTTTTTCATCGAAAAGCTTCTGCATAGAAATCTTTGGACTGAGTTTTTATCTCCTCACGGTGCTCTGAGTTTTTATCTCCTCACGGTGCTCTTCTCTTCAGCATCACTTGATAACTTTCACGTACAAATTCTGGGGGGGGGGTAAACTGGTAGAAATCAGAGGAGGCCTAATCTGGACTTTAAGGAGGACGTGACAGCTGTTCCCAACAAAAGTGACTGATAGTTTCCACTGTTCTTGCAGTATGAGGCCTTGTATTGTCCTGGTGAAACTTAACGACAACTCCCTTCAGAAAAGGTTACTCAAAATCAATTTGAATAACTTTAAAACAAATATTTTTGCAAAACTAAAATAGTTTTTGCAATAAAACAATTCCAAACAATTCAGAAGTTTTACGTTTATGGGAAAATTTTGAAAAAAAAATTATTTTGTTTTTTTTTAATATAATATAATATATCTATAACCGGGTCATGGGTCCCATGAGTAGAGTGTTCGCCAATGGTCCGGGAGACCAGGTTTCAATTCCAGGTTGAGTCATACTAAAGACTGAAAAAAACGGTACTTGATTCCGCCTAGCTTAGCACTCAGCATTATAAGGCAAGGATCAAGGGTAAAGTAGAATAATCCAGAGAATGAAGTAGCGTCTTCCCCTACACCACGATGTAGAAGCTATTGAAAAGGGAGCCTTTGGGTCACCCTACACTATGGCCGCCAACTTATATATATATATTAAACAAAGGGATTTTGTACCTATACTACAAACCCCGTGGAATTCTCATCATAACAGTAGTCCCTGATTATATGGATGCTTCTATTTAAAAAGGTGTGAGGGTTATAATTAGAATTCCGTCATTATCTCAGTTATCTAGAATATTTGGACGATTAAAGAACGTCTCAGGCCAGATCTTGGCAAGGTAATATGGGAGACTAACAGTTTCCCATGCAGCAGGTCCCTCCTCTTCACAACGCCGATCTTATCCAACAGAAAAACAAGGTGCTATATGATTTGGTATTAGTGTTGCCGCAGGAATGACTAGAAAGGGGTTAAAGAGAACGTTAGACTTGCTAAGTTACCTTACAAAGCCGATACGGGATTTAAAATCAGAGTTTTTCTTTTTCCAATGCCTATTACCTAGTCTTCTCAGCTATTTATCCATAGCTAGGACGGGGGAAAAAGGTGGTACCGTGCCTTTCGTATAGATATAAGCGCGCAGTATAATGCAAACAGCTTCGTCCAGGATATGAACTCAGCTCACCAAATTCATTTTCTATGAAAATAATCATTACATTACCTACACATTCATTTATATATACGCGGAACATTCAATAAGTTTCCAGACTTTTTTCGTACAGGCATTTAAAATTGTCGTAGACTCTTGAAAATTCAGTAGGTTATTGCTATACATCTTACTACTAAAGCCTGATTGTCACAGCTGGTGAATTTCAAAAATGCAATCTGGACGTCAGGACACTTTAGAAGAACGATGTGCAATAAAATTGTTTTAAACTTGGAAAAAAAGGCCACAGAAACGTATGGAATGCTTCACACTGTTTTTGGAGCATCTTGCATGAATCGAGCATCAGTTTTTGAGTGGCATAAGAGATTCAAGGAAGGCACGGAGTCGTGAGGGATGATAAGAGGTGTGGGAGGAGTAAGGAAGTCAGAACACCAGAGTTGATTGGCCAAAGGGTTAGGGTTAGGGTTACTATGTCGAGGTTTTAGGGAGTTCAGAAAGAGATTCCGTCGGAAGAGGCCAGCACTCTTCAAATCGGGGCAGTGACATTTCCACCAGAACAATACACTAGTCCACAACTCCATCCTTGTCACAGACTATTCGATCAAGATGGGCATCAAGACAGTTCCTCACTCTCCCTATAGTCCAGACCTTGGTCCCCGTGACTTTTGGTTATTCCCTAAGCTCAGAGGCTGTCGTTATGAGACAATTGAGAAGATGAAAGAGGCTGTGACAAAGGTCATTGACACGTTTACACAAAAGGACTTCCATGGGGCCTTCTAGAAGTTGTTGGAACGGTACAACAAGTGCATTGCAGTCGGAGGAGATTACTTCGAAGGTGACTAGAGTTTCATGTGTGTACTATCAATAAAAGTGCCCATACGAAAAAAGTCTGGAAACTTATTTAATGATCCTCATATATATATATATATATATATATATATATATATATATATATATATATATATATAATAGCATGGATGCTAATCTGCGACCACTGGTTTCATGCCGTCTTTATTAGGCAATATACAGGCAGAAAAAGAAATATTTTGGAGAAATCGAAAAAATCGGAAGGATATAGTCCAAAGAATTTTACGTGGTCACAGATAAGCATCCATGCTATTAAATATATATAAAAACTAATGAATATTTATCATTATATTATATAATAGCTCTGTCATAGATATTGAACTCACTCTACAAATTATACTGTATTTGGTCTGCCACTAACCTACCAGGTGAGATTTTTACAACCATATACTGTTGTAATATACATATATACATACATTAATTCTGACGGATAGATAGATAGATAGATATGAACAAACTTAGATATACAAAGACTGACAATAGAACAAACTAAGATAGATAGGTTCACGTTTCTTTGTTTAATGGCATATAAACCTTTGTGAATTATTTAATGCTAAAGCTATTCTTATAAAACAGCAGTGCAGCTATTTAACCCATAATTGGGGAAATAAGAGGTTTCATACTTTTCCGAAGGGCGTTTGTCCGTTAGTGAATGTAATAGCGCGACTGGAATTCGAACTCGCTTACTTCGAAGCCGCAATCCAGCACTTTAACCGTTACACCTCAGAGATAGGTAGATAAATAAGAGAAAGAGAGAGAGACGAATAGGATGAGACGAACAAGATGAGACGGAATCAACAGGCTGAGACATTTGATCTAGGTCTTGCTGCAATTCTTGGGATAGATATTCCTATAATTCAATTAATTATTTTGACCGCCTCGTTTCTCCGGCCATTATTAAGCATAGACTAAATGGAGTCGTAATTTACAAAGCGTTTTACTCAGATGTAGCACAAGGCCATATAAATGGGGTACCCAATGAGACTCGGACTCACTCGTGAAGGTTTGCTAGTCTAACTTGCTAACCATTACACCACCCGACATTAAATGAAGTCATTCTGTCGTCCAGATTAGTGAATTATTCTAATGGGTAATAGTTAAATAGAAAGGAAAAAATATGTTTCATACATTTAAAATAGTACAGAAAACGCACCGTTTTTTTTTTAATGACAGCAAAGATACCAGTTTCTCATCATCAGAACAGAATTGATTTTATTGTATCTGTTAAATCTTCGAAATTCAAATCGGATTAGAACAAATCCAAAGAGATGAGGGCAGATTCTCATCAACTCAAACTCTCTTTGTACTTGTAAAATTCTCAGAATTCAAATTAGATCACATTCTCATTATATCTAGTATGTAATTACTCAACCCTCCCACCACAGGCGGACTGTGACACAAGGTCAAATTTTAAGAGGAGTATGGCTGATTTGAATTCAGAGTTTTCCTTCTCTTTGACTGGTGGCCTAAACAAGGTTAAAGAATCCAGTCTGCCTTACTATTTACCAAAAGCTCGGAGAGAATTGATGGATTCAGGCCGTTCCTAAGTGTTTTAATGCGAAGTGAAACACAAACAGCTTTCGCCAAGATTTGAACTCGAGTCGCCGATTCCATTTCCTACGACGATAATCGTTACGTTAAGCACAAGAACAAGGAACTACCTTGTACTTGTAAAATCCTGCAAGTGATGTAAATATCTTTTGACATATGTTCCCGTAATTTGATTTGCCCGAGAAAATTAGAGGAATGTCGATGAAAAAAAAACAAACTTGGAACTTTACCAAATTCCAGCAGACTTCATGACAAAAACATGAGTTGCCTTCAGGTTTCAAAACAAGGTGGAACCGTACTTTTAAGTGGGCGCTGTTTGTTCCAGACGTAGTCAAATGCCTTGATGCCTACTTCAGGTACTACCTATATATATTGGATTATAGGAACTATGTCTAGCTGTAAAACACTCCTTACCTTTCCCGGCCAAGTTAGCCAGGGCTGTAGAATACACCGACTGCATCTCTGTTAAGGGGTAAGACCCCCACTAACGAGTGTCCTGGATATGACACTAAAAAATCTCATGGTGAGGTTACAGTATTGCTGAAGCTTTGGAGAATGCGGAGCACCCCTTCATTGCCATCGCTCCCAGGTCCACTCTGGCTCGGAGTGGTAGCACCTGATAGAGCCCTATCTATGGGTCAAATAGAACTAAACTGCGTATTAACGCTAAACTGAATTATTTGAGATAGAACTGTTTTTGATATTGAAACTGTACTTACGCTAAACCGAATTGTTTGAAATAGAGCAGTTTGACTAAAACTGAACAGCTTGAAATAGAAATGTTTTTGACAATTAAACGGTGTACACATGCTAAACTGAATTGTTTGAAATAGAACTGATTCTTTCTATAAAAAATGGATTTGGCATTAAATAACCTACAAAGATTGATATGCCATAAAACTCAAACAATCAGAGGAAGTGTCCTCGTGGTGTAATAGTTAAAGCGATGGACTGCGGAATCGTAATAAGCGAGATCGTACTCCAGTCGCGCTATTGCGTTCACTTTCGAGCAAATACCCTTGGGAAAGGTGTGAACCCCCTTATCCTCCCAGCTATGGGTTAAATAGTACCACTACTGTTCTTCTAGAAGAATGGCTTTGGCATTAAATAACCTACAAAGGTTGATATGCCATTAAACAAAGAAACCAAACCCAAACAACCAAAGCAAAGTATTTGATTCTGTTTGCAATTGAAGGTATCTTTTGGTTTGGTTTGGTTTCTTTGTTTAAGGGGGTTCATACCTTTCCCAATGGTATTTGCCCGAAAGTGAACGTAATAGCGCGACTGGAGTACGAACTCGCGTACTACGATTCCGCAGTCCATCGCTTTAACCATTACACCACGAGGACACCCCCAAGATATCTTTTGGAATAGTGCAAAAAATCTAAAATAGTCTTGACTCCCAGTTATAAGAGGATTTGGATAGATTGATTTTAATGACATGTCAACCCGTTTAGGGTTATTTTATGTTAAGAAATTATGGAATCGTCTTCATTGTATGTTCATATTTACATTTTTGTGTAGTTTCTTAAGAGTTTGGTTGTTGTATTTTTTTTATTTTTGTTTTTGTTTTCCAATCGAATAGGAACAATACACGGCGTTTCAAAAAATTTGATATCATTTTAGATGTACAAGGAGTTTCAAAAAAAGATATCATATATAATATACAGGGTGTTTCAGAAAAATGTATATCATTTCGTAATCAAATAACTTGATCAATTTTCGTTCTAATGATCTCAAATTTGAACTGCATCTGTGGAAGCAAATCAAAATATTGTTTAATGTTTAAATACCTTTGTTTTTTTAGGTTTTTTTCCAGTGAATGACATTTCAATACATGAAAATAACTGAAAACGCATCATAAATCCTTGTTAGATCAATATATAAACTAAAGAAAAATTCAATATTTAGTGAATTTTCCTTTACATTGGATACCTCATTGCATCTTCGGATACATGAGCCAATTAACTTCTTACAAAAGGAGATAGTGATACTTTCTGATTCTTCTTTCCGAATATGTATTTACCGATCCCCTACGCACAAGCAGAATGTGACACACGGTCAATCTTTAAATGGAGTTTAACAGGTTTGAATTCAGAATTTTCCTGCAAATCCGTGTTTCGCCCTTTTGTAAACATATTTTTTACTAAAACATGCTACTGTATACACATCACACATTCTTCTGTAAATTCCACATAATTTGCACTTCCCAGCCAGCTAAATTTAATGATAGACCTCTGTTCAAGCCTAAAACACTATGTTTGATTTTCTGCCATTTTGAATAGCCTCAAAAAATATTTATCGAATGAGCCTCTCATTCGATCCTATTACCGCTTTCAAACTTCTAGTGAGCGACTATTCCAAACGTTAATGATAAATTCTAATTATAATCATAATTATCTATACTTTAGGAAAGATATGAGTCCAACTATTCTCCCTAGAGCTACAGATAAATAATAGATCACATAGGACACTTTAACACTGGTATAGCAACTAATACAGAAGAAAAATATCAATTCAAACCAGTAGTAGATCTGGAAAAGAATAGAATTCGCCGGGCTATTTCTGCCCAAAACACTTACAAGAGTGACAGACTGGTTGACTGATTGTTTTTAATGACATGTCATCCTGTCTAGCGTTATTTTATGCCTTGAGGTTAGGGAACCGTGTTCATTATACATTCATATTTACATTTTCTGTGTAATTGTTTCTTAAGAGTTTTTTTTTATACACCGTCCTGTCGGGTAAGAATAATCTTTTAAAATCTATTTGAGCCATAAACTGGACCCTAATAGGTACTACCAGGAAGTCCTATGATCTCCAGAACTTGTGCCTGACAATTAGATGTAGTTTAGTGTCATATCCAGAACACCCCACCGAAAGGGGAATGTCTTATTCCTCTGCAAGAGATACAGTCAGTGTATTTGAGGCACGGAAAGGATTTACTGATGTTGTGAAAATTTGTATATATATATATATATATGTATGTATATATATATATACATTTGGGTTAAGAAAGATGAGAGTCAAAACTGCCTTCTTTTCCTTCTTCATGAACAGGTGCTGGTGGCTGCTGTGTGGGCGTCGATGCCGTGTGTTTTCATTTAATTACTTTTAATCATAACCCGAGAATCAATCAAGACTATACCGACTGACCGCCAAAATGCACACTTTCCCGCTGCCGCCGCCGCAACTGCTGCTGCTGCTGCTGCTGTCATAAAGACCGAACGCTGATGGTGCGGTGCGTGTAGATCCGGGCGAAATAATCATGCTGTCAGCTAAATACCGTTCGTCCTTTGCAAGCAAACGTCAAACGGTGTAGGGTGTGAGGTGTGTCGGAGTGGAATGCGGTGGGGGGGTCGAGAAGGAAAGGTTGGTTTGGGGTGGTGTGTTGGCAAAGAACGCAAAAAAATCTTTTTCCCTAACCGAGGCGGAGCGAGCCAGATCAAAGGAATTTTGAATCAGCATTTAAATAATCCTCGTCTTTTTTCTTTTTTCTTTTTTTTTTTTTACCTTCGATCCAAATATAATGCTCACACCCCCGCATTTACTAAAAGCGCAGGCTTTTTTACAGGCTAACCGAGATACTAATCACTTAACTGATGTTTCTTTACGGAGATTTCCTCAAAGAGGCTTTGTAGCTTGTAAAACAAGACCATTAAGTAATAGTATAAACCGCAGTTGGAACCAGAACTCAGCGAAGGCGTGGGTAGCGCAATGGTTATCGTCGTAGAAAGTAAACTTGGCGAGCCGAGTTCATGTCTTGGACAAGGCTGTTTGCATTCCACTTCGTACTCATATCGTAATTATTTGTGTATAATACAAAACTCTAAGTTTGACCTACGATGATCTGGAGAAACAATCTCCTATATAATACGCACTGACTTTTTAGAATTTGTAGCTCCTAAATTCAGCATTCGTTCAACTATTTCATCAACCCGTACTGAGAAAAAAATTTTATAGTTTATCTTATGTCTTAAAACACAAAATTTACACAGCATTTAGAGCAAAGACACCTATATGTTCATACAAAATTGTAATAAGCTAGCGGCGAAAAGAAGCTTAGATTGACAGAAACAAAATTATAAACAAAATTGTATATAGGTAAAACATTTGATTGAGCTAGAGATATAACCTATTATCCGTCATCCTATCCCGAATACAGTGCCCCGTAAGTAATGGCAAAGGGGTACTCCAGACCACCGAGACTAGAGCTTTATCATTAGATGCTCTTTAGTATCATATCCAGAACACTCTTTGGTGTGGTGGTGGGAGATTACTCCTCTGCAGAAATGTAGTCGGCGTATTTTACAGCCCCTGCCGACTTCGGGTAGATTTTTTAAAATAAATGATGAAAACATTTATCTATCTATCTATCATGATCTATCAGCATTATGACCGCTAATATATATATATATATATATGTATATGTATTGTAGAGAAATTTATATGTATCATATATGTATGTATGTGTCATATCTATCTTTTTATCTATCGACTTAAGTCTGTTCATATTTATCTTCCAAACTATCTTAGTCAATTCCTTATCTATTGATCTATCAATCGATCTATCTATCTTTTATAATATAAAGGCTAATAGAAATGCTATGTGCATCCTCCCGCCCCAGGTTGTTTTTTTTTTTACTTGTTTGTTTCCTAGATTAATTTAGATTTCTGTATGGATACCAAGTGTAAGTAGTCACCAAACCCCTCTGTACGCACTGTCAGCAGGGCTTAAAATACACTAACTGTATCCCCTTCAATAAGGTAAGACGCCCCACTCCATAAAGTAATGTCCTAGATATGACACTAAACTGCATCTGATAGTGATGCTCTAGTTCTGAAACTCTGCGGAGTCTTGTTTGCTTCCTCCAATTGTCTTTATTCTAATCCACAACACTGTCCATTCATAGTTTTTTTTTCTCTCTTTTCCGGGTAGTCTATTATGATTACATCTTCAGAATCCAAAAAGAAAAAGAAGCCATCACCTTACCAACAGACGCTGCCTTCTAGGGTGGAGAATCAGAGTGATTCCACTGTTTGCTTTGAATCTTTGGTTTGATTTTGAGTTAATAATCTACAGTGGAAATTTTCGGGTTAGCCTGGAAGTAATTCAGAAGACTCCTGAAAAAGTCAACCGTTTTTGGCTTGTACTCTGTGGTCAGTATTCTTAGGACCCGTCTTTCAAACTGCTTGCTCATTCCTAAAATCCCTATTAAAACAAGGGAGACCGAACCAGAACAAAGGAGTTAATTGTCCACTAGACAGTAAGACGTCTGTCATCCAAAACCATACGATAAATGAAACCAACTTGTTTATCAGTGGTTGAGGGTTTCGGACGACCTGAGTGAGAGTCATCTTCTATGCTGTCCCTGTCCTGCGAGAATTCTGCAGTCCACTCACACACAGTTGCATTGGAAGGGAAGTCCTCATCAAGTACCTGTACCATGTCCTTACAGATTTTCTTGAGTGTCATACCTGGGCTTTTCTTGAGTGTCATATATGGGCTTTATTAGAATAATAGATGTCGAGTTGGAGTTTTTTAATGTTTAGAATAGTTATTATTTTCAATGGTCTAGTGGGTAGAGTGTTCGCCACTGGTCCAAGAGACCTGGGTTCAATCCCAGGTCGCGTCATACGAAATACTTTTAAAATAGTATTTGATACCTCCTTGCTCAGCATTATAAGGTACGTATCAAGGGTAAAGTGGAGCAATCCAGCGAATGGAATAGCGCCCTCCCCTACAACTCGGTGTAGTAGCTATTTAAAAGGGAGCCTTCTGGTCGCCCTCGACTACGGTCGCCAACTTTACTTATTTGTTTATAGATTTTACATAATAAGTCTTTATAGTCGTTCAAAGATTTCATATATCCAGGGAAAAAAACAGATAATTAAAAAGTATTTCAAATAAATATTTAATTTTATTACTTTACAGACTTTGAGGAAATGAATTCCTGATTTTAGCGGTTCGATGCCAAGCCGCAACAGGGTTATGTACTAATCTTAATGATTACCAAGAGAGTGGATAAGCACTGATAGACGGACAAATCCCGGATCTCCTAGTAGACATTAATATCTCTCCTGGAGGAGTTACCATGGCGTAATGATTAAAGTATTGGACAGTGCGCTATTACGTTCACTTCCAGATTAATATCCTTGGAAAACTCCCCTCTAGTCCTCTCAACTATAAGTTAAATAGTATCATTTCTGTTCTTCCACTAGGATAGCTTTGGCATTAAATAACCCGCAAAGATTGATATGCCATTAAACATAGAAACCAAACTAAACCCAACCCTGTGGTGTAGTGGTTAACGTGCTGGGCTGCAACATCAGAGTAAGTAAGTTCGAACTCCAGTCGGGCTATTACGTTCACTTTCGGACTAATACCCTTCAGAAAGGATTGAACCTCCTTACCCGCCTCCTCAGATGTGGGTTAAATAGCACAATAAATGTTCTTTCACAGGGATAGCTTTGGAATTGAATAACCCACGAAGGTTGATATGCCATAAAACAAAGAAACCTAATCTAATACAAATAAGTTGTACACAATTGTATGGTTTCAAGTATTCCTATTTAATACCAATAGTTTATACACTGTTACGTGGTTTTAAATAACTATGCCCATTTAACAATAATTATTTGTTCGCACAGAGTTAAATGGTTTCAACTACCTAATAACAATCCTCAGTGAACAATTATAGTTTCAAGTAACTATTTTTTACCCAAATAATTTCCGTACAATTGTTGCAAGTTTTTCTATCTGACATTAACAATTCTATTAATAATCATTTGTTTGCACACAGTTATGTTACCCACCCAATACTAATAATTTTCAAAATAGATCTATCTAACCCATATATTGAACTCTAACACGTGCTCACTCAAAGTCAGAGTGGGCCTGAGAGTAATGGCCGTGAAAGAGTACTCCACAATCCTGTAGAGATCTAGAACTGAATCCTCCCCACTGTATAGGGTTTAATGTCATACTGAAGACACTCTTTCTTGGAGGGAAGGTAGAGTCTTACTCCTCTGCAATGCATAGCCCCACCGACTTTGACCAATAGGAATCTATTGGACTGACAGACAAACGAATATTTGGTTATATATATATATATATATATATATATATATATATATATATATATATATATATATATATATTAAATAATAGCTCTTATGGTAAGAAAAAAAAACAGCAAGTGATTTGAAGATGAAAATATACAACGAATTACTGTCAAGGAAAAAATATATATATTGGGAAAAAAAAGAAAAGCCAACCTTGTCATACCAACTGAAAAAAATCAAAACACGCACAAATGGTTGGTCAAAAGAAAAAAACACCGTTAGGGCTGCTAAGCTACAATGCAAAAAGTGCTCAATACTAAGTAGAGCAAAATAGTAACGATAATTACTTAGTGAGTCAAGAACTAACCTACAATAGTTTCGCCTCGGGATTAGGTACCCTAATGAGCCGCTTAGGCGAAACTATAGTTGGTTAGTTCCAGACTCACTAAGTAATTATCGTTACTATATATATATATATATATATATATATATATAACAGGTATTCCTCAAACCAGTAAATCTAGAGTAGGGAACAATTCCGTCAAGACAAATAAATTGCTCAAATTTCGGATATCTAAATATTCCTGGTTGTCCAGTTAAAATTATTTTAGAGTCTTTGATTTATATCAATGCTCTTAATAGGATGGAAATAAATTTATTATCCTAATGTGACCGAATAGTGTTTTTTTTTCTTGAAATGATATATATATATATATATATATATATATATATATATATATATATATATATATATATATATATTAAGCTACATTGTATGTTATACATGAGTAGATTAACGGTAGATATTTAGTTGAAGTATATTATAATTAGAATGTAATATCTATTTTTCTTTAGAAATTATTATGCTTTGAAATTGCTTTATTCTCTAAATTAAAGTATTCTAACGCTATTGCACAAACAAAAAACTCGCTTGGAGTTGCCACTTTTGCTGTGTTACGACAACATAAAAACTTAATCACTATGTATAGTAGTAGTAGTATCATATAACATCTGCTGTGTTTAGGGGGATTGGGGCGGTTAGTGAGGGAGTGGTTTTGTGTTGTTTCTATCCTTTTAAATTTTTTATTTACTTCTTTATTGAATTGATATTTTGAAGATTTCCTTGTCTAAGTCAAGATTTTCTTGCTCAGTTGGCTGGGGCTGTAGAATACCCCGACTACAACCCTGCAGAGGGGTAAGACCCCCCAATTATTGTCCTGGTTATGACACTAAACAATCTGATGGTGAGTTTCCAGTGATGCTGGGGCTTTGGGGGAATGTAGGGCACCTCTTCATTGCCATTACTCCCAGGTCCACTCTGGCCCGGAATGGTAGCACTTGATAAGGCCCTATCTATAGGTTAAATAGAACTAACTGCATACTTATACTAAACTGAATTGTTTGAATTAGAACTGTTTGACTAAACTGAATAGCTTTAAATAGAAATGTTTTTGACATTGAAACTGTACTTACACTAAAATGAATTGTTTAATATAGAACAGTTTTGACATTTAACTGTGTAAAAAAAATCTGTACTTATACTAAACTGAATTAACTACATTAGAACCGTCTGAATAAACTAAATAGCTTGAAATAGAAATGTTTTTGACAATTAAACTATGTGCTCATGCTAAACTGAATTGTTTGAAATAGAACTGACTGTTTGCATAAAAATGAATTTGGCGTTAAATTACCTACAAAGGTTGATATGCCATAAAACCCAAACAACCAACCAACCAACTGTGTGTAAACAAAATCTGTACTTATACTAAACTGAATTAGCTGAATTAGAATTGTTTGAATAAATTGAATAACTTAAAACAGAATTATTTTTGACAATTAAACTGAATTGTTTGAAATAGAACTATTAGCATAAAAATGGATTTGGCGTTATATAACCTACAAGGGTTGATATGCCATAAAACCCAACCAACCAACTAACCAAGATTGTCGAATTCAAACTCAAAAACTGTATGGCTGAATGACTTCTTTGTTTTAATCCTTTATTTCGTTTATTTACTTATCAGCATAAATGGGTCTCTGAGGGGTTTGGGTGTGTATATATTGACCTACCGCTCTGCACGAACACAATGTTACCCATGGTTAAATTTTCAATGGAATTAAACAGGTTTTAATTCAGAGTTTTCCTTCTCCTACACCTGTTGCCATATTAAGGTTAAAGAGCTAAGTCTGCTCTACTATTTTCTCAAAGCTGGTGAGATAATAGTTGGATGAATGCTTTTCCCAAGAGTATTAGCGCTATGTGGAATGCAAATAGTCTCGCCCAGGATTAGAACTCGCATCGCCATATCCACTTCCTTCGACGATATCCATCACACCACGAAAACCTGCTCTTACGCATGTGTATGTGTTCGTTTTGTTTGTTTGGGTTTTATGGCATGTCAACCTTTGTTGGTTATTTTATGCCAAAACCATATCTATACAAATAAACAGTTTTATCTCAAACAATTCAGTTTAGCATGAGTACAGAGTTTAATTGTCAAAAACATTTCTTTTTCAAGTTATTCAGTTTAGTCAAACAGTTCTTATTAAAACAACTCAGTTTAATATAAGTATAGTTTTTGTTTACGCACAGTTAAATGTCAAAATAGTTGCATTTCAAACAATTTAGTTTAGCATACAAAAACATTTCCATTTCCAACAATTCTATTTACCATTAGTACACAGTTTAAGTGTCAAAACAGTTCTCTTTCAAACAATTCAGTTTAGCATAAGTAGGCAGTTTAGTTCTATTTGACCCATAGATAAGGCCCTATCAATTGCTACCACTCCGAGCTAGAGTGGACCTGGGAGCGAAGGCAATGAACGGGCACCCCGCATTCCCTAAAGCTCCAGCATTACTGGAACCTCACCATCAGATTGTTTAGTGTCATAACCAGGGCATCCGTTGGGAAGGGGGTCTTACCCCTCTGCATAGAAGCAGTTGGTGTATTCTACAGCCCCAGCCGACTGGGCAAATGTGTATGTGTACGTGTATGTGTGTGTGTGCGTGTGGGCGTAAATATATGGAAATATGTTCACAAGCATTTACATATACATTACAGTGAATATCCGCATATATACTAATATATATACATGTGTGTGTGTGTGTGTGTGTGCGTGCGTGTGTGTGTGTGTGTTTGTAAGGTCATATGGGACACGTGTTGGTTTGGTTTCGGTTTATTTGTTTAACAGCATGTCAACCTCTTATGGGTTATTCAATACCAAAAACAGTTCTCTTTCAAACAATTCAGTTTAGCATAAGTAGGCAGTTTAGTTCTATTTGACCCATAGATAAGGCCCTATCAATTGCTACCACTCCGAGCTAGAGTGGACCTGGGAGCGAAGGCAATGAACGGGTACCCGCATTCCCTAAAGCTCCAGCATTACTGGAACCTCACCATCAGATTGTTTAGTGTCATAACCAGGGCATCCGTTGGGAAGGGGGTCTTACCCCTCTGCATAGAAGCAGTTGGTGTATTCTACAGCCCCAGCCGACTGGGCAAATGTGTATGTGTACGTGTATGTGTGTGTGTGCGTGTGGGCGTGTAAATATATGGAAATATGTTCACAAGCATTTACATATACATTACAGTGAATATCCGCATATATACTAATATATATACATGTGTGTGTGTGGTGTGTGTGTGTGTGTGTGTGTGTGTTGTGCGTGCGTGTGTGTGTGTGTGTGTGTGTGTGTGTGTGTTTGTAAGGTCATATGGGACACGTGTTGTTTGGTTTCGGTTTATTTGTTTAACAGCATGTCAACCTCTTATGGTTATTCAATACCAAAATTTAATTCATTTGAAAATATTAGATAGTAATCATAACGACTTTTCTAATGTTCCATCGTGATTTCTTAAGTGCACGATTCTTTACATTTTTTTTCATCCAATCGGCAGGGGTTCAGAATGTTGTATACTACGTGTATACATATACAAATATATGCTGGAACGATAATCAAACATAATGACGAATTTCAATGAACGAACGAACACACTTCTTTATAAAAATATCTCTCAGACTTTATTCCCGAAAGGATTAATGTTTCTTGTGTGTGAGAGATGGGCTGGAGACGGGGACAGACTGCTATATTGACCCAGCAGTACTTCTTTCTCATCTTGGCTGGGTTGCTGAACCGTGGATCACTGAGGGCCCAAAGCCCTCTGTCTGCCGCTGGCTCTCAATTCGGCATCTTGTCTCCAACTGGACTCGAGCCGCCTCGGGCACCTGGTTATATCATTGTTTAACGTTCACCTGCTTCCGCTGTTCTTCTGCTTATTTATACAGGTGCATCTCTTGATTGACGGCTCGGTCGAGGGTCAATATATAACAAGACTACGCGGACAACATCCTTCACAGAGGGGTAAGGCCTATCTAAAAAAAAAAAATGTGTCCTGGCTATGAGAATACACTGTATCTGACAGCAAGGCTCCAGTTCTGGAAAATATGAAGTACACCTTCAATTCCATTACTCCCAGGTCCACTCTGATATTACCTGCTTGGTCAGTCGGTTAGTTGGTTGGTCGATTGCTTTGTCAGTTCGGTTCGTTAGTCAATTGGTGGGTTGGTCGGCTGGTTAGTTGGTTGGTTGATTGGTTGTTTTGTTGGTTGTTTGGTTGATTAGTCGATTGGTAGGTTATCTAGTCGGTTGGTCGGTCGTTTGGTTGGTTGGTTGGTCGGTTGGTTAGTCGATTTGTGGGTCGGTCGGCTGGTCGGTCTGCTGGTCGATTGGTCGGTAGATAGGTTTGTTGGTTGGTTGGTTAGTTGGTTAGTCGGTTGTTCGGTTAATTGGTTGGTTGGTTGGTCGATTGGTTAGTTGGTTATTGGTTGGTCGGTTGGATTTTAAGGCATATCAACCCTTGTGGATTATTTAATAACAAATCCTCTTTATACATATATATATACTATAAATATACATGTCTTGTAAACGGATAGTTTGTAGATCAAAATTTTTAATGAGTCAGAGCCCATTTGTTTGCACAGTTTCAGGTATTGCTATGTGATTCAAACAATTAAATTTATTATCAATTATTTGTTTGCACACAGTTTAATTGTTATATGCGTATACATAATTTGTAGGTCAATATTTTGTAGATAAGTCAGAGCTAATTTGTTTGTACAAAAGTATTCCTACTGTTTGCACACGGTTAAATAATTTCAAGTAATGTTATATAAGACTAATGATTCTATCTAATATTGATTATTTGTTTGCGTACAGTGAAATATCTTCAAGTATTGCTCACACTAATATTTTCATTTGCACACGGTTAAATTCTATCAAATTCTATTTAGGTTTGGTTTGGTTTAGTTTCTTTGTTTAATGGCATATCAACTCTTTTTAGGTTATTTAATGCCAAAGCCATTCTCCTAGAAGAACAGTAGAGGTACTATTTAACCCATAGCTGGGAGGATAAGGGGGTTCATACCTTTCCCAAGGGTATTTGCCCGAAAGTGAACGTAATAGCGCGACTGGAGTACGAACTGCAGAACTGCGCGAACTGGACTACTACTGCAGTCCATCGCTTTAACCATTACACCACGAGGACACCCCCCCAAATTCTATTTAGTACAAATCATTTGCACACAGTTAAATGGCTTCAAGTATTGCTATCTAACACCAATAGCTTTATTTGCACACTGTTAATGGTTCCAAGCATCACTATGTAATACTAGCAATTCAATTTAACATCAGTCATTTGTTTGCATAGAGTTAAATAGATAAACAGTTTTATTTGATCCATAGATCAAATAAAACTCAAATAAAATCTCTAACAGGTACTACTACTCCTGGACAGAGTGGGCCGAGAATTGATGACAATGAAGGGGTACTCCATATTATCCCGAGCTTCAAGACTGGAGTCACACCATCAGATGGTTTAGTGTCTTATGCAGTATACTCTCTAAGAGCGGGGTTTTATCCCTCTGCAGAGATGCAATCGGTGTATTCGACAGCTCCAGCCGACTGGGCTGTGAGAAGTTTGATTTGGTTTTATGGCCTATCAACCCTCGTTGGTTATTTAATGCCAAATGCATCATCATTATTACCAAGTCGCACTGCTTGCACGGATTTCCCGGACTCCCCCCCCCACTCTCTCTCTCTCTCTCTCTCTCTCTCTCTCTCTCTCTCTCTCTCTCTCTCTCTCTTCATCCGTTCCTATCGTTCAGCTCCCCTGGCAGCTTTTCCAAACTACGTCCTGTGTCCACACATAGCTAATGTAGATAAGTTCTTATGGGTTAACCAACGCTGGCACGTCCATGTGCAGGGGTTCATAGAAGAATATCACTTATGAATTCGTCCTTGCTCACTAAGCAGAGTCCCACGAGTCTTGTTCATCTTACTTGGATGGTTTTAGAGATGGGAGATAAGTGGGAGTACTGTTGTTGTTTCGTGGACTATTGCTTCCAGGATTTGTTCAATATAGCTCGTAGCATTCTTGCGCAATTGCCATCTAGCTTTTTCTCTATGCGTTTTGTTAGCGTCCATGTAGTGCATCCATAGAGTAGTATTGACACAGCCGCAACTTGGAAGAAATCTCGTTTTATTTTAGAATAAATCAGACTTCCATATAATTGATAGCACATCGATGGCCGTCCACGCTTTTGCTAGACGTATATTAACATAGCTTTCAGTTGATGAGATACTGCTGCCGAGATACGTGAACTTCTCCACTAATTTCAGAGAACCATCATTTAGAGTGGAGAGGGCTCCTTCTCGTTTAAAATGCATGTACTCCGTTTTGTTTGCGTTCACGTGGAGGCCAATGTCTCCTGCTGCTTGCTCCAGACTATGTAGCAGAGATTTGGCTTGGGTAAGGTGTATTTACAAGAAGCGCTATATCATCTGCATAATTTACGTCCATTAGTTTCAGAAGAATAGCGTCTGTTTCTTACCTTTTTAGCGTAAAGCCATTTTCTTTTTATTAGATCGAATGACGTTTAAAGTGACTATGTACATCAAACGTCGTTTAATCTAATTTAGAAAATGGTCAAATATATATATGTATATATATATAATTTATAAATGATTAGTTCGTAGGTAACATTTTTAAACGGACCAGAATTCAATTGTTTGCACACAGTTAAATGATTATACATATATACACAGGATTTGTAAGGGAAGAGTATATAAGAAATTTTATTTTTAGATGTGTCAGAGCTCATTTGTTGACACATGATTAAGTGTTTCTATTGTTTGCACACAGTTACATGGGTTCAGGTATTACTATCTAACGCAATTTGATTTTAATCATTCGCTTACACACAGAGGTTTCAAGTATTGCTCATACTAATATTCTTATTTGCACACAGTTAAATGGTTTCAAGTATTGTTATGTAATAACAATAATTCTACTCAACACTATACATTCATTTATACTCACGTAAATGGTTCCAAGTATTACTATATAATAGCAATGATTCAATTTTTACATACAGTTAAAGGTTTGGTTTGGTTTGGTTTTACAGCATATCAACCATTGTAGGTTATTTCATTCATTTTAATACATTCTATTTCAAACAATTCAGTTCAACATAAGTACACAGTTTAAATGTAAAAACAGTTCTATTTCAAACAATTCAGTTTAGCATAAGTACACTATTTAGTTCTATTTGACCCATAGATAGGGGCCCTATCAGGTGCTACTACTCCGGGCTGGGAGCAATGGCAATAAAGGGTTACTCCGCATTCCCCAAAGCTCCAGCATTACATAAGCCTCCCTATTTGATTGTTCAGTATCATATGCAGGACACTCGTTGGAGGAATCTTACTGCAGAGATTCAGTCGGTGTATTCTACAGCCCCAGCCGTCTGGGCCAACAGTTAAAGGGTTTCAAGTATTGCTATTTGACAATAATTCTAATCAACATTACTCATTCTTTTGTACATAATTAAGTGGTTTCAAGTATTCCTATGTAACACAAACAATTAAATTTTGCATCAGTCATTTGTCTGCACACTGTTAAATAGAGAAACAGTTTTATTTGATCTATAGATGGGACCCAAACAGGCACTACTAGTCCGAGTCTGGAAGAACCTTAGAGCTATGGCAATATAGGGGTACTCCTCATTCTCCTGAGCTCCAGGACTGGAGCCTCGCCATCAGATTGTTTAATTTCATATCAAGGATACTCGTTGTGTTGTATAGCCATGCATATACATATGCAATAGACATACAGATACAGGCGGACTCTTTCATTTCCGATACGAACGGTTTATTAATTTCTGACTTCGGTCCATGGCGACACGAGGAGAGGGACATAATTCTTAAAAGCCTATGCTAACCATACTATGCTGACCCCACCCCAACGTGCTGCACATCTTGTGATGTCTAAGATCTCAATTCATCTCTGCCGGTCGAGATTAAAAAAAAACCCAACTGCATGCCTCAACGGTAGAAAACCCAACTCTCGCCTCAACGGTCGAAATCCAACTGACGTCTTTTCAAAATCCTCAAATACTCAGGATCATCTCTTCTGGGCATGACGTTATCCATACTCTAGCCCTATTTCCTGTCTGGGAGTTTATTATGACAAATGGTGATTGTCATATCCTTTGCGCACGAGCATCAAACTGTACCAAATGACTCAAAGCCTTATCAAACTGAATGATAAAATATAATTAACGAAAAATGATTAATATAAAAAAATCATCCCTTACTTATATAATAGTTGTTGTGGATCAAACAGGTGCATATAACTGATAGCCAATTGTTGATGTTAGATAGAAATACTTGCAACCTTATAACTGAGTGCAGACAATTGATTATCAGTAAATAACAAATAATTACTTGAAACCATATAATAGTGTATAAACTATTAGTATTATATAGGAATGCTTGAACTCTTATAAGTAAGTAAAGTTGGCGACCTTAGTCGAGGGTGACTCGAAGGCTCCCTTTCAATAGCTACGACACCGAGATGTAGGGCAGAGCGCTACTCCATCATCTCGATTGCTCCACTTTACCCTTGATCCTCACCTTATAATGCTGGGTGCTAAGCAAGGCGGCATCAAGTACCATTTTTTGAGTCTGGTATGACTCGACCTGGGATTGAACTTCGGTCCCCCGGACCATTGGTGAACACTCTACTCATTAGACCAATGAATTCTTATAATATGTGCAAATTATTTGTATTAGATAGGAATACTTAAAATCATATAAACGTAGGCAAAAAACTCTTAAGAAACAACTACACAAAAATATAGATATGAACGTACAATGAAGATGGTTCCCTCATTTCTAGGCATAAGATAAACCTAGACGGGTTGACATGCTATTAAAATCAATCAATAAATAAGTAATCATTTCTTTGCTATACGGCATCAAGTATTCCTATCTAATACAAATAATGTGCATACAAATGATTTTTATAAGTTCAAATGTTTCTATTGTACGCATAAATAACTAAAGACGCCTATTTTATTTCATTAACGACGTATCAACTCCGTATGAATTATTTAATAAGGAGTTATTTGTTTGCACACATAAATACAGACGTCATTTCGGGGCATTTCGGATGCCTCTACCCAGTGAACAAGCTGAAGAGGCGGAAAACCCTAAGAGGAAGCCCAAAAAGTATAGTAGAAAAGAGTTAAACAAAAATAGAACGGGAAATGGGAAATCCGGAGTGAAGAAGACACGAGCTCATCTGTCTGTGTGTCTAAACTTAAAGATTAGGGTGCGCACGTGCATATAATCACACACACACACACACACACACACACACATATATATATATATATGAAAATTTACTGAAAAGAAAAAACACAAAGTCTTCAGAGGATGATTTTATACACTGAATTATTTGCCAACGTTAAACATTTCGTATTTTTTTATTTGTTTGTTTTTGGGGTTGTTTTTTTTAGATCTTCATCAACTTTGTGTTTTTTCATCTCTATCCATTTTTATATAATTGGATATCTTTTCCTATATATAGATATATATATATGAGTTGGCCGACCGTAATCGAGGGCGACCCGAAGGCTTCCTTTTCAATAGCTACTACACCAATGTGTAGGGGATGGCGCTATTTCTTTTACTCTTTTGCTCCACCTACCCTAGATCCGTACCTGTGTTAAGCAAAGCGCCATCAATTACCATTTTTTGAGTCTTTGGTACGATTCGACCTGGGATTAAACCCCGGTCTTCTGGACCATTGGCGAATACTCTAACCATTATATCAATATATGTATATATATTTAGTAGATACCGCATAAAAGAAATACATTGGAACAAGGATTTTTGATTGGTATAAGCGGTCGCGAAATGATTGGTCCTATTTAGCGACTAGTCACTGTAATTGATGTCACAAATAACCGGAACCAACTTAATTAAGTTATTTAGAAAATCATGGCTGATTCTTTCATTTAAATGTTTTTAAATCGACCATTTTCCAAATTAAATAACATACGTGTCTGTGCGCGTGTGTTAATTTGGCTTATTTGTTTAACGATTTCAACTCCTTATAAGGTACCTGGCGAAGTGTAATGGTCAGCAAGCAAGACAAGCAGATTATTACTAGTGAATTCGAGTCTCATTGGGCTCCCCATACATTCAGCCTTGTGTAACAACAAAGCAAAGTTGTAAATCAATTCCTAATGGCTTAATTTGATTTATTGGTAAAAGTTTTCTTATAATTATAACCATTCTATATTTTCAACGTTCCATTATAATCTTTTCTTTATTGCACTTTTTATTTGTCTATGATAATCATTTTGTTTGCAAGCAGTTATGTGGTATCAGATATTCTTATTTAATAGAGAGATCGTGTGCCTTAAATAAAAAGGACCTATCTCCACTTTAAGTAGGCCGTCGGTTTGGGCTGCACTGACTACTTTTATGCAGAGGGATAAAACTCCTCTAACGAGTGTCCTTGATATGACACTAAACAATCTGGTGATCAGGCTCCAGTATTGCTGGAGCTTTGGGGAATGCGAAGTACACCTTCAGTGTCATCGCTCCTAGGTCCACTCTGGCCCGGAGTGTTGGCACCTGAGAGGATCCTATCTATGAGTCAAATAGAACTGTTTAACATTTAGACTATGAGCAAACAAATGACATGCTAAATTGAATCGCTTAAAATAGAACTGTTTAATCATTTAACTGTGTGTGTTAATAAATGACTGATATTTGATTGGATTGTTAGTGATACATAGCAATACTTGAAAACATTTAACTGTGTGCAAAAAACGATTAATTGTAAAAAGAACTATATGGATATGACACTAAACAATCTGATGCTGAGGCTCTAGAAATGCTAGAGTTTTGGGGAATACGGAGTACACCTACATTACCATCACTCTCGGGCCCACCCTGACCCAGTGTGGTAGCACCTGATAGGGTCCTATCTATGGGTCAAATAGAAATGTTTGACATTTAAACTATGTGCAAATAAATGACATGCTAAATTGAATTGCTTAAAGTAGAACTTTTTAATCATTTAACTGTTTGTGAACAAATAACTGATGTTTAATTGAATTGTTAGTGATACATAGCAATACTTGGAACCATTTAACTTGTTGACATGATAAAGAAAATTGTTTGAAATGGAACTGTTTGATCATTTAACTGTATGTAAGCGAATGACGGATGTTTAATTGAATTGTTAGTGATACATAGCAATACCTGGAAACATTTAACTGTGCGCAAACAAATGATAAATAGTAAATAGATAGAAATAAGTAAAACTATTTAACTGTGTGCAAAAAAAGAGCTCAGACTCGTTTAAAAATGTTATTGACAAAATGTGTTAAGAAATAATGTACTGAATATATATAAAAATAATTTGGCATTAAATAACCGACAATGGTTGATATGCTATCAAACCAAACCAAATCAAACTAAACCACTTTCAGTGGCAAGTCTCTGAAATTTGTAGACCAGTTCACATACCTCGGTAGCAATATCTCATCTACTGAAAATGAAGTCATCATACACCTAGCGAAGGCATGGACTGCAATTAACAGGTTATCGATTACGTGGAAATCCGGTCTCTCTAATAAGATAAAACGGGATTTCTTCCAACTTGTGTCAGTGTCAGTACTACTGCATGGATGCACCACCAAGACTATAGCGAAAAGCATGATGAAAAAGCTAGATAGGAACTATAGAAGAATACTACGTCCTGGAAGCAGCCCTCCACAAAACAACAGATATAGAGCCACCTACCTCCCATCGCACAAACCATCCCAGTAATGTTCTCTAATAGACAACTACACGTGGACATGATAGAGTCAGCCGAATAGGGAAAAAAACTTACATACATTAGCTCTGTGCAAACACTGGACGCAATTTAGAGGACTGGCCAGAAGCGATGGACGATAGGGATGGATGGAGAGAGACAAAGTCAGTGCGACTTGATGATGATGATGGTGATGGTATAGTTTCAAGTAATCCTATCCCATTCTAATAACTTTCGAACTCATCTATTTGATCAATAGATGAGATCCTAACAGGTACTCCCACACTGAACAAAGTGGACCTGGGAGTAATGGCAATGAAGAGGTGCCCCAAACTCCCCAGATCTCGAGCTTCATCATATACAGTTTAATGTCATACCCTGGACATATGTGTGTGTGTGTGTGTGTGTGTGTGTGTGTGTGTGTGCTTTCCTGTCAGGTAATAATATTTTCAATATATTCACGTGTTTATACCAATACACATACATATGACTGAATTAGAGAGACTTTCCACTTCATGAGTTATCTCTATAATTGTTATACACTATGATATATAATTTTCCTCCCGGTTTGAATTTTTGTGTAGATATAAGTATGTGTGTGTTTCTATATATACATTCATAAGTACGTTAGTATATATACGTAAAGGGGTGTTCCTGCTCTTTTGCTTCCAATGGTAATCTCATTTACCATTTCATTGCAAGGAGTGGTTCACCTTTCTAAAATGATTCGTAATACTACCCCACAAATATGCGAGGGCATATCTATAGATATGTGCTTGTAAACATACTAATTTATTTATTCATTCGTGTAGATATACAACTACATCTACTTATAAACGAATATATATATATATATATATATAACAAACCAACACACACACACACATATATATATATATATATATATATATATATATATGTGTGTGTGTGTGTGTGTGTGTGTGTGTGTGTGTGTGTGTTGGTTTGTTTTATATATATATATATATATATATATATATATATATGTGTGTGTGTGTGTGTGTGTGTGTGCTGGTTTGTCATATATATATATATATATGTGTGTGTTGGTTTGTTATAAATATATATATATAACAAACCAGCACACACACACACATATATATATATATATATATATATATATATATATATATATATAACAAACCAACACACACATATATATAACAAACCCACATACGCCCTATATATATATATATAGGGCGTGTGTTGTTTTGTTTTAAGTTTATATGTTTAACGGCTTTGCGAGTTATTTAATGCCAAAATTTTATTCCTTTGTCTGATTGTAATCAGAACCACATTTTCATTGTTCCAATGAAAAAAATTTATCTTATTTTATTTTATTTGCAGTTTTATTTATTTATTCATTTTGAATTACCCATTTTTTCGTCTTCATTGTTTCTACACAGTTATATGATATCAATAATTTGTATTCATAATAAAGTTTCAAATATTCTTATCTAATACTTATAATTTTCACACAATTTTGTGGTTTCAACTAACTATTCCAATCTTATTATAATCATCTACATAATACACTTGTGCTTTGATGATTGATCCCAATTTTTAACCATGAAAATCACCAAATACGATTGAAAGCTCTTAGGAAGACAATTATTACCCACACAAGAATTAAACAGAAATCATTTTCTCTATTTCAGATATCAAGCAATCGCTCAAAATAAGGCAACCTTTAACCACTGTAATGAAAATCAGTTTATAAGAATTAATGATTGTTTCAAATAATTAATTTTTTATTTTTACTTTTTATTTTTTCATATTAAAGTTAATGAATAATGGGAGTGTAAACATTGGGTGGGGGGGAATATATATTTACCGAAACTCTTATCCATGAGCAGGATGTGACACAAAGTCAAATTTTCCTTCTCCTAGACAGGTTGCCGTACCGAGGTTAAAGAACCCAGTTTACCCAAATATTTGCCCATAGCTAGAGAGAGAAGATATGGATTCAAATTTTTTCTTAGAGCATTATCGCGAAATGAAACGCGAACAGCTTAGTACAGGATTCGAACTCGAGTCACCGTGCCCATTCCTTTGGATTATAACCGTAACAAGCACGAGGGGTTTTGAATCTATTTTCATGGGTTTCTAGCATTCATGTAGTGCTTGATAATTTTTCCAATGTTCGCTATTATAGAGAATTTAGCGTTTGTTAAATTCGTGGTCTGAAATGTCCTACTGGGAGAAGTTTATAATGTTTCAGAAATTATATCTATATATTGGCATAATGGATAGAATGTTTGGTAATGGCCTTGGAAAGCGGGGTTCAATCCCAGGTCGAGTCATACCAAAGACTCAAAAAATGGTACTTGATGCCTCCTTGCTTAACACTTAGCATTATAAGGTACAGATCAAGAGTAAGTGGAACCATCCAGGGAAAGGAGTAGCGCCCTCCCCAACACCTTGGTGTAGTAGTTATTGAAAATGGAACCTTCGGGTCGCCAACTTACTTTACTTATATATATATATATATATATATATATATATATCAACCGGGACATTGGCCCAGCGGTTAGAGTGTTCGCCAATGGCCCGGGAGACCTGGGTTCAATCCCAGGTCGAGTCATACCAAAGACTTTAAAAATGGAACTTGATACCACCTTGCTTAACACTCAGCATTATAAGGTACGGTTCAAGGGTAAAGTGGAGCAATCCTGGGAATGGAGTAGCGCCCTCCCCTACACCTTGGTGTAGTAGCTATCGAAAAGGGAGCCTTCGGGTCACCCTCGACTATGGTCGCTAACTTACTATATATATATATATATGTGTGTGTGTGTGTGTGTGTGTGTGTGTGTGTGTGTGTGTGTTAGACAGGATCAACGGTGCTTGGTGACTATTAATTTTTCGTCGATTCAATCATTAGACCAAGGTCTGATGACTGCAAAGGTGAGAAACTGAATATCTTTACGAATATATATATGCTAAATCACCGATATTGAACAATTTTTATCTATAAATATATTAAACTACATTAAACAATGTAAATATCCTCTAAGTGTTAGCCTAGTCACCTGCAGAATACACTGACTGCATCTCTGCAGAGAGGTAAGACACCCCCCCGCAACGAATTTCCTAGATATAACACTAAACAATCTGATGGTAAGGCTCAAGTAATGCTGGAGCTTTGGGAAATGCGGAGTACCCGTTCAATGTCAACGCTCCCTGATTCACTCTTGCCCAGAGTGGTAGCACTGGATAGAGTCCTATCTATGGGTCAAAACTAAACTGTGAAATTACGTTAAACTGAATTGTTTGAAATAAACTGTTTTTACATTTAACTGTGTGTTTAAACTGTGTACTTAAACTGATTTGTTTAAATAGAGCTGTTTTTGACATTTAATCTGTCGGTAAACAAACAACTGTTCTTATAAAGTAAGTAAAGCTGGCGATTGTAATCGAGGGCGACCAGAAGGCTCCCTTTTCAATAGCTACTACACCGAGGTGTAGGGGAGGGCGCTACTCCTTTCCCTGGATTGCTCCACTTTACCCTTGATACGTACCTTATATTGCTGAGTGTTAAGCAAGGAGGTATCAAGTACCATTTTTAAAGTTTTTGATATGACGCGACCTGGGATTGAACCCTGGTCTCCCGGGTCATTGGCGAACACTCTACCCATTAGAAACTGAATTGTTTGAAACTTTTATCAAAATGACTTAATTCGACGTTAAATGACCCGAAAAGGGTTGATACGCCGTAAAACAAAACAACCAACCAACCAACCAATCCTCTAAGTGTGTTAATTCCATTATATCTACCAAGATTATTATATGTTTGCACAAATGAATATTTATTTATTTGTTCATTTATTTATGCAAGTTAACAAAAAAGTAAGCTATAATTTTCAATTCATAACATAGGGTTATGGTCAGCAAGTTAAACTGACGGCTCATTGTAGAGCTCCATATATCTGGCCTTGTGCTAAACTAAGACAAGCCTCGTAAATGAATACAATTAGATATTAATCACTGAAAGCTCAAGTGGAAACAGTAAAGATAATTTAATCAAGAAAGATAAAAGAGAAAGAAGGGGTAACGAAAAGACAGGTATTTGACCGTACTGACATGGGCCAATGATTCACAGTAATGATGATTATACATTGACAGATAAAAATGTAATTATTGTAAAACCATTAGAAATAAATGTTTTTACACTACTTAACTTCAGTATACGTATGTGTACGAGATTACCTCGCTTTTACGAAAGACCTATCGGCGAAGCTTAGAATAGGCAGACTCTATTCCCTGCAGGGAGATTTAAACCCCCCACCCCAGCCCACTCCAAAAAAAGAGGTGTCCTCTGTATGACACTAAACTACATCTGATGGGGAAGCTTCTGTTCTGGAGCTCTGAGAAGTATGGAATACCCCTTCATTGCCATTACTCCCTGATCAACTCTAATTCTGGATTGGTGGTACCTGTTTGGGTCCACTCTATGAGTCAAATAGATCTGTTTAAAATTATTTGTATTTGATTGGAAACATTATCAAAATCAAATCGCTCTGACAGCACACGTTTTCCAGACGCTTTCTCTCTCTCTCTCTCTCTCTCTGTATATATATATATATATATATATATATATATCAGCCATCGCTCCCGGTAGGTCCTTCAAACTACATCCAGTGTCCGCACAGAGCTGATGTAAGTTCTTGCTGGTTGGTCAACACTGGCGAGTCCATGTGTTGTAGTCCATAGAAAAACGTCGCTTCTTTTGCAGTGTCCAGAATGTCTTGTTCGTTTTCCACGGATGGTTTTTGAGATACCCTACTACGAAACAGCAGCTGTTTAGTCGGGTGTTGCTTCCACGATTTATTCAAAACAGCACATAACATTCTTCTTTAGTTCTCATCTAGCTTTTTCTTTATGAGTTTTGCTGGCGTCTAGGTGGTGCATTCATACATTAGTACTGACATAGCCACAGCTTGAAAGAAACACCGTTTCATTTTATCGGATAGATCAGACTTCCATATGAACACTTAATACCAAATAACTGTAAATTATTTGTATTAAGAATGGTTACTTGAAGCTCTAATTTTTTACTATGATTATTTCTATTAGTTACTTAAAAACATATAAATGTTCACTTTATTCATCATCAACATCATCATCATCATCATATCCTACTGTTCACGCGGATTCCCCCCCTCTTTCTTTCTCTCTCTCTCTCTCTCTAATTCATCTGTCTCCATCATCCAATGCTTCCGAAGGTCTTCCAGGCAATATCCTGTGGCCGTTCAGAGCTGTTGTAGATAAGTTCTAGCTGGTCGTCCTATACTTGCGCGTCCGTGTGAAGGGGTCCATGGGAGAACGTCGCTTATGAGTTCGTCCTTACTCCTCTAGCAGTGTCCCGCATATCTTGTTCGTCTGATTTGGATGTTATTCGAGATGGGTGGTAGGTGGCCGTACAGCTGCTGTGTTGTAAGATGTTGCTTCCAGGATTTGTTTAATTACCGTCAAGCTTTTTCTCGATACGCTTAGTCAGCGTCCAAGTGGTGCATCCATACAGTAGTATGGACATGATCACTGCTTGGAAAAAATTACATTTTATTTTATCGGATTGGTCTGACTTCCATGTGACCGATAGCTTATCGATAGCTGTCCATGCTTTCGCTAGCCGCGTATTGGTGTCATTTTCGGTAGGTGGGACGCTGCTTCCGAGGTAAGTGAACTTGTCCACTAGTTTCAGAGAGTCACCATTTTGTGCAGAGGATTACTTAAAACCATATAATTATTATATTGTTAATACAAATAATAACCACATTTATATGATATCAAGTATTCTGATCCAATACTGATAACTTTTAAACAAATCTATTGTGAAGCAGATAATCCTGACGTTGTCTGGGACGACAGATGGAGAAGTAACAATAATTTTGATATAATGATTATGTACAATGAACAGTTATATTAGGTTTGAGCGGGAATGTAAATTTTGAAACAAAACAAAACAAAAACAAAAATGGGTGTAGTTCTTCGACAGGCTTATACTTCATGTGTATCTATTTGAATGTACGTATACAAATGAGGGGGTATCCTCGTGGTGTAATGGTTAAAGCGATGGACTGCGGAATCGTAGTACGCGAGTTCGTACTCCAGTCGCACTATTATGTTCACTTTCGGGCAAATACTCTTGGGAAAGGTATGAACCCCCTTATCATCCCAGCTATGGGTTAAATAGTACCACTACTGTTCTTCTAGGAGAATAGATTTGGCATTAAATAAGCTAAAAAAGAGTTGATATGCCATTAAACAAAGATAAACAAAGTAAACAAATGACTTATGTTGGGTTCTTGCTGTTGCATAGCGGTACTCATTTAACTGTGTGCAAACAAATGATTAATAGTAAATGAAACGATATGTATTTGATAGAAACACTTGAAACTATTTGACAGTGGGGAAAAAATGAGTTTAGGCTTGTTCAAAAATGCTATCAGCAAAATGTTTACAAATCATACGTATTTGATATATATGTTTAGACAAGATTTGGTATTGGATGACCTACAAAGGTTGATGTGCCGTGGGGCCGAACCAAATCAAACCTACGAACAATTCGCTTACAAATCATATGTATAATCATTTAGCTGTGTGCGAACAGATGGCTGATGTTGGGCTGAATTGTTAGTGTTATATAGCAATACTTGAAACCATTTATGAGTAAACAAATGATCTCAGTCTAGCTTAAAATATTATCAGACATAAGTATTCGTTTACAAATCATGGGTTTGATGTATATATAAACAGGATTTGGCATTAAATAACCTACAAAAGTTATGACATAAAACCCAACCAACCAAACAAACAAACTGACGTAAATAATTTCTCTCTTGTCATCACAGTTTTATGTAATTCATGTACATACACGTACGCACACACAGACAGACTGACAGACAAACAGACAGACAGACAGACAAACAGACAGACAGGTGAACAATTTTATATACAGTATGGCCTATAAATAAGTACATCCCGAATAATCTTTTATAACAACTTATGCCCAGTCGGTGGGACTGAGAATATGTCGATTGTATCCTCTGCAGAGGGGTTAGCACCCTCCCCCTTAAAAAGGGAGTGTCCTGGGTATGTCTCTAAACTGAAATAGATCAGTTTGCTAATTATTTGTATAAGAGAGGAATACTTGATATCATTTAACCGTACGCAAAAACTATAAATATAAACGTATAATGTAGGCAATTCCCAAACCTCAAGGCATATTTGGATTTGTTGGGTTTATGGCATATCAACCATTGTAGGTTATTTAATGCCAAATCCTTTATATACATATATATTAAATTTGACTTATATACATATTTTTTGATAACATTTTTAAAAGAGCATGAGTTCACAGCTAAAGAGTTTCACATATTGCTATTTAACACTAATAATTTTATTCAACATTACTTATTTGCTCGCTCACAGTTAGATGGCTCCAATTATTGCTATGTATCACGAACAATTCAATTAAACATCTATTATTTGTTCACACACTCTTAAATTATCAAACAGCTCTATTTCAAACAATTCAATTTAGCATTAGTCATTTGTTTGCTCACATTTTAAATCACAGACAGTTCTATTTGACCCATAGATAGGACCCTATTAGTTGCTACTACTCCTGGCCAGAATGGACATGTGAGCACTGGCAACGAAGGAGTACTCCGCATTCTGCAAAGCTCCAGCATTACTGGAGCCTCACCATCAGATTGTTTATTGTAATATCAAGGATACTCGTAGGGTGAGGGGTCTTACCCTTTTGCAGAGATGCAATCGGTGTATTCTATAGCCCCAGCCGAGTGGGCTTTCCAGCATAGAATAACTCCGGACAGGTTGATATGCAGTTAAAATCAATCAAAATATAAAGCTAGTTTTCTTCTATACCAAAGAGACCAGAGGTTTATATATATATATATATATATATATATGGTGTGTGTGTGTGTGTGTGTGTGTGTGTGTGTGTGTGTGTGTGTGTGTGTATTCATCATACAACGTGTGAAAGCACGTGCGATACCCTAGCCTCATCAGCTGCCAACCAGAGTGATAACACAGTTTCGGTAGCTCAAGGCAGTACTGCCACTCCTGGCGCAACCAGGATATATATATATATATATATATATATATATATATATATATATATATATATATATATATATATATATATATTATCAATTTATTCGTTAAATAGCGCCACTATTGTTCTTCGACAAGTATGGCTTTGGCAATAAATAATCCACGGAAATTGATTCGTCTTTAAACAAAGAAACTAAACCTTATTAGTCCAGGTTGAAACCGTAGTAAGAGTAACACAAGGCCAGGTCTTGGCCCGTTTACGAAAACTTTTCTCGTTCTTGATACCTTCGTCAGACAACTAAGGTCTAAAATAAGTTTGGCTTTGTGTTACTCTTACCACACCTTTAACCGGGACTATATCAAGTATAGAATCCTTGACAACTTCATTCTCCAACTGATATTGTTAAAAAGAAAATGATATTCATATTTGTTGCCACTCCGAAAAAAATTAGAAGTAAGATACAACTTTAGAATATAATTATACCTAATGATTGAAACAGGAAGTGAAAAAAAAGATTGACAGAATGTGAGCAGGGAGCTTTTTATTTTTTTTTAGATGCTTGGATTGATAAGAGTACTTCTTCAGAAAAAAAGATATATAAGGCTCGTCAAACTGGGAAGTGGATGAATATATATATATATATATATATATATATATATATATATATATATATATATATATGTGTGTGTGTGTGTGTGTGTGTGTGTGTGTGTCTCTCTCTCTCTCTTTCTCTCTCTCTCTCTCTCTCTCTTTTCATCTATTTATTAATAAATTAATTTTTGTTTGGTTTCTGTACGAAAGTGCATTAGAAAGGATAAAGTATTTAAGCCTAAAAATCCAATGCATGGATAATTTATTCTTCCCTTTGCTTATAGCTCTTCCAATCTCTTCTTCCTTTAACTTATAATTTCTTCTTCTTCTTCTTCTTCAATGTTAATTTTTTTTCCTGGGCTTATTGACTATTTGGAAAATAATAACCGATCTAAATTTTAAATATGTAATAAAATCAACCATTATCTTCAAACCACATAATATTTCTATAACTTTTAATATTACAAACATGATTTGCCAGATTCCACACGGCGTAGTGGCTAAATTGCTGGACTGTGACGTCGTAGAAAGCAAGTTCGAACTCCAATCGCGCTATTACGTTCACTTTCTGGTTAATGCCCTTGGAAAAGGTATGGATTCACTTATATCTCCCCTCCAGCAATAGGTTAAATAGCATCACTACTGTTCTTCTGCAATGATGGCTTTGGCATTAAATGACCGGTTGTGGGGGCGATAAGGATGTCAACCCCACAAGGTTACAATAAGAAATGTGATAAGAGCTAAGACAATGAGGAGACAAACACGAAGAAGTATAGTTCAACGAAAACGTCAATTTTATTTGACAAAAATGACATGTTAACAAACAAATAAATCTAGAAGGGATTTGTTGGTTCCGTCGTCTCGTTGAATATGGTCGGGATTGGCATTGGTTTGGACAGGTAAGTCAGGATCGTCTCGGGACCGAAACGATGGTTGTCTGGTAGACAGACAGGTCAGGATCCTCTCGGGATTGGAACGACGGTTGTCTGGTTGACAGACGGGTCAGGATCGTCTCGAGACTGGAACGACGGTTATCTGGTAGACAGGCAGGTCAGGATCGTCTCGAGACTGGAACAATGTTCCGCAGCCGTAAAGATAAGACTTTCGATTGTGCTCGTCCAAATAAGGACAGTTTTGTATACTTTGTTCGTACGGCCAGGTGATGACTGGGTCGGTCGGATCGTGGTCATCGGTGGAAGAATCAGTTCAAATGCGAGCTGGAACGTCGTCTGGGAAACGAGTTTAGGCTGAAACGTCGTCGGCAGCAGGCTGGAGCGTCGTCGGGAATGGTGGCATGCTGGTGCATTGTCAAGAAAAGTTTAAGTCTGCTAGTCTGAACGGAGTCCGCAGAGGAGAAGTTCAGTTGCAAGGATTGCACGTAATCACTCCAAGGCAGGATCAACCGCCGAAGCAGGATTCGCTGAGAACTAGCAAGTGTTTAACTGCCAGGTAGGATCAAACCACAGTAGAAATGGAATCAAACCACAGTGGAAACGAGATCGCTACGAACTAACACGAGCGCGTCTTTGGCAAAGAACCTGAACGTTTTAGGCCTCCTTGCTGGATCAACCATGGTTAAATGGGATTATGATCAGGCTTAGACGTTCAAACTCTTGGGCCGGGTCGCAAAAGCGGGATCGCAGACAGCAAGAAACTTTTCGGCTACCAGAGTAGGATCGACCGAAAGACGTGATCTCAAGCGAGCGTGAAAGTATCCGCAGGAGCTCTGAGTAGGGAAAAGGAGTCAAGTGAGTCGACGAAGTGCAAAGTCGTGCTACACTCTGAACCAAGGCTTTTGTGGAAATTGATTGCCTTTATATTAAGGAAGGGGACAGATACATAAATTTGCCCTGTCGGCTGGGACTGTAGAATACACCGACTGCTTCTCTGCAGAGGGGTAAGACCCTCCCTACGAGTGACCTATATATGACACTAAACAATCTGATGGTGAGGTTCCTGTAATGCTGGAGCGTTGGGGAATGCAGAGTACCCCTTCATTGTCATCGCTCCCGAGTCCACTCTGGCTCGGAGAGGTAGCACCTGATAGGGTCCTATCTATGGGTCAAATAGAACTAAAATGTTTACTTATGCTAAGCTGAATTGCTTGAAATAGAACTGTTTCGACAATTAGATTGCGTACTAATGCTAAACTGAATTGTTTGAAATAGAATTGTTTATTCATATAAAAATGGATTTGGCATTAAATAGCCTCCAAAGATTGATATGCCATAAACCCAAACAAACAAACAAACGAACTGAATTGTTTGAAATGGTATTGTTTTTGCATGCTAAACTGAATTGTTTGAAATAGAACTGTTTTGACATTTAACTGTGTGTAAACAAAAACTATACTTATACTAAACTGAATTGTTTTAATTAGAACTGTTTGTCTAAACTGAATGGCTTGAAATAGAAATGTTTTTTCAATTAAATTGTGAACTTATGTGTAACTGAATTATTTTAAATAGAATTGTTTATTTATATAAAAATGGATTTGGCATTAAATAACCTACGAGGGTTGATATGCCATAAAACCCAAACAAATAAACAAACAAATAGAAACATAAAGGGTTTTGACGGCAAATATTTTGCGTGGTCAAAAAAATAGTTATCATGAAATTATACTACCGAGAGAGTAGTGATTATCTTCTAATACAAAGATGATCTAGGGGGTGTCCTCGTGGTGTAATGGTTAAAGCGATGGACTGTAGAATCGTAGTACGCGCTATCTATGGGTCAAATAGAACTAAACTGCGTACTTACGCTAAACTGAATTATTGAGATAGAACTCAATTATTTGACATTGAAACTGTCTTATGCTAAACTGAATTGTTTGAAATAGAACAGTTTAACTAAACTGAATAGCTTGAAATAGAAATGTTTTTAACAATTAAACTGTGTACTCATGCTAAACTGAATTGTTTGAAATAGAACTGATTATTTGTAAAAAAAAATGGATTTGGCATTAAATAACCTACAAAGGTTGATATGCCATAAATCCCAAACAACCAAGTACCCACTAAACCATCTGATGGTGAGGTTCCAATCTTGGAGCTTTGGTGAATGTGGAATACCTCTTCATTGACATTACTTCCTGGTCCTCTCTGATCCAAAATAATATTACCGGTTAGCGTCTCATCTATGGGTCAAATAGAACTATTTAATCATTGTGGACCCCCCTCACATGGACGAGCAAAGGCAGGACGTCCAGCTAAAACCTACATACAACAGCTCTGTGTCGATATAGGATGTAACCTTGAAGACCTACCGGAAGCGATGGACGATATAGAGGATTGGCGGGAGAGGGTCAGGGAGATCGGTGCTGATGGCGATGATGATGATAACAGTACTTGAAACAATTCAGCTACGCGTAAATGAATGAAAAATGTTGTATAGAATTATTAGTATTAGATAACAATACTTGAAACCATTTAGTGTTCTAAGTATGACATTAAACTGCGTTTGATGGTGAGATTATAGTCATGGAATTTGGGGAATGTGGAGTACTCCTTCATTGTCAGTCCTCCCTGATCCACTCTAATTCGCTGTGGGAGTACCTTTTAGGGTCCCATCTATGGGTCAAATAGAAATATGTAATCATTTTCTAAAACTTGCAACCATTTAACTATGTGCAAACAAATTACTGGTGTTAAATTGAATTATTAGTATTACAAGGAGGAGCTTGCAAACAAATAAGCTCTGGCTCGTTTAAAAATGTTACCTACGAAGTATTCGTTTGCAAGTCATATATTTTATATAGTTGTATAAACATGATTTGGCATTAAGTAACCCACAAAGGTTGATATGTCGTAAACCAAACCAACCAATCGACTACTGCGCTGTTCATCATGGTGTCTAGAAGATGACATCGGGTTCGCTCCGAGACCTCAGTGACCCTCGAAAAAACTTAGAAGGGAATATTTTGAATAATTTTTTTTTTCATTTTCCAGACTTGTTAGGTTGGTATTAACACAAATTGTAAAAAAACAATAGGTTACTCAGCCTTTTTTGTTTGTTTTTGTTTTTTGTTAGGTTTTTTTATCACTTTAGAGGAAATCAATTCCCTCTCCGTAGCTCGATACCTGGATGCAACAGACTGGGTTATGCGTACAAATAGGAAAAATAGAGAGCCAACTGCCTTTATTAACATTTACTTAGTGAGTAGGTAAGCACTATAAGACGGGTACCCACTTACAATGCGAGGGGACATAAGACACAGAGGGTGAGAAACTGAGATCACCTAAAAACCAGTTTGATATTAGGTAGGAGGAGTCCTCGTCGCTTTGTGGCTAACGTATGTCGAGTAGAAATGGAACGTCCCATTAAATAATGGGAGCTTCCATAAGCAAGCATTGAACTAGAGATGTTACCTCTTTCGATAACATAAAAGAGTCCCAGGTAGGTGCTTCGGGTGGTGTAATGGTTGGCAAGCTAGACTAGCAAATCTTCACGAGTGAGTTCGGTTCTTACTGGGTACCCCGTCCATACGGCCTTGTCCGACCTCTAAGCAAAAAGCTTAGTAAATCACTAAAAGAGCCCAGGATTTAGAGGCAGAACTTTGGTTTTTGTATACGCTTGAGACTGAATAAAGTAATTGCGTGTCATTACTACTACCACTTCTACTACGTCATCGTTGCTACTTTACAACATGATGAGCCGTGACTTTGTAATAAGCGAGTTCGAACTTCAGTCGAGCTATTACATTCACTTTTAGACTTATACCATTGAGAAAGATATGAACTCCCTTATCCCCATCCCTAGCAATGGGATGAATAGTACCACTAATGTTTTTCTGTAAGGATGGTTTTGGCATTAAATAACCTACCTAGGTTGATATGTCATTAAACAAAGAGACCAAACTAAACTGGTGATATTACAAGTAGTATTTATTAAATAAGTACGCTAAAATTTTCATTTATTTTAATGCTTACATATACACAATTAATACTAAAAAAATATGCATAGAAATGAATTGGAAATTATTTTACTAAAGAAATACATTATGAATGATTTTAATATTATTTTTGTATTGTTCATGACAATGCATTTAGGATTTATCAAACAAGTATGTTAAAAATTACATTCACTCTAATGCATACATATATAGTATGTAGAGAAAAATTGATAACTCGGTAATCCAAGTAGAAGGAGAGATTTATTGAGAAGTCGACACTATAGAGTTTCGGTTCTACTGAACCATCATCGGGACCATGAGGGGTGATATTAACGATGTTAAGTCAACGATGGATGTTTAAAAATGTAAAATACAAAAACCTAGGGGAAAATTTGTATAAGAAAAAGTTGGCCGTTTAATTAGTGAATCAGCGTTTGTTGTTTTAAATTACGTCATTTGACTTATTAGGAATATAGTATAGAATTTATGTTACGCTTGTGTACATAGTATCATTGTTAATACTAAAAGCTTATATTGAGCTTCATTATAAATTATTTTACAAGAGAAATGTACAATAGATGATTTTAGAAATTATTATTCATATAACCCATGATCTTACCAGTCAGATCTGTCAAAAATACATCAAAATTTTCATTCACTCTAATGATTTTAGATAAACCAACATAGAAAATACTAAAATTACATGTAGAAATTTATTGGAAATTATTTGATTTTAGTGATTGCTAAAGGCCCGGGAGACCGGGGTTCAATTCCAGGTCGAGTCATGCCAAAGACTCAAAAAATGGTACTTGATACCTCCTTGCATAACACTCAGCATTATAAGGTAAGGATCAAGGGTAAAGGGAAGCAATCCCGGGAAAGGAGGTACGCCCTTCCCAACACAGTTATTGAAAAGGAAGCCTTCTGATCACCCTCGACTAGGGTCACCAACTTTACTTTTTTTTACTATACATAGAAAATGATTTTAATATTAGCTATTTATATAACTCATGATATTACAAGTAGAATTAAATAAAGATATAATTTTAATAATCTTTAATGATTACAGACATACATACATACATACATACATACATACATACATACATACATAATTGAAGGTCTGTACCATGTAGTTAGAGAGTTGGATTTTTATTTCAAGTTTATTTATGGTTTGGGGGTAAGACCAGGCTAAATATGCGTTAATTATCTTAGAAAAAGAAATTAACTTTTTATTTTAAAAGGATTGTAGGGTGCAGTTATTTATGGGCGACTGATCGAAACATTCTTTAACTCCAGTGTCCTGGGTATGACATAAAACTGATTCTGGTGGTGAGGCTCCAGTCCTAGAATTTGGATAATTACCATTACTCTCAGGTCCACTCTGACCCCTAGTGGTAGTATCTGTTAGGTTCCAATCTATACATCATATAGAATTGTCTAATCATTTACCTAGGATCTTTTTTTTTTTTGTTTTGTTATTTGAAACCATAGAGCTGCGTGCAAATTGTTTCTATTTGATAGAAATACTTTATAAATAGAATTACTTATGTTAAATAGCAATGCTTTAAACCATTTGACTGTGAGCGAAAAACTTATTAATATATTTTAATAAATTTTAGTGTTAACAATACTCGAAATCATTTACACTGCGTACAAACAGAATTTTTTTAATTGATTGCAATACTTGAAATCATTTAGAACTTTTAGTGTTAACAATACTTGAAACCATTTAACAGCGTTCAAACAAATTAGCTCTTACACATTTAAAAATAAAGTTCTCGAAAAACAAATCACACAAACACGAGTCCACGCACACGAACACATACACTTGTACATATATATATATATATATATATATATATATATATATATATATATATATATATATATATATATATATTTACTCATTATATATATATATATATATATATATATATATATATATAATGAGTAAACCTTCATTTATTCTAGATACACGAGGGTCGGCTGAAAAGTTCATAACCTTTGTATACACTCATGGAATGTGATCAGATGATGTTGTTCGCCCTTGTGACACACACACGTCTTCCATCGGTGTTGCAGTATTTGTATCCCATTGTTCCAGAAAGTCATTTATAGAAAATATGAACTTTTCAGCCAATAAACATTTCAGCCCACCCTCATATATATATATATATATATATGAAGGTAGCAGGAAAAAATATAATCCAAATAGGTGAATATATCATGATGTGAAGTCGACGTTAACGTTTCGGTTATAATAACCATCGTCAGGACTTGGATATAAAATAGTTCACAATATAGATGGGTGATTGTTGAGATGACAGGAGCAAATGAGAAATATACATATTTACTTTCATACATATATATATATTGTAAATGCACGTTTGGTTGAAAAGAACAGACGAGGAAGAATGTATATAAATATTTTTATTGCTTTTCTCAAACAAGGGGACGTAAATACGAATCAAATGAGTATAGAAATCACCCGAAAGATTTTGAGTTTAAAAAAAAAAGAGATTAATACATGTCTTTCACTAAGGTATTAGTGATAGGTGGGACACAGACTCGTCCAGGATTTGAACGCGGATCACAAAATTAATTTTCCTTCGCCGATAACTACTATGTTATCCGGGCCTCAATATCTATGGAATGAATGTCCTGTTTTAACTCTAAACTATCTCATGGTGAGGCACCAGTTCTGGGGAATGTAGAGTACCCTTCATTGCCATTACTTCCAGATCCACTCTAATACGGAGTGATAGTACCTGTTGGGGTCTCATTTACAGGTTGAATAGAACTGTTTATTCATTTAACTGTGTGCAAACAAATGACTCAAATTGAATTGTTAGTGCTAGATAACAATACTTGAAACCATTTAACTTTGTGGTAATAAAACTATTAGTGTTAGATAGCAATACTTGAAACCATTTAACTGTCTGCAAATAAATGATTAATACTAAATAGAATCATTCGTGTTAGATAGTAACACTTATAAACACGTAACTGTGTCTAAATAAATGAGCTCTGGCTTGTTTAAAATGTTACCTACAAACTATTCATTTCCAAATCATATGTATTTGATATATATGTATCATCAGAATTTGGTATTAAATGACAAACAATATATTCAGAGATTGTATATATGTATGATAAGCTAAAGTTTAACGTTACGATTTTTTTTAAAGCTATTATCAAGACGATTTTAGTTTTTTATGTTATGTCGCGCCCAAAAAATTATTTTCAAATGATAAAATGAAAAGAAAAAGAAAAATAATTAGCATTCTTTTATCGTTGATTGCATTCTGATTCGAAATGTACATGACGTAATTCGCGTTCAAAAATATTTATTTTCATTACATTATTTTTGTTAAAAAAAGATAACATATTTGCTGTAATTCATTTTAAATCTTGTACCCATATGAGAATTAAGAAATATTTAAATAAAAAATAAATGAATAAATAAATGAATAAATAAATGAATAGGTGTATACTATAGAAAATTTTCAAAACATTAAATTTTAAAAAAATTTTTACTATACTTTTTTTTATTTTGGTATTAAATAAAATAATGTATTTGTTTTGGCTTGTCATAAAAATCTAACTTAGAAAATATTTTGGTTAGAAATCATATCAAAATTATAAAAATTAAGTATAATTTATTAATAATTGATAAAAACTAATTTGAAAAAGGGATATTGCAACAATTTAGAATTTAACTAAAAAAGAAAGAAATGAACTGAAAAAAACAGGGCCTTTGTTGGATAATATCATGAAAAAAAAAATAATACCAGATTCAACAAATTTTATGTTGTTTATTATGAATATTAACTATCATTCTAGAATCTTTAAATTAGGGCTGTATTTGATTTCTAAATTAAGTTTCACCAACGCGTTTCTGTCGTGACCATTTCTAAAATAATGCAGATTGCTATATTTATAAATGAATAGTGCTCAATATCGGTGGAAGAGCATTTGTAAGATTTAGGTTTAGATAGCTTTTGGTCTGATGACAACATAGGCGAGAACTGGAAATCACCTCGCACTGTTGACTCAGTCTACGCTATCCTAATCTATATATATATATAGAATGCCGACGGAACGTGAGCAATTTTTTCACCCACGCCTTGCGAGGCATGCTTTCTGCTAGGCACTCCACGTTAATTCGGCCTTTTATTACATTCTAACACCACGCGGTAGTGGTTAGATATCTCCGTGGGTACGCTTTCAAAGATTTCTCCCAGAGAGACTCAAATGCACATGTATAGGATTGGAGCTACAATTAAACTTTTATTGTTTGCAATAAAAACGTTCAGTGTTACCCACCCGCGTCATCTTCGGATTGCAAATGACATTTAGGTCATTAAAAAAAAATAATACTAGATTCAGCAAATTTTCTGTTGTTTATTATGAATATTAACTAACATTCTAGAATCTTTAAATTAGGGCTGTATTTGATTTCTAAATTAAGTTTCACCAACGCGTTTCTGTCTTGACCATTTCTAAAATAATGTAGATTGCTATATCTATAAATGAATAGTGCTCAATATCGGTGGAAGAGCATTTGTATAGGATTGGAGCTACAATTAAACTTTTATTGTTTGCAATAAAAACGTTCAGTGTTACCCACCCGCGTCATCTTCGGATTGCAAATGACATTTAGGTCATTAAAACCAATTAAAAAGAGAGAGAAAAGGAAAAAAGTGAGAGAGAAGGAGGAGAAGGCGAGAGAGAGACAGAGAGAGAGAGAGAAGAAATAAAATGGATGGACGTATCGGTATTGAGAACAAATAGTCAAAAGTTAAAAACGCGCTAAGGGTAACTAAACCGAAGCCGAACATTTTTTAGATCTTATTTTTCCGATGCGAGTATCATTGGGGTGGTGAATTAATTCTTTCTTTCTTCTTGTATGTATCGCTAACATAAGAAGACCACTGAAAGAAAAGCTGGTGTTCTAGATGAACGCTTTGACTTTTATGACATTTATTTCATCTAGAACCCAGACTTGCCGGTCAGTAAATGAACGTTAGGAAGTCCCTGGGGCATAATGGCTAAAGTGCTGGACTGCGACCTCAGAGTTAGTCGAGTTCGAACTAGTCATGTGATTACGTTCACTTCCGGATAAATACATTTGAGAATGGTATGAATTTCCAACCCCCAGCCATGGGTAAAAGAGTACCAATACTATTCATCACCAAGGATAACTTTGGCATTAAATGACTCACGAAGGTTGATATGCCATTAAGAAAGAAACCAAACCAACTTGATTTATCCTTATAAACATTTGATTTAATTTCCTTTGTGCCATTTGTGATTGTGACTTGTTTCCATAGTTACTATTATTTTACATTTAACCATATGATGGCATCATCAGTTATCTAATTTATTACCCTTGCCCAGTCGGCCGGGGATGTAGAATACACCGACTGCTTGTCTGCAGAGGGGTAAAACTCTCCCAACAAGTGTCCTGGATATGCCACTAAACAATCTGATGGTGAAGTTCTAGTAATGCTGGGGCTTTGGGGAATGCGGAATTTCTCTTCATTGCCAGCCCTCACTGGTCCACTCAGACCCGGAGTAGAAGCACCTTATAGGGTCCTATCTATGGGTCAAATAGAACTAAACTGTGCTTATGCTAAACTGAATTGCTTGAAATAGAACTGTTATGACATTTAACCTGCGTACTTATGCTAAATTGAATTGCTTGAAATAGAGTTGTTTTGACATTTAAACTACGTATTTATGCTGAACTGAATTGTTAGAAAAAGAACTGTTTAACTAAACTGAATAACTTGAAATAGAAATGTTTTTGACAATTAAATAGTGTACGTATGCTAAACTGAATTGTTTAAAATAGAACTGTTTATTTGTATAAAAATGAATTTGGCATTAAATAACCTATAAAGGTTGATATACCATAAAAGCCAAACAAACAAAAATAATTTATTACCCATGATGTAATAATACAGCTATCCTCAACCGACAAAATGATACCAAATTTATTAAAATTGGTTAATTCAAAGAGTAGTTTCTGGTTTGAGATTCTTTCCTATCTCCAAATAAAAAGATTTTTACGCTATTCATCGAATGTGTTAAAAACTGGTGTGTTTGAACTTTATCCAACCTCCCACCAGGCCGGATTTGACACAAGTTCATTTTATTGTGGTGGCCACGTACGAATAGAGACATGCACAGTCGTCTCAAAAAACGTTTGATCTCGTCGGCATTCTCAATTTTTGAGATGCCTCAGGCGTCAACCAATTAACTCAGCCCTGCCAAGCAAGTATTGCTTGAGTAGGGAAGCTCCCTGGGACCAGGCAGTGATCACAAAAAAATCCACCCGGCAAGAACACGAGGTGGATCCCGGATAACTAGGGATTGGTAAGTTTGGTGAAGAGCAAATAAAAAAATTTGCTAGTAACATGATTTGTTCGTCAATGGCCCGGGAGACCTGGGTTCAATCTTCAGGTCGAGTTAGACCAAAGACTCAAAAAATAGTACTTGATGCCTCCTTGCTTAACACTCAGCATTATAAGGTACGGATCAAGGGTAAAGCGGACCAATCCAGGGAAAAGAGTACCGCCCTCCCCTACACCTTGGCGTAGTAGCTATCGAAAAGGGACCCTGCGGGTCACCCTCCACTATGGTCGCCAACTTTATTTATTGTTTAAGAGGACCCAAGGTCACAGGAAAATACCAATCAAGTTTCGTTTGGTGGGTATAAGTAATTTTCAATGTGATAGTTACATTTGAAATAAAGATATTTTTGCATTGATCTTATAAATCCACTTTGGGGGAAATTATAATTTAAATGATCTTTTTTTTAATTCTTATTAAATTTTGTGATAGAATCATCATCATCATCATCATGTCATGTCGCTTGCACGGACATCCTTGACCCTCCTCGCTACTTCTCCCTATCGTTCATCGCCTCTGGCAGGTCCTCAGGGCTACATCCCGTATCCTCATATAGCTGCTGTATGTATGTGCGAGCTGGTCGTCCTGCCCTTGCTCGGCCATATGTGGGGGTCCATAGGAGTACATCACTTATGAGCTCGTCCCTGCTTCTCCAGCAGTGTCCTGCATGTCTGGTTCGTCTAACTTGGATGGTTTTCGTGATGTGGGGCAGGTGGCCGTATAGGTGCTTTGTGTGGTGTTGGTGCCAGGACTTATTCAATATTGCTCGCAACATTCTTGTGTTATTGCCGCCTAGCTTCTTCTCCAGCCGTTTTGCTAGCGTCCAAGTGGTGCATCCATACAGCAGTATCGATACGACCGCTGCTTTGAAGAAGCTGCGTTTCATTTTATCGGTCAGGTCTGATTTCCATATGATCGATAGCTTATCGATAGCTGTCCATGCCTTCGTTAGCCGCGTGTCGATGTCTTTTTCAGTTGATGATACACTGCTTCCTAGGTAGGTGAATTTGTCTACCAGTTTCAGAGAGGTTCCGTCTAGTGTGGAAATGTCGCCTGCATGATTAAAGCATATATATTTAGTTTTGTGTGCATTGATATGGAGGCCAATGCCTGCGGCGGCTCGTTCCAAACTATGCACTAGTGTTTCGGCTTGATTGGGTGTATTTGCCAGTATCGCTATGTCATCGGCGTAGTCGGCGTCGGTAATTGTTTTTGCGGAGTAACTTCTGCTTCTTTTCTTTGTCAGCTCAAAGCCGTTTTCTCTGATTTTATCGATCGGTGTTCTAAGCACGTAGTCTAGACATGATAAAGAGTACTCCTGCTACAATGTCGAAGTCTTCTGTTTCCATCCGGTGAACGTACTTTCACTTTGGTGTTTCTATAGAGAATCGTTATTGCTGCTACGGTTTCTTTTGTTAGGCCGTATTGGACACTCCAAAGAAAAGTTATTGGCTTTAAGATTTCCCCACCCATCAAATCCAGATTTTCTTGTATTTCGTTTACGAGGGTGTCTGTAATAATGATAATGAGTTTACCGCTGATAAAATTTTATTTTTGGTTGTACATGATCCTGGGCTACAAGAAAATACTGAGGAAGCTTGACTTTGAGGTGGGGATACAATTCCCTCTTAGTCCATAGCCAATGTAACTTTGAAATGGAAACGGTTCAGCCAATTCCGGCTGGAAGACCATATCTATTGTTAATTAGCAAGAAGAAAATAACTTGTCATCTGGTAGATTTTACCGTTGCATCGGACCAGAGAGTGAAAATAAAAGAAAACAAACAAATAGACAAATATCTAGATGATGCCAGAGAACTGAAAAGGCTGTGGTACTTGAATGAGACAGTGATACCGATCGCAGATGGGAAACTTGGAACAATCACTGAGAACTTGAAAAAGAAACTTGATGAATTGGAGATCAGATGAATAATTGAGACGATCCAGACCACAGCCATAGTAAAATTGGCGAGAATACCTAGAAGAGTCCCGAAGAGCTGAGGAGATTTGTTGTCACTCAGATTGCAACGTAAAAAAAACTTATCAGTCCGAGCACGTGTGAAAAATTCACAAAGAGTAAAATAATAAAAAAAGTTAATATACAAACTAGTGTATGTCTAGGAAAATGAGACACACAAAATTCTCAGAGATTTTGAGATACAAATGGATCACCCAATCCCGGCCAGAAGAACAAACTTGGTCCTAGTTAACAAAAAGAAAAGAACTTGTCAATTATGTATTTACCCAACCTCTTCTTTGCCATTACTCCCATGTCCACTTTGACCTGGAATGGTTGTACCTGTTAGGGTACCATCCATGGGTCAAATAGAATTATTTAAACATTTACAATAATTGAAACCATATTGTGCGTGCAAGCAATAAATAGCAACACTTAAAACCATTTAAGTGAATGAAAATAAAACTGTTAGTGTTAGGTAGCAATACTCAAAACCATTTAACGGTGTACAAACAAATGGTAAATATTAAATAGATTTGTGTTGGATAACAATACTTGAGTCCAATTGACTATATGCATACAAATAAGCTCTGGCTCGTTTAAAAATAATGTTACCTACAAACTATTCACTTATAAATGCCATATATATATGTGTGTGTGTGTGTGTGTGTTATTTATAAGCGAATAGTTTATGTATCTTCACATACACATACTCTAAACACCACTTACACATCCACACACAATAATACTTGCCCAGTCGGCTGGGGCTGTAGAATACACCGACTGCACCTCTGCAGAGGAGTAATACCCCCTTTGGAGAATGTGGAGTACCCCTTCATTGTCATTACTCCTTGGTCCACTCTGACCCGGCGTGGTATCACCTGATACTATCTATCTATGGGTTAAATAGAACTAACGGCATACTTATGCTAAACTGATTTGTTTGACTAAACTGAATACCTTGAAATAGAAATGTTTTTGACTATTAAACTGTACTTATATTTAAACTGCGTGCTTATGCTAAACTGAATTATTTGAAATGGAACTGTTTTTTGACATTGAAACTCTACTTACACTAAACTAAATTGTTTAATATAAAACTGTTTTTACATTTAACTGTGTGTAAACAAAATCTGTACTTATACTAAACTAAATTAGCTGAATTAGAACTGCTTGACTAAACTGAATACCTAGAAATAGAAATGTTTTTCACAATTAAACTATATTTACACTTAAACTGCGTACTTATCCTTAACTGAATTGTTTGAAATAGAACTATTTTCGTAAAAATGGATTTGGCGTTAAATAACCAACAAAGGTTGATATGCCATAAAACCCAAACAACTAACCAACACAATAATACGCACTACTGGGTAGAGTGTTCGCCAATGGTCCGGGAGACCTGGGTTCAGTCCCTGGTCGCGTCATACCAAAGACTTTTAAAATGGTACTTGATACCTCCTTGCTTAACATTCAGCAATATAAGGTACGTATCAAGAGTAAAGTGGAGCAATCCAGGGAAAGAAGTAGCGTCCTCTCCTACACCTTGGTGTAGTAGCTACTGAAAAAGGAGCCTTCTGGTCGCCCTCGACTAAAGGGAGAAAACTTTTACTTATAACCCACACAAACATACACATACTCACACTCACAAGCACACGTAAATATTTCTACACAATCCCAACAGTTTTTTACTGTATTTTCCGATTTTTTTTATTTATTCATTTCATTTCGTTATCTGCTAGACGATTGTTGTTTGTATAACTTCATGAAACCAAAGGTCGCAGACAAACTTCCATATCAAATATAAAAATTTCATATATATATATATATATATATACTGGATTTTATATCAAATAACCCACTAGGTTTGATATAACATAACATATAACCAAACACTAAACAACAACACCTTTGTCACAGGCAGAATATGACACAAGGTTGATTTTAAAGCAGAGTACCGCTGGTTTGAAATGGGTTTTCCTTCTCCGAGACTGGTTACAATACCAAGGTTAAAAAACAGTCTGCTCAACAATTTACCCTCAACTAGTGAGAGAACATGGATTGACGCCTTTCCAAATAGCATTTTTGCGAAAGTGAAACACAAACAACCTCGTCCAGATTTTATTTCCTACGCTGATAACCGTTATGCTACGCACAACTAGTCGATTTTGCCGTTCCCGCAGATGACACACAGGAAGAAAGCAAAAAACTAGATAAATACCAGAACCTTATCGGACAAGTGAAAAAATTGTAGAATATGAAGATGACAAAGATAGTAATCATAGTTGGAGTCCTTGGATCAATTCCAAAAAATCTGGAAAAGAGATTGAGATATCTTAGAAAGAATTGAAGCCTACTTTACAGTTGAGCAAGGCTAGAATACTGAGAAGAGTTCGGGAAAGTTGATTTGGTTTGGCTTAGTTTCTTTGTTTAATGGCATATCAACCATTGTGCGTTATTTAATGCCAAAGCCATTCTTATAGAAGGACAGTAGTGATACTATTTAATCCATAGCTGGGAGGATAAAGAGGATTATACCTTTCCCGAGTATATTGGTCCGAAAGTGAACGTAATAGCTTGATTGGAGTTCGAACTTGCTCACGAACATGTTGCAGCCCTGAACATTAGCTATTACACCAAAGATACTTCCCCGGGAGAGCTGAGGAGACATACTGTTGCACGGACTTCAGTGAAGATTACCAGTTCTACTGGTGTGGAAAACTCGCTCAGAGTAAATTATTATTATCATTATTAAACATATATATATACATATATACAAGCTCGTAAGTTAACCGACCGTAGTTGAGGGTGACCCGAAGTCTGCTTTTTCAATAGTTACAACACTGCGGTATAAGAGAGGACGCTACTCCTTTCCCTAGATTGCTCCACTTACCCTTGATCTATACCTTATAATACTGAGTGTTAGGCAAAGTAGTATCAAGTACTATTTTTGAAGTCTTTGGTATGACTCGACATAGGAATGAACCCCGGTCTCCCAGGCCATTGGCCATCACTCTACCTATATATATATTCAAGCAAGTTTTGTTAAAGACGATGGAACACTTTATTATTTTTAATCTTATTTTATCAAGACTCTTTGTTATTTTTCTAGTATCGGGACCATACTTTTAGTCGTCATCAGAGGTAGTGTAGTTTTGAGTTGACTGTTGAGTTTTTACTGTTTTACAGTCAACTCAAAACTACACTGCCTCTGATGATGACCAAAAGTATGGTCGAAAGCGCTTAGGCAAAAAATATGGGACAATTCCTTTAGCATCTAGATCCCGAAAAATGACAAAGAGTCTTGAAAAAATAAAATTAAAAATAATAAACAGTTTTCCATCGTCTTTAACAAAAGTTGCTTGAATAATAACTTGCTGCCTAAATATACACTCTTCAATATATATATATATATATATATATATATATATTCAATATTAGTTTTAGTTACAGAGTTTTAATGATATAGAGTTTGGTAATAGATAATTCCTCTTTATATCCGTTTTGATTATATAAGGTTCCTTTAGAAATAATAAACACTGAATATCATTAGCATAAAAGACGATTAACTTACTTTTTTAAAAAAATGGTTTGGGCGTACTTATCAGTGATATTGCATTGTCAACGATTAATCTGGCATATGGTCACTTATTTATGGGTGATATTGTTCGTTACGTAAATATCTCTTACTGAACTCGTAGGCTTTAATTATCTAAAAATAGAACGACAGAACGTTATGTAACAATGATTTTTTTTTTAAATACTCGATTGGAAACGCCAAGTTTGTTTCCATTCTTCAAATATTTATTAAATGTACCTCTTTGTAATTATCAGCAATTACTTATGGCATGGATTTCCGGGAACTATTTTGTAAGCTTTTAAAAGGATACTACTTAAAATAGATATGTGATCACCCACCCACTAACTTGAAGAATAGTAAAATGATACCGACGTAAAGACCGGGCGTGACAAAAATAACGGAGAATTTCGTAATTATGCCAACTTGAAAATTAATTATACATATAAAAAATGAATAGCTAAAATAGGCCGGCTAACTGGAGCAATGATTGAATTTCATAATCCATAGTATAAAAAAGAAGAACCACCCTATCAGTGAGGCATAGAATACGCTAGCTGTATCCCTTGCAAAAATCGATTTCTAGTTTTCATAATTTGATACTTTTCTTGGTTGTATACTTGCACTGCTGTAGTGACGTCGAGCACTCTTTCTTGCTAACTTTTCTAATTTGCATATATATTTTTTTTCTTTTTTTATCATACAACGCGTGAGAACACGCGCGATACCCTGTCCTCGTCAGTCACCAACTAGGGCGCTACCAGTAACTTTTGCCAACAGACAGGGTATGAAGACAAACAGCGTGAAAGTTCCTCTTTGTAGCCTAAGTTCATAATGATGTTAAATGCGTTTGCTTTCAGATATGTTCGTCAAAATTGTTATTAACGATCATTCGTATAACGTGCACATTTCACTTGCGCACGTTAGGTCGTGGTGTCGCGCGCTTTTTATTTCCGTCGATTTGGTCGTTTTTCTCTTTTTCTTTTCTGTTACTGGGCCAAACCACTCAAAACAAATGTTATATATAATTAAAAAAAAACAAAAAAACAAAAAATGATCTGCTGTCTAATGGGACCCTTAAAATTGGTTGTAAGGGTAAATAAAACTTCTTAGTCAAAATTTGTCCAAATTACTTTCTGGTTACCTTTGGACCATTGGATTCTTGGTTTGCTTAGAATTTTTCAGGGGCGCTGTCACTCAACAATGAGATCCTAAAGGCTGTGGTGTAGTCCAAATTTATAACATCATCATTCGATTTATAAACTCCGATGGGAAAATTACGTTGTTTGCACCAGCGTGCCTTGCAGATACGTAAACCTTGCAAACTGTTAAATCTTCTGCCACAGTGACACGTTGTAACCCGGTCCAATTCAAGGTCGTTTCCTTTAAAATCAGTCTGAAGAGTGATATATTCTCCCTCCCCGCTACTGTCACCCAGAGAGCATTCTGTGTCACACTGTTCATGATTTGATGTCGCTTCTTGTCTTTCCAATATATTGTCACGCCAACTTTCTAGAGGGTCACTTCGTCTTTCCGAGGAGTCTTAGTGTATATATATATATATATATATGGGTGTGTGTATATATATATATATATATATATATATATATATTCGAGGTATTCATGGTGCCATGGTTACTGACACAATGACCCGAATTCAAATCACATGCACTAATACTCTTCTAAAAAAGTATGAATCTAACTATTCTCCCTCCAGCTATGGATAAATTGTTAGGCAGACTGGGCTCTTTAACCGTGGTATGGCAACTGGTCTAGTTGAAAAAAAAAATCTAAATTCAAACGTATTAAACTACACTGAAAATTGACCTTGCATAACATACTGCTAACGCATATGTGTTATATATATATATATATATATCATCATCATCATCATCAGATTGTTTAGTGTCATATCAGAACACTCATGGGGGGGGTATTACCCCTCTGCAGAGGTGCTGTCAGTGTATTCTACAGCCCCAGCCGACTGGGTAATACACAGAGTTAAATGTCAAAACAGTTTCATTTCAGATAATTCAATTTAGCATAAGTACACAGTTTAGACGTCAAAACAGTTCTATTTCAAGCAATTCAGTTTAGCATAAGTACACAGTTTAAATGTCAAAACAGTTCTATTTTAAACAATTCAATTTAACATAAATAAGCAGTTTAAATGCAAAAATCAGTATTGTGAAGGAAACACGGTTTAGTTCTATTTAACCCATAGATAGGACCTTTATCAGGTGTTACCACTCTGAGCCTGAGTGGACCTGGGAGCGATAGCAATAAAGGGGTACTCTGCATTCCCCAAAGCTCCAGCATTACTAGAACCTCGCCATCAGATTGTTTAGTGTCATCTACAGGACACTCGTTGGGGGGTCTTACCCCTCTGCAGAGTTGCAGTCAGTGTATTCTACAGCCCCAGCCGACTGGGCAATAACTTCATAGTTAAAACATCATATATATATATATATATATATATAGTGATTGTAAATATTATGTAAATATTGATTATGTAATAGAATAAAACTGAACTAAAATAAAAAGCGACATACTCTCTCCTATTTGTCACGAGTTGACTTCGTTTTTGCGAAATAAAATTTTATTTCTGATGATGTTATTCTTATGACGAAAAATGTAAATTTAATTTTTCGGCCTATCTACCATTTCTCACGAGAAAAAACGATAGATAGATAGATAGATAAATAGATATTACATGGTTGTGTCTGTAATCCTGGGTTTCATGCTTTACACATTTGTTCAACAAAGTGAAAGGTTTTCAAAAGAAGACCGATTAATATGGTTAATTTTTTGTTTGAAGCGGGATTTTGCTTGTGTATATGTGTGCCTAAGTTTGTGCGCTTTTAAATGTTAATGTGTTCGAGTATGCGCTGTCGCTCGCGCAATCATATATACGTGTATTTGCGCATATAGTGGCACGCATCTTTACATATATACATATATTTCCGCTGTCCGTCGTTTGGGAAGAGGTGAGACAAAGGAAGAGAATGTGAGAAGGGAAGAGTGGGTGAGTGGGGAAAGAATTGTTACAATCAGAATTACTTCTTTTTCTCTTGATCCTACCTAACTTTCTGATTGCTAAAGGTTTATTTGATATGAAAATGAAATGTCTGGTGAATTTTATTGAATGATGATGATTAAAATTAAAATCATCATCACGTTACTTTTCTTAGAAAGTTTTTTTTAATGATTTTTATCTATTTTAATAATGATAATGATATATAAATATATATGCGCATACATATTTTCTCGTATATATATATACATATATAATGTAATAATAATAAATAAATATATATTAGATATATATATATATATTTAATTCACGGAATTTAGACTGCGATTCATTTCATTTTCTTAACTGCCTGATGATTGTTGTTTTGCAAAAAACTCCCAAAAAAACAGTGGTCGCAGTCTAAATTGCATGCATTAAATATATATATCTAATATATATTTATTTATTATTATTATTATTATTATTATTATTATTATTATTATTATTATTATTATATAATACAGGGACGAACTCATAAGTGATGTACTCTTATGGACCCCCACACATGGCCGTGCAAAAGCAGGACGACCAACACGAACATACATTCAGCAACTATGTGAGGATACGGGATGTTGTCCAGAAGACCTGCCTGAGGCGATGAACGATAGGGAAAAGTGGCGAGAGAGGGTCAGGGATATCCATGCTACCAGCATGACATGATGATGATGATGATGATGATGATTATATTATAGCTCTATCCTAGATATTGAGCACTCTCCATGTTATATGGCACTTGGTTCGACACAAACCCACAAAGTGATTTAGTGACAACCAACACTGTTATAATATAATACATACATACATACATATATATATATATATATATATATATATATATATATATATATATATGTATATATATAAAGAAAAATATGAGAATACATATATATATATATGTGTGTGTGTGTGAGTGTGTGTGTGTGTATGTGTGTGTGTGCGCGCGCGCACGCGCGAAAACACAAGAGTGGGTCAAAGGTTTTGCAATACTTTGCCTATATGAAGCACGATTCGGTAACGTAGGATGCTTTTGCCGAGGTCGTGAAGGTAACAATCCACGCTGGACTTTGAGATGCCGAGCTCGCCTGATACTCTCCTGGTGCTACTCAGTGGATTTGCCTCCGTGGCTTGGATCACTGCCTCGGAATCAACGCTTTTAGACCAGTCTGATCTTGCCTGATTTTCGAGGTCCTTGCATCCCTAGCGAAACTTCTTAAACCATCAGGTAACTGCACTGCAATCAAGTGCCTCTTTACTTTTCACGCCACAAATATTTTTCGTTGTTTCGGCGGTGTCATGGCTCAATTCGAACACGTAAGGCATAACTTCCCGAATTACACTGTTTCATGTCCATCTGTGCGGCTTTCAAATCACACACAGTATGAAGCAATGCCCAACGTGTCAGCGCACCGTCTACATGTATATACTTATACATATACCAACCCTTCCGCACGAGCAGGATATGATGCAAAGTTAATTTTTAAGCAGAGATTGAATTCATAGTTTTCCAACTATTTACCTATAGATGGAGGGAGAATAGTTGTAATTTACTAAGCATTTTACTTAGATGTGGCACAAGGCCATACGAAAGGGGCACCCAATGAGACTCGAACTCACTCGTGTAGGTTTGCTAGTCGAGCTTGCTAACCATTACCTTTCCCAACGTTATTAGTGCTATAAGATTTAACGAGGTGTTAATTCGTGGACAACACCCCGTTTCTTATAACGCATTAGGTTATACCAAAGAGAGTAACCTAACACAGAATATTCGGTTGTAAACAGAACAAATCAATTAATATAATAAGACACTTAATTGTACACAATACGAGTGGAGAACCCAGTTCCCTCCATAGGCTATAAAAGAGACACGAGCGTTTACGGAACAAACAGAAAAATCTATACAGAAATAAAGCTGGAAACCGCTTACTCTTCTCAAATCTGAAATATAAGGAGGAGGGTCCCATGTGCTCGCCAGGAGGAGCGAAACACCGAGTCTGCTCTTTTCAGCGCTATGCAAAATGTAAACAGCCTCATCGGAGATTGGAATACGAGTCACCGTGTCCATTTCCAACAACCATTCCCATTTTCCCACGAGCGCCTTTCACGTATATATGGACAGACGCTCTCGCGCATGCATACACATTTTCATATGCATAATGAAAAATTTAATGATAGATAGATAGAAAATAGCAGTATAGTATTTAAACTGGTATGATATATTATACAATTATTGAAATTGATTTGATTATAGAAAAAAAAAGGATAAGCGTGAATGAAAGAAAGAAAAGGAAGAAAGAAGTTTGGGAGAAAAATAGAAAATACTCATTGAAAAATACTCAGAATAATTGGTAAGCAAATGCCATTATTACATCAAAATGTTATTAAAATCAAAGCTACTTCAAGAGCATGTCCTGCTGTATTCAGCCATGATAAACATTTGTGAACTGATGAAAGTGTTTAACTGTATCTAATTCTGTGTCGATGTTTTGATGGAATCGTGTAAAGGTAGGAAAAAGACAGTCTTGTTCGCTATTCATCATTCTTTAGTAATGTGATCCTGATAATTTGTGGAAGTGTCACCGTGGCGTAGTGGCTAAAGTGCTGACTGCGACATCGTAATAAACGATTTCGAACTCCATTCGCGCTATTAGGAAAGGTATGAACCTACGCCCCCTCAAGCTATGGGCTAAATTGTATGACTACTCTCTATCTACAAGGATGGCTTGGGCGTTAAATTACCCACAAAGATTGATATGCTATTAAACCAAGAAATCAAACTAGTAAATGTTCAGAAGCAAAAAACAACAGCAATAATAATAATAATAATGGTGATGGTGAAACCAATTGTAATTGGTACACTTGGAACGATCCCCAAAAGCTTGGAAAAAAGACTGGAGAAATTGGAAATCGGAGGAAGAATGGAAACCAACTAGATCCCTGCATTGTTAAGATCGGCTAGAATACTCAGAAAAGTCCTGGAGACCTGAGGAAACTTGCTGTCACTCAGACTCCAATGAAAGACAACTGGTGGGAAAAACTCAGATAAATAATAATAATAATAATAATAATAATAATAATAATAATAATAATAGGAAATCAGAGGATGAATAGATACCATCCAGACTACAGTATTGTTCAGTTCGGGAGAATACTAAGAAGACTCCTAAAAAGCTGAGACTCCAGCGAGTCCTAAAGACCTGAGACTCAAGTAAAAGACCACCAGATAACACTGGTGGGAAAAACTCACAAGGAGTAAAATAATAATAATACTTTGCGAGAGAATTTTTTTAAAAGCCTGTGGAACGTGAAAGTAACAGTTATACCAGATAGATAGATAGATAGATAGATAGATAGATAGATAGATTAAAAAGAGAGAAATAGAAAGAAGATTAACACTGATAAAGTTTGGAAAGTTTATAATGAATAAATATGAACTAATATTAATATCAGCAGATAGATAAATAGATATGATATGATATGATATGGATTTTTTAAAATAAATTTTGAAATAGAACGCTAGCAACGAAAAAAGGGTATTTTAAAACTTTTTCATCTTCATTTAGTCGCTTACACGCCCTGACAAATGTATAAAAACCGAAACGTTTAACATTAGCAGATATTTCTACAAATAAAATCATCCTCTGAAGATCTTGTGTTTTTTCATCGTTATACAAACTCATATATATATATATATATATATATATAGTGAACACATAAACTTCATTTGTTTGATTTCGGTTGGATTTAGGGGAGTTTCTTTATTTCTAACCATGAGATTTGATGTTTTAAATTTGGTATCGTAGATGATGAGTCAAATTTGTTATAGTCGTTCGGTGAGTTTAATTTTACAAATTCATTAGTCCATTTCGAGAATGTCTCGTGAACAATATCTTACGAACCCCTAATATCTACATTGGCCATACAACTACCACCTTCTCAAGTCGTCAAACAATATATAACGACACACAGTAATAACACCGGTAAATTTACATTTGCTGAAGTACGAACAATCCTCACAAGTAACATATATAAAAATAACAACAACAAAAACGCCTACAAATCCTCAAAGCCATCAGTTTTAAAAATATATAACTGAATATAGATAAAATAGCATTCAACACTGACACTAACATACTAAACATCTTTAACAACTAACGTGCTAACTAAAGCACTCCCATTAATAGAAAACTCTTCCAACATAAATATCGTATCCAAACTATAAAAGAAACAAAATTTCCCTTGAAGACGAACAATCGATATGCTCGAAACCGCTTGGGAGTAGAACTTGGGGCAACTTCTCTATTAATTGGACCCTGATTCAAAGAAACTTACAAGAAAGCCAGAGGAAAAACATATGATCATGGAAAAGGAAAGTTCCGTGGTCTTTAACCAGACTTGTATAAATAATAACTTTCTGTCAATATACATGCACACACACACACACACACACACACATACATATATATATATAAAGAGAGAGTGAGAGAAGTAGGGGTCCTAACCAGGTTCAAAGGGGAAAAAAGGAAAGAAAATGTTTTAAACATAAAGAGAAATTCCGAACAGGTTCTGAGCGTCCAAATATGAAGAGTCTCTTTTCATTGGTTACTCATGGACATTATTCGTATAGCTGGCCATGCGAAAAAAAACGAGGATCTAATCTCATCCGTCCCACGGTTTATGAGGTTAAAAGGTATTTTTCCATTTCATATCAAAGTGTCAATCTCGCTCCGTTTGGTCAGAAATGGCATTTTTTTATCTGATAACTTTCAAATAGTCTGTATACTGGATGCCAAGGTCAGACCAATACTAATGTAAAAAAAAACAAGATGGACTCCCGGATATTTTCCTCTTATTTATGATCCAGAGAGAAACACACAAATCGACTCACAACTTCGGAATAGGTGCACACGCACACACACACGCACACACACACACGCACGCACGCACGAAGTGGGCATTTAGGGTATCGGTGGTAGATACTTACCTAGCCACCCCACGAAAGTAGATTCGACACAAGATCCTTTTTTGTAAGCGAAACCATATATTGGGGCTAAAATGAGCCTGTATCAACACGTCTCTCGCTCTTTCTCTTTCTGTCTGTCTGTCTGTCTCTCTCTCTCTCTTTCTATATATATTTATACGCACACACTCACACATACACACGCAAGTAGAACAATGATTAAAACTTAACATTAAAAGCTTTTTTAATCTGAAAATTTTTTACAGTGCTCCATGTACGAAAATACAGAGCAATGTTGCGATATATTTCAAGCATAGAATAAGATGATAATAAAACAGGGTAAACATTTACTACACAGAAAGGTTGGCTATCCTCAACTGAGACAGTATTCCACTCGTCTAATTTTAAGATAACTTTAAGTAGAGCATGCAACATAAGTTCTGAAAACGGAATTTTTTTTTCGTCATGTCTCGTCGGAGAACACCATGACAAAAGCGAGCAATACAATGGAGTAAAGAGATTTTATAATAATTGACGACAGAAAAAAAATCAAAGGAAAGAAAAATCCACAAAGGGTAAAAAAAAAAAAAAAAAAAAAAAACATTACCTGGAAGTATTGGTAAGATTTTTTTTTAATGTATGCTTTACTTAAAGCAATCCTAAACTTTTGTACATACCGCAGATCTGTGTCTTCCCTCACCATAGAATGGTGAGGCTTTGGACTTTAAATCTAACAGTTTTACACTGAAAAAGGACACAGATATGCCCCCCATACATTTAGCTTTCTACGAAACTAAGATAATATTAGTCAATTTGATCGGAGACCACTGTAAAGGAGTATTGTATGTTCAAAATTCAACCCTTCACCAAACCTACGCAAAATAATGTTACGAGTCGGATTTTAAAAGAAAACGAGGCTGGGCTGAAGAGTCCATTGGCTGAAAAGTTCATATGATATCTGCTGTTGATGACTTTTTTCATCAATGGGATCTAAGCACTGCAACACCGATGGAAGAAGTGTGTCGACCGTAAGATAACGATGTTGAAAAATGACTTCATTCGGTCACATTCCATGAGAGCATCTTGGTCAGCCAATGAACTTTTCAGGTAACCCTCGCATACGCCTTAGCTCTGTTGTATTTGAATGTGTTACAACCTCACAATTTCTTAAGACTTTAACGTACGTATTTACCCATTCTCTTCGTCACGGGCAGGATGCGATACCAGTTCATTTTGTGAACCTGGCTCCCAAAATTAATTTCCAACAACGATAACCGTTAAGATACCTGCGCCTCATTCGTGTATGTAGGTAAGTAGATGTAACTTGTAACCCAGCAAAAACGACACTTCATGGCGAAATGTTTATTAGAACCATAATTGATGACCATTGTCGAGGATGACCCGAAGGCTCCCTTTTAAATAGGGGAGGGCGCTACTCCATTCCCTGGATTGCTCCACTTTACCCTTGATCCTTACCTTATAATGCTGAATGCTAAGCAAGGCGGTATCATGTACCATTTTTTGAGTCTTTGGTAAGACTTGACCTGGGATTGAACTCTGGTCTCATGGACCATTAGCGAACATTCTACTCATTAGACCAATGGCCCGGTATTATTAGAACAATGCACTTCAATTCCCCGAATTCAGAGAATGAAGAAATATTTAGCCCAATTTGCTATTGAAGTACAATTTTTTTAAATAAGAGAGGGTGGTGGGGTCAGGTCTTACTCTCAAGCCCAGTTGACTGGGGTGGTAGAATACGTTGACTGCATCTTTGCTGAGCCCACTCCCAACGAGTGTCCTATATGACAAAACTATCTGATGGTGAGACTTCAGTCGTGGGGTACTCCTGTAAGCACTGGCCTATCTTTTCTTTTTAGTTCGAACGTACACATACATATACACACGCTCAATATAATTGACAATATTCGTGTTTTACGCACACACATGAACACCTTTTGCATAATCATTGCCATTGTCGAGTTGATAAAATATAAAGTTGTTTTTCTTTATGGTTCTTGTTTTTTTGTCCAATTCCTCGCGTCTGCGTTGCTTGTGCAAATTTGTATTGTATTATTGTGGAACTAACACCCGAAGTTTTACTTTTCACGGAACCTCGGAACATCCTATTCCTCCACACTCCTCCATTGCCATTACTCCCAGGTCCACTCCGACCCGGAGTGGTAGTACCTGTTAGGGTTCCATTCATGGGCCAAATAAAACCGTTTAACCATTTAACTGTGCTGAAACAAATGACTGATATTAAATTGAATTGTTAGAGTTGGATAGTAATACTTAAAACCATTTATTAGTGTGCAAACAAATGAGCACGGGCTTGTTTAAAATGTTACCTTCAAACTATTTGTTAACAAATCATAAATATTTGATATATATGTATAAAAATGATTTGGTGTTAAATAACCTACAAGGGTTGATACGCCATAAAACCCAACCACCCAACTAATCAATAGATTCTCGATATAACGAAAGTGACTGAAATGCTCATTAATTAGAATCCTTCACTCCTTTGTGAAAAGAAACATCAAGATCATTATGGACTACCGTTACAACGGACACACATCGCGTTTCACAAATTGTCTTGTGTTATGAAAAAAAATTGGCAAAAAGAAGTTGTGGCTGAGTTATGAGATAACATAAAAAGAAAATAAAAACAAAAATAATCTTGAGAGGACTTACTTTTTTTTCTTTTTTTTTTTTTTGCGAAAATGTTTTTCTGCATTAAAATTAAAAGTAATTGCTTAAAAGTTATTCCAAAATTCTATTTATAAAATAGATAAATAACCATTTTTTAGACCTATATGAACGTTCTTTTTCTGAAAAAATATTTAATTAGTTAATTTGTTTTTAAAGAAATGCTAATTTCCCGCTTTTATAAGTTAAATTTTATTAAGAATATTATGTCAATAAATTGTATTACGAAATAAATCGATAAGTTAATAATTAAACAAGCTAATCTTAGTGTACCTGCGTCAAATGAATGAATGAATGAAATCAGGGAATAAAATAAAAGGAAAGAATAATTTTTTTAATGATGAATGCATAAAAGATAGACGCTTCCCTTCACATTTTTTTTTACTGTGAAGTGGCCGAAATAAGATAAGAGTTATCTACCTTGGATGATTGTCGTATTTAACCACTAGAGGTCGACACTAGGAGGCGAGCACTCCATTACCTTTGCTGTGTTTTTTCAGAGGTAAAAAGGAATTTATTGTCACTTGTCGAGAAACCTTATTCCTGAGCGTCAACGCATTTCAGGTTTCTTCCTGCGGTGAGTACCACGCCTGAGCTAGAACCAGAGATTTTGCTCCTACCTTTAGGACTTTGTAAGAATGCTAACGGATCCAGTTAATACCCTCTCTCATGTCTGCTTTTCGTTGGGTCCAAGGGGGGCACCCGGCTCCCTGGTCAACCCAAGGAAGGGTTACTCTGCTTCCAACATATTTATTTGCCTTTTCCCTACTGCTGGTCACTCTATTAAGGTCTTATAGTCAAAACTAACTATTTTACTTATTTTAAAGATATCCTATGCATGCTTCTTTTTAAAGTCTCTTTTTCTACCTTTTTTGTGTGGCTTTTGTTGTTCTTTCTTTCCTCTTTTCTTCCTTCGTTCCTTTTTGGAAAGGCCGCACTTATCCAGTTATAAAAAAAAAAAAAAAAAAAAAAAACTTTTACCCTACACGAATTTTTTTTCAACACTCCATTCTTTCTTTTCAAGTCTCTTATTTAACTCCTTTTAACAGAAAAAAAAAACGCTGTTTGCTAATCGTATTTTTCTTTATTTTTTTTTTTTTTTTTTTAATTATTTTTTTTAGATCTAAATGGTACGTATCTATTTTCTTCTAAATAAACATCTTGTCTCCTTTTCGCACAAGAATCAACGACGAAATAAATACAACTTGAGACTATAACACTTACTGCATGTGTCTCATCTGCCACTGTTTTAATTTTATTTTTCTTAACCTTTTATTTACTATCTCGTACCTACCCTGAATGATTAAAGTCTCAAAGCGAAATTTTTTTAAATTTCGCTTCTATTTTTTTTTTTTTTTTTCCTTTAAATTGCAAGTTTTCCGAATCATATTTCTCGTTGGATCCCCCCACCATCAAAACTTATGTGTTGCGTAATAAAATCCCTTTTTATTTTTAATCCTAACCCCTTTTTAATGACTTAATAGATAATTCTCTTTTGTCTGATTTCCCTAAATCAAACACTGCTGGATTCTAAAACCACTTTCTCCTCTCTTAAAAAATATATATAAATAAATAGTCCGGGGTTTCCCGGATTAGACTTAGATATTTTTTCTCTTTTCCGAAATTCTAAACCTTAAATTTGTAACTTCGTTAAATTACATCTAATGACTGGAGTTTTTTCTTATGGTCGCCAGATATATCAAAAGTATTTACATTTTTTTTTTCTTTTAAATAGTTAAGATTTAATTTCCCAGTTTATCAAAATGAGTTCTTAAATTAAATTCTAGGCTTTTTCTTCTGGGTGCAGATTCTTTTGTTCTTGATTTATTCCTTGTCTTGTCGAGTCTCTTTATTCTCTAACAAGAAATCTATCCTTTTAAACATTTTACTAATCTTTGATTTAAAAAAAAAAAAACAAAACTAACCCTCGGATCGTTATTCTATAGTTATTAAAGTAAGCAGCGTGGATTTTAAGAAAAAAAAAATGAACCACATTTTTCTAGTTTCTTGCTCTGAACGTCTTCAAAAATTCAGCCCTTCCCAGAAAATCTGACATGGCCAAATTAACCAAAACCATCTGTCTTTCTTCAGAAGTGGAATAAGAATGATAATAATGTTTCTATGCTGTTCTGCAGACACCAGTTGCTTGTTGAAACTTATGGTAAAGGTACTTACCTACCAACTAACACTGTTACCCACCTTCAATTCAACGAAAAAAATGTTACTTCCCCACACACTAGTTCTTATGCACTTTCCTTCTGGTTTTTTTTTTTTTTTTTTTTTTTTTTTGTTTATACAATGAATTTGCTCCGAACTTCTATTACTACTTACAGTTGGGTAAAATACATTGTAGCCAAAAGTGAGTGTATATAATCTCATCGCTCGCTTTTTCTTAATTGATTCCCCCCTTGTCAGTCTAAATTGTGCATATGACTTTATTGAAATGGGTAAGGTGCTACCTCTGTCCCATGTCTGCAGTTTATGCACTAAATATAGCTATTGGATATTTAGTATTATCTCTAAATTAGTCCCATATTCTAAGTCTGTTTTCAGAGGTAGGATTCTAGTTTATTACTAGAAAATTACTCATTTAAGAGAATTGATTCTTTTCAAAACATACCTCCATTTCAATTCACACAAAATGCAGCTTTTTTTTTTTTTTTTTTTTTTTTTTTTTTTTTTTTTTTTTTTTTTGCAGTTGAACTTACTTTTGAGATTCATACTACATAGTAAAATGCGTTTTGTTTTGCAACAGTCTCGGTGAAGCGAGTTGTCACCCTCATCAGCACATGGTACCGTTGAGTATGGATACTGTCACTTTTTTTTTTTTTTTTTTTTTTTTTTTGTTACTGTTTGTGTCCACTTGTCACAACGAAACAAGCATTCCATATTTAATCATTCTAGTTTCCACTTATACCTTATTTTCCCACGCTCAAATAGTTTTACCCTCATCACTCCTCAAGGTTTTCTTTTTTAACCCCCAAAATGACAAACTTAAATTGTTGTTCTCTCAACAAAGCGACACTCAACTTGCACTTCAAACCCTATAGTCTTGTAATTCTTTAACAGATGCTAATTGTATCTAAATGGTATAAATCGACTTGATGTTGTCTCTGATTTATATAAATATACAATAGACTTTTGGGTTTAAAAAAGTAACCCTTTTTTTTTTTTTTTTTTTTTCCTAAGTAGGGTGCATACTGAACAAACGGCAAGGAAAAAAAACCCAATTGACCCAATTTTTTCCGGCTACGGATGGCTAGCAGCTCTACAAATACCTTCCCTAATACATTATTCTAAATATCTTTTCCGGAGATTTACAAACCCTTAAATTAATATAACTATTTAAAATGACATTTCATGTTATACTTTAAAATATTTTTTCAATATTTTTTCCAATTTTAGAAATTGGAACAATTGTCTTAACGAATAGTATGGATTCCATTTGCAAGAAACAGAAACGATTATTTCCGAGTGAACGAATTCGAATTGCTTTATTTTTAAATCTTTTCAAAGTAATCAAATTTAAAGTCGTTGGTAATAATCTAACTCTGGATCAATTTCCATTTAAAACAATTCAGATATCAAAATCCTCTACTCTAATTTCTTGGAACGGTTTTTACATTTTTTGTAACTTACGCTTAAGTATCCTGTACTCGAAGCTGGCAGATCATTGCTAGTGAGTTCCATTCTCACTGGGTGCCTCATACTTAGAACTCTGCGTCAAACAAGCTCGTTAAATTACTCTAAAGTATCTTAAAAGCAACCCACCTGCATGAAATATCGAAAAACAAGGTTTTTCTTGGGGGGGTGGATAAATTATGCTTAAAAATATTTCCTCTACCGCGGTAACTTCATATCTCTAACAAATATTGCGGCTCCTTTTGAGCATCCATAACTGATAAAAATAGATCAATAAAGATTTTCGGCTTGTTTACATTACTTGGGGTAGCAGAGAGGGGAGATGCTGTGTTATGCTACTAATTTTATCAGCACTTGCTTCTATACGTGTCTCGCTTTCTTTCTCTTTCCGTCTACACCTGTTCTCTACGTTATCTGTTAATACCTTCCTTCATAACTACACACCTGCCCTCTTGACTTTTTTCCACCCACAAGCGCGCAACACCCCCTACCACTACTTGTGAATTTGTAACTGTCTTGCATGTCTCTCCTCGACCAAGTCCAGCATTCTCAAGAAAGCGGTTTTAAGTCCCGTCTTGAATGATCTTACTACTCATGAATTTGTCAACTCCTTTTTTTTTTTTTCTCGTGAAACGGCAACGTTTGTTATACAAAAGACAAATGTCAGTATATTGAATATGCTTTGTTTAAAGTAACTTTTTTTTTTTTTTTTTTTTTTTTTTTTTTTCATAAACTGAGTTCTATTGATTTATAGACTATCCGCAAACCGTTTAGCTTCCCGTTGTAACACTAGTCTACGGCGTTGATGCTTCTATTTTGGAAGGATCGGAGGCTTCTAATTAGCAGTTCATTGTCATTCAGTTGCAAATTTGGATGGAAATTGCTTTATCTAATTTCAAGGATTTTTAAAAGTATATTGCTCTAATAAATCTCTCTGAGGTGTCATTTTCGTTGATTGGTTACATGATGCGTGATTGTTTTCATCGTATGGAATCGGTAACTCTTAATTTAAATCTTTGACAAAACTGGGTTTCACCTCGCGCTAATGCCCTTGCGAATGGCATGAATTCACTCCACCCCATCTGAGTAAATAAGACAAATCGGGTTCTTTAGCATTGATTTGGCAACCAGTCTACGAGAAAACTATTTCGCTTCATTCCTGCCACAAAATTATATTCCTAACTCCTGGTCTAAATTGTGTACATGACTTTACTGAACATGTAAACAAGAATTTTAACGTAAATACTAAAATTTATCTATATCAAAGGTTTTTTTTTACCTTTTTTTGTAAACTCTGGTCAGTACATAGTATATCTTAGATTGCTAAAATCTGAATTTTTTTTCTCTCTAGTCTTAGACTAATTGGCAATATGTAATACTGGATCTTTAGGCGCTTGTGGCGTAACGGTTATCGCCGTAGGAAATGGATACGGCGACCATAGTTCAAATCCGGGACTAGCCTATTTGTATTTCACATAGCACTAATACCCTCGAGCAATTTTTCTGGTTTTCCTTGCAAGTTATGTATTCCTCATTCCCGAACGATGGGCAATTCCAAACTTTGATCAATCAAATAGTTGTCTATTTCAGTGAAGCTTGTAGGTTGCTTGGACATCCTCTTCAGTTCTACCGTTGATCAGAAACAAATGCTAAAATCGTCACACTTTGACTCTTACCTTTCCGATTTTAAAAGTTGATTCAACCAATTTTCTCACAATTTAAAACATTACAGCACAAATATTCAAAATATGTAGTGTAACGCCTTTCGTCGTAAGAAATGAAATCTGCGACTCTCGAGTTGACTTCCTCGATGAAATTGTTTAATTTGGGGAAAGCACGATCTCTTCCCATCTATTGGTAAATAGGACAAACTGAATTCTTTTTGCAATTAATCTAGAAGGTAAACTTAATTGAAACCAGCTGCATACCGCTTAAAAATTGACCTTGTGTCGCATCCTTCTTGTGACAAGTTTAAATCGATACCTGACGTTTATTTTGTGTAGTGCTTTAAACTTAAGTCCTTTCTATGTTATACGTAACGGTGCACAGACGCTTCAATGGTTAGCGAGTTAGACTAGCAAGCCCTCACGAGTGAGTTAGTCTCATTAGGTGTCCCATTCATACGGCCTTGTGCCACATCTAGGCAAAAAGCTTAGTAAACTACCAAATTTTACAGCGCACCGTCTAAGTGGAGAGTTTAGTTTACTTCCATTAAGCCTGTTTTAATATCTTGTATGTATGTGTGTTTGCGCTGTCTATTGAAAATGATAACGTATTGTATATTTCAAGGATTTATGTTGGCCGACTGTAGTCTCCTTTTTCAATAGCTACTACACGGGTGTAGGGGAGGGCACTACTCCTTTACCTGGATGCTCCACTTACCTTGATTCATATCGTTTTTATAATGCTGAGTGTCAAGCGAGGAGGCATCAAGTACTTTTTTCTTTTTTTTTTTTTTTCTTATGACTATACCTGTAATTGAGCCCCAGGCCATTCCCGAACACTCAAACCATTATACCAATGGTCATCTTTTGTTTTTATGCCCTTGTTTGTATGTTTACCCACACAGGGGCTTAAAAATGAAATTTGCTCAAGTTTGATTCGATGATTGAGTTATCAATAGCTTTCTTATAACCTAATAACTTATTTCTTATAACCTAAGTTGGTATATTTTCTGGTTGAAAACTTCTTGGCCCTTAACTAAACTTCAGATTTTTTAAAACCATATTACTAAATCTAATGTGTAACCTTACATAGCAAATTATTTGTAATACAGTAAAAGTTAAAGAAACTTCTTGCCCAAATTTACCTCCTAAGTTTTATTGGTTTTTAGCTCACACTGCATTGTATATATTCTCGATATTAAGGAGAACTATAAAGTTACTAATTAGAATCCTTCATGTCTTTCTCAGGATTGAAATGTCAATATCTTCAGATTGCTGTTGCAACCTGAACCCAGAAGTTTGTTTAATCTACAATACTTGCATCTTTCAGATGTTGCTATACCAAAAGTTTTAACTGTTTCCTTCTAAACATGCGAAAAGATCTGCTACCAAAAAGACAACTGTTTTAATCTACATCAGCTGTAAATTACTTGTCTAATTTTTGATCGGCTGAGTTGCTAAACTTGACTGCTTTAACTTTATGGGATTGACCATCAAAAACTACATGTTTTTTTTTTGTTTTTTTTTTTTTTGTTTTACATGCTGAAGTTGTAACTTTACTGGTCGGCTTGATTGGTTGTATATTTTGTTTGCTTCTTGTGGGGGGGGGATTCTTTTCCCTGTGAGAATGACTAAGTTTAAACTCTTACTATGTCTTATAGTAGTTGTCACACTTAATGTACAAAATATCAATGCAAATATAACTCGGACTCATAACAAAGAACACTCTTAAATTAATCTAGTTAAAAATGTTTTAAAATAGTTCTAAAGACTTTAGTAAACCAGTGGACTCTTGTCAGTGTGTGTGAGATTGTTTCGGTGTGGGCTTTTCAAGAACTTGTCAGCCAGTGAAGTGGTTCCTAAATGGTTCAATTTTCAATGTAAGTAAATGCAAACTGAATCCTGACTTTGAACAAACATGTTCGATATTTATAATGAAAATGTTTAACTGGACCCTGTCTAGTAGATAAATAGGGTTGTCAAAGTGAAAAATATAGAATTTTTATCAGAAAATAACAAATAATTTACTATTTGAATGCAACCATAAAACAATCTGGTTGTCAAACATTTGCCTAGCAGGCAATTAAAGAGTTTTTAGTTAGAAAGCCTTATAAAATGCATACTTGAAGTACATATCCTTTATTTTTCATAACTTCATTTAAGGGCTTACATGTAAATACATTCACTGTTAACAAACTCTTCAAAGTTGTTGACTGCAGTGAGTATAGCTTTCATTGCTTCATTAAGAACTGTAGTATCTAACAAATGTTTCTTGATATAAATTCTTTGTAGTTTTCAGCTATAGAAAAAACCTTCAATTCAAATATCTACTGTTTGACTTGGTGTCAAGTGGTATTCAAATTAGTTTCAATAGACTACCAATTCATGGTTCTCTTATTTTGCTTACCCAAATTTGCAAATTTTATAGCAGTTCTGATCTTAAACTAAAATGTTTCCTGTCTGGATAGTGAATTTTTCTATAGAAATTTTATAAAAGTTTGAACAATTGAATTATTATTCATTGATACAAAGAAACAGCTTTTCTTTTTCTTGGAGTTTTTGAATGTTCAGTGACAAAAGAAAATGTTACTTGATGTGTAAAATAAAAATAAGTCAATTCACACAACAGTCAGGACTGTACAATATTGGAAAGCATAGAATACTGTTTAAAAAAGGTTTGTGTCCTCTCTATGGAATGATTTGCTTGTATCAAAAGTTGATAGTCTTTTATGTGTTATGACTGATTATAAACTGAATTTTTTAAATAGCAAGATTGTGAGTTTTGTCCTGTCATAAATTGCCTCTCTACAAAATAAAGGTAACTTTTTAAAAATGTTTATACATTTGCTAGATTTATAGTGCTCAATATCAACGATAGAGCATATCTAAATTAGGCTAGTGTGGATATAGACAAGTGCTTGGTGACTGTCAGTTTGTCTATGCAATCAGACCAAGAGTTGTTGACTATTACGTACATTATTTTAACTTTCACACTTTGAAGACTGACAAAAGTGACACATTCAGTTATGACTCAGTTTTGTGTTATACATATATCAAACTTTTTGTCACTTCAATTTCTTTGATTTGAGAATTTATTTTCTCATTAAAATGAAGACTATATTAACACAAAACAGATCAAAGATTTGTAAATATTTTCCTACAAAAATATACTGATTTGCAAAACTGAATTCTCTATCTCTCTATCTCTCTATCTCATAACATTAAGCTTAATGAATTCTGACATGGACATACTAACAAAGTCAGTTTAAAAAATATTTTTATAGAGAGGCAAATATGAACATGTTGTGGATGAATATATTGTGATAGGTGATCCAAAGAAGTGTTGTGCCAATCTATGTTCATGTTTACTTTTATACCTCTTGACTTTGGGGTTATTTGTATGTTTCTAATATTATAAATGCTTACCTAAAAACTTATATTGATGTAGTTGCTGTTCTGGAATCTAAAATTCTGAGGATTTGTTTTAGAGAACAAGTTTAATGGAAATTATATTCAGAACCTAGCTGTGATTGTAAATTTAAATAACTTAATACTTCAGTTGACTTTTCTGTTTGAGTAACAGAATTCCTTTGTCCAGTTCTGAGATTGTCCACATTTTGTACTTGAGGTAAATTTCCTTTTTAAACTTTTCTCTTGACTAATCTCACCATGTTTGCATCTACTTCGTACTTAGCATGAAGCATTCAATTCTAAACTTTCTCAACACACACCTTAAACCCTAAAAACACAAGACAATTTCATCCTTCCTGTCATTAATTGACCCACTGGTTGATATGCCTTTAAACAAAACTCCCTCTGAACTTTCCCACAGTAAACTCAAGTAAATTGTCAAATGTGAATAAATCATTTTTTCACCAATTTTTGCTATAAAGAGCTGAGTAAACTTCACACTTCAAAGATTTACTTCACATTATAGTGATGCTGTGAACTTTTTGCATCAGCCTAGTTTTTATAGAAACCTAAAGATACTATGCAATGTCTTTTGAGTTTACTTTTGCGAGAGGGGGTAGTTAACTCTTTATATTACAATATGACACATCACTGATTAGCAAGATGGATTCATAGATCATTGTTAGTTTGATTCTCACTTGGTGCTATCTTATCTTGTGCTACATTTAAGCCAAGTAAATAATTATACTGCTGCCATAACTATGGTTAATGAGTACCCAGTAGATATTAAGTTTGCAAAATTAAGTTGCTAACCATTGTTTTATGGCCAAGCACCCAACTTTTTTTCTTTGTGTGTGTGGAGAGGGGTCTGTTTCACTCTTGGTTTCTAATGAGCAATATTTTATGAACCTGTTCACTACCATATGATGTGAATTTCTGCTATGTTGCTTCTGATGCACATGTCTCCAGGAGTTTAATGCCATGTAAATAAGTTTCTATCTTGCTGCTCTGGACTGAAGATATACTTAGTTGCTTTGTACATTCATCTATCCAGGGTACTAATAAACATCAATTATCTGGAGCAACTCTTAGAAACATGGATTTGTGGGGGAATGCTTATTAGCCCTCATTTGTGTTACACTTAGTCCAAAGAGTTTTCTAAATATGTCCCTTTGCTTTAATGTCCAGATTACTTAACAAATTGTTTCAGGATTGCATTTGAATGAGTAAAACAAATCTGAAAATTCAGTTGCTATATTTCTTTTTTTTTTTTCTTTTTTTTCTTTTTTTTTTTTTTTTTTCACTTATGTATAAAATACAATGACATTTTGCATAAATTTACTAATCCAGCAACTTAGTTTCACAATTGAGTAATGAAATTTTGTTAGATGGCACATTTTAGAAACTCATTGTGCATGTGTTTTATTTATTAAGGCAGACTACACTACTTAATATCTTCCCCCTCACTTGTCTCTATCTTGTTGTGAGGTTCCAGTTCTATATACCACCCAATTCATTGAAATGTACAATTAGCAGTCTGATTGAACTGATTTTGGCATAAAATAAAGTTGACATGCTATAAAACCAACTTTTTCTTGCCATAACTTTCTCAATCATTTTTTCCTATCCTTCCAACTTCTCTTCAGTTTTCTATACTTTTACTTTACTCAAATGATTTGAAAGGATTCCAGTTAACTAATGCTCCTGTATTAATTTTACAAAATTTGTTGGGGGGGTTCATGGGAGTACATGCTGATTTAAATACTTGTATGCTTTCAAACTTTTAGCATCTGTTAATGATTGCATAAAAGATCTCTTAAAATCATTGTACATTTAGGATAAGAAATTTATGCAAAATATAACAATTACCAAATGCTCATTAGACCATAACAGAATGGGAAAGAAAGTGGTAAATGAGAGTTGAGTGCCTTGCCATGTAACAAATGGTTTGCAAGTTCATCTTGCAGACAATTACAACTGAAATGAGTTCAATTTTTACTGAGTCAACTCACCAGAGTTACGGCTTTCTATCGTAATAGTTAAGTAACTAAAAATACAAATTGTAACTCCGTGTTTTTTGATTTCTATAAAATAATGCAGAAATTCTCAGCATTACTGTGTCGGGTAAATATTTTGACAGGTGACATTTACTCGGGTCTTTATTGCTTTAAGAATTTTACTAAAGGTTTTTGTTTTGGTTTTTTGGGTTTTTTTTATCATGGTTGAATGAGATGCACATTCGAGTTTACTTTTGGGAGTGTAGCAGAAATCTAACATAGAATGTATGAATTAGATGCTTAATTTCTTAGAAAAAGCTGTTAACCACTCTACATTTGGGGGGATGGGAGGTATTTAAAGTATTGTTCATTTAATTTGGCTTTGTAAGATTATTAAAAATCTTTTCTAGGATCCCTACAGATTTAATCTTGTCTTTTTAAACAATTTGGCTTTATAGAGTTTGGTAACTGCCTGATCTCATTCGTCTGATTATTAGAGCAATACAATGTATTTCTAGGCATGAATCTTGTTAATGACAATGGAATTTCTTATTCTGAGATCAGCTTGTTGATACATAGCAAAAATATTTTTAAGCATTTGTCCAACAATTGATATTAATATAACAAATCCACAAACAAGATAAATCTTTTGATATTGTAGTATTTGGCCTAAATTTTGTCAGTTTTACATGTTTTAGAACTTGAAATTTTTTAATCTTGTATTGAGGAACAGATACTACACCTGAAACCAAGCTTGAAAAACTGTAGATTTGCTTTGCTTTAATCCTAAGTAGAATCCATATGAAAATTTCATCATGGTCAGTTATTTTCAGCTGAAAACTTTTTTATTAAAAGATGAGGATTATTTTTTGCCACTTCAACAGGAAATCCTTTCTAAATTTGGTTTTTGCTGCCAGCAACTTATCTTTATTTTGGGCCATTGGTGAGTCCTATTTTGTAGCCCATGATGTCTCTTTACACAACACCTCCACCAGCTTTAAATATTTCCCCAACTCTTTAAACTCTTAAAGTGGGTAGTACAATTTATAAGTTGAGCATTGATTTTTTTTTTTTTTTTTTTTTTTTTTTTTTTTCTTCTCCTTAGAATGCCTACCCTTTTATTAAATACTAAAATGGTTGTAAGATCATAAAGAAATGAAAGTATATTCATGTCGTGCTGCCAGCATGAATATCCCTGAACCTCTCTCGCCACTTCTCCCTATCGTTCATTGCCTCTGGTAGGTCTTCAGGGCTACATCCTGTATCCTCACAGAGCTGCTGTATGTATATTCGAGCTGGTCGTCCTGCTTTTGCTCGGCCATATGTGGGGGGTCCATAGGAGTACATCACTTACGAGCTCGTCCTTGCTTCTCCAACATGTCTGGTTCGTCTAACGTGGCTAGTTTTTGTGATGGGAGGTAGGTGGCCGTATAGTTGGTGCTTTGTGGGGTGTTGCCTCCAGGAATATTTGCTGTTCTCAAAAGTACATGAATTTAGAAATCCTATTTTAAACTTCCTCTGTGCAAATGTGACTAAAAAATTGCTTCATGAATATTGCAATTAAGTTTTGATAAGTCTAGTGCATTGGACAATTATGATAGAAGATAACCTATAGTACAATTTTCCTATCAAATATTGATATTTCAAATGTATAAAGTTTAGCATAAATCAAAGGTGACTTATTACATTGGCCTAATGAGTATTGTTTGCCAATAGTCTGGAAAACCAGGTTTCAATCCCAAAGACTCAAAATGGTACTTGATGCCACCTTGCTTAACACTCCTCATTATAAAGGATCAAGGGTAAAGTGGAGCAATCCAGAGAATGGAGTAGTGCCCTCCTCTACACCTCTGTGTTGTAGCTACTGAAAAGGGAGCCTTCAGGTTACCTTCAACTAAGGTCACCAACTTACAATATACTTTCCAGTAACAAAGTATGAGGTGGGATAAAAACTGAATCTTTAAATGAAGACTTGAAACGGCAATTTGTTATACAAATTGTTTAGCTGTGCACAAGTCTGACAATTTCAAAGAAAAAATGAGGCTAGGGCAATTTTCAAGGATGATTAACCAATTGAATCTTGCTGGAACAAGTAGATATCAACAGTAAATTTTTTTTAATAAAATTAAGGTTTCATTCAGTATTCTTTTCTGGCTTGGTAAATATAGCTAGTCTTAATTTTAAAACACTGGTGTTATATATATTTCTAAAAAATTATCAGAATATTAATTTTTCCCTTCTATTCTTGCCTCATCAATTGGTCAGTTTTATTCAAACTTGACCACTTTGAAATGGATTTTACACTAAAAATGTTATCTAGCTTCTCATGAACTTATGAGGCAACTATAAAAGGGGAGATAACTCTAATATTACTTAGTTCTTTGTTTTGGTTTTTAGGGGTTTTAACAAATTACTCAAATGCCTCTGTAAGGTTTCTGTCCTTTGTACATTTTCCATAATCCATGGCATTTATAGTGATAAAGTAATCCTTCATTTTTAAATTGTAAACATTTAAAACTAGATGGATCTGAAGTTTTTTGTTTTTTTTTCTAACAATTTTTACAAGCTAAATATCACTAGATTATCTTGACATTGGTTACAGAAATGGAACTCCTGGGGGTGGGGGAATAGCTTGAGTGACATAAAACAACTTAAAATTTTTCTAGTTCTTTTACAATTTTGTCTATCCAGAGTATGCTTAATTTCTCACATTGAAAAATCTGTGACAAAGCTTTACTATGTCTTCAAACTTTTTTTTTTTTTTTTTTTTTTTTTTTGTGGAGGATGCAGAGTATAGCATTTTTTTAATCTAAAATCTTAAGATTAGATACTGCAAGCTTGATTGTGGTATGTATTTGGTACTTATGCATTTAGTAAAAGGGTTAACTAACTCTATTACTTTGGTTACAACTAGGAGTCTCTTCTATAGTCACCGTGTGTGTGCGTGCAGTAAAAACTTTTTTTTCTTTTTTTTTTTTTATTAGCAAAATTCAAATATTGCTCTTAAAGAAATTTCCTATTCAATTTGCAACTAAGTGTTTTGTAGACTTATTTCACACTGAAATAGGATTTTTTTTTTTTTTTTTTTTTTTTTTGTATAACTCTGAAATGCTAATTAATCCTTAAATAGAAACATCAGTATCATCATGGATCATTGTTAATACTGGAGTTCAGAGGTTGTCTAGTGTACATATAAATGGGGCTTGAAAGATATACAGAACAATAAGGTTCTTTTGTGCCAGTTTCTCAGTTTGCTTGTTTTGATAAGTTTTTCTATTTCAGGTGAAATTTTTTCAATCATTGATTCTGACTTGTATTATTCATCTTATAATGTCAATAGTAAAGCAGCTGTTATGAAGAACAAGGGAACATGAATTTACATATCCACTGGAGTTTCTATTATAGGATATTCCTTACTTACAAATAACTTTAGCCACTAACATTAATGAATAAACTAGTCAAAATTAATGATTTGAGGATTTAAAAACTTTATATTTTAGCAATTTTTTTTATATTTCTCACTTTAGACCTGAAAATATTAATCCTTGTCACTTTTGTTTTTCAGTTCTTTACTATGGACAGATTCTGCCAGCGTCTGCTGCTGGGACTTGGAACGTTGCTGTTTCTCGTGCTTCTAGCACGTGCCTGCAACGATGCCATATGTGCCAGTCGAGTGAGTAAATGTCAATTAATAAAGTGCTGTGAGTGTGACATGTCAGACAAGAAAAACTGCACATGCTGCCACGACTGCCAGATCTGCCTGTCCCGTCTCTATGCAGAATGTTGCTCCTGTGTTGGTCAGTATTTTCATTTCTTTTTCTGTTGAGTAAGATGTTCTTTTTGTTTCGTCTACAGGTGTTTCTTTTGCCTGTCGGTATTTACGCTGCTAACATTTGGGTAACAGCTAGGTGGGGAGTGAATTGTCTACTTTCTTGAAAATATGGGTCTCTGGGAATAAACCCGTCAACTTCTTGCCCAGCACAGTAAAGAAATATTTAAATATGACCAGGCTATAGTGACTTGTACAGAATCACCCTCTCGTGTATCTCTAGTCAGATCCCCTGGAAAGCTGACTAATCTAATTGATACAGATAGTTAAGGCAGTAACTTAATCCTTTCTAGATTTAGTTACTAATGGCCATGGAGATGGTCATTTTTAGTCCAGTCAACTAGGACTGTAGAAAACATCTCCTGCATGTTTGCTGAGGGATAACAAAATCTCTGGTCTTTATTAGTAGATTGGCCCATGAGCTTCTGTGGGTATTGATAGCTCAGATATTTCTACAATATTTTGGATATGACAAAAAACTATCTCCATAGTGAGACTTCAGTTTTGGAGCTTTAAGCAATTTGGAGTAGCCCTTCATTGCTATTGCTCCCAGGTCCACTCTAATCTGGAGTAGTAGTACTTGATAGTCTTATCTATGGGTCAAATAGAATAGTTTGATCATTTAACTGTATAAAATGATGTTTAATTGAATTGTTAGTGATACATAACAATACTTGGAATTGTTTAATTGTGCAAACAATGTTGAATAAATTAGTGTTCAATAGTAATACTTGAAACTACTTCACTGAGTGCAAAGAAATAAGTTTTCTTTTAAAAATTAAATGATCTATAAACGATTTACTTAGAAATCATATACATTTTAAATGTGTGCAAACAAATTTAAATTACTACTGTTACATAGCAATACTTGAAACCATTTAACTGTGTGCAAAAAGTGAGCTCAGGCTTTTTAAAAATCTATAAAATGTTTACATGTCCTTAATATATGTATAAACAGGATTTGGCATTAAATCGCCTACAATTGTTGATATGACAATAAAACAACCAAATTTACATTTTTCTCGAGTCATTTCACGGACAAGTTTTTATATTGAAATGGTTTATAGCTTTGGAGGTACATTTAGTGCAACAGTTATGGAATTAGCAACCAAATTCTGCGATTGCATTTAATTTTGTGCTAGTGCCCTTGGAAAAGGATAAATCCTGTTCTCTTGGCTATGAGTAAATAGCAGGGCAGATTTTTTTATTATATAGCCTTAGTAAGAAAACCCATTTAGACACTCTGAATTCAAATCAGATTTTTTCTGCTTAAAAATTGACTCTCACCTCATGCCAGGAGCAGAGGTTGATACATAATTCATAACTCCATTCTTGGTACAATTATACTTGTATAATTTTTTTCTTTTTTCATTATAGCAATTTTGTTCCATTTTAGTTTCTATTGAAACTATCTAAAAACAATTTGTGAGTAAATATTACCTAATTTTTGCATAAATGTTATTGCACATGCTATACCCTGTCCTTATCAGCTGCCAACCAGGTGCAATACCAGTTTCAGTGGCTGAGGTGGTACTGGTGCCACTGGCAGCTTTGGCCACCTGACAGGGTGGTATTTTGTTTTCGTGTCATGCATCTCCTTGTCTCTTAACTTAGCATTGATTAAGTAGCAGCTTATTTCCATTAAAGTTTACCATTCTCATCTTGAGATTATCACTCATTCAGTCACCTTCACTCAAAAGCACACAACACTGCAGTTGGCTGGGGCTGTAGAATACACAGACTGCATCTCTGTAGAGAGGTAAGACTTCCCTAATGAGCGCCCTGTATATGATGCTAAACGATCTAATAGTGAGGCTCCAATAATGCTGGAGCTTTGGCGGGCATAGAATACTCTCTTGATGGCCATCATTCTCAGGTCTACTCTGGAGTGGTAGCACCTAATAGGGTCCGATCTATGGATCAAATAACACTTTTTTACTTATAAACTGAATGCAAATAAATGACTTAATTGAATTAACTGATCATTTGTGTGTAAACAAATAGCCAAATTGTTAGTGATACATAGCAATACTTGGAACCATTTAACTTTTGACTTGTGTTCACAAATAATGCTTAATATGTATAAACCAGACTTGACATTAAATAACCTACAATAATTAATTGATATCTTATGAAACCAAACAATGCTGCAGAATGATTTAATCGGCTGACCTTTTCAGATGGTTGGCAAGTATTAAAGTTCTTTGTCGAGATATGATCAAATAGCTTTCAGCTCAACTTTTTAGGCCACTGAATTCTTGGCCTGCTCGGAATTTTCTTTTGTACACGAATGATCTGCAATAGAACCATGAATACTGTGGATGTAATTTGGATTCATAACATTCAATTCATTCTTTAATAAGATTGCATTGCTTATACCAGCATACCTTATGAATGTGCAATCCTTGTCTACCACAACTGCCCATTGTAGCCAGGTTCAATCGATGTTGTCAATCCTTACGTCTGTCAAATGGGTGATATGTTCTCCCTCCGTTACAGTTACTCAAAACTTTTTTTTTGTGCTCGTCATTTTGGGGTATTGGTATCTCTTTCAGTTTTTTTTTTTTTTTTTTTTGCACATGTGACTATACTGTGTCCTTATCAGTCACCAACCAGGGGTGAAACCATAATTTCACTGGCTAAGACTGTGCTGCCAACCCTGATGCTACTGATTTGTGAGTAATAAAACAAATTATCTATAGCTTATCCTGAGGATGGTAACTGTCCATGACCTACATCGGTAGCTCAAATTTAAATTGACTAACTTTAAAACTTGTGAAATTAGGAGATAAACTCATCCTGGAAAGGGTTAATGGTATTGACTCTTAATAGCAACATGAGCGCAATTATACCTTCAAGTGATGTTGATAGATGGTTGAATGTTTTATAAAACAAGGGAGGCAACCCTTGACGTGTTCGTTAATCTTTAGACGAGAAAGCAATAGGATGTTCAGGACCAGACTCATGAAATAAGGTTGGAGTGTGAAGAAATTAAATATTTATAAACTTTTATCAGGTTTTTAGTAAATAAAGGAAATCCCCCAGATATAAGAAAACTTTACTTTCATATTAGAATGTTTGATTTCCTTTTCAGTGATCTAAATTCAATATTGGTAAACTTACTGCTAAAACCTTTTGAACCGTTTTGTTTATAGTGTTTTACAGTAACTCTTCATTCTTAAGCTTTTTTTTTTTTTTTTTTTTTTTTTTTGTACCACAACTAGAAAGGTTTTAAAACTCTGAAAAAGGTACTAGTAATGTTTTATTATCATGAGAACTTGTTCTCTGAATGTGTTGGGATTTTTAATTTTGCATTTTAAGATTTCCCTTACAAAATGTCTTTAAAACTCTTATCCTCTCAGTAGAACTTAGAATACAATGGTTGTATTTTTTACTGAAGTAAACGGAATTATCCTGGATATGACACTAAATGATATCAGATAATGCAACTTCAGTACTCGGAAGTGTGGCATACCCTTCCTTTGCTCTTATTCTCAGGTCCTCTGACTCTGAGGTAGTTACCTGTTAGGTCTCATCTATGGGTCAAATAGATCTGCTTTTAAATTATTTCTATTCAATTGGAATACTTGATGCCTTACAACTACAAATTTGTATTAGATAGAAAACTTAATATCCTATAAATGGAAAAACTCTTAAATAATGAAAAAGTAAACATTATTGCACAATAAAAGAATTTTGCTAATATAACTTTAGATGAGTTGATGTTAAAATTTGATCTCAACTTTTTAACACATGGATTTTTTTTTTTTTTTTTTTTTTTTTTTTTTTTTTACATAAATGAAATATCTACCTTTTCAACATTTAAGAACCTTTCCAGTTTGAAAATGCTTTGATTAGAAGTGAAACATTACAAGATATAAAACAATTTTAACTCTAATTTCAGGTTTTTAAGCTGTTTCTTACCATTTTGTTGACTATATGATCATACAGTTCTGTATATTTTATGAAGGGTTACTTATGATTACAAACCCATTAAATGCAGTAGGAACAGCTCAGTTAACATTTTCTAAATTCAAAAGTAGCTTGGACTTGTTAGCAATCACTTTTACATCCTGACTCTCAGCCAAATAAGGCTTATCAAAAAATGAACAAATGTTAAGTACTTCAGTGGTCACTCGTTGAAAATGTCTTATCAAGATGAAGGAAAGTAATCTTAATATTCTGAGACTTAAGATTTGGTGCTGAAATAAGTTTTACAGAATTTTAAAACTTAATTCATATCCAATGAAATTTCCAAACGAATTAATCTTTGGAATTTGTATGAAACCTTACAATGGCTGGATTTCACTGTGAATATGTCAAGTGGCCAAAATCTTGCAAAAAAGGCAATATAAAGGAAAATTATCCATCCACACAAATTCATCTTGAGGATTATTGAAGATGTACTTGGTTAAGCTTAGTATAAGTTATACAAAATAATGACCTTCACCCCACCCCGAGTTCAAATTCTAGATGAAGTTACTAGTTTCACTCTGTGCTATGACTTCAGGAAGGCATGAAGCTAGCTCTTCTTTTCCCTACCCCTTCCTCAACTATGGGTGAAAAGAAGAGCTCAACCAGCTAGAGAATCTGAATTCAAACTAGTTTAACTTTGTGATGCATCCTGCTCATGGTGCGGGGATTGGCTAAATACATGTTTCTTCAGTATCTGATAAACTATCAATTGTAGACTGTATAGTAAATTCATTCTCTGATAACAGATTTAAGCTTGGTTGATCACTTTAACCAAGATTAACCAAACTTAACGTGTTTGGGGATTACAAGAATAATTGAAATGAACTCTTTGAATCAAATAGCTTCTGGGCACAGATTGCTAAAAGGTTGTACATCTTTTATGCTCTAATAGATATAACTATCAGTTTGAGAACTAAAGTTTTCATCATTTACAATGAGTTGATCATGACTAAATTTCCAGTTTAGCCATAAAACTACAGTAACTTAACTCATTGACCTTTTTACCACTAAGATATACTCTTAGTATGTCTAAAATTAGACTAGACTATAATAGATAAGGTGATCTCTTAAGTACACAGTACAGGTAACTCAAAGCTAATTTCTAACTTTTTTTTTTTTTTTTTTTTTTAGTATCATTGGGGAAACGGTTATGGTTAATGGGCCAAAGCCTGGCCTGTTAACCAAAACTTCATTTCCTAATGATACCTGCATCAGAAAACAGCCAGGTCAGCTGGGGCCTTAGAATACACCTACTGTATCTCTTCAGAAGAATAAGACCCCCCCCCCCTCTCTAATGTCTTGGATATAACACTAAGGCATTTAATTGTGAGAAGCTGAGAAATCTAGAGTATCCTTTCATTTCCAAGTCTACTCTGACATAGTGATAGTACCTGTTAAGATTCAATCTATTGTTCAAATAGAACAGTTTAACCATTTAACTGTGTGCAATCAAATTACCAATGTTAATTCAGTGTTAACAATACTTGAAACTATTTAAGCATGTACAAATGATAATACTAAATAGAATTATTAGTGTTAGATAACAATACTTGAAATCATTTAACACTGTGCCAACAAATGAACTCTAACTTGTTTAAAATATTACCAACCAACCATTTGTTTACAAATCATTTTATGTATGTATAAGTCGGATTTGGCATTATATAACCTACAAGGGTTGATATGCCATAAAAGCCATCCAACCAACATATGGAATATTCATTTACTAATATGTAACAAGATTTGGCATTTTGCACCAGATAAGATCTAAAACTCTGGCTTTGGGTTATTTGCACTGTGCTCTTAACTTTAACTATAATCAATAATTGCCTGAGGAAATAGGTGGGGAAAATTTTTTTTATTGCCTTTTTTTTTTTTTAAACAGGTTTATGCCCCCCACCTGATCCAAATGATGTTCCTTACAAAAGTAGTACAATTGAAATCCTTCTTGATCCAATCCCGGATTTATTCAATGTATTAACAATTGAAGACGATGCCCAAAAACGTTGGTCGTCTTTCCGTTACCAAGTACGAAAAGATGCGGTGTCTTACACTATGGACAGATTAGCAGACATGGAAACAGCAGTAGCTATGAGTAAGTATTTTTGTTTCATCTACCTCTCATCCAAAGTTGACAAATTTTCTATATCCCACCTATCTTTTCCTTTGTTGCATGCACACACACACACACACGTGTGTGTGTTATATACATATATATATATATATACCCATATCCTACCCTTGTGTTTTAGCTTTGAGAAATTCAGAGTACCCCTTCATTGCCATCGCTCTTGGAACCATTTAAATTTTGACTTGTGTTAAACAATTGTTAGACATAGAACTGATCATTTAACTGTATCTACAAAATGTGTTTACAAATTCTGATTGTAAAAACAGGATTTAGTATCAAATAACCAATGGTTGATATGCCATAAAACCAAACCCAAAGAAGCAAGATGTTCTTAAGAAATTAATTGGCCGAGTGCAAGTCCTGACTCCACATTATGAAGTTGGAAGTTGAACTGGAAATTGCTTTATTTTAAGTTAAGGTAATGGATTAAAATGCTTTTTTACAAAATTGTTACAAGGTTCCTGTTGCTGTTACATACACATCAATACTTATACTTGTTAACCTTTATATATAATGGTATTTGGTGTACTTAGAGGAAACATCCCACGCGCACATCAGTTTTGAATGACTAAAATATTTACTTTAGTTGCTTAATTCATTCAATTTTGTTTGTATGCTTTCCTATCTACTAATAAAGCCTTTGAATTTTTGTGGAATTAGATCATGTACATTTTGTTGTCCAGAGCGGGCGTAAAAGACAATAGGAAACTGATTCTTGTGTCAATCCAACAGACCACTATTGTTGGTTTCAGGGCGTATTGAGTTGAGCGCTCTCTCCCTCACTCGGTAGCTGTTCCTTCTCTCTCGCTTTCTCCCTAGTTCTCCTTCCTTCCTTCCTACATTCGTTCATTCGTTGAGTTGTAACGCGTTCGTCAGGCAACTGCACTTAGAATCGTTCTCCCTTTCAGCCGTTACCGTGCGTATTTATGTTCGTAAGCTCTCGCACTAATTTGCATACGTGTACATTACCTCTCGCTGGTTCGAGATCTCCCCTCGTCAAATATGCTCGGGGCAGCCATATCGGTTTCTCTTCGACAAGCCAGACACGTTCGTGCACGCTTCGAATGCCCAGGTACGTTACCTTTACACTCCTCCCTGATTTGGGAATCCCACAACGTACAGCGCGGAGCAGGTCTTTTGCGTCTGCTGCTTCGTCTGAGCGGAACGCTCTCGACTACGTCGTCGTCCTCGGACGTGTCTCCGGGCCCATGTTGACCACGGTCGCTGTGGTCGCTTTCAGATGCTGCGGGATCCTCCCGCGGTAAATACAGCATCGGCGCTTCGTCTTCAGAGGAAGCGCTGCTGCAATAAGTGGCGTCTGCTCCTCGCACTAGACGAACATCCTTTATGTGGCGAGGTGTCCCGTCAACAAGGACCGAATGAGGGCTGTACACACCCGTAATTGTTCCCTTTCCGAACTGGGTTGTACATCGTCCATGAGGGAGTTTCACCCAAACATTATCCCCTACCTTGTACCTGCTGGGTCCGGCATCCTCCGGTGAAAACGTGACATCAACACCTCTTATACGGGCTGTATATGAGTATATTAGGTTTGCTGGTGCAGTTGACGCCGACGCATCATCTTTGGGAGTCACATTGTACCAGTATACAGCCTCCATCACTGAGCACCGTGTTCTTGCGGCAATGCGCTTTATTGTGCGGTGAGATCTCTCCACAATCCCGTTGCCAGCTGGTACGTATGCGCATCGGAATCTCATTCGAACGCCCCAGCGCTCGGCGAATCTAGAGAACGCCTCTCCGCTAAAGGTCGTGGCGTTATCTGTAAGAAGCTCAACAGGCGCCCCCCTCTCGCAAAACACGGTCTCCAACTGCCGAACAATGCTGGCAGCATCTTGGCATGATAACGGCCTCCAAATAGCAAACCGACTGGGTCCGCAGTCGATTAAGGTGAGTCACGTCCATTGCAACCCTCCTCCAGTTCTCGCATACGTCCAGTCTGCCTGCTTTCCAACTCACCGGGGCTGGATCTATAGACTGACACTCTTCGCATTCTCTAACTATCTCCCGAACAGCTGCCTTAGAGACCTCAGGACTCGCCAGTTTCACGAAGTAGAGTGTGCGCTTTACGCCAGGGTGCCCACAAGATCGGTGAATGGTCCGAATACGAGCGAGATCCAGCTCACCCATAGATGCGGCGCATATTGGCTCGATTGGTTCCGCTTCTTTCCGAAGTGCATCCAGCCACCATTTAGAGCACTCTAGTGAGTGGATCAGCTCGGTTCGCCTGGGATTTGACGAGTGCCATGTCAATTGTCAGTCTATACTCTGCCGCTAATTCTTGGAGCATACTCAGTCGCCGTCTTATTAACATCTCCGACGCCGCCTTAGTCCGCACCCTTGCTTTCCCGGACAGGGTGTCCGAAATCCACCGGTGCACGCAGGCCGAGTCTGTCCGCAGGGGAATCACACTCGCCTTCCAGTGCAGCGCCAGAGTAATGCCCTTCAACACTGCGTCAAGCTCCGCCAGGTTGATGTGCTTATCTGCGTGCACCGGTCGTAGCCAACTTGCGTCTTCAATGATGGCTCCGTCATATTCAATAGCCACCCCAGTGGCCAGGGAGCTGGCATCCACCCACACAGTGACTTCCTGACCATCCGCGCACCAGTTACCGTGTGCTGGATCAGTTTGTGACAATCTAATCATAATTTCGTGAAACATGGGGTCTCGTGTTTCGTCGTCCCATCGGGTTGTCACAGCGTTAGCTCTCCGTTTCACGAACGCAGCTGCAACACGGAGCCAGCCACACACTGGAAAATGCCCGGTCAGCTGCCCACACACAGAAAAAAACGGCACGACGCGTGAGTACATTGGGGACCTTCGGACGCTCACCGTCACGTCACCATCTAAGCTTGCCGCGCTCCTCCCAGACGTATACGCCCAACACTCGAGCTCCACTACTTAGTTGTTCCGGACTCTTACAAGTCGGCCCAAATCGTTCAAGATGCGTCTTCACTTGCGCCGCCGAACACACACTTTCGTTAACAAATGTCATCGACATACGAAGAGGTAGCGCGACTGACGGTGTCATCTTGCCCGATCACAGCTTTTACAATGGCCCGCATAACCTGGGGAGCTACATTGAGCCCGAACCCCAAGCGGGTGAGGCAGTACCTCTGCCCTTTAATTTTCACTGTTTGGAACGGCCACAATGACTTGTCAACGTGGATCTGCAGATATGCCCGGCGTAGGTCCACTATGGCGGCTTTTGGCCCCTGCCGTCGCCATTCCCGCATGGTTTGAGCACATACGTCTGCATTCGCCGTATACGCGTTCACGTGCTCATTCAACTCGCGATAGTCCATAACTGGCCGGACCTTCTGCTTACTTTCCTGTAATATGGCCATTAATGGTATCAGGCCTTTAGGAGGGCCAAGTTTGCTCTCTGGGTACGGAATCAGCCAACCGTTTTGAATCCAAGCCAGCAACTCCCGCTCATATTCACCTGAGTCGCTTAGGGGCAGGGTATTCTGAAAGCCTGTTTTTCAAAGACACAGGTGGCTGGTCACCGGCCCATTTCCAAGATGCGGTCCATACGCGCTTGGTCTCGTTGTATTTAGCGTGAAAATCAGGCTCGTCGAGGGTAATAGCAGCACACATCAGTCTTTCACGCTGAGGAAATTTCACTTCGCCGGTGGCAGACATAGTCATTCCACCAAGTTGCCTGATCGCATTTAGCCCGAGTAGCAGATCATATCCAAACAGCGCCTCATGTACAACCAGGGCTCGTACGGCGACTGAAGGTCCATTGCTGATGCCAATTTGGACCACGCTCTCTCCACAACACATTGACGAGTTCCCTCCTACAACCATCAAGGGAACTTGCTTTTTCTTCCACGTCTGCCAGCATGGCTTGCGAACTAGGGTTTGCGTACAGCCTGTATCCACCAGGGCAGTTCGTTGTATTCCGTCAATCTGCACACTGACTGCAGGCAGAGCGCTATTCATACGAGGTCTGGGGGAGAGACTGGCGCTGAAGACTCGTCCCCTCGCTCGTTTCCCGGACAATTTCGTGCAACGTGGCCCTGTCGATTGCACCGATAACAAATGAGACTCTTTGGGGACCTGGGACTTCCGCACCGCTTAGGACAATCTCGAGCCATGTGGTCAGGCTCTTGACACACATAGCATCTCCTTAAAGCTGTGACTCCCTTCTCCTGACGTCCTGGTAGTTGAGCTGCTGCGGCTGCCGATTCTGTGCCCGCGAGCCTGTCCTTCAATATTGCTCGGGCACGGGCCAATATGTCGGATATCGGCAAATCGTCTACTCGGGTAGTGGCCTGGAGAAGATTCTCCGCATGCTCCGGCAACCCAGCTATGAATGCGCAGACCAGGCCTCTCTCCGTCATACCTCCGAACTGAGTCGCAAGCTTGCGTAGCTCCGCCAAATAGACGTCCACCGTTTCTCCCGGACGCAAACGGCGCGCCGCGAACTGCTTATACGCCGTTACAGGACTGAGAGCAAATGCTGTGTATAGAACATCTTTTATACAGGCAAAGTCAGCCCTCTTCTCCTCACTCAGCTGCTGATACACTGCGTATGCGCCCCCCGAGAGGCGCATCGGCACCACACATTCAATATGTTTTACCCCGCTCAACCGGCACACCAACTCTGCCTTCTCCACCCATTCAACCCCCGATTGCCCAGCATCAGTCCCGTCAAAAAGGGGAATTAGTTTTGGATCAAAGGCCATGATTGCCGAAATAGCTTGTTGTCCAGAGCGGGCGTAAAAGGCAATAGGAAACTGATTCTTGTATCAATCCAACAGAGACCACTATTGTTGGTTTCAGGGCGTATTGAGTTGAGCGCTCTCCCCCTCACTCGGTAGCTGTTCCTTCTCTCTCGCTTTCTCCCTAGTTCTCCTTCCTTCCTACGTTCGTTGAGTTGTAACTCTTACAAACCCATTTTTCTCGTCTATTTCATGTTAGATGGACAACCTAACTGCTTTTTGTCAAAGTTCGTTTCAACACAAGATTTTTAAAATATTTTATTTAACACACATAAGACTTAGTTCTGCAAATTATTTTTCACCTGTTCAAAAGAAATTTTAGATGGTCTTTGACTTTTTTATATGCATATTCTTTCCTTTGGCTTTTATTCCTTGAAGGAAAATCAATAGGAATGGGAGAAAACTTTGGATCAAAGTTTTACCATTTCAAAATTGATATTTACACATTAAACCAAAGGGAACATAACTGGATACATGTCCAAAAGTCGGTTTTGGGTGTAGTGTTTACATTGAACTGGAACCCCCACCTCTAAAATCTTTAGAAAAATTGATTTTTCTAAACTGGTAAACCACTAGAATAAAGATAGGTTTCTAAGCAACAATTTGTCAAACTTTTAAATCCTGAGGTGGTATGAAAATTTTTTTAAAAAAATCTGATTAGATTTGTCTACCTAAAATGGCTTCAGCATTTTTTTTTTTTTTTGTTTTGTTGTGTTTTGTGTTTTGTTTTGTTTTGTGTTTTGTTTTGTTTTGTGTTTTGTGTTGTTTTGTTTTGTTGTGTTTTGTTTTTGTGTTTTGTTTTGTTTTGTTTTTGTGTTTTGTTTTGTTTTGTGTTTTGTTTTGTTTTGTGTTGTTTTGTTTTGTTTTTTGTAGCTCATAAATTTAAGAATTTTCAAATTCTATTATCTTGCATTTACAGTTATTTTCATTGTTAAATTTCTTTATATTTAAACTCTTCCCTTCTGATTTTGTTTTGTATCTATATTTACAAATTAACCTATATGATCTTTATGGTTTATCAAGAATAGATTTGTCTAACAAATCTAAAGTTCATTTGCCATATGAACAAATATTCTAATTTATTTACAGACTAAATTACTTAATTTAATCCTACAAAATAAAAGCTTAATTTGAAAATCCTCTTAACTTTGTTTCTTTCTTTGCAGACAACCCCAACAACATGGTAGAAATGTCTCAAAAAGTTGAGATGGTAAACTGCACAGTAGCTTTTATGGCTGACTGCCTCTCTCTGAAAAAATGCAAGACTTCATGTAAATCAATGGGTGCTGCTCGTTATCGGTGGTTCCATGACTTTGGATGCTGCCAATGTGTTGGTGACACATGCCCTGGATATGGTCTCAGTGAACCCCACTGTCTCAACTGTCCAAGACTAGACAAAATGGAGGATGATAAGGAAGAGGATGATAAATTAGTTGACAATGTATATGAGTATATGGAGAATGTGGCAGCTGACGGAGCAAATTCTAAGCGACAAGATGAAGATAATTTACTTCCTGAAAAGTATGCAGAGCTTGAGAAAAATGGAAAGTTGATGCAGAAAAGAAAACCTTAGACAAAGACACAGAAAATGGTGAGGATACAGAACAAGCAACACTAGAAGAGGCAGAAATTACTGAAGATGCTATTCAAGAGAATATGCACACATTAGAAAAGGATCAACACGAAAAACCTAAAGTGTGAGCTTCTGTCACTGGAAATTGAAAGAAAATTGGGTTGGGGCCATGAAAATCTGCATTTCAGTTTGACCAAGTTTTGTGATCTTGGTAACAGTATTACATGTTGAAGAGGGGTTTTGGGGGTTTTTCCTTTTTTTTTTTTTTTTTTTTTTTTTTTCTTTCCTTCTTGCTCTTTACTGTTCTTTAGCTCTATCTTTCGCTTTTTTCGTTCTCTCTTACATCCCTCCTCAAATCATCCCAGGTAAATACGAAAGTTATAACAAATGCAAAATAAAATATTCAAAGTTATTCGGAAACTTTGATAAATGAACAACTTATTTTCCTGGGTTACCATTACTGATAAATGCCACTTTTCTCTCCAGTGAAGAAAAAAATTAAGGCAATTTTGAGACTTCTATCTTTTTAAAATTTTGTCCAAGGTACTGACATTGGGTTGGGGGGGGACTCTGTCCCATTCTTATAAAATAAGAATTTATCATCCCTTCTTGAAAATAGAAATTTTTTTTATTAATATTTCAACTTAGAGATATTAGAAGAATATAGGATTAATCCAGGAATCATTTCTTCTATTTTATTTTTTCTTTGGGGAAAGGTGTTTGTATCTCTTCCAAATATATAAAGAAAAAGATCTTTTGGAAATTTTTTTTTTTTTTTTTCTTGATGCCACTACTTGGTGGGGAAATGAATAGGACTTAGTGGGTCATTTCTTTGATATTTTTTTCTTTGTGGGTTGGAAGATGGGTTTGTATCTATCCCAGTTTGAAAATTTCCCATCCATTATTGGAGAAAAATAATTTTTTTTTTTTTTCTCTCAACCTCGTAACATGGAGAAAAGTTTGATATAGAACTTATCAGTAAGTTTCTTTTATCTCTATAACTCTAAATTTGTCTTTTTAGAACTTGCCTTTTAAAAATTATAGCAAAAAGATTTTTATTCATTTAAGTCAAAGATAAACTGGTAAAAGGCTTATAATAGTTAAATCAATGTAAATTATTAGTTCAATTTTGAATTAAATTGAATAGAACTTCAAATTCTAGTTTCCTTTTTTAACTTGGTCAAATATCTCCTGTATGAACTACTTGTGGCATAATTCTCATTTTTCATTTTTTAAATTTGTATATATATATATATTTGAGCAAAAGAGAAAATGCTATTGAATGTATAGGAAGATTTTGCTAGAAAAAGTACCCCAGTCTTGACTGTGGAATATTATTGGTGTTTATTTTTATTTTGTTAACTGTACATTATGCTGTCAAAAAACTATATTTAATTTTTAGTTAATCTTACTTTCTATATTATTGCTGCTTGTACTTCTACCCCCCACCCAGCCCTCCAAAAACATTTCTTTTCTGTTAAATAAGGGGAATATTTAGAATTCATATTTCAGTATGTAATGGGAATATCACCAGAAATTTTTTTACTATATGGAAGGGAAGACCAAAAAAATTGTGCAAAATCCCAAATGTATGAATGACTAGAAATTCAAAGGTGTGATGTATTTGAAAGATCTGAGTTTTGTGGCCACAATTGCAGAGTTAAAAAAACATTTTTTTAAATAAATTCTTTGAGAAAAGGCAGGAATTCTTGTGACAATTGTTTCCCTATTTTTTCTATCTCCACCTCCCCTCCTACCCCACTGAAATCCCAAAATGGTCAATGGTTTCTCATTTTATTTGTATCTGTATTAATAATAGTGTGTATACTGTAAATGGACTTTTTTTTTTTTTTTTTTTTTTATAGCCTGAAAATGTCTAAACAAAACTAGGGATTGATTTATATGGCAGGGCTAAAAATCCAAATCTTTAACACTGGTCAACCAATAGTAAAAGCTTTGATTTTAGCCCCTTCCCCACTTTTTTTTTTTTTTTTTTTTTTTTTTTTTCTTAGGGCTTTAGGTAAATATTAATTATTGCCTTGTCTATGGCATATTTGAACCTGCTGATATGTACCAATTAAAATGTTTTTGGGAGCGGGTATTATTCATCCCACTATGAAAGTTAGGACAACTCAGTTATTCTCATCAGTATTTTGGTATTAAAACTTTCATTTACTAAATTTTATGGTGGATGAGGAACTTTTTTTCATATTTAAAAGCAAAATTGAAATTTATTGCCTACTATAAGGCAAAATAATTTTTTTGGTATGTCAAGTTTTTAACCTTTTTTAATAACTTGATATCCACTAAATTTGCATTACTAAAATGAAAAACTTGAAAGCATTGGGATGTTGGGTTCTTAAGTGGAGTTTTGCAATTTTAATTGGTCTTTGACAAGGCTGTGGCAGGCTGCACTCTGATTTAGCAGGCTGAAGGCTCCCCCCACCTCTAAGAGGACAATTTTTTTTTTCTCTCTCCCTCTCCAGAATTAGAAAGTGCTGAAAAACTTCCTGTAGCAACCTAATGAGCTTACTGTTAATCTAAAATCTTTCATGACTGATTTATAATTGGGGTTTCACTCATCTTTTTATTTTTCACATAATGGCAGATTCTTTTTGATTTAAAACTTTTAATTAGTGATTCTTTGGCATTTCTTGAACTGGCTCTGTATAATTCTTGTCCAAACTAAGCCAGTTAAGTCCTCCTCTGGATTGTAAGACCTATTGCAACTCTATCATACTATGACATCTCCATGAAAGCTTTCTCTTGGATAAGTTGACCTTTTTGATTTGGAATCTACAATGTAGTTTTCAAACTCAATGCTCACTTATTCAGAATATAATGGCTAATCTTTTTTTTTTTTTTTTTTTTTTTTTTTAAATCAAGTGAGAATCTTAATTTTATTCAGAGGTAGGAGATTGATCCTTTCAAAAAGGACTTGATTTGCCGACCTAAAACTTTCAACCAATTTTTTTTTTCTTTTTTTTTTTTTAGTAAATCTTGAATCTTATTAGTTGCCCGACTGAGTGATCTCCCTTATTCCAATTGCTCTGTATTTAATCTTTCTATCTCTCCTCTTCATTTTCAATATGGTCGTTTTGCTCACAGACTGTAGTGTGTGAGCTTCTCAGGCTTTACTTGAAGGTCACAAGTTAATCCTCTCCTGCCTCCTTAAACGCAAAACTATGAAGATTGTCTTAAGACTGAAATGGAAAAAAAAAATGAAATACAGCTGACATTTGATCTGTGCCAAAAATCTCTTGGTCAAGATCACAAGAATGAACAAGAACATTTTATAAATTCAAAAAAAATGAAATTGTATATTATAAGTCTGCTTCCTAAAAACTGTAAATAATTTGACATGAAATGTGTGAGTGTGAATCATTAAAAAAAAAAAAAAGAATGTTTCTTTTATTCATGTTTCTTGAATAAGTCTCATGTGTCTCTTTATATTTTCATTTTTTCTTTTCTTTTTTTTTTCTTTTTTTTTTCTTTTTTTTTTTTTTTTAATCTGAACACAAAGAACAAAATCTTCAATTTCTTTGGCTACAAGAAAAAACATCAAAGCCAAATATCACTTTTGCTCTTAAATTTTTATTTTTAACTAGACAACATGCATGATTTATCTTGATCTGTCTAGTGATAAAGGAGAAATAAACATATCCAAAATTTTCCTTAGTGTTTTGTTCTTCCTCTTAACCTGACTGCTAAGTGGGAGGTGGGGGTAAATTTGAACAATTGTTCACAACTTTTATACTGTGAATTGGTGATGCCAGGCTTATATATCTGATTCCATATAAAATTGTATCTTCCACCTTCAAACATGCAGAGTAATTTACTAAGCTTGGTTTAACATGCAGCCAAAAGTTTGGAGTATCCACTGAGAATCATCTGCCAGTCTAGCTTCTGACTAACTTTTTTTTTTTTTTTTTTTTCCAATCTGAATAATTGAAGTGGCTTTATAGATAAGAAAACTCAAACCTGGTTGGATTGTCAAATTTATTTCAGCTAATACCATGAGACAAGTATATTCTTTGCTGAAATAAATTTAACAATTTAACCAGGTTTGAGTTTTCTAATTACCCTGTATATGCTCTGTATGACTTATTATATAAACCTTGATAGGAATTTATAACAATAGCCATACGTAAATCACTCCTATAGATTTATATAAAATTCCTCATGTATTCTATACATGAATAATCCTCGCCCTTTGTCTTTGGATGACTGGATATTACTGAAATGTATGTATAGCAAGGCTTTCATTTGTTTGAGGTATGTTAATTCACCAAATCTGAATTTGGCTAAAATAAGTGTTGGTCAAAATGCAGCTGTGCTTAATTTTTTGGGTTAAACTCTATGCAATCAATTCTCTAAATTTACTGAGGTAAGATTGGATGATTTTAAGATTTCATACTCTATCAAGGCTCTGAGGTTGCTTCAACCAAAGTTTTTAATAGTAAATACAGGTTTAGTTTCAATTTTTAAATAATCCCTCTTGTATCACTTAAAATTTTTTTTATGGTATCCCGTTTTAATACTTTGAATATTTTTCTTTGTCAAAGCTCACGACATTCACTAACAAATAGCACTTTGTGTTGAACTTTATCCTGCTCCAAACTATATATCGTTATTCATGACTGAAACCAAATTCTGGGATAACTAATTTGTTGAAAGGGGTTTTAATTTACTTATGGTCCTGAAAGTGTTTTCATTTAATATATCAATTCTTCAAAGTCAAATCTGTCTAAATTTTGCCTCTTTTGTCTGTCACAAGAAAGATGTTACACAAGGTTGCTTGTTTTTAAGCAGTGTTGGTTTGATCTTGAGTTGTCTCAAGATCAGTTGCCTAACCAGGGTGAAGAACTTGGTCTGTCCTATTTACCGATAACTTTGAGCTAATGCCCTTGTGAAAGGCATTAATCTAAGTGAAATGCAAACGGCTTTGTTCAGGTTTTGAATTTGGGTTACTGATACAATTTTTCTACAATAACCATTGTGCCAAGTGTAGGAAACCAATAGTGCAAGAGAGTTTAAAACTTAATATTCTTAGCCCACCCACCCACCCCTTATATATGTGTGTGTATGAGAGAGGCTCCTTAGTGAAATGACTTCATAACAAGTGAAAAGGGATGATAGAAATTTTTCTTTCCCCAGAATGTATTGGCACATTATAAACACTTTTCAGTGCATGTACATCATCTGTTGTTGACTTCACCGATGGGATCCAAGCACTGTAACACAAATGAAAAAAGTGTGGACTACAAGGGGGGGGGTAACTGTTGAATAATAAACCTCATTTGGTCACAATACATAATCTTCATCAGACCATGAACTTTCCCCTGACCCTTGTATATGGTTCAAACAACTTGGTTTTATTACTTAATGAAACATGGTTGCTGATACATTGCAAAAAGTTTTATAATAAACTTAAGTCAATATTAAAATACTTATTCATTTGTTTTTAAAAAAAATTTTAATTATAGTTACAGAAATAAGAATTTCAAAAAGAAGTTACTTTTCATTCATCTTGTATATAAGCAGAAATGTGTGTCTGTAAAATTGAATCAATCTTTACATAATCTTTCTCAGTAAATTTGTTTGTTTTTTTTTTTTCATCTTATTAATAGCTTGAGTGGGAGCCAGTTCAGTTTGTCAGGGCAGCTGGCACTGGCATCACTTGTGATGAGTGGCTGGCCAGAGCTAACTTAACTATGACAGAAATTGGCTTTCTGTGGATAGGATAAACAAAGAAAACTATGAATTCTGTTCAAAAGGTTTTAACCCTTACCCCCACCACCACCACCAAAGGCCAAATTGGCTGGGACTGTGGAATACACTGACTGCATCTCTGCAGAGGGGGTAAGACCTCCCCCCCCCCAGTGTTCTGGATATGACACTAAACAATGTGATGGTTAGCCTCTCATCTTGGAGCTTTGGGAAATGTGGAGTGCCTCTTCATTGCCTTTGCTCCCAGGTCCACTCTGACCTGGAGTGGTAGTACTAGATAGGACCCTATGTATAGGTCAAATAGAAACTGAGCAAACAAATGACTCATGCTAAATTAAATCGTTAGAAATATAACTGATCATTTAACTGTGTGTAAACAAATGAATGTTTAATTGAATTGTTTGTAACAAATTATATATATATATATATATATATATATATATATAAACACTAGATTTGGGATTAAATAACCTACAATGGTTGATATGCCATAAAAACCAAACCAATCATATATATTCAATATATATGTATAAAGAGGATTTAGCATAAAATCAAACCAGAAAAAAAAAGTCATAACTGAACATTTTTATTCTGGCAACATCCTATCACTTCTTATAAAACTAGAAAAACATTCAGATTTTTCTAATCGTGTGTTGCTACAGCAAAAATTATTCACTTATACTCTTCTTTCTAGGTTAGAACAACCCTTGTATATACACTTGAAGTGTATCAGTTATTCATCAGAGGAAATGAAATTGGCAGGTCAAGAATGTTTGTCTCTTACTTCACACTAACACCCTTAGGAAAGATATAAATCTATTTTCCCCTCTAGCTATGAGTAAATAGAGCAGACTGGGTTCTTTAAACGTGGAAACAGTATAAGAGAAGGAAAACTTTGAATTCAAATCAGTTGTAGTTGTACTCTACTAAAGAATTGACCTTGCGTCATATCCTGCTTTTGACAAAGGAGTTGGGTAAATACAATTTGCTTAAAATGTCATTTTTATATAGGAAGTACAGTCACATCAGAATTAAACACCTCAACATACGTGCATCCTCATTCCATAAACATTTAATTAAATGCAAATATAATGATAATTTTTCCATTAAAATCGAAGCAATAGTACGTAATGTTGGTAATCTCAGAATTAAGGAAGCTTTGTCCCAAGGATGTTATACAAGGTTGGATAGTTTTTTTGTTTAAGCAGCGTAGGTTTGATCTTGAGTTTTGTTTCAAGATCAGTTGCCTAACTAGAGTGAAGAACTTGGTCTGTCCTATTTACCTATAACTTAGATTAATGCCTTTCACAAGGACATTAGCTCAAAGTGAAATGCAAACAGCCTTGTTCAGGTTTTGAATTTGGGTTACTGATACAATTTTTTCTACAATAACCATTGTGCGAAGTGTGGATTTTAGCTCTAAAAACAGTGTATTGCAAGAGAAAGTTTAAAACTTACTCCCTCAGATTAACAGTACGTTAGAATTAAATACTGAATATATCATTGATTAACATGCACATTTTAAATATACATGTTTAAATTTAAAAAATAAATAAATGAATTAAAATACAATAAAATGAAATTGATTAGGACAACTGAAGTCATGTCTATTCCGCATATTGTTTAAATACCCCATAGGACACCATGGTCACAGCATACAACATGGTATTCTAACACCCCACATGACACCATGTTTACAACGTTCAAAAAAACTTTGAACCTCCAACATCATGTTCATTTATTTAAAAAAAAAAAAAAAAAAAAAAAAGTCTCTGACAAAGTTTTACTTTGAAATTAATTATTTCACATTGCAATAGCCCTCAAAATTAATTCAATACTATAAAATAAATTAATTTGAAATGCTTCAAGCAAATTACAAAATACTTTTAAAGAAAATATGGTTAATGATATACAGAAATAACATCTTTGAAATATTAAACAAAAAAGGGTATTTTTTTTATTGAAATATTTTTTTCATTTCATATCCAGGAATTGAAACAAAAACACAATTCTTTGAAAAAATTTTTTTTTATTATTATTGTAAAATAATGTCACTCGGGCTAGAGGTCAGATTTTTGTTGTGATTAAAAAATATAGCTGTCAATTCAAAAAAATAGTCTTGACATGTGATGAAATAATCTGAAGATCCACTAACAATTTTTTATTTACATGACCATTATAAAGCAGTCTGTATGAGAATACTCGTCTAAGCAAGTGGGTGGGGGGGTAGTCCCAATGGCATAGTGTTGAACTAATATTATGAGGGAAAGTATGAACCCCTTAGTCCCCCCCAACTATTGCTTATTTTTATATTTTTGTCATACAATGTGTGAAAGTACGTGCAATACTCTGTCCTCATCAGCTACTGACCAGGGGTGATACCACAGCTTCAGTGGCTAAGGTGCTACTGCTACCCCTGGCAGCTTTTGCCACTGAACAAGGTATGAAGACAAACTGTGTAAAAGTTCCTCTTTGTAACTTAAGTTTGTAATGGTGTTAATGATGTGTTCATATGGCTTGAAAAGTACCGCTATTATTCATCTATAAGGATGGCTTTAGCATTCAATAACCCACGAAGGTTGATATGCCATTAAAATGAAACTAAGTAAATCCGTGAATAAATTTATTAGATAATAAATCAATCAATCTGTTTGTCCTTTGTTTTTGTTTTTTGCTAAAATTAGTTTCAAGTAACTATTCCTATTTCATCATCATCATGTCACTGCTGGCATGGATTTCCTTGACCCTCTCTCACTACTCATCTCTATTGTCCATCACTCCTGGCAGGTCCTTCAGGCTACGTCCTGTATCAACACAGAGCTGTTGTAGATAGGTTCTAGCTGGTCATCCAACCTTTGTTCATCCATGTGAGAGAGTCCACAATATTACATCGCCTATGAATTCATCCTTACTTCTCCAGCAGTGTCCTGCATGTCTGGTTCATATAACTTGGATAGTTTTCGTGATGGGTGGTCGGTGGCCATACAGCTTGCAGCATTCTAGTGTAATTGCAGACAAGCTTTTTCTCCATACACTTAGTTAGTGTCCATATGGGGCATCCATATAGCAGTACTGATATGACTGCTGCTTGGAAAAAAACTGCATTTTATTTTATTGGTCAGGTCTGACTTCCATGTGACCAATAGCCTATCGATAGCTGTCCATGCCTTTGCTAGTCATGTGTTGATGTCATTCTCGGTTGATAAGATGCTGCTTCCGAGGTAGGTGAACTTGTCCACTAGTTTCAGAGGATCACCCTTTAGTGTGGAAATGTCACCTTTGTTTAAAGCACATGTATTCTGTTTTGTTTGTGTTGACATGGAGGCCTATGCAGCCTACTGCTCATTCCAATCTATGTAGCAGGGATTCAGCTTGGGCAGGTAAATTTGCCAGAAGCGCTATATCACCAGCGTAGTCCATGTCCGTAATAGCTGGGTGTTTCATGTATACTTTTCTAATACTAATAATTTGCAAGCAATTGTTTTCAAGTAGCTATATTCCTATTTAATGACTAACAGTTATATATTATCTATTAACTATTCTTGTCAAACTGCATTATCAATTATGAAAGAACTTATGTATGAAGTTCAACCATTTTAAATGCATAAACAATTCTTTGTTTTAAGAGCGAATTTAGTTCAAAATCATTTTTAAATCTATTTGATCTACAAATGGGACCTGTCACAATTACTCAGGGGGAGGTAACTTAAAAATTCGACAAGACTCCAGTCAGATCATTAACCTTGATATAGCAAATTTTTATAGACAAATAACAATGGAGAACTTTAACTTAAATTTTCCTTACACAATAGTGGAACTAGCACTTTCAGTTTCTTGAAACTCAAGAACCAAATTACAACAGGACCCTAATGGATACTACCACATAAATGGGACCCTAATAGGTACTACCCCTCCATCTTAGAGTGGACCTGGGAGTAATAGAGGTGACTCTACATTCCCCAGAGCTTCAAAAGTAGAACCTCACCAGTTTAGTATCATAGCAAGAACACTCATAACAGAATTAGTCAACTAATGAAAAAAACACATTCAGTATCCAAATATCAAAATATAGTCAACCTGACAAACTGGAATTTGTCCTCAGCCTGAAGGTGTATCAATAAGATACCAAGGGTCTACCCTTCCATTGTCTAAAGAGATGAATGACGCAACACATGAGCAGGAACTAGAACAATTTTTGCACTTGTCTTATTCAAAGGCTTACTTTCAAAGAGATGCTTGCATTGAACCAACATTGAATCACGTCACTGCAAAGGGTTGAAGAAGAGAGGAACCTATCAGTGACATAATGAGTTTTGTCATTGAAAATGAGGAAACCAGGTTCAAATTTCAGCATGCATTGTTAATGTTCACATCAAACTAATGTTATCAGAAAAGGCACAAATTGTCTCCTCCCTGTACTCTGTCCAAAAAATAGTTATCATGACACAGAAAGCTCAGAAATGCAAATAGCAAAGTGACAATGGATGAGAGTAATGTGTGAAGATGGGTAAAAAAATTTTATTTATATTTTAGAGGGACGGTACTTTGATGATACAGGCAAAGAGGAAGACACGATTGGATGGTGGACGGCAGATTGCCTCAAAAATGTTTTTCCAAAAGTGGATTTGTGAAGTCGTTCCTCAAAGAATATTAGATGATCATGATTGATTTTAATGGTATGTCAACCTGTATGGGGTTATTTTATGCCTAGAGGTTGAGGAATTGTGTTCATTGTATAGTTATTTCTTTTGCACACAGTTATACCAAATATTCCTATTCCAATCTAACACAAATAATTTGCACACAGTTGTATGGTTTCAAGAATTCCTATTTAATACTAATATTTTATACACAATCAGAAGGTTTCAAGTAATTATTTCTATTTAATATTAATAATTTTCTAACAGATCTATTTGACCCATAAATAGGACTCTAATAGGTACGACTGCTCCAAGTCAGAGTGGAGCTGGGAATAATAGCAACAAAGGAGTGACTCCACACTCCCCAGAGCTCCAGAATTAGAGCCTCACAACTGAATACAGTTTAATATCATACCAGCAACACCTTTTTTAGGAGACTTTACTTCTCTGAGGATCTGTAATGGTGTATTCTAGACTCTGTTGGCATGGAACCCAATAGATTAAATTCTAACAATGAAATTTAATTTATAAACAGCAGGTGAAGTGAACCATCTAGGTTAAGGAATCTTGAATATATAATTCAAAATTGGTGCCTGTTTGAGTGAAGTTTGTTGGTTCTCTAAGATAGCTGGATGGATTTAAAAATTTTATAGGAATACTCATTAGAAAAGAGAAAGTAATTTAGGAAGTTAGCATTCATGCTAAGTTATACTAAGTGTTGAGATCAATTGATCAATTACAGAGAAAGGGAGTTAAGAGAAAGTGAATGAGAGTAATGGTAATGTTATGTTCATTGGATGACTTAACTTATTTGTCAAAAATAAACCTTTTAAAAACACATTAATTTACCAATTTTGGACAACATTTTTGGCAGATTTCTATTAAAAAATTTAGAGCTGTTTTTTTTTTTTTGTTTTTTTTTTTTGAGAAGGATGGTGTCTCTTTTTTGTCAAATTTTTCATATGTCATTAATATCAGCAATAACAGAATGAAAATGACCTTGATGATGAACTCTTGTGGGCACAGAATCTATACAAGACAAGATGGTCAATAGCCAAGAAAGAAAAAGATAGCAGATAATTTACAATCACAATTTAAGCATTTTGCAGATGAATAAATTCAATTTTCCAAATTTGAGCAGTTTAAGCCGAGTGGAGACTGAATGTTAAAGATTTATCTCATAACTCAGTTTGGTCATGAGGGTGGTATTCAAGTCAGTGTACGCAGGAAGAGTCTGGTACAGCCCATCTCTCTCCTGGTCTACTAGTTTGAATTCCGTCTTCCTTCTCCTAGGCTGGTTGCTATACCAAGGTTGAAAAGCCCAGTCTGTTCCACTATTAGAGGGAGAATAATTGGATTCATACCTTTCAAGAGTATTAATACTATGGGCAATTCAAACAGGCTCATTCAGAATTTGAACTTGGGTAGCTGAGTCCACTTCCTACAACAATAACTGCTACCCACAAGCACTTTGATTTTACTTATTTTTCATTTATTATTTCAAATCAAGGCAATTATAAAACTCGGATGCAGGAGAGATTAAGATTTCAGTTTTGGTTTCTTTGTTTTAAAGGCATATCAACCTTCATGGGTTATTTAATATTAAGCCATCCTTGTAGAAAGACAGGAATAGATTAAGATTTAAATGGGCAATTAAAATGCATCACTGAAGATATGAAACACCTATTAAAAATCAGGTTAATTTAGAATGAAAACACAGCCGAAATAATAAAAAGGCAAAAAAATTTAATTTATGAAGTTTCTTCAACTCCTAAGTTTGAAAACCTATTTTCTACATCACACATCACATAAGCTTCAAGACTGTCATTATCAACATCTGTTTTTTCAATGGCTACCGCTGAATTTCTACCAGATTTCCCACCATGTCTCCTCTGACGACGACTTCTTTTCCGTTTTTTATTTTGGTCTGTCAGCTGATAGCAAGACTCTAGTAATGAATGAAATGTTTCATCCATTGCAATGAATAACTGCCCAAGGACCGAGTCTGTCCCAAAAGCTTTAGCGATGTATTCTTGGGGGTTTGATCGCTTCTGAGCCTCATGTAAAATGTTGTCTAAAAATGTGCCACAAAAGAGTAAATGTGGACTTAGGGTCATAAACGGTTTTAAAAGCAGCGAATTGAGGTAATCAATGTAATGAAAGCAGCTCTGAAATTGGCAAAAACTATGAACGGTTTTGATATCAATACTTTTTTTATAATCTGTCGAAGGAATGCCACACATTTTACTCAAGTTCTTTACAGCCTCATCTAGAACTTCCTTGTCACATTCCAGTAATGATTTTACCAGGCTGGATTGATCAGTTACATTCTTCAGCATGGCTACTTTTTGATGTTGAGTATGTTTGCGATATATTTTAGCCCATAAATATAGAATGCATGCTAAGACAGAGGACACCATCACTTTTTTTATATTAGGATAAGAGTTTTTCACCCAGTAAACTATTGTTGAAGCCACAAGACATAATTCAGGTGGAAATACTTCTAAGAACTTTACTGAAACACCAAGTGTTGACAAAAGTATCCCTTTGCGGACTTCCAAAGGAATTGTAGATATATCATTAAGGGACGGAAGAGGGCCAAAATTGTCTAATTCAAAAAGTGCTTTGACATTAGATTTTTGGTAGTTCATCCCACATCGATTATACTCTTCAATAGATTGTTTTGTGGGAGGCCACTTGTCTGCATCATGCAACAAAAGGATGCCATAGATCACCTGTCGGATGTACTGAGAACATGAATGACTTGATTCCAATGCAAGGTTTTCAACTTGGCACTGAAAAATGTGTCGTCGGAGACGCAAAGTGTTGAGAAAAAACACAGGAATCTTGCCCTTCTTCAGTGACTCCAAAAACCAATTTGGAAGTGGGTTCCCATCATAAAATATCTTGGCACCATTTTCGGAAAACTCCAACTGATTCTTCTCAAAAAAATCCTTCATGTTAAACGAAGACTTAGGATTCTTATAGCTGTCCATTGAAACTTGCATCATTTTCCTTGCCTTTTTTCGACTGGGCATTTTGATAAAGCGAAGAATGCTCTCAATTGCTTCAGCGACACTGCCTTGATTTTTCATCCAGTACAACAAAGACAGAAATAAACTGTTCTGCTTTCGAGCTACAATTTGCCTACCAAAATTATCAGGGGCTTGAGCCAGATTGACAAAAAAGTTTATGAAAAGGTTCGGGGATTCAACATAGTCATTGCCGCAAATAGTGCTTAACAAGGGTAGCATATGGGTGTCAAGACCTGGAAACACTTTCTCGAAATTCCTAAAATGGTATATCTCACAATCAAGAAAGAAGATTTTTTTACCGGAACTTTCAACTTGCACAGCTTTCACAGTCAGATCTACCTTATCCAACAATACAAAGCCTCCTTCTAGACTGAAGATGAAGAAATCACTGTCGTTACTCAGAACTGGACATTTCCATTCATTTGCCATCTTAGCAATTTGACTGTCAGCTTCGAAATCACCAACCACAAATGGAATACCAATTTCAGCCAAGATGAATTTGAAAGTTTCTGATGTTAATGTTGGGGTGACTCTACCAGATTTTCCTTGTGCTATCGTCCGAGCATTGTGGATTCTCTGACATGCTCTCTGAAGACACGTTTTGAATTTTTTCTGGTCCGTTTCATAGCCGCCATCTAAAACGAGGTAAGGAGAGATGCCACATTTCTTTAATGTCTCAAAAAAAAGCTTTATCTTTGCAGCAAAAAGGTGATAATCCCCACCACATTTAAAAGGAACAAAGTAATGGAAATAAATAAAATGGTACAAGTTGCTTGCATCGATCACCAGCTTTGTGTCATGGAGGCGATATTTTTCAACAAAGGCAGGCTGGGATTTCATGAAGGCTGCAAGACCCCGGACACCCATTTTAATGATGTTTATTGGATAAGTTCAATAATTATGTTTATGCTGCAAAGAAAAAAAAAAAAAAGGTAAAATCAGTCTTTGGATTAATGAAATGTGTCAGCAGAAGTCTAAACATGAGATAAATCCTAAACACCTTCATATTTCTATTTTTGTATTCAGATTAAAAGATAGTGCTGTATTTTGAAATATGAGGGTTAATTGAAAAGTAAGGCTGGTTGGTAGGGTTTTATGGCGTATTTAATTTGTAGGTAAAATTATTTTTAAACAAGCCAGAGATCATTTGATTGCACACAGTTAGGTGGTTTCAAGTATTGCTATTTAACTCTAATAATTCAATTCAACATTATTCATTCATTCATTAGCACACAATTAAATGGTTTCAAGAATAGTAAATGATTAAATATTTCTATTTGACCTATAAATGGGACTTTAATAGGTACTACCACTCCAGGTCAGAGTACTCCACATTCGCCAAAGTTCTAGGATTAAAGCCTTATGATCAAATAGTTTAGTGTCATTTCCAGGACACTTGTTGGAAGAGGGTCTTTCTCCTCTGCAGAGATCAAGTCAGGGTATTCTACAGCCTTAGATGACTAGACTGTGAAAAGTAAGGTCTTTTATCATGAGACATTTCTAGTGGTAAAAACAGAAACATGTTTTAACATGTATTCAGGTCCTGTTCAAATCTACTTATGATTACTGGTTACTGTATAATGGTTTTATTAATATCCAAGTTACATATAAAGCAATAATTAGCAATAGAATTTTTAGTACTAGAAAATTTAAATTCATATGTGTATGATAAAAAATGCATCAACAGAATTAAGCCAGAACAGAGAATATTTTTTAGAATAATTTTTGCTTCATTTAAAAGAAGAGTACCAGGAGTTTTCTGAAAAAAAAAAAAAAAAAAAAATACTGATATGGGTCTCATGATTTTTAGAAAATTGCGTAAGAGCTCCATAGGAAAAGAAGTTTTAGTAAATGAGCAAAAGCCTAACCTGTTTACCAAGACTTTTTGCATTCTCCTCCAGTAAGCTTATTGCTTTTAAGGAGAAATGCAGATCAGTTTTTTGAATCATGATAACTCAAGTCCATTTTACAGTCAACAACCAGAGCATATCCTCCATACAGCCCTGATTTAGTATCCTGGGTATGACACTAAACTTCATCTGATGCTGAGGTTGCTGTTCTGTTACTCTGGAGAGTGCAGAGTACCCCTTCATTACCATTACGCCCAGGTTCACTCTGACTCAGAGTGGTGATACCTGTTATGGTCCCATCTATGGGTCTAATAGAACAGTTCAATCATCTACTAAAGATTATTATTATTATTAATTTGAGACTATACAGCTATGAGCAAATTATTTTTATTAGATAGAGATACTTGACAAGTAGAATTATTAGTGTGAGATAAGATTACTTGAAACCATTTAGCTGTGTGCAAACAAGCGAGTTACCTACAAACTATTTGCTTACCAGCCCATTGGTATATTGGTTAGAGTGTTTGCCAATAGTCTGGGAGACTGGAGTTCAATCCCAGGTCGAGTCATACCAAAGACTCAAAAAAAATGGTACTTGATGTTTCCTTGCTTAACACTCAGCATTATAAAGTATTGATCAAGGGTAAGAGGAGCAACCCAGGGAAAAGAATAGTGCCCTTCCCTACAACTCATTGTAGTAGCTACTGAAAAGGGAACTTTCAGGTCGCCCTTGACTACAGTCAGCCAACTTTATACATATATGATTTCACATTAAATAACCCACAAGAATTGATACGCCATACCAATAGCCTTGATTTATCTACAACAAGAGACAACATGGCATGAAGGTTTAACTGAAGTTGATAAAAAGGTATAACTTGATAGTCTGTAAAATATCCAAGTGAATTTTGAGTGATGAAAAGTGTCAACTAATTGGATTCCATAACAACTGACCAAAGGGCAATTGATGTGATATGTTTGCTTGTTTGACTTTTATGGCATATCAACACTTGTAGGTAATTTAATGCCAAATCCAGTATATTAAATATATATGATTTGTAAATACATTTTGTAGATAGCATTTTTAGATGAGCTCATTTTTTTGTACACATTTAAATGGTTTCAAATATTTCTAACACAAATAATTCCATTTACTATTAATCATTTGTTTGAATACAGTTAAATGTGAATTGAATTACCATGACCAGAAAACCCAGTGAACACTTACGCACGACATACGGAAACACTGGACAGTTGTTTCAACCTTATTAGGTCTCATCAGCAGTGTATACCATGATCTCCACCAGTGGAGATCGAACCAGCAACCACAAATTGCAGAGCCGAAACTATACAACTGAGCCACAGTCCATATCGCACACAAGTGACGCCAAATTAACTAGTCATGGTAATTGCACAGCCAATTGACCAGAATGTGTCTTGCAAGTTTAAAAAAAAATGTACACAGTTAAATGGTTTCAAGTATTTTTAACACAAACAAAACGGCTGGAGAAGCTAGACGGCAATTACACAAGAATGTTGCGAGCAATATTGAACAAGTCCTGGCGGCAACACCCAACAAAGCATCAACTATACGGCCACCTGCTTCCGATCACAAAAACTATCCAAGTTAGATGAACCAGACATGCAGGACACTGCTAGAGAAGTAGAGACAAGGTCATAAGTGATGTACTCCTATGGACCCCCACATATGGCCGAGCAAAAGCAGGACAACCAGCTCGAACATACATACAGCAGCTATGTGAGGATACGGGATGTAGCCCTGAAGACCTGCTGGAGGCGATGAACGATAGGGAGAAGTGGCGAGAGAGGATCAAGGATATCCGTGCACGCGGCACGACATGATGATGATGATGATTTTTAACACAAATAATTCTATTTACTATTAATCATTTGTTTGAACACAGTTAAATGGTTTCAAGTATTGCTATGTAACACTAACAATTTAATTTAACATCAATCATTTATTTGCAAACAGTTAAATGGTTATACATATATGATTTGTAAGGGAATAGTTTGTAATTTTATTTTTAGATGCGTAAGAACTAATTTGTTTTTTCATTAGTATTGCTATAGTTTGTACATTATTAAATGGTTTCAATTATTGTAATCTAACACAAATAATTCTATTTACTAAGAACTAATTTGTTTTTACATTAGCATTGCTATAGTTTGTACACTGTTAAATGGTTCCAATTATTGTAATCTAACACAAATAATTCTATTTACTATTAATCATTTGTTTGCACACAGTTAAGTGGTTTCAAGTATTGCTATTTAATACTAATTATTCTGTTTAACACTATTCATTGCACATAGTAAAATGGTCCCAAGTATTGCTATGTAATACCAATAATTTAATTTAGGTACACAGTTAAAGAGTTTCAAGTATTGCAATTTAACATTATTAAGTCTATTCACCATTACTCATTCGTTTGCATAGTTAAAAGGATCCAAGTATTCTACACTAATAGTTTTATTTGGACACAATTAAATTATTCCAAATACTGCTATGTATCACTAAAAATTCAATTAAACATCAGTCATTTATTTACACACAGTTTAAATGGTCAAACAATTCGATTTGACCCATAGATAAGAGCCTATCAGGAGCTACCACTGTGTGTCAGAGTGGAACTGGGAGCAAAGGCAATGAAGACGTAATCCACATTCCCATCTGATGGTTTTAGTGTAATATACAGGACACTCGTTGTGTGTGTGTGGGGGGTCTTACCCCTCCATAGAAATGCAGTTTGTGTATTCTATAGCCATAGCTGACACCATGTTTTTTAAGGTAGGTACTTGTGTGCTCTTACACTGATACAACAAATGCATTAAACTAGATGACTACTATGTGGAAAGGAAACATAGTAGTACTGTAACATGCATGTTTTATTTATATAATCATTAACAAGTTGGATTAGTAAATGTTTATCCCTTACTTTTCAGATATTCCTCAGTGAACATATGATGATGATGATGATTCATTTTAATGCCATATCAACCTGTCTAGGATTATTTTATGCCTAGCGGTTAGGGAATCTCATTCCTTGTATGTTCATATTTACATTTTTCGTGTAGTTTCTTAAGAGTTTTTTTTTTCACAAGGTCCTATCAAATATAAATAATTTTTAAACAGATCTATTTCACCCATAAACAAGAATCCTAACAGGTACCACCACTCCGGGTCAGAGTGGACCTGGGAGTAATGACAATGAAGGGGGTACACTAAACTCCCCAGGGTTCCAAAACTGGAACATCACTATCAGATAAAGTTTAAATCATACCTAGGACAACCCCCTTTTTTTGGAGGGAAGGGGGTCTTAGCCCTCTAAAGTATATTCTAGACCCCACTGATAAAACTGAAAAAAAAAAAAAAAAGGCTGCAAGTTCTGGTTGTCGAATAAAAACTAAGTAGCATCTTTAAAAAAGGCATGAACCTTACACACAATCACCTTGATATAAACTTGATAACAAAGAGCATTAGGTTAGTTGGTTGTTTGGGTTTTATGGCATATCGACACTTGTAGGTCATTTAACGCCAAATTCTATATATATTATTCAACCAAAGATTTCAAAACGAATACTTAGGTAGGTAAAATTTTCGATAAGCAGGATTTTATTTGTTTGCACAAGATTAACCAGTTTTAAGTTGTCATATTTTTTGGTACAACTCTGTCTCTCTGAAGAAGGACAGAACATCATCTATTTTGACGTTCTCAAACAGATCGGTTAAGCTATTTACTTTGAAAAATCGCTTTCTGATAGCAGCGAAAGCTCTACATTCTATAAGAATGTGTTTAACCGTGCAAGTTTTCTGGCAGGTTAAACACTGTGGTTGTGGTTCCTGTTTCAAAATGAAAGAGTGAGTAAGCCTTGTATGACCAATTCGCAATCTGGATATAACGACTTGTTGGCTTCTTGATTTTCTCGATGCTGGTCTCCACTCTCCCAAGGTGGGCTGAATTTGGAAGAGTTTATTGTGGATGTTATTGCTCCATTGTTGTTGCCATTTTGTGTGAAGGAATTTATTAATTATTGGTTTTAGGTCAGTATATGGAATCCTGGATTTATCGGGTGTCAGATCTAAGGCCAATTTGGCTGCCGAATCTGCTTTTTCATTCCCTCTCACTCCAATGTGGCTTGGGGTCCAGCATATAATTATTTCTTTTCTATTTGACATTGAGTCATCTACTCAACAGTTTAATGATAAGAGGGTTCTGAAATTTTTTATTTCTTAATGATAGCAAGACAGAGAGTGAGTCTGAAAATATTATAAATTTCTTATGTTGAGAGCTAGGTCTATTGCACGGGCTTCTGCTGTGAAGATAGAGCTTTCCATTGGAAGAGCTTTCTTAAGAACGGTTTTGTTTAAAACAGCTGTGCACGCTGTTTTATTATTGTCCTTGGATCCATCCGTAAAGACATAAAGGTGGTCGGGGTGGTGTTGGAGAATATTGTGAAATTTCTCTTGATAAGTGCTGGGGTGGGTTTTAGTTTTGGAATGTTCATTCAGTTCGAGAATCACTTTGAGAGTTTTAATAATCCAGGGTAGTGTTTGTGGAAAAGTGCTTTCAAGTATATCATTTAGTGGTATTTTTGATTCTTGTAGGGTCGACTTCATCTGAAGGCCAAAAGGTTTTATTGTTTTTTCTTTTCTTTCAAAATGTTACTTGTATTTCGGGTTGAAGGTGCAGTCACAAGCTGGGTTGGATGGGCAAGATTTCAGCTTTGTAGAGTATTGAAGAGCCAGTTTTTCACGTCTTAGTGTAAGAGGTGATTCATCTGCTTCTGTGTATAGGCTTTCAATAGAAGTGCTATATGCTCCAAGGGCTAGTCTAAGTCCTTAGTGGTGTATAGTATTTAGTTCTTTCAAGTATGTCTTTCTAGCTGCCCCATATATAAAGCAGCCATAATTAAGTCTTGATCTGATTAATGAGCAGTATAATTTTAATAATGTTTCTTTGCTTCCTCCCCAGTTAGTGTGTGCTATAGTTCTAAGTAATTGTATGCTTTTGTTACATTTTGTTCTCAAGTATTTGATATGCAGAATGAAGGAGAATTTGTGGTCAAAAATGATTCCTAGATATTTGTAGTGTTGAACAATTGGTATCTCGGTGTGGTCAATTTTCAGTACTGGATCTAGGTGGAGCTTACATTGGTTGCAGAAATGGATGCATTTCATTTTTTCTTTTGAAAATTTTAATCCATTCTCCATGGTCTATTTGTGAAGCTTATCAAGGCATATTTGAAGTTGTCTTTCTATATGATTCATGTTTCTTGCTCTGTAGCAGATCAGGAAGTCATCCACATACAAAGCACAGTTTATTCTGCTATTTATGTTTTTCACAATATAATTAATTTTTATATTGAACAGCATGACAGACAATACACTGCCTTGAGGTACACCCATTTCTTGTTGTTTTTCTTCAGAGTAAACATCTCCCATTCTTACTCTAAATCGTCTATCTTAAAGGAAGATTTGGATAAATATTGGCATTCTGCCTTCTAATCTGAGGTTTTTCAGATCTTTTACAATGCCGTACTTCCAGGTTGTGTCATATGCTTTTTTGAGATCGAAGAAAACTGCCACTAGATGTTCTTTTTTAATAGAAGCCTCTCTGATGAATGTTTCTAATTGAATCAGGTGATCCATAGGGCTTCTTTGGCTTCTGAAACCAGATTGGTATTCTGTTATTAATTTATTGCTTTCTAAGTACCAGATCAATCTGGCATTTACCATTCTTTCTAATGTTTTGCAGACACAATTGCTAAGAGTAATTTTTGGCGTTTGTATTGTCTTTGAAAGGTTTCGGTATTGGTATAACTGTGGTTTCTTTCCGTATTTTAGGTTATGTCACCGCTGTTCCGTAAATCATTGAAGATTTGTAGGAAGAAATTTGTAGATGGTTCGGGTAATTCTTTCAGGAACTGATAACGTATTTTGTCATATCCAACTGCAGTATTGTGTGTCTTGTTGAGGGATTCTTTTAGTTCTGCTATAGAGAAAGGTTGGTGGTAAGTTTCAGTGTTTTGGCTTTGAAATTTGATTTTAACTTTTTCTGCTTTTGTTTTGATAATTTGAAAACTTTTGCTTTGGTTTTTGGCGGATGAAATTTTGCAAGAAAGTTTTGACGAGATGATTTGCTATATCTTTCTCGTCTGTGATTTTCAGATAATTATGAGTGAGGTGTTTTGTAGGAGTATTGTTATTTTGGCCAGTTATTTTCTGAATCATCAGCCATACTTTTTTTGGTTTTGTGTTACTATTTATTTTGGCAACATAATTTCTCCATGTATTTCTTTTGGAGTCTTTGATGATTTTTTGGGCTTTGGCTCGGCTGTTTTTGTAAGTGTTTAAATTTTCTTGTGGTGGGTTTATCCTAAATTTTTTTAAGGTTGCTTTCCGTAATCTGACAGCTTTTTTACATTCTTCATTGAACCATGGCCTATTGAATTTTGTAGGTATATGTTCTTCAGCTATGTTCAACAGTGTGTTCGTAAAATATAAAATGTTTTCTTCATTGTTTTCATTGGCTTCTGGGGTTAGTTGGACAAGGCATGAAGTTTTAAATCCATCCCAGTTAGCCTTTCCCAGGCTCCAGCTTGGAATTCTTTTACTCAATTCATCAGTGGTGTTTTTTAATAGAATCGGAAAGTGATCACTGCCCGAGAAACAAGGAAGGGTCACATATTGATAGGTCTATTGCAGAATATGTGCCTGTTGCTGGGTGCAGATATGTATTGGATTTATTGTTGTACATGCACAACTGATGTTGATTTAATAAGGATTCTAATTCTTTGACCTTTTTGTCGGTTTTCTTACTTCCCCAGATTTCATTATGGCTATTAAAGTCTCCCATTATAACAAAGGGTCTTGGTAGTTGTTCTATTAAATTGTTCAGCTCCAATTCCGTAAGTTCTTCATTTGGGGAAATATATACTGAACATACTGTTATCGTTTTGTGGAGGGTTGCTGATATAGCGACTGCTTGCATGCTTGTATTTAGAGTAATTTCGCTGTGAGGGATGTTGTTGTTAATAATTATAGATGATCCGCCACAAGGTCTATCAGTGTACTGTTTAATATAGTTGTACAAATAATAGGTTTTCATGTTGATGGAGGTGTTGTTTTTGAGGTGAGTTTCTTGGAGGCATATGATTGCTGGGCAGTATTTTGTGATAAGTAGTAACAATTCACAGTAGTTAACCCTTGCTTCTCTGATGTTCCATTGGATTATTTTATTCATTTAGTTTAGATTTTTGAGACTTTTTTGGTTGAGATTTCTTGGTTGGAGTTTTATTTTCAATCTCTTCAAATTAGTTTGATGTGATTACTGGGATGGGCTGTGTTTGAGTAATTCTTTAAATTGGGTTTTGTTTTTTTTAATGGTAATATCTTTCTTTTATTTTCATTTATATCTTTGTTAATGTCTGGAGGTCATACTGGTGACCTTTGTCGCTTTTCTTTAGTTTGTTCAGTGGTTTTAGGGTTTTCTTCTGTGTTGGTATTAGTATTTACTTTCGTTTTTATACAAGGCTCGCTTTGTTTCGTTTCAATTGAATGCATTCTTTTAAGGTTTTCTTGAAATGTTAACCATTCATTAGCTTTTAAATTTATCAATTTTTCTATTAGTTTTTGGTATTTATCAATTGATGTGGCATCCTAGGGTGGTTGATTTACTTTTTGTGCTACATTAGCATATGTTTTGGTTCCCATATAGCTTTCAACAATTTTCCTTGCTTCAGGGAAAAGTATATTTTTTGTGTGCTTGATAAACATTATCTCTTTTTCTTTCTTATAAATGGCACAGCTCCTTGAAAAGGCAGGGTTTTTCTCATGGCAGTTTGCGCATTTTATGCTCTTGCATTGATTTTCTATATGATCTGGGTCACATTCATCACATTTGCCACATACTTGGTGTCCTCTACATATTTCTTTGTGGTTTCCAAATTTTTTACACTTAAAACATCACAGGGGAGCTGGTATATACTGCTCTACTCTTTCTATTGTGTAGCCAATTCTGATTTCTTTTGGTATTGATGGTTTCTCAAAAGTAAGAATGTATGTATGGGTCTGTATGGTTTCATCATTTCGGAGAATAGTGACCCTTCCTTGTTTTTTTCAATCTCTTCCGGTGTTGCTAGTGACAGTTCCTTACTTCTCACAATGCCTTTGGAAGTATTTAAGTTGGCGTGTGGATAGGCACGACATTTGAAATTATGAAATTTCTCCATTTTCAATAGGTTTACAGCGTGTTTTTTGCTTTCCACTTCTACAAGCAGGTTTCCAGTTCTGAGTTTCTTTACAGTTTTTGGTTTGGATCTACTGGATATTATTTTTCCAATCAAAAAAAGGTGACAGTTGATCTAATTTTGTTTCTTGTAATAATTCAATAATGATGAATCTGGGAAAGTCACTTTCTGTTTCTGAGTCGGATAAATATCTTTTGGATTTTTTGAAAGAAGAAGCCATGATTGGAGTATGTTTTTCATTGGTTCTATGCTCCACCACACACCGCAGAGTCCAACTTGTGTTAGGAATAAGCCAGAGGGGAAACCCGTTCGCCCTGGCTGAGACGGGATACATTACCAGTATACTCATATCAAGAGTGAAATTCCAAGTCTCTACTATTTTCTTGTTTTAGTGCCTGAAAATTTAACAGCGGTCAAAACTCTACTCTCAACACAATTGACCCTCAGCCCCCGCCTTCTAGCACTTATAAAATAAAAGGGTTGGGAATTGTTCCACAAATGCAGATTGAATAGTACATTCGGGAGAAAAAAACATACAGGTGCTAGGGCATGACAAGACCAGCCTATTGATCGGATCGAGCCCAATCCGACCACCCATCAGACCAAGTAAGGGCCAAAGTAGTGTGTTGCAAGCCATTGACCATTCTGTTGCAGGATCAATGACTGCTCAACCACCAGGATCCCATCCTAGTGCCTTACAGGTTGCCGCCCACGGCCAACAGGTGGCCCCATTAGAGGGGTCATACCCATCTGCAGAGGTGCAGTTGGTGTATTCTACAACCCCAGCCGACAGGGCGAAAGAGCATTGGGACACTGATGTCAGTGATCTGGGGGTTTTTTAACAAGCAATAAAAATCAATTCACTTGACAAATTTTATAGTTCTGAGAATTTTTTTTTTTTAATATAGAAGTTTTACTTCATCCACCCTCTTCTTTCTACTTACTCTATAAGAGTATCCTCTTTTCAGATCTTTACAGGATTTCCTTAATGTAGAAAATATGACTATGATAAAGGTAATTCAATAAATAAGTTGAATTTTACATAAGTTGGCAATGGGAAGCATTGTTTACAGTTGTACCTTTTTCAAAGAAATAACAAAACAATCTCCAGTCATCAAATTAAAACTATCAACAACACACCTCAGCACACATAATTTTTCTACATTGTTGATATGTTGATACTACTACTACAGCTAACGATATTATCTCTGCTGCTACCTATGGTTACAATTACTACAACATTGTGAAGCATTGAACTCATTCATGCCTAAGTATACAAAAATGCAGGACATTTACTTTCATCCAAAGATTCCCAGGAGGTGTCCTCATGGTGTAATGGTTAAAGCGATCGACTGCGGAATCGTAGTAAGTGAGTTCATACTCCAGCCACACTATTACATTCACTTTCGGGGAAATACCCTTGGGAAAGGTATAAACCCCCTTATCCTCCCAGCTATGGGTTAAATAGTACCAATACTGTTCTTCTAGGAGAATGGCTTTGGCATTAAATAACCTACAAAGGTTGATATGCCATTAAACAAAGAAACCAACCAACTAAAGATTCCCACAAACATACTTTATCCAAATGACAGGTGCCTCAGGTGATGTAATGGTTAGCAAGCTAGACTTGCAAACCTACACGAGTGAGTTCAATTCTCATTGGGTGCTTCATTCATATGGCTTTGAGCCATATCTAAGCAAAAAGTAAATTACTACAACTTTTAATGGTGAACAAACTTTTGCAGAAATGGACCCTTTAGTATATAAACAAAATCTTTAGTTGAATATTTATTTATAGAAATAAATCTTTGCATGTTTCTCTTTTTCTTTTTCATTGTTATTGCTATTCGTAAGAAATGCATGCATGTTGTAATTTTTTCAACTAAATCTATAGTCTGATTTACTCATTTCAACAATTTTTGTGTTGTTGATCAATTTTTATTACATGCAGTCTAATATAACCACTACAAATAGTTCATAGGTAATTTCATTTTTAAATGAGTTAGAACTAACTTGTTCACACATTACTCTTGTTACTGTTTCTACAAAATTAAATGGTTTCAATTATTGCTAGCAATCACTAATAATTCTATTCAATATTAATCATTTGAAAGTGAAGTGATTACAAGTATTTCTATTTACACTATTCATTTGCACACGTTTAAATGGTTCCAATTAATGCTATGTAATACCAATAATTCAATTTAGGTACACGGTTAAAATTCAAAGTACAGCCATTTAACACTAATAATTCAATTCAACATTACTCATTTATTTGCACACGTTTAAATGGTTCCAAGTATTGCTATGTATCACTAACAATTTAATCAGACATCAGTTATTTGTTTACACTGATTTAAATGATCAAACAGTTCTATTTTTAACAATTCAATTTAACGTGTCATTTGTTTTACACACAGTTTAAATAGTCAAACAATTCGATTTGACTCATAGACAGGGGCATATCTATGCTACCACTGTGGGTCAAAATGGACCTGGGAGCAAAGGCAATGAAAGAGTGGTACACATTCTTCAAAGTTTCAGGACTGGAGCCACACCATCAGATTCTTTAGTGTCATAACCAGGATACTTGATGTTGGAGGGGGTCTTACAGATGCAGTCGACGTATTCTGAAGACCCAGTAAACTGGGCTGTTCGTAAATAGTTTGGAAATTTATTTCCGTGTAAATAAAGATACGATTGAAATGTGTTTGCTTTTTGTTTTTTTAGAAATATATACATAGTATTTTAAAAAATCTATACGTTTTTGCTGTCTTTTTATACTCTAAAAGGCCAGAAGTAGCGCAAGAATAGAAGTATGGGGCATCCAGTGAGAATAGGATTCACTAACAACAGTCTGTTTATCGAGCTTGTTAACTATTAGATAACATGAGGTGGCCAGATTGTACTTATTTAATATCAGAACTTTTTTAAAAAATAACATTTCAACTTTTAATGCAAAAAAAAATGCGACATGGAGTCTTAAAAAAACACACGTGCCTAATTTCAAAATTCAAAGATAAATGATTAAGGAAGTGAAAATATACAAAAAAATTAATTAGAACTAATTAAATCAACAGAAATAACCTAATCAAGCTTAATCAATAAAAGATAAATTCTTAAGTTTTAAAAAGTAAAGAAAATGTCAGTTACATACCAAACATCTTAAGAATGAAACTATTTAGTGTTTACCGGATGTAAATATTTAATCTCGATGCAGAAGTTTTAAAATTTTATGCTTTTGTTTTTTCCTATTCACTTTTTATTTTATTTTTTTTTAAGTTTTAGAACAAAACTTTTATCTGTTAAACATTTCTAAAGCTTACTATTTAATTTTTACTCTCTTCTTAATAAACGAAAAAAGTTTTTCACGTGACCTGATTGACTGTTCGGTGACTAGCTACTACTCGTTCCCTGAAAAATATTACCAATATAAAAAAAATAGCTAATGTAAATTGTCTTTTAGAAACTGAAATCAGAATATAAATAAAATTTATATTTAACTTTAAAATAGTACCTAATACATTTTTAAATATGTTTCACATCTAAAATTATAAAATTCTATCTTAACTTAGTTTAAGATAATTTTACTTTTTAAGTTAAATTATTTTTTATACCTTATACGCTTCCAATTTGAATTATAAGAACAGTTTTAAAATCATCGAAATCATGTAAGGCTGAAAATAGCTACTCTGTAATCTTGAAATTTTATTGCCTTCATAATTACGAAAAAAATCATGTTTTTTACGAATATTTTTTAAACAATAGAGTGGAATGTTCCAAAAAGGGTCATATGTAAATTTACACCGTAAAGCGCGGGAGAAATTTGGCGCGAAATCTTCCATAGAGAAACGCGTTTTGGTGAGTGTGGAGCTTCTTGTTTCTTTTATTTAATTCGCTTTTATTTTGACTTGGGTAATTTTCTTTTTTTATTGTTGCTATTTAAGTAAATGTGGCAAGAATGACATGTTTGTTTATTATGAACTTTTGCTAATTTATCAATTTTGCAAATTTTCTTATAAAAACTTGTACTAAGTTCCCCCCCCCCTTCTTTTAACCACCGAACTTTGTATAGAAAAAGTTAGGATATTTTTTTCACACCTCTTCTTCTGATTGAAATTCATTAGATCTTAATAATCTTAATTCAAATAAAAGTCTAAACGCTTTAGTAATATTTTAATACTAATTTATTTATTTTATCCAACTTCTAAATTACCTAAAACGCTTACTTTCTCAAAAATTTCCGAGTGATATTTTTTTTAATCAAAAATATGTAGTATATGTTGCGGTTACTATAAGTTGACATCTGTGTTCTTTCCCATCAATAATTGTGAATGCTTTTAATAGTTATTTACTAAGTTTAGTTAAGTAGTCGCACAAGGCCGGAAGTTTGGGTCACCCAGTGAAAATCGAATTCACTAACAATGGTCTTTTAATCTAGTTTACTACCCATTACACCACGTGAGGTGTAATGAATGTTATTATGAGTACAGATGTTAAAAGAGCAGGGGATTTTTTTTTCTTTTCCATCATTTGACTTAAGTTAATTTTTTTAAAGAATAAAATCCATGTGAATATTTGCAATAAATATTTTAAACTTTTTTCTTTTTTTAATTTCAAATAACTTTATTGTTGTTGGCTTATTTGTATATTTTTAAAAAATTCATAGATTAATTTATCAAATTAGATATGGCTAGATTTAGTTATCCCTTAAAATGCCTTTTCTCTATCTCTCTCTCTCTCTCTCTCTCTATTGTAACGACAACAATATCTTGCTAAGGAAATGCTTAATATTTAAAAAGAAATACTATTATCCCTATACAGAATAATAGTTGTCATTTATTTCGTATTTTTACTTATATTATTTTAAGTTTTTGTTAATTTCATATTCCCCAAAATTATGTCGACAATTGGTGTTGGTAGGAGACTAAAGAAATATACCGAGTTGAAAATGATAAATAACTGAAACTTAGTTTTATTTGGATGGTAAATGTGTTACATTAGATTTAGTAAATATTCGAATTTTTCAGCTGATTATTATTATGTATGAAAGGATTTATCCAACCTCTCACAAAGCCAGATTTGACACTTGGTCATTTTTATGTAGGGGAGGGGGACTCGTGCTTGATCTCCTTGGCATTCCCCTTTAGGAGCGCCTCAGGTACCATGTGGTAAACTTAGCCTTTCTAAGCAGGTATTGGCTAGTGAGAAAGCCTCCTTAGACCAAGCAATCAACTTAAATAACACCCACCCGGCGCAAACTCTGTGTGCCCAACCTGCTCCAGAAAAGATGAGGTTTCTTTTAAAAGACTTTTTTTTTTCTTTTTTTTCCTCCCCTCAAAATTCTGTTTTTAATTTTGTTTTGTTGTTATCCCCTCCTCCTTCTTCAATGATTTTGTTAATTTGACTTCCTTAATGAAGGTGCAGGTAAATGATTTTTACATTTTTCAAAGATAATTCCTTGGAAAATTAAGATATTTTTTTAAATAACTTTGTCTATTTTTTTCTTACAGATGTCTTATATTTTGAAGTAAGGTACAATACTGCTCTTTTAGGTGACTGGGATTTTTTTTTTTATCATTTTAAAAATATTACATGAATAAATTAAGTAAAAAAAAAAATTATCCAAATAATGCTTGGGAGGGGGGCAAGTGAATCATTATAAAAACATCACTTAAGTGAGATAAACCTTTTCAGAGAATTTATTAATATTCATCATGTCGCTCCATCAGCACTGATATCCCTGACCTTCTCTCACCATCCCTCCCTATCGTCCATTGCTTCCGGCAGGTCTTCAGGGCTACATCCCGTATCGGCACAGAGCTGCTTTATGTAGGTTCGAGCTGGTCATCCTACCTTTGCTCGTCCATGTGAAGGGGTCCACAGAAGTACATCACTTATGAGCTCATAACCCGCTTCTCCAGCAGTGTCCCGCATGTCTGGTTCGTCTAATTTTGATAGTTTTCGTGGTAGGTGGCCGTACAGCTACTGCTTTGTAGGGTGCTGCCTCCAGGACTTGTTCAATATTGCTCGCAGCATTCTTGTGTAGTTGCCATCAAGCTTTTTCTCAATATGTTTAGTTCGTGTAGTGCATCCATATAGTAGTATCGACACGACCGCTGCTTGGAAGAAACTGCACTTCATTTTATCAGTCATATTATCTATACTTTAAACGTAGTAATGCATGGCTTATCAGTAATAAATCATAACATTGCTGATTAAATTGCAATTTTTCGTCTATGTCTTTTATCGTTATTATTATTAAATTGATTTGTAAATAAACATAGAAAAATTTATTTAAATTTCTCTTTTGTTTTTCTTTATTTATTTAATTTTTTTTTTTCTTCCGAATCATGAAAATATTTGATATGAAAGATGAAATAAAACGATGAATACAAAGATAAAACCCGATTACAGATCATTTTCATAGATAAAACTGAAATTTTTGGTAGGTGGCAGGGTACCAGCTTTGGCCTCAGTAGATCTGTATTGATTGATCTTTTTAACTTCTAAATTTCAGTATGCCGATAAAATTTTATGTAATATTAGTTCTACTTAAAAGTTGTATTAAATTCAGTATCCTACTCCTAATGGAAACTCTTATTTAGATGGGTTTTTAATTTTAAAATCTGAAGATTTTAACTGATATGCATGTTAATTTTACACAAACCTTAATACTATTTAAAGTAACACTTGTATTGAGTTCTAAGCGCTGAAAATCCATTTGTGGCTATGAATTGTGTATGTGTGTGTGTGTGTGTACCTGCAGAGTCAGAAAAAAATCAACCTAAACGCATCATCAGAATTGTCCTGATGATCTATTCAAGTGAAACTTGGGTAGATTTTTTTTTTTTTTTTTTTGTTTCAGCAGGCATTCATATTTCGCTCTACTGGGTGTATTAAGCACTCTAACTCTTAGCTTAAGGAATTCTGTTGGTGTTTTTTCTTTTAGCTAGGCATGTGTTGTTGGTTAATTATTTTCAAGTAGTATATATGCTTTTAGTCTTTTCTTTTTCTTTTTTCCTTATGGAATTTTGTTTCCCCAGATACCAGTTTGTGTAATATTTTTTTATTTGTGAATCATACTATCTGGGGGTTCGTTTTTTTTTTTTTTGTTTTGTTTGTTTTTTTTCACACCATCAGAATTATAAGATTGTTTATAAAAAGAAATTTTTAAGATAATTCATTTTTAATTTCGTTTAGTTTATATATATATATATATATATATATATATATATATATATATAATAAACGAAGGACTTTTTCGCCCAGCAGATATCTATGATGTATTATTTTATTTAAATCACCAATGATTTTGAGGCTGTACCTCCCCTTAAAATATTTGATTAAATTACGGGTACAGGAAAATTTATATAATATAATAAACGAAGACACTATTGGTAATTAAAGTTGGGGAACTAAATAAAACAACGAAGGACCCTTTCGTCCAAATCATATATATATATATGTGTGTGTGTGTGTGTGTGTGTGTATATATATATATATATAATTCAGAGGTTATCAATCAACTCACTCTTTTAAATGTTAATGTTACTATAAATGATTCTTATTTACTTACAAAAGTCCTGAAGATTGTCGCTCTTTAGTTATCTCCCTTGTTTTGTTTTTTACATTCTGGCTATATTCATAGATATATTTTTTTACAGCTGGATTTTGAATATTCAGTACATTTAGAATTGGTTGGTTGTACAGCATGTCAAGCCTTGTTTCTTAATACTAGTCTTTCTTTCTTCCCCCACCCCTCCGCAATTATGGTTTCAAATAACAAATGATAATTAGGGCAGACTGTGTTCTTTAACTTTGGTGTGGTATATGGTCCAGCAAAAGGAAAACCAGATGCACTCAGCTTAAAAATCTTGCGATGGATCCTGCTCATAGTGGAGGGGCTGAGTTAATACATGTGAGGCTTCAAGTATCATCTTATATTAATAATTTGTACACAATTATGATTTTGAGTAAGCATTCCTATTTAATATCATTTGTTTCTATGGTTATATACTTTTATTTATTTGTATCTAATACTAATGATAAGTAATAATAGCTCTAGTTGACTATTCTTAATACTGATAATTTTTAACAGATCTAGTTGATCCTATTTACCCAACCCCTCCGCTCGGGCAGGATATGACACAAGGTCAATTTTTTAAGCGGAGTTTAACAGGTTTGAATTCAGAGTTTTCCTTCTCCTAGACTAGTTGCCTTACCAAGGGCTGAAGAACCTAGTCTGCCCTACTATTTACCCATAGCTGGAGGGAGAATATTGGATTCATACCTTTCCCAAGGGTATTAGTGCTGTGAAATGCAATCAGTCTTGTACAGGAATTGAACTCGTATCGCCGTGTCCATATCCTGCGACGATAACCATAACACCACGGGTACCTCCTAACAGATCTAGTTGATGGGAGCCTAACAGGTACTAATACTCAGAATTGGGGGACCTGAGGGTGATAACACTGAAGATGGGGGCTGCTGTTTAGTATTGTATATGAAACACTTAGAATTGGTATCTGTTCAGGCATGTGAATGATAGTACACAACAAAGTGTTATATCACACAGTATTGTGTCCAATATAGAAAGCTATTTTTGAACTTCGTTGAAATCAAAAGAACGAATGCTGACCTTATAAAACAAAATAAAAACAAGTGGTAGTACTTGTTAGGGTCCCATTCATATTTCAAATAGATCTGTTTAAAAAAATATTAGTATTAGATACAAATAAATAAAAGTATATAACCATAGAAACAAATGATATTAAATAGGAATGCTTACTCAAAATCATAATTGTGTACAAATTATTAATATAAGATGATACTTGAAGCCTCACATGTATTAACTCAGCCCCTCCACTATGAGCAGGATCCATCGCAAGATTTTTAAGCTGAGTGCATCTGGTTTTCCTTTTGCTGGACCATATACCACACCAAAGTTAAAGAACACAGTCTGCCCTATTATTTGCACATAGCTAGGGGTGAGGGGTTGATTCATATCTTCATATTCATATCCAAGGATATTGGTACTATATGAAATGCAAACAGCCTTGTTCAGGTTTTGAAGTCTGGTATATTTACCTGCAATAATAACTACAGTATCATAAGCTCCTTACTTGAAGCCATTTAACTATATGCAAACTATTTGGATTAAGAATAGTTGCTTGAAGCTATAATTGTTTACTAAGGATTATTATTAATAAACTTCAAACCATATAACTGATTACAAGGATTTTTATTTGATATGAATAGTTACTTTAAACTATACAAATGTGTATAAATTACTGGTAAAAATATTCACTCTCTGCACACAATTAAGTTTTTATACAATAGAATTATTAAATTAGAAAACCTAACAAAACTAAATAAGTTAAAGGTACCAATTCCCAGTCTGCCTTGTTGACTGAAGCTGTAGAGTATGCCAACTGTACCTCTGTAGATGAGTAAGAAACCTGCTCCAAGCCACCCCTGAGTGTCTTGATATGACACTAAACTATATCTGATGGTGAAGGTCCAGTCCTGTAAATATAGGGTACACATTCATTGCCATTACTCCCACACCCACTCTGACCTGGATTAATAAAACTTGTTAAGGTCCCATCTGTGGGTCAAATAGAACTATTTAATCATTTACTGGGGTTCATTATCATTTGAAACCGTTAAAGCTGTGAGCAAATTATTTTCTTTACATTGGAATAATTGATAAAATAACTTGAAACTATTTAACTGTGTTCAAGCAGGTGATTAAGAGTACACAAAATTATAGCCATACTTGAAACCGAGGGTTGATGTGCCATTAAATCCCAACGAAATGTTCAATAAGATAATTTGAATTAAAAGCTTCTTCTTCTTAATAAAATACATAGAAAAAGTGTCAGGTCCTGAAAACTAACCTATCCCTCCAAACAATATAATCATTAGTGTTCACTTGTTTCCAAAGTATGAGGATGAGTCAAAAAGTAATGCCTTTTCTTTAGTACAGGAATAATTACCAAGCAGGAACGTGTATCATACATCAAAATAAAGCTGTTCCTTTGTTGATCACATCCCTACTTCTCAGCATAGTCACCATTTCTCTCAATACTAATGATCCACCTTTAAACAAGAGCATGTAAAATTCTGTTGACTGTTCTTTGAGCCATTTTCTTGTTACTGGCACAATGTTTGCCTCTTAAACTCTCTTTCATGGGGTCGAAGAGATGATAATCTGAAGGTGCTAAATCTTGCCAATCGATAATGTCCTGCATGACAATGCTCAACCACACACAAGCATCAGGACAAGGAAGAGAATCACCTCATTCAGGTGGGCAACTTTACCACATCCTCCATACTCAACAGATTTAGCTCCTTTGGACCATCGTCTCTTCAGTCCCATGAAAAAAGGTTTGAGACAAATATTGTGCCAGTGACAGGGGAGTGAAAACTGCATTAATGAAGAAGTAACTCAAAGAACAATCAACAGAACTTTACGAGGTCGGGATACATGCTCTCATTCAAAGGTGATTGAAAGGTTATTGAAAGAAATGTAATGGAATATTGAATTAATAGTTATTAAAATTAAACATTTACAAATTAAAAGACAAATGGAATATTGGAAATATAATTGGAAGTTCTTATGGTGTAATGGTTAAAGTTCTGCACTGTTACCTCAAAGTAACCAAGTTCAAACTTCACTCTCACTTTTACATTCACTTTAGGACTAATACCCATGGGAAAAGTATGACCCCCTTCCCCTATTTTCCCAGTTATGGCTTATTTAATGCCAAAATTTGATTAATTGGTAAATTTTTATCATTAAGGGTTTTTGAACTATTGTCTTAATCTTTATTGTTATTTCCATGTTTTGACCAATATGCCATCCAGCCTTCTTCAGGTATTTGTCCAACTCAAGAACCTACACAGAACTTCGAACTACGTCCTTTATTGAATCCACGGGGGTTGCCTGTTCTGATTCCGTTAGCCATAAACAGATGCAAATGTTAAGTATTCCTGTATTGTTACTTGCCTGCAGTCAGGATTGAAACTGCAACCTCCAGATGGTTGTCTCCTCAGAAGCTTAGGGAACCAATGCCTATAATCATTACGCTGTGTGTCCTATTGAACCCTTAATGATAAAAATCATCACGCTTCATCTCACAAATTTTGACAGCTAATTTGTAAATGTTTCATTGTAGTAATTAGATATTCTTTTTTTTTTTTTTTTCTTTTTCTTTTTTTTTTCCATAATCATTTAGTTGACAGTTATATAGTTTGATGGCATATCAACTACTCATGGGTTATTTAATGCAAAAGTTTTATTCATTTGTAAATTTTTTATTATAACCATAACTATATTCTCAACATTTATTTCTTCTTTTCTTTTCTTTTTTTTTGTGACTATAATAATAATCATTTGTCTACAGTTATATTGCATCAAGTATTCCTATCTAATCTTAACATAATAGAGATTATGTATCTGTAACCAAAACTGTCACTGCTGTTCTTCTACACGGATGACTTTGACATTAAAGTAACCTACCATAGTTGATAGGCTATTAAACAAAGAAATCAAGCGAAAATATAATTATGATTACAGCCATTTACAAATTAATAAAATTTTGGTATTAGATAACCCATAAAGAGTTTATGTGCCATAAACCAAATTAAACTAAACTTCTAAAGTTTCTTTTTTTGTTTTTCTCTTTCTTTCAGTTCGGAACTTGGAATATTCTATACCACTCCATCTCTCATTGTATCAACAATGGATGCTGCTGAACAAGCTATCCGTAGCAATCAGGTAAAAGATCAAGTTGGAGAGAGATGCCAGAAATTGTTCCAGGATTTCTTAGAAGAGTTCACAGTAGACGGAGACCTAAAATATCTCCCTGAGGTGCAAGAGTTGATTCGACCTGAACGCAACACCTTAGTTGTAAGTTTTGAAGATGTTGAAAACTATAACCAACAATTAGCAACGACCATTTTGGAGGACTACTACCGAGTCTACCCCTTCCTATGCCTGGCTCTACGCAATTTTTCCCAGGACCGCGGACATGTGCCTCCTTCAAAAGAATTCTATGTGAGCTTTACTGATGTGCCCACCTCTTTGAAAGTTCGGGATTTAACAGCTGCCAAAATTGGCACACTCCTTCGAATCTCTGGGCAAGTTGTGCGTACCCACCCTGTCCACCCAGAACTTGTTTCTGGAACGTTCATGTGCTTGGATTGCCGAACTATGATCAAAGATGTTGAGCAGCAGTTTAAATACACCCAGCCGAGTATCTGTCGGAATCCAGTGTGTAGCAACAGGTCAAAATTTGTACTTGACGTGAATAAATCCAGATTTGTAGATTTTCAAAAAGCTCGCGTCCAAGAAACTCAAGCAGAGCTACCTCGGGGAAGCATTCCTCGCAGTCTGGAAGTGATAATGAGAGCTGAAGCAGTAGAGATGGCCCAGGCTGGCGACAAGTGCGACTTTATTGGAACACTCATTGTTGTTCCTGATGTGTCTCAGATCACCATGCCAGGTGCCCGTGCCGAGACATCAACCCGGATGAAGGGAAATGAAGGTTACGAAATGGAAGGGGTCAGTGGACTGAAGGCACTAGGTGTACGCGATTTAACATACAAGTTGGCTTTCCTCGCTTGCACTGTGACACCAAGCAATCCAAGAGTAAGCGGCAGTGGACGTGAAAACAAAGAGGAGGAAATCACTGCTCAGGTCCTGAAAAAACAGATGACAGATGAGGAATGGCACCGTGTTTATGAAATGAGTCAAGATAAGAATTTGTACCAGAATATTTGCTCGAGTCTCTTCCCTACCATTCATGGCTGTGATGAGATCAAACGAGGAGTCTTACTCATGCTGTTCGGGGGTGTGCCCAAGGTTACTGTCGAGGGCACTAATTTAAGGGGAGATATCAATGTCTGTATTGTCGGAGACCCCAGTACTGCTAAGAGCCAGTTGTTAAAGCAGGTTGAGGAGTTTAGCCCCAGGGCTGTGTATACTAGTGGAAAAGCCAGCAGTGCTGCTGGTTTGACGGCAGCTGTTGTCCGGGATGAAGAATCTCACGAGTTTGTGATAGAAGCTGGTGCTCTAATGTTAGCCGATAATGGTGTTTGTTGTATCGATGAATTTGACAAAATGGATCCCAAGGATCAAGTGGCTATTCACGAAGCCATGGAACAGCAAACCATCTCCATTACCAAAGCGGGTGTCCGGGCCACCTTGAATGCTCGTACCTCTATCCTGGCCGCTGCCAATCCAATCGGTGGACGTTATGACCGCACAAAGCCTCTGAAACAAAACATCACACTCACAGCTCCAATCATGTCTCGATTCGATTTGTTTTTTATTCTTGTGGATGAATGCAATGAAGCCATTGACTATGCCATTGCCACACGTATTGTTGACCTCCACTGTCGCAACGAGGAATCTGTCTGTCGGGTGTACAGTGTTGAGGATATCAGTCGCTACTTAATGTTTGCTCGTCAATTTAAGCCGAAGATAAGTAAAGAATCTATGGAGTACATGGTTGAAGAATACAAGCATCTTAGGCAGAGAGATGGTACTGGAAGCACCAGGTCATCTTGGAGAATCACTGTCAGACAATTGGAATCTCTTATCCGATTGTCGGAGGCTATGGCTCGACTCTATTGTCAGGATTTGGTATGTATATATATATATATCAGTTTAATTTCTTTCTTGCTGAATGGTATTAGCCAAGAATTTAAGATTATTTAAATATTCTCTGTTTATATTTACTCTCATTCCTAGTAGATTTTCTGGTATATGCTTTAAAGGTATGTAAATATTTTAGACAAAATTGTATCCTCTTGCCTCATTCCTTTTCTGATTTCTATCTTGAGTCTCTGTATAATCAGACTATGGGGGGGGGGTATATATAATCTCGATACTTATGCATCTATGTTACCGTGATAAAGCCAAACTTTCACGAGCGTTTCCGGGCCGATAACAGAAAGAATTGGAATATGCCGACAAAACGTATGAAGACCATCTCCAGGCATAGCTTTTTCTCATTTTTTTTTTAAATAGCAAGGAAGGTTGCATGTCTGGCAACTTTTGATTTTGCCAATAAGTTTTTTGGTACTTATGCACTTGTTGTACCGTGCTGAAATAATAATGTGATTATTTAGAAACCCATTCTTAACATGGGGAGGGGAGGGTGTTTTGCAACTATTCTGTACTTTCACCTAACAATTTAATAATAATAATAAAAAAAAATATCATAACACTTGAATTTAACTTGAAAATACTATTTAAAAATAGCCCGGTACAATAAGTGTGTTAGCACCAGTTTTTTGTTTTGTTTTGTTTGGTTTTTTGTTGTTGTTTGTTTGTTTTGTTTTGGTTTTTTTTTTTTTTTTTTTTTTTTTTTTTTTTTTGGGTTTTTTTTTTTGGTTTTTTGGCTCAATTGTATCACCTTTTCCACAGATTGTAGTTTGTTGCTTAGCTACAATAAATTCATGTTGTTTAAAATTTCTTGAATAATGCTGTTCTCGTAACTTTGTCAAAAAATTGATTGAATTATTTTATCGTCTGCTTGCTTAAATTTGATTGGCTAGGTGTTTCAGCATAGCCTGATTCTTTCCGTTATCGGCCCGGAAACGCTTGTGAAAGTTCGGCTTTATCTTGGTAACATAGATGCATAGGTACCATAATCTCTTTTCCGTGATCTAATAAATTGTTTTTATATTGTTGTATTTTTACCTATAATTTCATATAGATTTTCCTGTAAGTATGCTAAGGCGAGGCTGGCATACGTTAGTGCCATTTCAGTTGCCATAGTTGTTCATAGGGTTTGGGTATAATTTATGTTGTTGAATTGTAGAGTTATTGTTTAAGATTAGTTCTATACCATCTTTGTCAAATCTTGGGTGTTATGTTTCTGGGTATTTTTGTATCCAAAATGAGATGGCCTGTTTTTCTAATTCATGGGAAATATTACATTTTAAAAAATCCACAACAAAAAACTTCTACAGAGGCCAAAGGTTTTCATGGGTTTTAACTCCAACAGGACATTCACAGACACAAATCCTGGAATTAAAAAAAAATCACACCCCCTTCAAAACAATCTTCACTATAAAAGCTAGAAACAAGAACTACCCTAGTCATTATTAATCTCCTGAAGAAGAATTAATGTCTGAAACATGTGTAGAGCAATAAATAGATAAAAACTTAAAATACCTAATTCAGATTCATTCGTGGACCTATTCATTTTAAAATATTTACTTTTCTCTTATTAGACCAACAACTGCAATATATATATATATCCAATACACACAGCAATAATGTGATTACATAAAAACTCTAGTAAGATAGAAATTAGTAAAAGTTTAAGGCAAGAGGACACGATTATGTCTGAAATTTTCATGTCTTCAAACCATATACCAAAAATAAATATTATATATAATATTTATTTGACCCAACAAAAGAAAAGCAATTGTTTAAATGCTCTGTATATATTTACTTTATTCAGAGTAAATTTTCTGGTATATGGTTTGAAGGCATGAAAATTTCAGACATAATTGTGTGCGTGTGTGTGTGTTAAGATAACGTAGACATGTATAGTCTTTCAATGATAGAGAACTTTATTCATAGATATAGCAAACTACATTGTTATATAGTGTGTGTACTTTTCATTTAGAATAATTTGATAGGTTAACTAACTTTACCTGTGGGAATTCTACATAATACAGTTGCACAAAACAAATTTAAACTTTCTGTCAAAAATTGTCTATTTACATCGTTACTCTCATCTATGCGTGAGAGGACATATGTCTAAAAACCTGACCTTGTGTCACATCCTGCTTGGAGGCAAAGGAAAATAACATTTGAAATGGGGAGAAGTAATTGTTTTAGCAACACGATTTTATGTAGAACCTATGTGTGTATAAAAACTTTCAAATAAATGCTATTACCATTTATTTAAAAACTAAAAAATGGCAGTACTAATTGAAACAAATGAAATAGTACTCAGTACAAAAATAGTGTAAAACCAAAATGACAATAATATTCTTAAAAAAACTAATATCAGCCAACCCTCTGCTTCTTGCAAAGAAGATAGGATAATCATGAACAATTACCAGATAATCAAGAAATTTTCAAACTTAGTTGTTTGCCCAGTCGGCTGGGGCTGTAGAATACACTGACTGCACCTCTGCAGAGGGGTAAAGACCCCCACCCCAACGAGTGTCCTTGATATGACACTAAACAGTCTGATGGTGAGGTCCTAGTAATGATTGAGCCTTGGGGAATACGGAGCACCCCTTCATTGCCATTGCTCCCAGGTCCACTCTGGCCCAGCGTGGTAGCACCTGATAGGGCCCTATCTATGGGTTAAATAGAACTAACGGCATACTTATGCTAAACTGAATCTTGAAATAGAAATGTTTTTTGACAATTGAACTGTGCTTACATTTGAACTGCGTGCTTGTGCTAAACTGAATTATTTCAAATAGAACTTTTTTGACATTGAAACTATTTACACTAAACTAAATTGTTTAACAAAGAACTGTTGACATGTAACTGTGTGTAAACAAAATCTGTACTTTTACTAAACTGAATTAGCTGAAGTAGAATTGCTTGACTAATCTGAATAGCTCGAAATAGAAATGTTTTTTACCATTAAACTGTACTTACATTTAAACTGCGTGCTTTTGCTAAACTGAATTGTTTTAAATCTAACTATTTTTGACATTAAAAATGTACTTACACTAAACTGAATTGTTATATATAACTGCTTGAATAGTTTGAAATAGAAATGTTTTTGACAATTAAACTGTGTATTCATGCTAAACTGAATTGTTTTAAATAGAACTGATTATTTACATAAAAAGGGATTTGACATTAAATAACCTACAAAGGTTGATATGCCATAAAACCCACCAAACCAAACCATCAAACTTAGTTGTGTATTGGAGGATTATCTTCATTTTTCTTTTTGATGTTAGGTTGAGGATTCAAAAGGGTTTGAAAGATTAGAATCTATTTAAGTTATATAAAAAAAATTTTCTCATCTTATTTTGAAAGCCTGTCTATCAAATTGCCAAATAAACATGAACTTTAATAATGATTTGATATTTTTTGTTCAGGTTCAACCAAAGCATGTGAAAGAAGCCTTCCGTCTCTTGAACAAATCTATCATTCGTGTAGACCAGCCAGATATTCATTTGGAAGAAGGTGATGAAAATGAAGATGAAGAAGAAATGGAAGTGGATTCTGAACCTCCTGCACAAACTAATGGTCATGTCAATGGTACTATTGAAGACGTTGCAGAACCCTCAGGCTCCCCACAGCAAGATAAATCTCCCAAACAATCTGCCCCAAAGAAAAGCCTCAAATTGTCTTATGAAGATTACAAGCACATGGCCAATCTTCTTGTTCTTAATATGCGCAGGATGGAAGATGAGATGGAAGAGAAAGGCAGCACAGGATGCCGACGTAGCGAACTTGTCGGTTGGTACTTACGGGAAATTGAAAATGAGATCGAAAGTGAGGCAGAGTTGATTGAACGAAAGACAATCGTGATGAAGGTGATTGAACGGCTTGTCCATCATGACAACATTCTCATTGAATTAAAGCACACACAATTAATGTCCAAATCTAAAACAGAGGATCCTCTTGAAACAGAGGATGACCCTTACTTGGTTGTACACCCTAACTATGTCATTGATTCTTAAGCTTTCTTTTCTTTTTTTCTTTTTTCTTTTTTTTTTTTTTTTTTTTTTTTTCTTTTTTGTACACCCTATGTCACTGCTTCTTAATTTTTAAAGAAAATTTTTTCCCAGCCTCTCTTAAAAATAAAATAAAATCTCTAGATCATCAAAAATATTTAAGAGAATACAGTCAACATTTTATCCTGTGTTTCTCAACCTTTTCTTTCTTGTGGCTCATTTTTTATATAAAAAAATTTCAAGCCTGCATAAGCACACATAAAAATTTCATGTTGGAGGAAATACATTTTGTTTACAAAAGCAAAATGTTGAAAATATAAATTCTGATTAATGATGACTACACTGTTCCTGGTGTCTATCAGCTTTGTCAAATTAAACTTCCAAACCTTTGTTCAGCTTTGAGTGTACGTCTCCTCCTCTCATTTCAATCTGCAATAAATTACATTTCTTTGTGAGTACATCATTTTTTTTGCAGAAAATCTTGCTTCAACCTGGTGATGGGAAAACTAAATAAGAATGGAACTTTTTTTTTTTTTTTCAAAGAACAAGGGATGAGAGAATCTTACTTTCAGCCATCCAATCAATTCTTCCCTTAAAATTGTCCCTATTAGTACTTTGTTCTCTTTTCTATTCCCTGCCCATTTTTTTAAATTTCTCAGGTCCTACATTGAAAATCACTTGATTTAATCCTTTTGTTGACTACAAAGGCCTACTTATTGTATAAAGATGAGTATTGAAAAGACAGTTTTTTTTTTGGGGGGGGGGGTTAATTGATTCATCACTTTTTCCCTTTCTCTCTCTCTCTCTCTGCAGTCAATACAATATATCTCATATAATGTTAATTAGTTTTTTAAAACTTCCATTATTAAAAAAAAAAATGATAATAATTGGATAGCATTTAAACTAGTGGTTCCTAAACCTCTCATTCTTTCTCACCTCTATTCCCAGACCAAATTTCTCTCTTCTCCAATACAACAAACACAACACTTTTGATATTAGGTCTACTGCACATTTGAAAAGTACCACTCATAGTGTAACAGTCATCATTGTTGGAAATGAAGCCATGTTCAAATCTTAAATGAGTCTGTCTGTATTTCAGATGACCGTAATACTTTTGGGAAAGGCATTGTCCCAACTGTTCTCATTCTCTTAACCTGAGACCTTTTTCAGCATCCCCCTCATAGCTTGCATCATTGAAAAACAAGTAACAGTCACAGTAGTGTGTTAAGGACGAAATAAAGGCAAGGCACAAATCATCTAGGAGTCATTAACATCCTTTAGTGTTGAATGTTTTTACTTTCTTTCTTTTTTCTTTACTTATATATATATATATATATATATATATATATATTGAGAATCCCACCAAATTTTGTTTCAATTTGCACTTAAGTAGATTTGTTCACACTTTTTTCTCTCTCTTTAAGTTCTCAAAATAACTAATTTTTATTGTTCCATCAAGGCATAATTTATCTGGGTTGTACCGATACATTTAGAATAGTTTTCAAAAGAATCTCATATCTGTACATCCAAATTTTGTTATTTTCTTTATACTGTTTAAAGTTAATCTTCATTTATTCTCCTAATCATTCAATATAATCGAATAGTTCTTTAATTTCTAAAGACAGCTCTGTTTGGGTTAGAATATGTTGACCACATTCTTTAAGGTATAACACACACACAACCCGCTGTCAAAAAAAAAAAAAGGTATCCTAGATCGGATAATAAACTGGATCCTGTTGTGAAAATTAGGAGTTAATATGTCATAAAATAAACCAAACCAATCACTGAATTTGTTTGTTGAATTCCTCTCCTCCTCTCCTCTCTCTCTCTCTCTCTCTCTCTCTGTAGTTGCATATTTCCCACTTGCTACCAGTGGTCCATGTTCAATCCCAAATAAGTTTTGTTTTTTTTTTTTTTGTTTTGTTTTTTCCTTCCTTCTTGCCCACTTTCATCTGGCTGTATGCTAATTATATTGATACTCATTTTTTTGTCTTGTAGAAATTTTTATGATATATATGTCTAATAAAATCAACTGTTTTTTCCAAAAACCCTAACATATTCAACCTTCATTCTTACTGGTTCATTGGTCAAGAGGAAATGTTACAATTATCTCAAATAATGTCAGTTGTTCAAAATAATTTACTGTGATCCCCAAATGTTATAGTAGCCTTATAAGCAAGAATTCATTTGTTTCTATATAATCATTCACCCACAAAATAACTTTTGATAAAAACAACCTTTTCTGATGGTTTTGCCAAAGGATTTAAACGATTATATTTTAGTATCTTTCAAGAGGTACTTTTTTTTACTTGACGGAGGGAAAAAGATTCTTGTTTTGTTTTTCTCAAATTTAAATCCTCTGATGATTCAAGAATTCTGGAGTGAAATGTTGTTTCTAAAGAGGATTTTTTTAAACTGATTTTCTTTATAGAAAGAATAAAATTATTTTTAACAGAATCTGTTTTTGTTTATTTTTATTATCAAAGTATTTTGATTCTTACACATATAAAAATCAGCCCAGTCAGCTGGAGCTGTAAGATATGTTGACTACATCTCAGCAGAGGAGTAATACCACTCCCTCTTCATTGCTTCACAGCTCCACTCTGTCTGGGAGTGGTAATACCTGTTAGGGTCCCACCTGTGGGTCAAATGGACTATTCGATAATTTACTATACTTAAAACCATTTAATTGTGCAAACAAATGATTGTTAAATTATTAGTAATACATAGCAATACTTGAAACCATTTAACTATGTGTAAACAAAAGATTTGTATTAAATTAGATAGGAATACTAGATAAATAAAATTACTAATGTTAAATAGCAGTACTTGAAAGCATTTAACTGTGCAAGCAAATGTACTCAAACTTTTTTCAAAAAAGAAATTAACTATAAATCTGTCGTATCGTAGTAAGGAAAAGATACACTGTCAAATAAAGTTACAGGGTGGAACGATAAAATTGTCGCCCTAAAGAAAACAACACTACAACTTTATTTTAAAACTTTTATTGAAAAAATCAATTCAGGTAACTTGATTATGTAGTAGAACTGACATCTATTCAATGTAGCCGCCTTCAGCCTCAATCACCGCCTGAGAGCATGCCTTTTCCACAAGCGGCGGTGATCAGGCTGGCTTTGGTGTTGTGGGAGGTCATGTTGGTGATGTTCTCGACGTATGACCAAACGAAGTAGTCAGGTCGGGGGGGGGGCAGTGAGAGAAGGGTACAAAGTCGTAGCACTCCTGCAGCAAAGCCTGGGTCTCTTTGAACTTGTGGTCCGGCGTCGAGTCCTGCTGCCACACCCAGGGTCTGCCACCGGCCACCTGATTGCACCAGGGGATCACCACACTCTTCAGCACATCCAGGTACACTTTGGTGTTGACTTTCAAGCCGACTTCGAAGATGTGTGGTGGCCCTCACCTAAGACCATAACCGTAGCCGGAAACTTTTCATCACCCTGGGCACGTCCCTGTGGTTCGTGGCAACCCAGATTTGCATTTTGAGGGTGCTGGCAATGGCCCTGTTCTCATAACTTGGATCGGTAGAGACCATGGGTTGTACAGCGGCGCATCTCCGATCTCGCTCATTGAACATTGTGTCACTTTCAGACATGATAGAAGGCTCCTATCGCTCTTGGGATTTGTACACAACTGGCCAACTAGTAGATGGTCTGCAACAAAAAAAGAAAACCAGTTTTCATTAAACGGATATGGAATCATGTCTTTTCTAGGGCGACAATTTTATCGTTCCACCCCGTATTTATTAACAGAAGCGGTACAGTACAAGTATTACAAGTCTCGTGCCGTTGGTGTTACATTCGAAGTTGGTCTACTACTGACCGAGATCTTTCAGAGCTCTCTTTCTGCGAGCTTCAGAAACACGGTGTCTTTTATACTTCTGCGGTACCGGAAGTCACGTGGTACAAGCCACTATACAACAAAATCATGTGTAAAGAGGATTTGGCATTAAATGACCATCAAAAGTTGATGATAGCATTAAATATAAATTCTTACAAAAATCTTGCTATGAAGAACTTGTGGGTGGGTATTTGTGTATATATATATATATATATATATATATATATATATTAATTCATGGAAATTATTTTTCTGCAACCTAAGGTTTCTTGAAGTTTATAACAACATTAGTCCGGCAGTTAAAAAGATGGAATGAAATTGAAAATCGAAAATGCGACAAAAATACAGACAAAATCGAAAATACGGCAAAAAGCAGATAAAAAGCCGTTAAGATCTCGTTTATGTGTGGTTGTAAGTATGTGTGTATATATGGGTGAGGGTGTATGTGTGGATGCGTGTTTTTAAGTTAAGTCAGGCCAAGAACGTAAAGCGTTGGTTATGACAAATGGGTAGCGAATGTGTATACATTTGTTTCGTTGACTGCGACGAATTATCATCGCTGCAAGTTGTGAGGAATAAGTGAGAATCTGATTTGTAAACGTGTATGGTGGGCCAGAGTTGTAATGGGTATAAGTAAGGTTATATTGTGTCGTAAATATATCGGTGTAATATATACGGGGGGTTGTATTATAATAATAATAATAAATGCGAGGTGGTATGTATGCTATAAAATAGTAAAGGGCAAATAATATTAAGGGGGTTAAATGATAAATATGTGCGTAATAAATATTTGTAGTGCTAATGATAAATGAATGAAATATTGCGTAAATATTATATACTGTGGGTCTTATAGGTGGTGTATCTGTAAAGAAATGAAATAAAATAAAATAAAAAGAAAGGGTTTAAATAATAGATAATGAATTTGCGCATGGACATGGTTATAATCTAGGGGTAGAGTGTCGTCATTGAAAATTAAAGAAATTGATTAGGTTTGAAGGTTGGGGTTGTTTTTTAATAGTCATATTATTTGTTGATGGTTGCACCAACTACTCTTGTAGAAAAGATTAGAGTGAAATCGGTAGGTAAGGTGAATGTTGAGTGTTGAGGTCTATTTTAATGATCGTAAAAACTAGAAGTTAAAATGGTACTTACGGTGCTTTAGGGTTTGTTTTTTTTTATTTTGTTTTGTTTTTTGTTTTTTTGTTGTTTTTTTTTTCATTAAATACGTGTACGGGGTGTTAGGTGGGCTGTATTAGTGGGTTGAAGTGTGAAAGAATGTGTGAACCGTTACCCCCTCACCCCCCCCACATTATCTCAGTCTTCTAACCATGTCTTCTTCTTAGCCGGCCGGTGATCAACTAGTGGTTCGAGGGGGCAACGCACATTTCTTTACCTACACAAGAATACGATCGAGGGAGACAGGAGAAAATAGAAAGACAAACGAACAAACAAGAACAAAGCTTGGGGTTACCAAGAGCAGAGGAAGGTATGCAACACTACATGCATGTGCATTCCTGATAGTAGATATGGACTAACGCTAGCGTGGGTTACTAGCGAAAATTCCACAATGCTACTGGAATCAGACATCTTGAGACTCTTCTTCACTGGACCCTATCTTGTCTCCTCGCCTCTCTGCTCGGTGTCTGGTGTTGACTGCCCCTCCGTGGATCCACGCCAACCTCTCTGTTCGCCTCTCTCTTGTCCAGTCTCAACTGCCTTCTGCTGCTTGCCTCTCTGCTCTCCAGCCACCAACTCTTCTGCTGGTCTCCAGCCACCAACTGCCTCTCTTGGTCTCCTGCCACCAACTACCTCTGCTCCTGTCCAACTACCAACTGCCTCTCTCTGGTCCTTGCCTCTCTCTGGGTCGCGTCGTCAACTCTCATTCGCCTCCCCGTACCACTTCCGGGTACGGCGAGATTTCATGTCCAAGAATCCTTTGTCTGGTTTCGCGCCAAAACAGACAATTGAATCGTCTGCTTTGGCAGCCTACCCCCATAGTGCTACAAATGCCTACATTTTGAGAGGATTTCAGTTTGTTTTTTTTTATTTAGGAGGGTGTTTTGTGATGGATATGTGATGATGGCTAATTTTTCGTGGAGACAAAGAAGGCATTTTTTTGGGTGTTTTGTTGTAGGCAGGTGCTTGTTTTAGTATCTCCCAGGTGATTGTGGGGGATATGTTTGCGTCTTTTAGTTGCCATATGTACGAGGATAAGAAGGTGTTGGATGCGTAGTTTCTATCTTTGAAAGAAAGATTATGGTTGTGGGTTCTTTGTTTTATGGTGCCCTCCTTTGCACCAATGTTGTGTTTGACGGAGTTGTTTGTTTTTACTGTGGCTTTATATATGGTGTTTGTATATAGGCATTTATTTGGTAGGGGCATGTGCTTTTGACCCTACAATTGCATTGGTTGTAGGGTTGTGATGTACTGTTAGTGGATGCGATTTTTTGTTGCGTTTTTTTATTATTTGCGCCATGTTGTTTGTGCAACTGTAGCTGATCTTGATGTTTTTATTGAAGATTTTGGTTGGGGGACTATTATTGGGGAAGTGTTTAGAGATTAGATTTAGGAAGTCTCTACCTATATTGGAAGATATACATTTATTATTAGGTGGGTTAAACCAGATAATGTTTCTGCATCTGTGTTTAGAATTGACTTTTGGGAGTGTGAATTTTAATTCTTGCTTGTAACCACTTTGTTTTAATGCATCGTCGTATAAGTGCTTGTGTTTGTTAAAAATGTTGATGTTGGAGGAGTTGTTGGATAGTCTACGGCTAATGGATTTTGGGATTTGTTTTGTAATTGAGGGTGGGTGGTTTGAATATGTGTGTATATAAATTGGTGTGTTGTTATCTATTTTGTAGGGTTCGTATGTGCAATTAGTTAGGTTCAGTGTTCTGTGTAAGAAATTTACTGTTTTCAGGTTTGTGTGTATAGTGGATTTAAATCCCAGCAGTTTCAGGGCGTTAGATATTCTCTTTCTATAGTTGTCTAGTTTGGGTCCATTTGGCTTTCTAATGATAAGTCCGTCGTCTCTGTATAATCCCATGTCGGTTTTGTTGATTATCCTTGAGAGTTGGGATAGGATTAGAGCACCGACGAGCTCGCACACCTTCGCGCCATCAAAGCTACCCATAGTTACATCGAATAGATGGTCAAGTTTTTTAATCCATGGTTTGCCGTCATGGAAGAGGAGCGATTTGCGGCAGTGCTTGATGATTCTGATGTCGTTGTGTGAGACGGGTACAACCGAGTAACTATATATATATATATATATATATATATGGTTACTCGGTTTTTTGCCTATGTGATGAGGTTAAAACTGACTGGAGGCCAGAAATAAACAATCACCATTATAGAGCACTGTTATTTGATATAGCTAACTGCTTTATATTGAATAATTGGTTTTACAAGTACATTACTACGGGGGGGGGTCTTTCTGGATTGGAAGTTAACCCTTTCTCAAATCGGATAGACTTTTGACAACAATTTTATGCAAAGGTTGTTGGATTGATAAATGCATATTTCTTGGTTTATGGGTTTGGATTGTTGTGTGGTATCTGTTCATATCCATTGGTCTAGATAGGACTTGATAAATAAACATCGCTAACTTTGTCCCGAAGATTCCAAACTTAGGGCAGTATTTCCCTTCGCACTAAGTTGGAAGGGGCTGTGAAACCCCGCCTGTGTAATACTTTTGATGGGAATCCACAATCACACTCTTCTTTTTTTTTCAGCACAGCTAAATGGGTACTCAATCAGATTTTAAAACGAACAAATAAAATTGTCTTAATTAAACCTATTTGGTGCTGGGTGGGCGACAATTAATAAAAGCCCAGTTCAGTACCCTCCCCGCCGTGCCTAAAAGACCTAAGGAATAGGTTTATTGTCCAGTGCCAGAAGCGCTCCTATAGCGTTTACTAAACTTTTTTTTTTTTTTTTTTTTGCACTGCCCTCTAAGAGGTTTGCTTTTGCACTCGACGTTAAACTGACTTTTGTGATACAATCGCCTTGTGGAGAATTAGATACATCTGATTAAATCATCTGAATCGAAATGCATTTTTTTAAATAATGCTTTTTGTTTTGGTTTGTTTTTCTTTTTCTTTTTTCGTTTACATCTATTCATTTCATATTATTTATCGATCGTAATTTCTGGTGAGGTTAGTTATTTACTAAGCTTTGCTTAGTTGTACAAAGCAGTGAGTATAGGACACCCCGTGATACTCTTAACTCGCTAGTTTGCTAGGAATTACACCATGCGAGGTATCTGTCTAGGATCAAAGCGTGGTAATTTTTCAAGGTATGCTTAGTTTTCCTTCTAAACAACTGAACCGTACATTGTATAGATTCTTTTTAAACGATTAGTCAGTTGAAGGTTTTGGTTGATGCCGTACTGGCTACCAGTCAGCATCACAAGGAAGGTGGGAACGAATTACAATAATATCCAAACATGGACATCTTTATTGATAATTTTCTTGGTTAATTCAGGTTGGTTGGGGGTGAAGCATGCATCTGACACTTCATAATTGGACTTGGGCCAAACAATCGTCACTACCCAGGGTAACTCCTCTCAGTTGCAACTGATCTATCTTAAATATATTGGGTCTTGGCTTCTGGAAAAGAACACACCCTTTGGTGTAGACCTCCAAGAATTAAAGTTCTTTAGAAAAGATTATCCATGGCTAATGACGATGAGTTTATTATGAAGATTTTTTTTTAAATCCTTTCATCTCCATCAGGAGATCCTTCGGTTTCAAATTTATCATCTATTAAAATCTGCTGACATTTTTTACTTATGTTGTGGTGGCCAATGTGCTGGACTGCAACATCATATAAGCGAGTCCAAACACCAGTCGTGCTATTGCATTCACTTTCGGACAAAAACCCTTGAAGACAACATGAGTCCTCTTATCCTTCCAGCAGTTAAATCATACCATTACTATTCAACTAAGATGGATTTGGCATTAGATAACCCATGAAGATTGATATGGAATTAAACAAAGAAATCAAACTAAACCTTTTGATACTACTATACACACATCCATGTATATACGTTATCTATGCCTACACATACCCGTACAGATACGATCAGTCAACATGGTTGGATATATATATATATATATATATATATATCCAACCATATATATATATATATATATATGTTTGTGTTTGCTGCGCCTTTACGCATACATACTTATATAGATATACTAGCACCTACACGCATATACATGATTGTACCTGAATAACTGTACCCACGATTAGAAGAGCTTATAGCGTCATATTAGGATTAAAGTATTCCGTGTCAGGTTCAATAGTTTGGGAAGTGAGCATGTAAAAAGGTGTCAAGCTGCATGAAAAAATATAAGTTTATTTGTATTTGTATTTTAAATAAAACCAAAATGAAATAAAGTTGTAGAGCTATTTCACTGTACAAGTATTGGCATAATGGTTAGAGTGTTCGCCAATGACCCGGAGAGACCTGGGTTCAATCCCAGGTCGAGTCATACCAAAGATTCAAACGGTGGTACTTGATGCCTCTTTGCTTAACATTCAGCATTATAAGGTGCGGATCAAGAGTAAAGTGGGGCAATACAGGGAAAAGAATAGCGCCCTCTACATCTTGATATAGTAGCAATCGAAAGGGAGCCTTTGGGTCACTCTCGACTATGGTCGCCCACCTAACTTTTACTCACGTTTTTATCGTTCATTTTAAAGGTCCTCAAACCTGTCACAGGAAATGCTGAAAGCTACATGTGGTTCTCAAAACAGCGAAAGGGTTAAAGAAAGTGTATTGTTATGATAAAATCAGCATGTTTCGGGCGTTTCCTTTTTATTGTCACTTATTGCCCCAAAGTGGATAGAAATGCCCTCATTTTAAGTTACTTGTGACGTTAAAAAAATGAAACTCTTGGAGGATGGTCCAGCATCATGTTATAATGTCATTTTTTGGATTTCCCAAATACCAGCGGTCACCAACATATTTTCAGGAGACTAGAATGAAAGTTCAAAACACTGGAAAAAAAATCTGGAAAATATTTCTAACACTCGAGTTGGGTATTACATTATCAGCTCTTCTGTCCCTTGGTGCACCTATAATCATATTTACCCAACCCCTCCGCTCGGGCACCTATAATAGATGCAAATATACATTGGTGCAAGCATGTCTATTTGAGTATATAAATATTTACCCGACCCCTCCGCTCGGGCAGGATATGACACAAGGTCAATTTTTAAGCGGAGTTTAACAGGTTTGAATTTAGAGTTTTCCTTCTAGACTAGTTACCTCACCAAGGCTGAAGAACCTAATCTGTCCTACTATTTACCCATAGCTGGAGGGAGAATAATTGGATTCATACCTTTCCCAAGGGTATTAGTGCTATGTGAAATGCAATCAGTCTCGTCCAGAATTTGAACTCGTATCGTCGTGTCCAATTCCTACGACGATAACCATTACACCACGGGCACTATTTGAGTATATATGCATATAGGCATTGCAAATATGTATATGTGTGTAAGAGTGAGCATATCTGTATGGGTGCGTGTAGGCATAGGTTGCGTATATATATATATATATATTGACCTTGTGTCATATCCTGTTTGTGTGGAGAGGTTGGGTGTATATACATATATATATATATATATCCAACCTCTTCATACAAGCAGGATATGACACAAGGTCAATTTTTAAGCTAAGTTTAACGGGTTTTCCTTCTCCAAGATAGGTTGCCATACCAAGGTTAAAGAGTCCAGTCTACCTTTCTATTCGTCCTTAGCTGGAGGGAGAGTAATTAGATGTGAAATGCAGTCTCATCCAGGATTTGAACTCGATTTCCTATGTCCGTTTCTTTTGACAGTGACCATTACGCCACGAGTGCCTCCACAACAATGGATAAATAGAACAGGCCGGGTACTTTAACTCTTGTATGGCAACAATTCTAGGAGAAGGCAAACTCTGAGTTAAAACCTGTTAAGAACCCCTTAAAAAATTGGTCTTATGTTGCATCCTGCTCATGGCAGCGGTGGGGAGGTGAATATATACTTTATTTTGGTTCGGTGGGGTTTTATGGCAAATCAACCATTACAGGTTATTTAATGCTAAATCCTCTATATACATATACATTAAATATATATATGAATTGCTTTGGTTGGATTTTATGGCATATCTGTGGGGATTTAGGAATTAACAGTAAAACTCCCAACCGGATATTGACTCGTCGGCTGCCAAATACAAAATGTATAAACGCGTCGCCACGCATAAGGCTCCACGCATCCATCCGGTTAAAATCAGAAAAAAGAAAAATAATAAAAAGTGAAGTAGCCAATGGGAAGCGGTCGTGCCAAAATTAGAAGGATTTTGGAGTGGCGAATTTGGAGCCAGTGGAGAGAGATAAATACTCAGGTTTTCTGTGAACCGACCTCTTTTTCGGGTAGTGACGTCGAACCGACAACACCGATTTTGCTGTCTGGTGTTTTGGGCACCAAGCTACGTCTTGGGACGTAGCGTTGGTTAGTCCATTCACCAAGTAAATAAAGGAAAGTATGGAAGAAATGTTTTCGTCTCTTATCTGTTTCTATCTTTTCCTTTAGTATATTTCTTTTGAGACTTTCTTTGGACAAGGCATTGCGCCGGCCAGTCAACGTGGAGTAAAATAATATAACCAAAATATGGAGTCAGATATCTTACGGCAACACAGCCTTGCCCTTAGCCCCTGACCTTCAAAACCCCCTTTTAACCCCGCATATCAACCATTACAGGTTGTTTAATGCTAAATTCAGTTTAAATATATACATTTAAATATATATGTATTGCTTTGGTTGGGTTTTATGGCATATCAACAATTGTGGGTTATTTAATACCAAATCCTGCTAGAGCATCACCATCCAATGGTTTAAAGTCATATACAGAACACTCATTGGGAGAGATGCAGTCGATGTATTCTACAGCCAAACCAACTGGGCTACTTGAGTTTGGGGAGGTACACACGAGAAAAATGTTTACCTTTTCCCGAAGCAAGCAAGGAAGTAATAAGGAGTTGGACAGATGAGTGGCAACCAGACCAGTAACGGTTGAGTTGACCATTGGGCTGGGGTCTGTCCCCCACCAGGCTGGATTTGACACAAGGTCAATGACCTGAAGGTCGATTATAGTGGGGGTTAGGGGAGGGGAAGGTCGGGCACAAGCCGAGTCTAGAACCCTGCTGGTCATCAACTCACTTGGTGCAATGTGAGCCCGAAGAGCCTAGCTAGACATGGGCTCAAACGTGAATCCAGGCACGGATGCCTGACTATAAATCAAACTGGACCAGTTTAGGGTCCAGTGCTATTCAATGGGGACAATAATGCATCTCACCCACTCGAAGCCGGGGGCCTTTAAGCCTCGAGTCAGAATGCCAGACTGCCCGGTTAAGAAGCTAGGGAAACAGACTAGATGCTGTCAGGGCGGGCTGCGCCGCGCCAGGGAACTTCCCCGCTCTTCTATAGTTGGTCACAAAAAGAATATATATGACGTTGCCGCATTGTTTATTATATGACACCACACTGTACCCATTGCAGTTTTGTAGATGCTAATCAAAGGGCACAAAGCCCGAAGTAGCGTCATAAAAAGAAAAGGACATGACACGGTTCCTAGTCTCACTTTTACTGTCCTGTGTGGATCTCTAACCAACTGACTGCACTTGTATAAATTCAAGAGTGAATTTTTCCCTACTTCCGGGCCTAGGCCACCCATAGACAGGACATAAAATATTGCCAAACCGTATGTCTCCTGAACAGGCTAAAAGTGTGACAATAAAATTGAACATTTTTAAAGTTGCTGTTTGAGCGGTTTTCTCAGCCGTATCTTACCATCCCGACTTAGACAGGGAGGAAAGAATGAGTGGTCCACGCACAAAATACGTACGGCCACACACTTACACTCATCCACACCCACAACACATATACTCAACGTATACTTATACATGCCCACATAGAAATGTCTCGGACCCTATATATATATAGTCAATCCACAACTACGCACATACATATATGTACCTATACATACTCATAAAACTACCATGATATGCATATACACATATATATGCACATACATGTCCACACCCACAACACATATTCAACGTATGCTTACATACAAACCTGCAAGGATATGTCTCGGCCCATACATGCACACACATATAATTGATTTGGTTTGGTTTTATGGCTTATCAACCATTGTTGGCCAAATCCACTTTTACACAGTTCTATTTCAAACAATTCAGTTTAACATAAGTACATTTTTGTTTACACACAGTTGTATACAAAACAGTTCTATTTTAAACTATTCAGTTTAGTATAAGTACAGTTTAAATGTCAAACAGTTCTATTTAATCCATAGATAGGACCCTACCAGGTGCTACCACTCCGGGCCAGAATGGACACAGGAGTGATGGCAAGAAAGAGTTATTCTACACCCCCCAAAACTCCAGCATTACTGGAGCATCACGATCAGATTGTTTAGTGTCATATCCAGGATACTCGTAGGAAGAGTCTTACCCCTCTGCAGAGATGCAGTCGGTGTATTCTATAGCCCCAACCGACTGGGCCAATACACACACACACACACACACACACACATATATATATGTATGTATCTACACTCAAGGTCAACTCGCAACCACACATATATGAACACATATATATCTAGCGCTATATACTACCTTGCCAAAGGTTCATAGTATCACACAGCCGAGTGAAGAGCTTGCCGTTAGACTTCATCTACCGTTCATATTGGGAAAGGTCACACCCACTCCCAAACAGAATAAACTTTAGTTTGGAGAAGTCCAACTTGGGGAGAGTGGTTTACTTTTTCCGGAAGACTGATTCTAATTGATTCAAAGGAGCAATTAGTCATAGAAATCAGTGGTTAGGTTGACCGTTGACCCGGGGTTCTTCCTTCCAATCACTATCCACATTAGTTGCAGAGGGAGTTCAAACCTACGATAGCAAGCAGCAGTGGGTCGACAGTTTCGTTTAGTTTCTTTTCTTTTCGTTTCTTTTTTCTTTTTTTTTTTCTTTTTCTCTTTGTAGAAGAACAGTAGTATTATTTAACTCATAGCTGGGGGTGGTGAGAAAGGGTTTCATACCTTTCCCAAGTGTATAAGTCCGAAAGTCAACGTAATAGCGCTGCTCGAGTTCGAACTCGCTTGTTACGATATCGCAGTCCAGCACGTTAGCCACTATGCCATGCTGACCCCTCCCTGTCATAAACAGTTTCGACCAAAACCTGGTGGTCGCTAGATCTTCTTTTGAAAACAGACACGACGTAGTTGGAGGCAAGAAGATATCGGTGAAACTGTGCATTTCGTGACGATAATCGTGTAGGTGTGACTGTGTATTTAGTATTTATGGTTCCCGCAATTCAATGTTGATTTTTGATATTTAGTTTAGTTTAAAGGTAGAATATAGGCACATGGAAAAAGTAGTAACTGAAGGAAGCCAATGAGTGAAGGATAGGCAACAAATTAGTAAAAGATATGAAACAAATAAAAGTTGTAAAACGGCGCAGACAAAAGGAACATTTAAAACAAGGCGACGAACAAAAACAAATTTATATTCTACAACAATGAAACTTACATTGATACATAAAAAATATTTCTAATTCTACTAACAAAATAATAGTGTGTGTATATGTGTGTGTGTGTGTGTGTGTCTAACACAACTAAGCTACAAAAGGATTACATATTTAAAATGTCCTTTTTTTATGATTAGAATCGGGCAGTTTCTCTGAGACTGGAAAGCGTCTCATAGTCAATGTATATTTTGAATGTCTGCGAGGCCCATCCATGTTGTTGCTTTTCACTCCTGTTGATTCACACTGGAGGGAGTGTGTTGCAGCTGCGAAGAATTTGTGTAGAAGAGAGAAAGGGCGTTTGAAGACGACGTATTTATAGAAAATACGCGTCTTGTAGGTGGCTCCAAACGCAGGACTAAAATTTACGCTCGGACGTAGTTTTAAGCATGTCACGTGGCTCTTCTGGCCAATGGTTTCCCGAGACTGACTATGTGAGCGTCCGTCATCTTTGTTGTGGGAACAAGTGACATACCGCCCACATTAAATTATAGGAATGTAAAGTCCTATAATTGTCATTCTGTAATGAAACGGTCAATTCAGGCAGTGTTGTCAGCCGGAAAAAACTACAACTATCTTTGTTTAAAAAAAAGAATAAAAAAGAACTCAAAGAAAAACGAAGAAAAAGAAGAACAAAAAAGGATAAAAAGAAAAAGATAGAAAAAAAGAAAAAAGAATAAAAAAGAAAAACAAAAAAACAAAAAGAAAAATAGAACAAAAAAAGAACTAAAACAGAAAGAAAAGAAAAAAGAGCAAAAAGAGAAAAGAAAAAAAATAACAAAGAAGAAGCAAAAAAGACAAAAAAGAAAAAAAAGAAGAAAGACGAAAAAGAAAAAAATGGAAAAAAGCAAAACAAAAAACGAACAAAAAAAGAAGAAAACGAACTTCACTGATCAAACGGAAAAGTGTGTTACTCTTGCATACCCACACAAGACACACTTTGCAAAATGCACACAAGAAAAGATTTTTTTGTTTTGTTCTTTTTTAATGAAAATTTTTTAATGAAAATTTTTTAATGAAAATTTTACTTCGTCTACCCTCTACTTCCTGCTTGCTCCATCAGATTGGGTTGACCGTTGGATTGGGATCCTTCCTCTACTCACCCTACACGTTTGTTGCAAGAGGAGCCGAGAGAGTTCAAGCCTGGGGTAGCAAGAAGCAGCGGGTCGCCAGGAACGGTTGTATTTCCATATAAATTCTCGTCTCCCTACTTACTACATCAGGTTAACCTCTTTTTAGATGCTAACCCGACTGTAGAGCTTAAAATACATTAAATGTATCCTCTGCAGCGGGGTAAGACACCCCCCCCAGTAAAAACGTGGTCCCCTGCTAAACTGCATCTGATAGCGAGGCTCCAGATTTGGAGAGTATGGAGTATTCTTTTATTACCATTACTCCCAGGTCTACCCTAACCCAGGGTTGTAGTACATGTTAAGGTCCCAACGATGCATTAGATAAATCGGTTTGAAAGTTATTTGTTTTAGATGAAAATACTTGATTCCATCTAACTTTAGATCATTTGTATAAGAATAGTTTCTTAAAACTATTTTTTGTTGTAAGGATTATTATCAGTTACTTCAAACCATATAACTGTGTGTAAATTCTGTGTATTAGATAGGATACTTAATATCATATAAGGGTGTAGTGGTGTAGTGGCTAACGTGCTGGACTGAGACATCGTAGTAAGCAAGTTCAAACTCTGGTCACTGCAGAGGAGTAAGATCCCCCCCCCAACGAGTGTCCCGGATATGATACGAAACAATCTAATGGAGTTTTAGGGAATGCAGAGTACCCCTTCATTGGCATTGCTCCCAGACCCACTCTGACTCGGAATTTATCCGACGTTATTTGAATTTCTTTTCAACATTAAAATGTGTATTTACATTATAGGAGGTGCCCGTGGTGTAATGGTTATCGTCGTGGGAAATGAACACGGTGATACGAGTTCAAATCCTGGCTGAGACTAATTGCATTTCACATAGCACTAATACCTTTGGGAAAGGTATGAATCCAATTATTCCCTCTCCCGCTATGGGTAAATTGTAGGGCAGACTAGGTTCTTCAGCCTTGGTGAGGCATCTAGTCTAGGAGAAAGAAAACTCTGAATTCAAACCTTTTAAACTTCGCTTAAAAATTGACCTTGTGTCATACCCTGCCCGAGTGGAGGGGTTGGGTAAATATGATTAAAATGTGTATTTACACTTTACCTTTTACTAAACGGCTGTGAGTAACCTAACTTTTATGATTTCAAAATTCAGATAAATTCAACCAACTTGATTTTATTATTTTCTCTATTCAGTTTTTAAAGTTAATTCTCTTTTTAGGTTGATTTCATATACGGCCTTGATTGGATGATTTTTTTCTTTTTATTTACATTTCTTTGGCATGTTAGAGGTCAACCTGTTAATGTAACATGCTGGTCCGTATTTACTAGTTGGGTGTGGTAGTACCTATCTATGAGCCAAATATAACTATTTAACATTTAAACTGTGTGCAAACAAATGACTTATGCGAAAGTGAATTGTTTGAAATAGAACTGTTTAATCATTTAACTGTGTTTAAAGAAATGACTGATGTTTAATTGAATTGTTAGTGATACATAACCATACTTAGAAACATTTAACAGTGTGCAAACGAATTAGTAATGTTGAATAGCAATATTTCAAACTCTTTAACTGGTTGCCTAAATTGAATCATTGGTATTACGTAGCGATACTTAGAACCATTTGACAGTGTGCAAACGTAAAAAGATTTAAAAGAGTAGAAATTTCAATATAAAGGAATTTGAGGGAATAAAATTTGATATGAAGTGAGTGACATTAAAGCAAAGTTTAGCATTTAATTGGATAATGTTGTAAGGGAATGGAAAATTTCGTATTTTGGTTTGGCGCGCAATTTAATTCGACACTTAATTTCACCCAATCAGGATGACCTATCCAATTCAACCCGGGCCTTCTTTTCCCGGGAAACAGATTGGTTAAGCTGTCAAACACATTCTCTTTGGCTGGAGAACGCCGTCTAGTGCAGACGTCACACTGGCCGTTCTTTAATAGTAATAGCAGCTCTTTAGCTGGACAACGCCACCCAGTGCAGACGTCTCACTGCGGCTCTAGAATAGTAGCAGCAGCAGCATGGACACACGAGGGAACCCATCTAGTTTATGGATTCCTTTCAAAGAATCCCAGTTGAATATAAATTAGATGCATTCAACATGCCTCGCACAGGCACAACTTTATGTCACCCCCAAAATTGACTATGTCAACGCGATGCTTTTATTCTGCTCTCGACACCTAGCTATCAATTAACCTCTGGGCCACTTTAATGGAGACAACGTATACTCTCCTCCCCCAAAACACTAGACGTACAAAACTACACGATGGCTCTAAAGTTCAATACCTCACACGTCCGACGACACACGCTGCCATCTTAACCTTCTCAACTTCTCATAACTCAATTTCGTCTCAATACACACAAACTTTCCACGAGTCTTGCAGCACCAAAAGCAAACCCAATATTCTATGCTGCAAATAAAAACCATTCATAAAAACATTTCGACTATTGCCATCTTTCTTCTTCATCCCTCGTATATACCCAACAAGCTTTAGCGAGGGACCTGTAGTGAAGTGAGTGTATTTTTGCTATTTATTTATGGTCCCCGACAATATTATGTTGAGTTTATGTATATTGAAAAAAAGGGTTTATGTTTTAGTTTAAAATTAGTTTGATATAGGCATATTATAAGCACATATTATAGTCACATGGATAAAGTAGTAAATGAAGGAAGCCAGTGAAATAAATGAGTGAAGATATGCAACAAATGAGTAAAAGATATGAAACAAATAATGGTTGTAAAACGGCGCGGACAAAATGAACATTTAAAACAAGGCGACGAACAGAAACAAATTTATATTCTACAACAATTAAATCTTACATTGATACATAAAAAAATATTACTAACTCTACTAACAAAATAATAGTGTGTATATATGTGTGAGCTCGTGTATGTGTGTGTGTGTGTGTGTGTAACACAACTAAGCTACAAAAGAATTACATGTTAAAATGTCCTTTTTTCATGGTTAGAAAGGGGTAGTTTGTCAGAGACTGGAATGCGTCTCATAGTCATTGTATATGAATGTCTGCGAGGCCCATCCATGGTGTTGCTTTTCTCTCCTGTTGATTCACGCTGAAGGGAGTGTGTTGCTGCTGCGAAGAAATTTGGTCAAAGAGAACAAGGGTGTTTAAAGACGACGTATTTATAGAAAATACGCGTCTTGTAGGTGGCTCAAAAACGCAGGACTTGAATTTACGCGCGGACCTAGTTTTAAACATGTCACGTGGTCCTCCTGGCCAATGGTTTCCCGAGACTGAATACTGAGTGTCCGCCATCTTTGTGGGAACAAGTGGCATAGCGCCCAAACTAATTTATAGGAGTGTAAAGTCCTATAGACCTCACAAACTCAGCGAGGAAGTAACTACAACGCAAACACACATGCGTTACAACCATCTTCCTCGCTAACAACAAAATATCTCTTCCGGCTAAACAATAATAACCATTTCACCTACTGCTAAAATGTTTTTAGGGGGGCTTTAGTATGCAATATTAAACGATAAGTTTAAACAGTAAGTTCTGCAGCTTTCTAGTTCGGATACTGATTCGAAAAGATTACACAGACAATAAAGTTTTTAAAAAGGAATTTTATAAAAAAGAAACGAGAAAGAAAGGGATAGAAAAGATAAAGTGTTGCAAATTATAATACAATTTGCTGAAGCTTATCTGAGAGAGTGTCCGGGAAACAAAGTTCTTTGAATTTTAGTATTTTTTTCTTTTTTTGTTTTGTAGAAATGTTTCAGAGTTCATTTAATTGCGAGTCTTCTTTAAAGTTCTTTTCAGCAGAATTTTCGGATGAATTTTCTTTCAATTGTTTAACTTGTTAGAATTTGAGTAGTCGACTTTCGTTTAATTTTACATTTATTTCTTGGGAAGATCCATTCAAGAAGCGAGTGACGAAACCCATCTGCTAGCTTAAGTTTTTCGTGCCTTTACAGTTCGTTTCAAAATGTTATCAATAAAATTTGTTTATAAATCACATATTTAATATATATGTATAAACAGGATTTGGTATTAAATAACCAACAATGGTTGATATGCCATAAAACCCAACCAAGTGAATTGATATATATTTAATGTATATGTTTAAACTGGATTTGGCATCAAATAATCTACAATTGTTGATATGCCATAAAGCAAAATCCAACCAAATCATATATATTTAAAATATATGTATAAAGAGGATTTGGCATTGAATAACCAACAATGGTTGATATACTATAAAACCCAAACCAACCCTACTCAACCAAAAGATGTATAAGTTAGCTTAAACAAACAAACCAAACGATATCCTATAATGTGAATTGAATTACCAGAAAATCCAGCGAACACTTACGCTCGACATACAGACACACCGAACAGCAGTTTCGTTCTTATTAGACCTCATCAGCAGTGTATACCGTGATCTCCACCACTAGAGATCGAACCAGCGACCACAGATTGCAGAGCCGAAACTCTACGACTGAGCTATCAACCCATATCGCGCACAAGTGACGCCAAATTAACTAGTCATGGTAATTGCACGGCCAATTAACTTGAATGTGTCTTGCAAGTATCATCCGTACTCTTTACAGAGGACACCATCACCTCCAGGGCCACGTGTTCCCAAGAAGATTGGAAATACGCATCCGCGTAATTATTATTGTAGAATTTGTCAGGTAGCTAAGAGCAATCAGTCGTGAAGACAGAAAGCTAAGAATTATATAAACCAGCTTCAGTTTAGCATAGTAAGAAAGTCTGCACTGAGCAACAACCTGCTTTACTTTTGTCTGCCAGCTGGACGCTTTACGGAGGTATGTATTATTGTTATTCTACATCTCCCCCCCCCCATTGCGCGAGGGTTGTGGTCTTTGCAGAGGTATGAGTTCCTTTAAACCTGGCTGGTTGTGTGGAAGTAGTCTAGACAACGCCCGAGGGGTTTTTGTCTGCGTCATTGTAGATGGCTGAGCAGTGTTTGATGTTATTCCAGTGCCCATTGTTTGCAGCACTGGTGTATTGGGTTTAAGAGCCGTTGGATTTGGATTTGGTGCAGAGATCTCGGGCGCGGCGCTAGGAATGCGGGGGGGGGGGTAGAATTTTCTGAGGAATCGGCGGTTTCTCAAGGTGATTCTACCTGATCCGTCAACTCTGATACGGTATTGGTGGTTGGGGAGTGTTTCGACGACTTGACCTGTTGTATCCCATCGACGGGTTGTTGGTCGTTGTATTGTCACTATTATATAGGGGATATAAGGTGTGTGTTGTTTTGTTGTATTGCTCTATGAGACGGGCGTTCCGACGAGATAGAATTATCTCGTGATTTTTTGCTGCAGCTATCCAATCAGCGAGTGGCTTGTAGAGGGTGGGGTTGAGATGATATAAAGTCATGTAGTCGGCGGTGGAGTAGCAGTTGAGCGGGGGATAGTCCGATATTTTGAATGGGTGTATTCCTGTATTGGAGGATGGCTCTTGCTTGCGCGGTCATTGTCCAGCAACCCTTGAGCTCCTGTATTGCCACTTATAATCCTCTTGGCTGACTTGACAGCGAGCTCTGCCCGACCATTAGATTGTGGGTATGCGGCTGATGATAATCTGTGTTTAACAGTCCAGTCTCGTAAGATCTGTGTGAATGGGAGGGATTTGAAGGGTGGTCCGCCATTGCTGCTGAGTTCTTCAGAGGCGCCATAGCTTTGAAAAATGTCTCGGCAGACCGAGATAAGCCTTGACGCATTGGCTTGTCCGTGGCTTAGGTAATATAGGATCAGCCATCCTGTTAATCGATCGGCACATGCTAAGTACCCATGGTTCCCGACATAGAAGAGATCCATAACAATCTGCTGGAATGGCCAATCAGGAGATTGAGTTAGGTTGATTGGCTCTTTTGTTTGATATGGGGCAATTTTTGTGCAAAACATGCAACTTGCTCTGGTGTAACGGATTGAGGCGTTCATCCCTGGCTAATAAACTGATTCATTGGCGCAGGTCTTCATGCCGACTTCGCCTTGGTGTGCAGAATGTAAACTACGTTGTACATTTGCACGCTGGGAAGTGGGGATGATAATCCTATGGTCCAAGAGCACTAACCCATCGTCCACGCTGAGGCGGTGCCTCGCTTCCCAATACTCGCGGATCTTGAGTGCAGTGAGGCTGCGTGTCTTCTCAATTCCATTTTTTGTGCAATGAAGGAGAAAATCGAAGGTGTGAAAGAAGGCCCCTTCGATGTTAGACTCATAGAGTAGGGTGTCGTCCACGATCTTTACTTTGCGGGGAACGTCTTTTATTACCTCATCGTACCTTCGGGTGTAGGCATCACCAGATGCAAGGTAGTCTTGTGGCATCCTTAGGTACATGTATCTTCCCTATTCCGTAATGAAGGTAGTGAGCGGTTGGGACTCCTTGTCTAAAGGAACAGAGTGGTACCTGTCAACAGCATCCAATACTGTTTTCTTTTGTTGAGGTGGCACCTGTAGTGCTAGCTGGAACGGTGACCCCGTGTGGTTTGTCTCCCGTTTGCACTGTGAATTTAAGTGTTGGTAATATATTGTTCTTCGTGGTTTGCCATTTTTTTTTTTTTTTTTTTGGCGGTAATTACCATAGTGCTACACCAATCTGTGGGCATGCCGACGGGTACTGGGGTTATGATACCCCTTTTCACGTCTTCCCAAACGGCCTGTCTCACTGGTTCTTTGAAGTGAAACGGCACAGGGATCGGGTTATGTCTGGTTTTGGGGACTGCTCCTTCTTTCAGGTGGATATGAGCAGCGGGGCCAGACATTGGTGGGAATTCCTTGTTCTTCCTGAAAGATATATTGGCAAAGTGCTGTAAGAGCCATTCCTTGAGCCTAGGAATGTTTTGTTCTGTTGGGAGAAAAGGCAGTTTTTTGGGACGCGTTGGTAGCTGATCCTTGACTTTGTTATGTTTGGAGCTAGTATCCAATTCCTGGTGAATGCTTGCTGATGGTAGATATTGCATTGCCTGATCTGCTTGGGGTGACGTCGTGGCCGCCGGGTTTGGGAAGTCTTTGAGCAGTATCACTATGTTAATGCTGGCTGCTTTGCTGAAATACAGCCTTTGGATTTTTTTGCATATGTACAGGGCTTGCTTGGTTGCCTTACCCAGGACATTGAATTCCACGGGAAGCTAGCTTTGACACATGAATGTAAAGCCTCCTACAGCTCGAACGACTTTCCTAGATGGGATGGGGTTGTTTGTAGACAGTCCCATATTCCGGAGATGCTTAAGTCCTCCGCGGCATATGGTAGCTCCACTGTCGGGGAAGATCGCCATCTTAGTGCTGCGATTCCTGGGGATGTTCCCAGCTTGCCTGGGATCTGGCTTTGGCGAGAATGGGACGACGTATGCCTCTATCTCCATTATTTGGCTTGTGTCTTTAGCCGTGTATGTACCCGTCGTCTAGTTAAAGGTGATATGAGCGATGAGTGTGTCCATGGTAGCCTCATTAGCCTCCGGGCCCTTCCTAACTACTTGTGCCACTTTCTTTGCCCGGCATTCCCTTGATAGGTGGTTAGGCCTTCCACAATAACTCCAGGCCTGTCCTCATGCTGCGCATTTTAGCTGGCGAGACCCGGTCCCTGGGGTGCCATGCAGGTGGCTGCCACAACCCCCACAGATCTGGCGGTTCGGTTTAGCCTCGTAATTGGGATAGGCATTGGTACGGATGTCCCCTTTGTCGGCCTGTGGCATGCCCTTCTGTCTGCGGTATGTTGATAGCCGGACGGAGGTTGTGTCAGAAGCACCAGCCATTGAAGTTTGGTCTCGCAGTGATGATTCAAATGGCGGACATTTTGTTCGAGGATTTTGAGGGTTCCAGCTTTGGCCAATAGGTCGGCTTGAAGTGCGTTATTTGCTACCCCTCGGATGATCGGGTCCTTAATGTATATATCGGACAGATCATGCTCATACGAGGGGCATGAGAAGTTACAGTCAACAGCTACGGCTCTAAGGCGGACAAGGTAGTTCTGTATTGGCTCACTCTCGTCCTGAGACATGGAGGAAAAAGCAAGGCGATGGACAATGGGATTTGATCTCTGGATGACCAATGCTTCTACCATGTCAAGAAGCTTATCTGGATCAGTGGTGAAGATGGGTGATGATTATGGCGTTTTGCACAGCTTCGTCAGCACAATTATGTAGGTGGATATTGAACAGGGAGCTAGGCATATTTGTCATCTTGGTGAAGACATCCCAGTCAATTCGGAATTTTCTAAATGGTTGTGGGGTCATCTCAATATTGAGATTGGGGGTTTGGCTGCCAGTGTTTGGATGCGAGTTGACTGAGCAGTGGCCTCTTTAGCCTGCTTAAAGATGCACAGGGCTTCCCCCATGAGTGTGACTCCTAGCTCCTTCAGCATAGAGCGATCCAGCATATGAAGGGACTCGATTGTCAGCTTCTCGTCAGCAAACTTTGTCGCATGAGTTTTGGCAGAGTCAGTGGATATACCCGCTTCAATCAAGAAGCGTTCCCAATCATAAGGTGTCATAGATCCTGTTCGCAGCGCCATGTAGGATTTGTCAGGTCGCTTAGGGCAATTAGTTGCGATAGCCAAGAGAAATCAGTCGTGAAGACAGAAAGCTAAGAATTGCCGCGACTGAGGAACGGGAGCTATTTATGGTGCCTTGGAGCATCCCATTGTTTCACAAGTGGGCGATTGCATGGGTCGTGGTTGGCTGCTGGTAAGTGAGTGAAGGTATTTCATTATATAAACCAGCTTCATTTTAGCATAGTAAAAAAGACTCTTACTGTCACCTGTGTGCAGACCAACTGCATCACGAAAAGTAAGTCCCTTTGGTTTATTGAGCAAAAATAAGACATTGTTATGCACTGATGTAATCAGACGAGTGTCCTCATTTTCATTGTTATAATGGTCGTGTTATGTGACCGGAAGAGATCTCTTCTAATTTATCGTACACAGAAAATAATGATTCCAACTAGCACCCACGAGAGCATTCACCGGATGTTATCGATGCTGAGACTTTCTTTAATTCTATATCAACACATTTATTATACAAACCCAGTTATTTGAACGTTTTACTTCTTTGTTTTCAATATAATTGGTAAAATTTTACGTGCCTTCGTGTTCTTAGTTTTTGCAACTGTGTTTTTCGTTTTTTCCTTGCAACCATACGCTGATATAAAAGTCATGTTTCGGCCGTTGTACTCTTCTTCAGATGTCTGTTGTAGTCTGTAATCTTCCAGGGAAACTCGAATCGAACTTTTCATTCCTTCCACGGGGTAAGACAGTTCTCGTTCTGCTGTCTATGCTTCGTGCACTGCCAGTGTCACTAACAGGATACATTTGGGACTGAAATTTTGAATCCAATGAAGGGAACAAGAGTCAGAATTTTAACACGACTAGGGTCAATTGAACCAATTGTTCCCAGTTAGGCCTCATGCCTCGGAGGCCCTGCGCTACTATCGGCTCGTGTAGTACACACATCAGCACATTGCAATGTACTCAATTCAGTCACGCACTTCTTAAACCCGGCCCTGACTAGAAAGATCCTTTGTCTGTTGCGACCAGCTACAATTTTTGTTGTTTAATTTTTTAAGATTTAAACACCTCAATTTGAATGACACAGAGGAAAAATAGGTCGATTTTCTGTAAAGTTTTAACTATTTCTTTTTTGACCATCGAAAACTTCCATAATTTTGATAAGAGAACATCAAATACGAAAAGGTATAAATAATTTTTTTAAAAAGTTAAGTTTAATTTTTTTTAAAATGGTTGAAAGAAAAAAATTGCTGTCTTAATAAATTCCCAAGAAATTTCAGATGTCACAATAAAAAAAACAACATTTTTGTGAAAGAAACAACAAAAAAAGACGTACAGAGAGAGAGAGAGAGAGAGAGAGAGAGAGAGAGAGAGAGAGAGAGAGAGAGAGAGAGAGAAAGAAAGAATTTTAGTTGTTCCTTTACTGCTTCTATACCTAAAGAGTATCTGATGTCGCTGATTAGTAACACTTGTTGTTGACGTCTTCGATACTTTTGTTTACTGAGTTGTTTTTGCCTCCTTCAAACTCTTTGCCTCCCTCTGTCTGCATCCCCGTATTTCTACTGATAAACTCGGACTAGTGTCCTTACCTTCGTTAATATTATATTTACAATATCACGGCTGTTCTACTCTCAAGTCTCTCTATAGTGTCTGTCGTAGTCGGCAAACCTACAACCGAACCCTTCATTTCTTTCACGGAGTTAGACAGTTCTCATTCAGTTGTCCATGCTTCATGCACTACTTGTGTTGATAAGAACGTAAATTTGAGACTGAGATTGTAAATCGACTGAAGGGAACCAGTGTAGGAATTTTACCACCGTGTGACATTTACGTCTCTTGATGCATACACGATTATGTACACCAAAATACGAGCGTGTCTGAATGAGTGTGTAGTAGTAGAGGCGTAGTGTATGAGTGCATGTATACTCGTGTGCATGTCTGTTTATGTACATGGATATGTGGTATTAAGTTGTATATGTATAATATAGGAGAGTATGTTGAAAAGTTCACGGGCAGAAAAGTTCATATGATGACGTCGTATCTACTGTTTTTGATTTTTTAACCAATGGAATACAAGCATTACAACACCAATTAAAGAAGTGTGTAGACCGAAGAGAGATTCCTGAAAAGTTCATTGGTTGAAAGTTCATATGATGACGTCATATCTATTGTTGCTGACTTTTTAACCAATGGGATCCAAATACTGCAACACTGATGGAAGAAGTGTGTAGACCGTAAGATGTTGAAAAAAAACTAATTTGGTCACATTTGATGCGAGTATCTTGGTCAGCCAATGAACTTTTAAACCAGCCCTCGTATATATATATATATATATACACACAAATTAATTAGTGGTAGCTTAGTATACAACTCAAGAGGTATCTTAACTGTTGGGAGGCCGGGAAGCTTAAAAAGAGAAATAATAATAATAATATATATATATATATATATATATATATATATATATATATATGATTTGCAAACATATTTTGTAGATAACATTCTGAAATGAGCCAGAGCTCTTTTTTGTACACAGTTGAATGGCTTCAAGTATTGCTATATAACAGTCACAATTTAACATCAGTTTATTTTAGTTGACTCATAAATAGGACCCTATTAGATGCTACCACTCCGGGTCAGAATGGACCTGAGACCAATGGATAATGAAGGAGTAATCCACGTTCCCCAAAGCTCCCTGGCTGGAGCCTCGACATTAGATGGTTTAATATCATCCAAAGCACTTGCTGGGTAGGTGTTCTTACCCTTCTGCAGAGATTCAGTCGGTATATTCTATAGCCCCAGCCGACTGGGTTGCCCTACGTTGTGATAGTTTCCAAAAGGAGATCTATCGGCCACTGGGGTTGGTCGAAACCGTCTAAGTCGTAAGTCAGCTCCACAAAAAAAGAAGAAAAAGAAAAGAAATTAAAACAGATTCCTAGAATATATCTGATGTTTCTTTTTCTTGTCGAAATGATCAATCACATAATAAGCGAATGCAGTAAGTAAGAAAGAGTATGACTAGACACGACAGTAAGTTGACAAGAGAATTATTTTAGGACCACGCTAGTGAGGGTTCTTTTTCGGGAGCAAGAGCTCGTATATTCAAGGAAGTAATGAGGATATAGACCGATGAGTTGAAGCCCTTGGCAATGGTGGTTGTGTCTCCACCCAGTCATCTAGGGTTGGTCACAGGGAGAACATACACAGAAAAGTTAGCTGACCGTTGAACAAAATGAACACAATTGAGAGAGAATCAGTGCCCCATTACGGGGCGAGTATGACACCTTGGGCACTGAAAATCCCCAAAAAGTTTGACCATCTCATTTTCCAGGATGGATTCTGGGTTGTGCATGTACCATTTGTTCGTATGGTCAAATTTAAACTTGCACAATTCCCAGTGGATCACCTTTCCCACCCAGTCGTGTCTAGTCATACTCTTTCTGCGCCCACTTACAGCATTCGCTTATTATGTGATTGATCGTTTCATCTCAATCCCCACACAACCTAAATCGGCTATTTTATTGTGTCTTGTATATTTTTGGTTTGACATTGTTAGTCCTTATGGTGTTGTTTTGAGATGCAATCAGAAGTGATTCAGTTTTTTTCTAAATTCTTCCCTTTCTTATCCATGTTCAAGTTTTCTCGTGTGAGATTTCGCTTGTTTGTCACTTGAAATTTCCATATGGTTGTTTTTCTTCCCATTTTTGTTTTCTGGTTATTTTTGTTCTGTTTATGCTTATGTTGTCTGTATTGTTTTTACTCGCTGTAACCAGTCTTCCTCTACATTTTTTAATGTAGTCTTCAAGTCTTTGTATCGATGCATTGACGCTATCTTCTATGCTAGCGAGTCCTCTGCCTCCTTTTTTTCTTGACACATAACCGTCTGTCTACGTCATGTCTGAGATGTAAGGTCTGATGCATCGTCATGGATTTACTTGTTCTCTGGTCTACTAGTTTCAGTTCTTTCCTCGTCACCTTCAAGAATAGTCCTGAGTATTTTACAAGAAGGATATCCCAGACATTTATCCCTTTGATGAGATTTATGCAATATAATTTGGTTTCGACTAGTTTCTTCGTACTCCTGATATACTCTTTTTTAATTTTTTTCTTTCATCTCCACTTGTTTGATTGTGTCCGCTTCCAATATTCCCTAGTATTTGTAAGTTTCCTTTCCTCGGATTTTTTCTTGGTTTGGTAGTTCTATTCTTTCCGTCATGTGTCGTTTTCCACTTCTCATTATTAGTAATGTGCATTTTTCTATGCCGAATTTCATTCTTAAGCCATGACTATATATTCCCACTGTATTAGGGTTTCCAATTCTTCTTCATTGTTGGCAAACAGTTTGATGTTGTTCATGTACTTTAGGTGATTGATCTTTTCCTGCGATTTAGTAAGTTTTTATCCGTTTGTGCATTTCCTAAGTATGTGATTGAGAGGCATCACTGCTATCAAAAATAGTAATGGTGATAGCGTTTCTCTAGTAGTTTTCACCTCAGCTAAGCTTTTACCTCCGGCTGTCAGTTCCACTCTCCAGGTTTTCTCGATAAACTTTATGACTTCGTTGGATATCTTTTACAGTTTAAGACAGTTTATTACCCAGCTTTGCAGAACTATATCGTATGACGTTTTGTAATCAATCTACGCCATAGCTACATTTTTGCGTCTCGTTTTGCTCTCCTTGAGGATGTGTTGATCAATATATAGTAGCTCTCCTGTTCTTCAGGCCCCCTTGTGGTATCCCCTCTGATCCTCGGTCTGCAGCGTATTAACGAGTTGTAAATCTCCTCCTTAATTTGTGCAGTTAGTATCTTCCACATCATAGTTAGGGACGTTATAGGTCTATTATTGTTCGGGGCGATTCCTTTTTGATGGTCTTTCCGGATCAGGATGGATTTTCCTTTGGTTATCCATTCGGGTATGTCTGGATGGAGGAAAAATTTTATAACCAGAATCCACGTAAGCCATCGTGGCCGGGAATTTACCAATTTGGTATTTTTCAAATGTTGCTCTAAGTGAATCGAGGTGTATTTTTGCCTTCGAGCCTTCTTCCAATCCTTGCAACTCTTTCCTCATGATGTTTATCCATTCAGTTTGTCTATAATTATCTCTACGTTTCCATATTTTGCTCCAAAATGGTTTTGTTTCCCTCGCATTCGGTTGAGGGTATATCTTCGCGCCTTTTCCCCTTATTTGCAGGTAGAATTTTCTTTCGTTGTTTTAGAATGTCCTGCTTTGTCTGTATTGTTTGATCTTATCCCGATATCTTTTCAGTCGTCCTTCTTTCGCCAGTACCTTCTGATTTATCTCTTCAAGTTGTATCGTTTGTTCTCTTCGTGTTGCTTTGCTCTTTTTGTCCCAACATATTCTCGCGTTTTTCTTCAGTCTTTGTATTACTGCTTGTTGTCAAAGCTTTTTTTGTTTCCAGTCTAATTTCCCATGCAGGTTTTTAGTTTTTGTCCGTGTTCTTTAGGGGACCCCAGATTTTTTCACAGACTAATTTCGTTCCTGCATAGATTAGTTCATTTAATCCTGAGATATTCGTTGAGATATGTGTCAATAATTCGTTAATTTTTTCAGTTTCTACCTTGACTGTTTTCCAGTCTTGATTCCTAAGAGATGGTAATGTGGTATTGCGGAGCCGATAAGCATGTCGACCCCGCAAATGAGTTAAGTTTAATGCGTGCGAGTAATGACAGCCAAAGTCAATGAAGGGAACAAAGGCGAGATAACAGATACAACAAAAGTGACGATTTATTGTCAGATTTACAAACGTGTATGTAAAGTTCGTGGCGGTTGTATTTGTCTTCAGCTAGATGGGTGATGTCGATAGCTGGTATGATCGAGTTGTAGAAGTGCACAGCTGGTCGATCGTTGCGGGAAGCTGAGGTCGGTCGAGTCGTTGAATGCAGCTGGATGATCGTTGCAGGTAGCTGAGGTCGGTCGTGGTTGGTAAATCGATGCCTCGGTTTTGACAGTACGTTGGGTTAACCGGAGGGGTATCGATTTGGTTGCTAGCCCGTACAGCGAGTCGTACGTAGGCTAGTTGTTGCAATGCTAGGGCAGTCCGTAACAGCGAGTCGTACGAGGACTGGATGCTACATTGCGGGATCGTCGTGGTCGAAGTCGGTGTTGGCAGCTTGGTTGTGTAGAGTCGAGTGAGTTGGTGACTAAGACTGAACTGTGTCTTAATACTACGGACCAAGTGAACGGACGGGGAAACCGTGGCTAAGGTTTGCCAGGCCTTAACACAAACGAAGTCGAGCGAGCGTATTGGTGAAGCTAGGGCTTTGTCGCGCTCATAGCTGTGCGGGCGTATCTTTTACGGTAGCTATGGCTTTGCAGTGCCAAAGCCGTGCGGACGAGTCGGGACGGTAGCTAAGGCTGTGTCGCGCCAAAGCTGTGCGGACGTATCGGACGGTACCTAAGGCTGTTTCGCGCCAAAGCTGTGCGGACGTATCGTTGACAGTACCTATGGCTTTTGCGCGCCAAAGCTGTGTGGACGGTCGGACGGCAGCTAAGGCTTTGCGCGCCAAAGCTGTGCGAACGTATCGAGGTGGTATCTAAGGCTTTGCGCGCCAAAGCTCTGCACTGTCGAGCGAACAGGCCAGGAGGTCGAGGCTAAGATTGGCGTTATCTTAGCGCTGCGCAGATAGTGAAGTGGTAGCTAAAAGCTAACCCGTGCCTTTAGCACTGCGCAGCCAAACGGACGAGCGGAACCGAGCGATGGTTAAGACCGGCTGGTCTTTTGAGTCATCTTCGTGTTTGCCTCCGGGCCGTCTATTTCGACTGGTCGTTAAGGACCGTCAGAGATACTCCAACCCGCAGAAGGAAACCTCTTATGGACCTTAAAAGGACCTTTAATGCATATTAATGTGATGGAAAAAAAGCAGGGAATCTGCCACTAGAAGTGGCGGTGAGGTGAATGCAACCACGATTACGTAGGATTCGACCTCGTGGAGTCGAATGGCCCCTGAGAGCGTCTGCAAGACCCCTGCATTTTTCGCCGCCGAAGCCTTGTTCACGTGAAAAGAAGGCAACACCACTTCTGCCGCGCCACGTAAATAGAAAGTTCTTCTATAAAAAATGGACGTAGAAAATAAGTCCTTTTTTTCGCCTGGTATAGGCAAGCGAAGATAATTTATTCCATTTTTATAGAATTATTTCTGGCAGAAGTGTTTTGCAAATGTTGATAAATATTAATTTATCCCTTTTTTAGCTGTAACGGCCGGTTAGGGTCGAAAAGGCCTTCCTCATTTCCGGCCGTACCCGGATGTAATTTTTCTTGGGCGAACGAGTAATCCGATCAGTTTATGCTTGTAGGCAGGTCGCGGCAGTGGTTTTCTTTTCAGATATCACTCTTTTTATAGTCTCTTGATTTATTTTTTCTTCTTATGTAAGTGGTTGTTTTGTGTTTAGGTGTGTGGTGTTTCGATTACTAATCCTTTGCGTTTTCGCTTGGTTAAAGTGTTCTCGTTTTTCGGTATTTACTGTCTCGATTCTTGTATCTGGGTCTTGTTGACATGTATCCCTATTTATTTGGTCATGTATTTCTAATATTTCAAGGTTATTATCATCCTAGTTTAGTCAGTGAGTTTTTGGCTTGTCTTAAATCTAGCGCATTCTTCCCAGATTTCTATCATTTTTTTCTATAACCCATTTAGCGTTGTGTTGCTCCTGATTATCATATTTCAGTCTTTATAGAAATATTTTGATAATGAAAAAAAAACCCTTGAAAAAGGTAGTTTTTTTACTGAGAAGGATAAAGATTATGAAAAAGTAGGTGAAAGAAAATGGCATTTTTCAAAGTTATAATCGAAAAAAAAAAAGCTAAAAAATTCATAGATTTTCACTGAATCTCGGCAATGAAGACTCGATTCGGTAAAGTCAAATCTTAATTAATTTATGAGATAATAATGTTGAAGTCGAATCAATTTGATGCATAATTCAAACTGAACTATTAAAAAATGATTTCTGATGCTGACAAACAAAGGATTCCTGTATATCATGACACCCCTTTCGTGGCTCGTACATCTTACCTCCTACCAAAACGTTGTGCTATTTCTTTTAAAAGACGATTGCCGGTGTTGGTCGGAATTGAAAAAGCTACAAATAAATGAAGTTGAGAATAAAGTCCCATGCCGTCTTTATCTTTATTTTCATGTCACAGCTTCTTTTAGATCAAAATTGGAGCGATGGGTGTAACACTTAGCTCTCAATTAAGTCAAGCAGACCTTGCTCGTCTGATTGATAAGTGACACTGTTTATATTGGGTTGAATCATAAACAATTTTCGTCTTTTTAGCTGCAAGTTGTAACAACGCATTTCAAACAAGAAATGTTTTAAATGCAACTGAAAATTACCTACTTAAAAGGTGCCTTCATAGGTTATTCTTATTTCAATAGTGAAAGAGTGCACACCATAATTTAATCTATAATCTCATGTCCCTAAAATAGAGAAAGTGAAAGTGCATATTTGACATATAATGTTGTGGGTGTTAAAAAATAACAAAAACAAAACAATAACAAAAATAAGAAACAACAAAGAAAATTTGTAGTGTTTATGGCCAAAGTTTCATTACTGACCATCAAGTCCGAAACTGGTTTTCAAAGTCTCGTTCTATCGATACGTCATTGAGAGATGGACCCATCAGACCTCAACCAAGATGCTATAAGAGACTTGGTGGAATGCAATCCACGCAAAATTATTTGAGAATTAGCACTTGACCTCAACACATCCCAATCTGCAATCTGCGCTACTTGAAAAAGATAGGAAAAGTAAGCAAGCTGTGCGTTGGAGTTCCATGGAGTTCCATATATATATATCAATGTATATTTCATTAAGCAATATAGATATCTTTTGTCTACATATTTTTGTATATATCCTTTCGAGTTGCCGCATTTTTTATGGTATCCATGGGGAAATTGATTAATGAAACTCCCATGATTAATTGGTTCCCTAGATCTTTCTGCCAGATCTTGAGGCATCATCAGGGATGTGTATATTACAAAAACGATGTTACCTTTGCATGTACATTACTACTTTGTAAGTATTTATTATTTATACTAGTTTGTTATAGCGTTTGTTTTAAAAATTCGGTTCTATAAGTAGCAACAGTAGCTAAATACATTTAAGTACATTTGTACTGGAATCGAAATTGATTCTATTGAGTTGAGGTTGCTTCATTTTAGGGAGAAAAATAAGGAAGATCACGTATCCATAGCAACGAGTCTTCTCTCAAGGCAGAGAAAGGGGCTGTTTTTCAAGTATATTTGTACAAGTGGCGAAAAGTGGGTTTTTATAACAATGTATCAGGCTAAAGGCAGTGGATTGACAAGAATGAATCTCTGCATCCTACGCCAAAGGCGAAGCTTCATAAGAAAAAAAAGTTATGGTGTGTATATAGTGGAATCACCGTGATATTAAGCATTTTGAGTTTTTAAACCACAATCAAACACTCAATGCAGACTTATACTCTCAACAGCTGCAACGTGTGCATGAACATTTTCTAAGAAAACGCCCCGCTCTCGTCAATAGGAAAAACGTAGTAACAGCGGAAGACAATATTCAGCAAGAATCACATAGAAAAGAAATATTGGATTTTGGCTGGCCTATTCAACTCATCCACAAAACCTTGCATCAAGTGATTTCCATCTTTTTCCTACTCTATAAATTACTCTAAATAACAAAACATTTTCTCAAAAAGATTAGGTGAAAACTTTTGTTAAAAGATTGTTGCGCTCGAAACCAGCTGAATTCTACTTGAGAGGAATCGACATGTGACCCGATAAATGGCAAGACTTGATTCAAAATAATGACAAATATTCTATCGATTGAAATTAGTTCATTGTTAGATTATTCATGTATAAATAATATTATATGAAGGCGGAAATTATTTATGACTCAACCCAATATTTAAGTTAAATGTCGAAATTGTGCCTCGATATTTTAAATATAAATAGATTCCCAAGCCTTGTTGTCACTCCTGTGACACGATAAGCTTTTCTGTTCTTGGGTGCAGCAATGCATACGTGCGTGGGTACGAACATGTTTATATGAGTATGCATGCATTTAGGCGTAGAGTATATGTAGGTATATGCATGTGGGAGTGAACGTATCCGTACTTGGTGAGGGTGTAGACATAAGAAGTTCGTATATGTATGTACTACGAGGGTTCAAAAAGTTCTAAGAGTTACTCAGAAAGAAGTGCCATTACTGAACATTTTTGTTGAGGCAACACACTACCACTTCTTATAACACTAGAAAAACTAAGCCCGATTTTTCTCGCCTTATAAGAAGTGACCGGATGTTGCACAAACAAAAATGTTCACCTCTGCACTTCTTTCTGAGAAAGGCTCAGGATTTTTTGAACGACCCTTGGATATACATGGATATGAGCATAATAATATGAAAGGGATAGCTTAAACAAGTTAGGAAGGTCAGACAGATTTTAATAGCTGATAAAATAGAAAGAGGATTTCTTGCTGAGGATGAAAACATTACTTTTTTGAATATCCGTTATAAACTGAGGTCTTCAGAGCTAGTATGGTCAAAGGTCTGTAGACTAGGGTATCATTCTTTAAAGAGTGCTTTAGTTTTGGGAACTCGATGCGAGAATTGTAGGGGTACTTTTCCGGAAGCAAGGGCTCCATATACTCAAAGAAGCAATCGGGAGATAAGCAGATGAATTGCAATCCAAAGCAGTGTTTGAATGTGTTGCAGGGTTGGGCCGACCCCACCGTCGAAGAAAATATAGATATGATAGGTAAGACCTAACTGTTAGACAAAATAGGATTAGAAATTTGCCGTTCACGATTATTATTGTAAGGAATCAGCGCCAAGACCCATTTTATGATACACTCATAGAGAAAATAAAGAAATATCAAGTATATTCTCGGAACACGCTTGTTTCTTGTTTGTTTTTTTTTTTGCTTTTTGTTTTTGTTTTTTTTGCTTTGTGAAGCTCACTTATGACTTGTCCAGTATCGACCAACTTCGATGGCCGATAAGAGTTTTTTTGAAAACAATCACAACACTGACATCGTCTATCCAGTAAAATTGCGCAGACCGCGACGAAAATTTATCAAACCTTTACCGCATGCTGAAGGGAAAAAAGGGTGAAAATTGTCTTCGCAACAATTCTTTTATACACTGATTGGTGACTATGGTAACAGATGGTGTAATATTTTACCGGTCGTACGAAGAGTGTTTCCAGTAAATGATGTAATCCTACACAATTATTCCGGGACTCTGTGAGATGTAATATTTGTAACAGGTTTTGTAAACTTGGATTTATGCCATGGTCATCTGATTGTAAAGTAAAACTGTTAACTGGGATGTTTATATTCAAGAGGAATGTCGAAACTCTATGCCTTGATATTTTAAATACAAATAGATTCTCGAGCAAGATAACTATCACGTCAACTTGAGTGAAAAGTCAATCTTGAGATGCGTTTACCTATTCGGCTGAAGTTATAGAATATGCCGACTGTATCTCTGCATAAGTGTAAGACTCCATCTCCAACAAGTGTTCGAGATCTGACACTAAACCATCTAATGTTGAGGCACCATTATATTTAAGCTTTGAGGAATGTAGAGAAACTCTTCATTGCCATTACTCCCTGCTCCACTTTGATCCGGAGTGGTAGTACCAGTTAGGGTATCATTCATGGTTAAAATAGAACTGTTTAATCATTTACAATATTTAAAAGCATTTAATTGTACACAAAATTTCCTCAGTGGTAAATTATTAGTGTTAGATAGCAATACTTGAAACTAACTGTGTGCAAACGAATGACCCCTGGCTCGTTTAGAAATTGTTACCTAGAAACTATTCGTTTACAAATTATATATATATATATATATATATATATATATATATATATATATATATCAATGCATATTTCATTAAGCAATATAGATATCTTTTGTCTACATATTTTTATATATATCCTTTCGAGTTGCCGCATTTTTTATGGTATCCATGGGGAAATTGATTAATGAAACTCCCATGATTAATTGGTTCCCTAGATCTTTCTGCCAGATCTTGAGCCATCATCAGGGATGTGTATATTACAAAAATGATGTTACCTTTGCATGTACATTACTACTTTGTAAGTATTTATTATTTATACTAGTTTGTTATAGCGTTTATTTTAAAAATTCGGTTCTATAAGTAGCAGCAGTAGCTAAATACATTTAAGTACATTTGTACTGGAATCGAAATTGATTCTATTGAGTTGAGGTTGCTTCATTTTAATATGGAGCTTTAGCTACTAGTGCTACTTATAGAACCGAATTTAAAAATAAACGCTACAACACACTAGTATAAATAATAAACACTTACAAAGTAGTTATGTACATACAAAGGTCACATCGCTTTTGATGATGGCCCAAGATCGGGCAGAAAGAACAAGGGAACAATTAATTATGGGGGCTTCATTAACCAATTCCCACCGGATACCATAAAATCAATGCAGAGTAAAGCTAGGGACAGAGGAAAACCGCAAAGGAAAGGGCTGTATGTGTCAGCAGGAATTTGAATGTAAGAATTGACAATTCTTTCACTAAGTAATGAGATCATTTTAGAGTTAGAAACATTTGCTGCTTTTTTATATATTCATAAGCAAAAAATACAATGCACTATTTGAATCAATAACCCATCGGATTCCCGTTGTAAAAAGGGTTCATAATGATATAGATGCTTTTATTTAAGGAGGAGTAAATTATACTGATTAGAGTTTCATTGCTGCTTCGCTCTCATCGAGAATTTATGTTTAGTTTGGTTTATTTAATGGCATACCAACCGTTTTCGGTTATTTAATGCTAAAGCCACCCTTGAAGAAGAACAGTAACCCATAGCTGGGGGATTAGAAAGTTCATGAGTTTCCCAAGGGTATTAGTCCGAAAAGGAACGTAATAACGTGACTTGAGTTCGAACTTGCTTACTATGACGTCGCAACCCAGCACGTTAGCCACTACAACACAGATACTCTTTGAGAATTTAAACATAAAAAAGAAAAATAAGCGCAACGAAGACTTCACAAAATTATGATTTGGTGGCAAATTGAAGAGGAAATTGCTTTATTCTCTAGGTTAAACTGCTTTAATTAAAATATTGCAATGTGGAGCCGTTTTTACTGGGTTACAGTAATATATATATATATATATATATATAGGCAGACTATTCAATAAATAAGGTGAACTTTGCATGAAGTGGCAATAGGAAACTATGTTTACAGTCACACTTTTTTCAAAGAAATCAATAGTGATGGGTCCTTTCATGTCAGCGTCATCTCCCTAACTGACCGTTGCGCCAGGAACTTTTTCTTTAACGAAGAGCCCGAGTGCTTCCACACCACGGTCTGTCTTTTCTATTCACGCACGTAGTAGCAAACCCATGTTTAACCCATTTATAAACATTTTTGACGAAGATGGTTCTCTGTACATATCATATTTTTCTGTAAATTTCACATGGTTTGCAACTTAGCCACTCAAAAATTGATGACAGACCTCTATTCAAGACTGGAGCATTCTATTTGATTTGCCACTCTTTTAAATAGCCTCAAAACAAATATATTGCGAGATTAAACCAATTTTTGCTATAAAGTAATTAAAAACAACGCAGGGCTTATATTTATGAAAAGAAATTCTGAAAAAAAATTGTTTTTTTTTTTTAAATTCCTTATTTATTGAATGACCCCTGTTGATAGATAGATAGATAGATAGATAGATAGATCCCCCTTATTTACAGAATAACCCTCGAATATATCGCGAATCGGGAAAACGTGAAACTGACAGTTGTATGTATGTGTAGAAATACGCAGCCAGCAAGTCGATTCTTGACAATAATAGATCATTCAATGAGGAACAGGTTCATTTCGTTAATAATGGTCTTCGAGACTACCTTTCTGGTCTTTGCTCTATAGGCAGGGTCCTATATTCCCTGTTGTTGGTTAACCGACATTCCGATGACGTCTCTGGCTGGGCAGAATAAGAAATCTTTGCACAAAAACCTGTGCGCTAATGTATTGAAAGTGGGAGGGTCGTTGCATAACAATGTTCTATACTCTCTTGGACTGCAAGGGCGTTCTTTTTTTTCAATTGTTCGAATATATATATATATATATATATTCGAACAACTGAAAAAAAGAATATATATATATATATATATATATATATATATATATATATATATATATATAGTACGATGAGACGTTACATCCAGCGAACTTTTGCCTACGGAAGTAGACTTTTACCTTAAAGGCTCTACTGCTGGTTTGTTATCGGAGTTGTCTGTCTCCTATACTGGTTAACAAACAAGGTTATATGATTAAGTCAATCTTGCTATTTACTCATCGATGGGAAAGGAGAGAAATGAATTTATGCATTTGCCAAGAGCCTTACTTGCCCTGGGAAAGATTATTGATCTATCCATGTATCCAAGTCTGTTCCTATCAATCGATCCAAGTCTTTCCCTATCTATCTATTTATCTACAGTATCAGCGAATTTTTCAAATCAAAACACATTCCCTAAGACGAAAAATCTTTTCATCTCCCTTCGAGACACTCACAACTCAACATAGATTTATTTTTTAATGACATATCAACCTTCGGGTGTTATTTAATGCCAAAGCCATCCCTCAAGTAGAACTTGTTAAACGATAGCGGGAGGGGGAATAATGGAGATCATGCCTTTCCCATGGATATTTGTCCGAAAGTGAACGTAAATAACGTAACAGGAGTTCGAACTCGCAGACTCTAATGCCGTAGTCAAAGTTTCGAAGCCATTAAACCATTGAGACTCTTCCGGATTGATTTGAGTTTAACAATAACTAAACCAACTGCGAAGAGAAGTTTTACTCTAATGAAACATCTTAAAGAGTGTACATAGATTAATGTTTCTTTTGTTTACTGGCATATCAACCTTCGTTGGTTATTTAATGTCAAAGCTATCCGAGAAGAACAGCAGTGAATCTATTTAACCAATATCTGGGAGGATGAGGGGGGTGTATGAATGGTATTTGTCCGAAAGTGAATGTAATAGCGCGACTGGAATTCGAACTCGCATACTATGATTCAGCAGTCCAGCGCTTTAAACATTACGCAACGAGGACACCCCTCCCTATTGTTATGGAAACTGAAAATTGTTCTCTGTAATTTACAATTTATGGGTGTTTTTTTTAGGTGGGGGTGTTTGTTTTGTAGAATCAATTTTTCGTTAAATTTGTTTTAAAAAAGCCTTCACTATACCTGTAGAGACCGACAAAATCTTAATTTGTTACAACATTTGACAAGGAAACTAAAGAGTTTCTTTAAATATTGTTAAAAAGATGCCACTCTGAAAAAAATATGCTAGGTGATCAAGGAATCCTCCTCCTCTTCTTTCTTTAGCTAAACTACTCCATGTACATCAGATAAGAATTCATATTTATAAACTATCACTGAATTCCGTCCTAGTGGCGTAGAGGCAAATGTGCTGGATTGCGACTTCGTGGTAAACGCGTTCGGACACTAGTCGTACCATAACGTTCACTTTTGGACTAATACCCTTGGAAAGGTATGAGCCCCTCATCCCTCAGCTATGGATTAGATAGTATCAGTGTTGTTCTCCGACAAGTATGGTTTTGACACTAAATAATCCAAGAAGGTTGATGTGCCATTAAATAAAGAATCCAAACCATTGCCTCATCTTTAACTGCATTAGCCTATCTGGTCATTGAAATTTGGTGCATCTATCTAACCTATTACTAAACCAGCCCCTCCACCACAAAGTCAATTTTTTAAGCTGGTTTGGTTTCTTTGTTTAATAGAATATCAACCTTCGTGGGTCTTAATCCTAAATTACGTGATGGAGTTCGAACTCACTCACTCCGAAGCCGCAGTCCAGCACCACAGCTGGTTTGAATTCAGAGTTTTCCTTCCCCAAAACCGGTTGTCAAAAGCTTTGGAGAATGTCGGGAACATTAACATACCACTCCTGTTCGCGGAACTACGAAGAAGCCTAGCCTTCGTTGTAGTTCCTATTTTAAAACAATTTTACAAGATTGTATAATGTGTTCGTTGTATGTAAAATATTCTTCCAAGAAAAATCACTGTCCTGCCTCCCTCCTACGCTCTCTCTTTCTCTCTCTCTCTCTCCCTCTCTCTCTCTCTCTATATATATATATATATATATATGTGTGTGTTTCTCTGTCTATACTTTTCTTTCTTTCTTTCTTTCTCTGTCTTTCTTTCTTTTTTTCTCTTTCTCTTTTCTTTCTAACTCCATTTTTCTCTCACCCTCTCTCTCTCTCTCTCTGTCTCTTTTTTCTCTCTCTGTCTCTCTGTATCTATCTATCTATCTATCTATCTATCTATCTTTTAGCCAATTCCTTTTTTTCTCTTCTCCTTCTTTTTTTTTCTTTCTCCCTACTCACTCTCCCCATATTAAAAAGTAAAAAAAAAATTAAAAAAATTTTAAAAAGGAAGATTCCGGCTATCGTCATTACCGGATTTAAATTTAACAAACAGGAAGTTTCAAGGATTTAGGGAGTAAAAATTAAAAGAAAGAAAGAAAGAAGGAAAATCAAATAGAAGAAATGGTTAACCAGATTTGGAATGTTCGGATGCGAAGAAAAAAAAAAGAAAATTTCGGTCGGAAGTGGGAAGGTTGGTGACATATTTTGCCCCCCAAAATCGGACAACTGTCACTGTCAAGCAAACAACAGTGTACGCGACGTTCTTTTACTTTAGCAAAGTACAGGCATTTTTTTCTTTGAGGAAACCCTGACATATATTCTTTATTGGCTGGCTTATAATTCTTATCTCATCATAAACTCTCTTTTTGTGTACTCACATAATGTATGCTTATTAATTAACGTATACATCGATATACCTTGTTTCTTTTTATCGCGTTTTTGGTACTTGTTTCTCTGACAATGTAGGAATTGATTTATCCTCTTCGACGCATGCGTTCTCATTCATGACGCATATTTTTTGGTCTGTCGCATCGGCATTTTCCACGTTAAGTTGAAACGCAATCCCAAAAGCGTGAAAAATTATTAAAAATTTTCAGGCTTTTTGATAAACATTAAATAACGTCATGCCGTTTTATCACGATGTATTTGGCATTTGATTGTACGTCTCTCATCTTGGAAACTGGGGGCATAAATGTTGAAAAGTAAAAAAAACATGCATAGGCACGCACACACACACACACACACACACACACACACACACACATACATATATATATATAATAAGTTGACAACCGTAGTCGAGGGCGATCCAAAGGCTCCCTTTTCAATAGCTACTATACCGAGGTGTAGGGGAGAGCGCTACTCCTTTCCCTGGATATATATATATATATATATATATATATATATATATATATATATATAATACTTATTAACATGCTTACTCTTATGATGAAGTTCGAGGGTGTTCGCCTAATCATTGTCTCATGTATTGCGGCAAGTTTATGGCGAATAAATATTTTCAGTTCAGTCGTCTACGTTAAAAGACTTGAACCCTCCAGAATAAGGTAATCATAAAGAGATAAGTCTGATGAGAGAGCCGATCAAAAGATGTCAACACAGAGAGTCGGAATTTTGGGAAATTAGTTTTAATCGTAAAGGTACGATGTTCACCATTCGAAGCCATTAAGGCAACTGAAATGATATGGCTACTGGTGTTAGAGTCATACCACCTACCCACTTACCATAAGATCACTGGGAAATCATTCAGCTGGACTCTGTATAAACATAGTTATTATATATATATATACGAGGATCATTAAATAAGTTTCCAGACTTTTTTCGTTTGGGCATTTTTATTGATAGTACACACATGAAACTCTAGTCCCCTTCGAAGTAATCTCCTCCGGCTGCAATGCACTTGTACCGTTCCAACAACTTCTGGAAGGCCCCATCGAAGTGTGAGCGCGTCAATGACCTTCGTTACAGCCTCTTTCATTTCCTCAATTGTCTCATAACGACAGCCTCTGAGCTTAGGGAATAAGCAAAAGTCACAGGGAGCAAGGTCTGGACTATAGGGAGGCTGAGGAACTGCCTTGATGCCCATCTTGCACAAATAGTCTGTGACAAGGATAGAGTTGTGGGCTGGTGCATTGTCCTGGTGGAAATGCCACTAACCCGATTTGAAGAGTGCTGGCCTCTTCCGACGTAATCTCTTCCTGTTGTATAGCCACATACATATACATAATACAAATATATGCGGAAACATAGTCAACAATAATGACGAACTTCAAAGAACGAACGAACACACTTCTTTATAAAAATACATCTCTCACACTTTATTCTCGAAAGGGTGATATTTCTTGTGTGTGAGAGGTGAGTGGAGACAAAGACGGACTGTTATTTTGACCGAAAGTTCTTGTGACCATAGCAGCACTTCTTCCTCATCTGGCTGGGGTTGCTCAACCGTGGGTCACTGAGGGCCTAAAGCCCTCTGTCTGCCGCTGGCTCTCAATTCGACATCTTGTCTCCAACTGCCTCAAGCCGTCGGTATGCTGGTTATATTATTGTTTAACGTCCACCTGCTTCCGCTGTTCTTCCGCTTATTTACACAGGTGCATCTCTTGATTGACGGCTCGGTCGAGGGTCAATATATTGCAATCATCCCATTCTTACTTTTCAGAATTCCACATGTGGACATTTTCTTCACGTCCCTCTCCATCCCCCTCCCACACACACATTTTACAAATAATGCTCAAGGACAACAACAGTAAATATACAAAAAGAAATTACTTGAACCACAGCAAAAAAAAAAAATCTAAATTAGAAGGCGACCTTCTCACTATGTAACACTTGCCCACGCTAATTATCGTCTAAATTTATTTCATACTATCCTTTGGCTATCCTGACATGCATGCATCACAGTACAACACGGATGCATCTTTCATCCTCCCAAACACAACAGAGCCCCTCTGCAATTCCTTGAAGAATCTCAAAACCATAAAAGGACCATACTCTGGTCCCAGATCCTGGTCATAAACCTAGTGACCCGGGTCATTCTAGCAATATATTTCGCCTGGATTCCTTATGACCACGCTCCAGTCCTTCGCTCAACAGGTTCCTACCTGGAGTAACTGGAGAATTCTACCAACTAAAAAATAAACAATATCTTCAAAGCCCAAAACATTCCACATAAATCCACAAAAAAAACATAGCCCAAAACAATGCATCACAATACTACAAAATAACAATACATCCAAATGTATCACAATATGACATGAATGCAGTAAACCACCTAAAATAGACCACGCAAAAATATTTATTAGCAATGTGTTACTCATTCTTTTCATTATTAAGGTTCTGTTACCGTGCCTATTGGTCTGTAAACCCTTGAGGAATATGCTTTACCTCGCCTGGTTGCTTTTCAATTTAATCAGGAACCCTCGTGGCAACCAAGATAGAGGCACCTCGCCTTTTCCAGATTCGTTTCATTTCGCCAAATCACGCACGAATCCAAAACATCATCGGGACTGAAAGATTCAGACAACATCCACAAAATATTGGAGCAGGCCACGCCTTTCTTTCCTTTATTCCATCACTTTGAACTCCAATCTGAAAACACTGGCCGCCACAAGCCTTCAACAAATTCATGGGACGGTGAATTCCTCCATAGAATTACTTCTTACCGTATTCCCAAAACAATCTGTAACACAACTTGGATGAATCTCTGTCCTAATCTCGAGTCAGCCCACGATTCGCTCAAAAACAGAAACACCCCCCCAAAAAGTATTTCCTATTCTACGACAACCCAATATTCCAAAAAATTTAGAATCAACATCATTTTAAAATCTTCATAAACTTAATATCAAATCCCCTGTGAATGGTTTTCGTCAAATTTCATAATATGAATATTTTTTTTTCTAATGTCGCCTTTAAACTCAAACAAACTCTTTTTTTATCACTAATTTTTCAAGTATTCTCAACAAGTCAAAACAATATTAACTATATATCCACAATTAAAGTTCAGAAAGTTCAAATAAATGTTCAGTTTTTCTTTTGTTACAATCTATGTATTATCTTTTCTAAAAATATTCGTTTTTTTTTTTTGTTTTTTATATGCTGTGTTCAACAGCGTTCAAGTCTCTTCTCTTCTTTTTTTTCTGTCTTTTCCCATTGTTCTGTCGTCCTTTTTTTGTTTTTGTTTTTATTAATAAATTGCTCATTCACTATTTTTTAACCTTATATCTGCTTCTCTCTGTCTTTACCTTAATAACTATAGGTTCGTTTATCAAACTTTTTCAGTAATATTCTTTCTTCTTTCAGTAAGTATCTCTACGAAAGCATGGCTCGTATCCAGCCATCATTTCTTCATTTTTACTTGTTCCAAGCACTACAACACAATACTAGTTTCTTGCTTACTTCTAAAGATGAGTTAAAATATCGGGGGGAGTCTTTTATAATAGTTAACTTTATTTATTTATCCATTCGGCCAACCACATTTCCCCCTCAAAACCGAGTCCATAAATTTTCCGGTACATCAACGAGATCCTCAAGATTCCGTATTTATGCTCACTAGTCTCCCATCCCGTTCCAAATTTCAATAACCTTTTCAAAAACAAAGTCAAATCCCATTCCAGGGGAACCTTCACAACTCAGTCTGGCCACTAACCATAAAATTTCAAACCCCATTTCAGGGGTATTCCACTCCCGGTACCACAGATTCTCAACCCCTCTCTAGGGGTACCTTCACAAAATCTGGTATGCTTCTACTAGTACCCAAGATATCGATCCCATTCTAGGGAGACTTCACAGAACACTTCCAATTTCCACAACTTTTCCAAACATCGATTTCGTCCCATAGCCTTAACTACGGATCCAAAGGTATATGAGCATTCTCCAGACAACATCATTGATACTCCGAAATCCTCCCAGATCTCGGATTAAAATCCTAATTTCAAATTACCATGCGCTAGAACAGCATTCATAAGTTACTACAAAATTTCCTTCATAAAAATTTTGTTTACTATCAAATTCATTCATAAAAATCAAAACTCAAAACCCAAGTGGAAGTTTACATAATGACACGTCAATCATTTTAACACAGGGACAGTATATCTGTCTACAGGGGCCATCTTTCTTTTCTTTTCACAGCAACCTGCTTGTATGTTTCACTCTTACTCTCTTTCTTTCTCTCTCCCTCACTACGATTCAAAATTACATATATTAGTTTTCATCATTTTTCTATGCTTTATATGTAGGGCTCAATCGGGTTTTTTTTCTAAAATTATTTCCATTTTATCTTTTAGAAAGGCCAAATCACATTAATATATAAGCCAACAAGACTCATTTTTACTTCCCAATTGTCATTATTTTTTATAATCATTTTAAATTCTTTTCATGGACCCTAATATGACGACAGAGAGAAAAATATTCGAATGAGCAATTTATTTACAGTCTTTTAAGTGTTTCTCTTTTTTCCCATCTTTTCTGTTTTTCGTTGTTGGTCTGTTCTGGTTTTCTTCTTTCTCCAAGTCTGTTGCATTTTTTCTTTGTTCTTTTCCTCTATCTCTCCATTTTTCTTTTTTCTTTTCGTGTCTCGTTCGTTTTGTTTTGTTCTTGCTTTTTCTTCTTTTTTTTTCAGATTCATTTCGGCTTTTCATTTCTAATTTTCTTGATGTGTTGATATCGGCCGCTTCTTTGATTGTCTAGGTTTAATTCAGGTTCGAAATCACGGCATGTGGGCGCGAACCGGCCCCAGGCACCAAATATGAATATGTTGTATAGCCGCATACATATTCATATACAAGCAGAAATATAATCAAACATAATATACGAACTTCAATGAACAAACGAACACACTTCTTTATAAAAATATAATCTCTCACACTTTATTCTCGAAAGGGTGATATTTCTTGTGTGTGAGAGGTGAGTTGGAGACGGGGACAGACTGTAACATATTGACCCAAGTTCTTCTGACCATAGCAGCTCTTCTTTCTCATTTTGGCTGGGGTTGTTCAACCGTGGGTCACTGAGGGCCCAAAGCCCTCTGTCTGCCGCTGGCTCTCAATTCGGCATCTTGTCTCCAACTGCCTCAAGCCGTCTGTGTCCTGGTTATATTATTACTTAACTTCCACCTGCTTCCGCTGTTCTTCCGCTTATTTACACAGGTGCATCTCTTGATTGACGGCTCGGTCGAGGATCAATATGTTACATTCCTGAAATCCCTTAAAACCTCAACATAGTAACCCTAGCCCTAACTCTTTGGCTAATCAACTCTGGTGTATTGACTTTCTTACTCCTCCCACACCTCTCATCATCCCTCACAGACTCCTTGCCTTCCTTGAATCTCTTATGCCACTCAAAAACTGATGCTCGATTCATGCAAGATGGTCGAAAAGCAGTCTGAAGCATTCCATACGTTTCTGTGGCATTTTTTCCAAGTTTAAACCACAATTTTATTGCATATTGTTCTTCTAAAGTGTCCTCATGTCCAGACTGCATTTTTGAAATTCACTAGCTGTAACAATCAGGCTTTAGTAGGGTGTATTCCAATTGCTGGTGTTGTTGTTCATTTGAACCTGAAATCATAAAACTTGGTCAGTCATCTCATAAGATGTATAGCAATAACATCCTGAATTTTCAAGAGTCTACGACAATTTTAAATGCCCATTCGAAAAAGTCTGGAAACTTATCGTATGGCCCTCGTATATATATATATATATATATATATATATATATATATATATATATATATATATATATATATAAGAGTCTACGACAACTTTAAATGCCTGTACATAAAAAGTCTGGAAATTTATTGAATTCACCACATATTCATATATATATACAGAGAGAGAGAGACAGACAGAGAGAGAGAGAATTAAACAAATGAATTGAAGTATCATTTTATATTCAAACACTTCGTCATACTTCCAGTTTCATAGTGTGTTTGCAATCGTCTGTTATGCAACATGATTCTATTCTGTCATTTAGTTGAGACTCCATTCCAATTATCAAAGGTTTGAATCGGACTTGATTTAACACACACACACACACACACACACATATATATATATATATATAATTATTGTGTATATCGGTTGCAGTATATACTGAAACAGTGCTTTTGATTCTATTTTTCTTTGAAATATTTAACTGTTTCAATATCTTCAACCTACATTGAAATTATTTCTGAAATTATCTTTTATATTTATTCTAACCGTTTAAAAATTGAGACTGATACTATATCTACCCGCACAAATAGGAACAATTGACTGAAACGTTGATTTTCTTTAAAATAAACTCATTGTCATTCAATGTACCTATTCCATTGAGTTTCCCTTTGGTCGATGCACCTCTGAAACTCATTTTTTGAAATTGATGTGAAGCTACGCCGTCGTATTTTTTTTTATGTCCTCCACGTCTACACGTTTTTAAATTCTAATCTACTTCAAATTTTAAAGGCTTTCTTATTTTTAATTTCAGACTTTCTACATCACCATGAGAACAAATGTGATTTGTCTTATTCTGTTACTAATGACATCACCATTAATGTTTTGGTAAACTATTTGTGGACAATGGTGTCAACTGCTTCAACAGCTGTATGAAATGTTTGATGATGGGACTTAGCTGTCAAGACTACATACCATTTCCGAACGGATCCCGATTTTGTTCATTGAAATGCAGAATCAAAAGGAAGAGGCTGCCCAGGAGTAACGTATACGGAATAATAAACTCTATTAATAAGTGTCGGAAGACCAACCATTGCGATACCCCCAAACTGGACAAGTGCCAAAAGAAAAACCTCGTTTTTTTTTTTTCAGGATACCGATTTTAGAAGGTTTTTTTGGACGGGGAGTAGATAACTCTGGATGTATTATGTATATATAAAAAACAAATGACACTTAACCATACATGTACGTAAATGTACCCAGTAAGGTTTTTCAATGTTAAATATTAGGATTTAATAAGGATCTGAATATATATCAAACTTTATAGTGAGGAGGACTACGAACGTCAGGCGAAAACCCTTCACCTGACATCCGTAATTTAAAGCCGTTTATTTATTTATTTTTTAAATGTTTGCCCAAACTGAGGCGCGTCGTATAAGCTCATGTGCCTTATGAGCCACAAAATACGGTAGATTGGGTAATCCATCAATTAAAAGTATTCGGCAAAACGAAGAAAAGAAAGAAAAACTTGACTTAGTTATTTACTAAGCTGAGCTTAGAATTATGGGGCAACCAATAAGAATCGAACTCACTCATAAATTTCCTCTAAACCATTGCCGCAGCGGGGGAAATCAGGCATGTCTGCCAAGCACGCTCTGTAAGCCCAGTCGTTGAGTGGCAACGCATTCCGAGTAAGCCGCCAGGTGAGCGAGAACTCGGAGTTGTTTAAGAAGCTCGAGCCTGGCGCCCGATTCCATTGATAGCGAATCTCCTCCAGCGACCAGTCGAGTTGCTTTACCAGAGGATCCAAAACGGAACCCGCCACTAACCCTCGATACAGCTCTTTCCAATACTGAGAAAGGTCACTGGACTGAGGTAGGTTTCGTATGGCCCTACGGCACTCGCGGACAAACGGTGCTTCATCCCTTGGTCTATGACGGCCTTCAGCCTTGGGATTCGACCTCAGGCGAAGAAAAATGCTCCTTACCTTAAGACCCCATACCGCGTCCGTCGTTAACGATCAGCTCAGGTAAGCTAGTCTCTCTGCGAGCCAGTGGCTCTCGAGATCCGACATCCCCAGACCCCTATCATGAGGACGTTGGCAGCAGACCTGTCTATGGACCAACGGGCTTCGGCCTTTCCAAAGGAGTTTGAAAAGGGATTGTTCCAGTGCCAACCAATGATCCTTAGGCAGAGGGAGTACGGGCAAATGGTAAAGAATCAAGGGGGAGACATACACGGCGCATACCTCTGCCCTGCCCTTCAAGGACAACTGCCTTCGAAGCCAGGTAGCCATCTGCGCTTCTACCTTAGCTCGTTCTTCCAACCAATTTCGCTCCAGCTGGAGGCCGAGCCCAAACCACACCCCGAGGATGTGCGTGGGTCCGTCACTCCAGCGGAAGGGCCCTGGTAGGGGGACGCCAGCTCCCCAGGCACCCAACTGCAAACCTTCGCTCTTGTCAAAGTTGACTTTGGCACCTGCCACCTTCTCATCCCTCTCGACTGCCATCTTCACTGCTACTATGTCCCATCGGCGGGACACGAAGGCAGTGATGTCATCGGTGAACGCTGAAATCTTTGCTTGGATGCTTGTTGTATACTGACCCTTGACCGAGCCGTCAATCAGAGATGCACCTGCGTAAATAAGCAGAAGAAGAAACGGAAGCAAGTGGACGTTATGTAAGAATATAGGCAGATGTCGGCGGCCGTTGAGTTAATTGGAGACAGGAAGGCCAGAGTGAGAACCAGTTTGCAGACGGAGAACGCCTCCTGAGGGCTGTGGCCCTCAGCGACCCCCGGTTGAGCAACCACAGCCAAGATGCGGAAGAAGTGCTAAGTGGGTTCTTGAAGATAACACTGCGTGCTATGGTCAAGAGGAGTAGTTGGGTCAATATAGCAATATAGCAATATCTCTCACACACACCACGGAAACATCAATCCTTTCGAGAATAAAGTGTGAGAGATACACATTTTTATAAAGAAGTGTGTTCGTTCGTTCATTGAATTTCGTATTATGATTATGGTTGTAACTATGCAACTTTTAGTGTATTTGGTGCTGAAGACCAATTCATACCCGCATAGCGTGATTTCGAACCTGAGTTTAAACCTAGACGATCAAGGAAGCGGCTGATATCAACACATAAAGAAAATTTAAAATGAAAAGCTGGATTGTATCTGATAGAAGAAAGAAAAAAAAAGAAGCAAGAATGAAACAGAACGAACGAGACACAAAAAGAAAGAAAAAAAATAGAGAGATAGAGGAAAAGAACAAAGAAAAAATGCAACAGACTTAGAGAAAGAAGAAAACCAGAACAGACCAACAAAGAAAAACAGAAACGATGAAAAAAAAAAAAAGAAAAAAAAGAGAAACACTTCAAAGACTGTAAGTAAATTGCTCATTCGAATATTGTAATTTGTGTTCTCTGTCGTTCATATTAGGGGTTTTGCTGAGAGAATTCGAAATGATCATAAAAAAATAATGACAAGTGGGAAGTAAAATGAGTCTTGTAGGCTTATGATAATAATGTTTATTAGCCTTTCTTAAAGATAAAATGGAAATAATTTTAGAAAAAAAAAAAACGATTGAACCCTATATATAAAGCATAGAAAAATGATGAAAACTACTATATGTAATGTAGAAAGGAAGTAAGGGAGAGAGAAAAAGGAGGGAAACATACAAGCAGATTGCCGTGAAAAGAGAAGAAAGAAAGATGGCCCCTGTGGACAGATATACTGTCCCTATGTTAAAATGATTAACGGGTCATATTGTAAACTTCCACTTTTGTTTTGAATTTGAGTTTTTACGAATGAATTTGATAGTAAACAAAATTTTAGTGAATGAAATTTTGTAGTAACTTGTGAATGCTGTCGAAACGCATGGTAATTTGAAATTAGGAGTTCAATTCGAGCTCCAGAAAGGATCCGGAAATCGGCAATATTTCGTCGGAAGAATGCCCATATACCTTTGGATCCGTAGTTAGGACAGTGGGACGGATTCGATGTTGGAAAAGTTGTGGAAATTGGAAGTGTTCTGTAAAGTCTCCCTAGAATGGGATCGATATTTTGAGGTACTGGTTCGTGGCCAGGCCAGCGTTTTGTGAATTCCTCTTGGAATGGGTTTGAGATTTTATTTGAGGTACTGGTTAGCGGCCCGACCGGGTTGTAAAGGTCCCTCTGGAATGGAGTTGAGAATTTTTGGGGCTTGGTAGGAGGCCGGACCGTAGTGTTGAAGAGGATATTTTGAAACAGGGGATGGGAGATTAGGGAGTATGTGTGCAAAACCTTGACGTATCTCGTTGTATGTAGCGAAAAAATTATGGACTCGGTTTTGAATTGTTCATTGTAGAAATACTTGTTAGAAATTGAATAAATGGGGGTACACGACCCCATAGTTACAATATTAAGGTAAAGACAGAGAGAAGCAGATACCTTCGAGTTTCGGATAGCTGCGGTTAATGCGCCCAGTACTTTCGGCGGTTGAGGTCGTTCCTGGATGCCTGGAAGCGGACAGTTCAAGTGGGTGATTGGAATGCGATCCTTGATCCCAATATAGATAGAGCCGGTCGGGGCGCTAGCGGGTCGGGAAGGTGTGACAGCAGCCTGGTGAATTTTTTGACCGAGTTCGATTTGATTGACAGGTACTGTCTGGATCACCCAGGGAGAGAGATGTGGACGTGGATAGGAAGTTCGCCCTCTGGCCATATTCGGTCTTATCTGGATAAAGTGTTAGTTAGAAGAGCTGACAGTGATCTCCTCTCTTGTTCCACGTTCCACTGGTTAGGGCTGACTGACCATAAACTTGATAGGATCATTCTGCAGTTAGCTAGTAGGCCTAGTCTGGCCAGCTACTGGAAGTTCAATACCTCCTTACTGGAGATATGTGACTTCCGGGTGCGGCTGGAAAACCTAATTCAGCGGGCGTTATTGGGGGTGGTTATTAGGAATAAGTGGTGGGCATCCCTTAAGAATAGGATTAGGTATTTCGCCGTCAAATACCGCCAACAGCTCCAAGTAAATAGGGCTAAGAAGGTGAAATCTTTAGAGAATAGACTTTCCCGGGCGGTGTAGGGGGGACTCCGTAGCCATAGATCTAGCTAATGGGGGACCTCGAGCGCGAGGCTAGCGAGCGTTACAAGGGTTTCGTAGTTAGAAATAGACTAAAAATAGTTTCCAAAGAAGCCGTGAAATGTAACGCATTTATGCGTAAGGAAGAGTTGCGCAGGTTTCCTTGTCAAAGGTTCCCTCCGCGGATGGACGTGTGCTGAGATCGAACCGTGAGATACGTGAGGCTTTTCGGACGCACTTTCGCGATCACTTTGCCTGCTGTCATAACCTCCAGGTACAGGAATTTCGTAACTATTTAGCTGACTTACCCAGCCTAGAGGGGGCGGGAGCGGCTAGTTGCGAGGGCGTGATTACTGAATGTGAAGTCCGTAATGCGTTGAAGCAAGTCAGCCTTAACAAGTCACCAGGACTAGATGGTTTACCCAACGAAGTGTACTTGAGGATGTCGCACATGTTTGTCCCTATTCTGACGGATATGTTCAACCATTGGTTTGCCCAGGGAGCCATTCCTGGTAGCATTACCAGGGGTGTGATCACATTGCTGAAGAAAGAAGGCAGGCATGTTCGGGGGGAGCTAAACGATTTCAGCCCCATAACTCTGCTTAACACAGAATTAAAGATTTTGGCCCGGGGTTGGGCGAACTGTTTACAGCTTGTCATTAATGATTTGATCGGCCTTGAGCAAAACTACGCTGTGAAGGGAAGATCGATCCAAGACAACTTGCATTTGGTGCACCAGATCCTAGAGGGAATAGAAGACGACACTGAAGCCACGCTGATCAATTTAGATCAGTCCAAAGCCTTCAACAGGTTGGACCATCGGTTCTTGGCGTTGGTTTTGGAGACCGCCGGATTCGAACCGGAGTTCCATAAATAGATCAGCATGCAGTACCACCGCCTGTGGGTTGTGGTACAGGTGAATGGAAGGTGGTCGAGGGCTTTTGCGATCGAACGATCGGTCTAGCAAGGCTGCCCCTTGTTTCCTCTTCTCTATGTCCTCGCTTTGGAGCCCCTGCTCCGTAGGCTTAGGGATGAAAGGACTCGTCCGGCCCTGCGCGGCATCTCTCTAACCAGCAGCGTCCGAGCAAAGATTTCCGCGTTCGCTGATGACATCACTGTCTTCGAGTCCCGCCGACTGGGCATAGTAGCGGTGAAGATGGCGGTCAAGAGGTACGAAAAGGTAGCATGTGCCAAGGTCAACTTTGACAAGAGCGAATGTTTGCAGTTGGGATCCTGGAGGGGGCATCCCCCGGCCAGGGCCCTTCCGCTGGAGTGACGGACCTATCCGCATCCTGGGGGTGTGGTTCGGACCCGGCCTCCAGCTGGAGCGAAATTGGTAGGAAGTACAAGCAAAGGTAGAAGCGCAGGAGGCTACCTGGCTTCGAAAGCGGTTGTCCTTGAAGGGCAGGGCAGAGGTGTGTGTCGGGTACATCTTCCCTTTTCAAGCTCCTTTGGAAAGGTTGAAGCCCTTTGGTCCGTAGACAGGTCTGCTGTCAACGTCCTCGTGATGGGGGTCTAGGGATGCCGGATCTCGAGAGCCACTGGCTCACAGAGAGACTGGCTTACCTAGGCCGATTGTTGACGATGGAAGCGGTGTGGAGCCTTAAAGTGAGGAGTGCCTTTCCTCGCCTGAGGTCGAATTCCGAGGCTAAAGGCCGTTGTAGGCCAAGGGATGAAGCACTGTTTGTCCGCGAGTGCCGAAGGGCTGTTAGAAACCTTCCTCGGTCCAGTGACTTTTCTCGGCCTTGTAAGGAGCTGTATCGAGGGTTAGTGGAGGGTTCCGCTTCGGATCCTCTGGTAAAACGGCTCGGCTGGTCGTTGGAGGAGATTCGCTCTCAGTGGAATTGGGCGCCAGGTTCGGGATTCTTGAACAACGAGTTCTCGCTCACCTAGCGGCTTGCTCGGAATGCGTTGCCACTCAACGACTGGGCTTACAGAGCGTGCTTGGCAGAAATGCCCGATTGCCCCCGCTGCGGCAATGGTCTAGAGGAAACGGCTTTGCACGCCTTCAACTGCTGCGAGCGGTTTCGCCCGTTCTGGAGTTACGTCGAGGAGTGGACTGCTCGCATCAGCCCTAGACAGCTCATGCTGCTCGACGTTGGGTACGTTATGGACAATGTTGGCCCTCCGTTTCAGGGTGAAAAGCGTGTGGTGTTTCTCGTGATCCTAGCCGTGGCTAGAATGGTGATTTGGCAGACGCAAAACAAGGGATTGTAAGAGGGTGCAAACCTTTCTCATCGTGATCCGATCTTTTTCTTTAGACACCAGCTTAGGATCAAGATTTGATGCGATAGAAAACGCTTGGATCGCATAACATTCAGCAAAAGGTGGATGTATGCAGCAAGCCTTGTCGTATGCAAGGGGGCAACGTTGGAGTCATCCTCTCCCCCCTCTGCCTGCGCATGGCGACGATGGTTCGGGTCCTTCGGGACCCCACCCCGGGTAAGTAGGAACTTTAGTAACTCTTAGAATTCTTGACCCCCTAGTTAGTGGTATGTCATCGTCCCCACCGATTAGATGCTAGTTCTTTTCAAGATCCTCCCCATTCCCTATTCTTTTTCTCCCCTCACCACTTGTTAGTCCCCAGCCTCTTTTGAAGATCTTGATCACAATTTTTGCAATTTATGTTTGTTCCCTTTTCCTGGCTACACCCTTTCCCGTCTGTTCTTTTATCCCGATTAGTCTTTAGGCCCTTCGCTTATAGGGATAGTTCGGCTTCCTTTTGGTCTTAGAGAAGTACCAAAAAACAGTCGACTCTCCACATCATAGAAGGTGGAATGAGAAGGAAACCAATCGGGGTGTATGTTTTGTTTACTTTGGGGCTTTTCTCCAATCCCTCATCATCTTTCCTTCATTGTATATATGTCATATCACTTCATCAGGGTTTTAAGTAGGGTTTTCATTGAGCGAATGCGACCTTTTGTGATTGTTGCGCGTCTGGTGGGTCAATTGTAAAAAAATGATTGAATAAAATGATTGAATGATGATTGTGGGCGATGGGTGTGACTAGCTAGGGCTCCATAGGACAATACTGGTTTCGTTCCCTCCCCTCCCCCTTTTTGGGCCTTGTGCTCACTGAAAAACATATTTTTTGTATATGATGAGGTAATTTTGGTATTATATATAGCAGAGGAGTGTGGAATGCCCTATTTTCATTAGCTGTTTTCTAAAGGACAGATGTCTATAAGAACGGCCGAAGTCCGGCCTTTATGAAATTTTTCTTTGCTTTGGTAGAGACACGAGCGTTGCACGTCGCGATCACGCAGGCGGCTTGGCTCTTCCAGAGTCATGCGGGGGTTACTGTCGGAGCCGATATGATGCAGAAATAACCCGAAATCGGCAATGAAGACAGTTGCATCACTGAAGACCTCCTTGATGCATCTAAGATGTATGATTGAAATTGGGAAATAAAGACTCATCCCTTCTTGGAAGTGGGGTTTGTTTATTTTGTTTTGTTCGGTTTATGAGTAGCCAGTTGACGACGAAAAAAAAGAAGAAAAAATAAATGAAGAGCTTAAAACACAAACTTGACCCGGTACTATTTACCAACCCCTCCGCTCGGGCAGGATATGACACAAGGTCAATTTTTAAGCGGAGTTTAACAGGTTTGAATTCAGATTTTTCCTTCTCCTAGACTAGTTGCCTAACCAAGGCTGAAGAACCTAGTCTGTCCTACTATTCACCCATAGCTGGAGGGAGATTAATTGGATTCATACCTTCCCCAAGCTATGTGAAATGCAATCAGTCTCGTCCAGGATCTGAACTCGTGTCGCCGTGTCCATTTCCTACGACGATAACGACTACACCACGGGCACCTCCGCTGTCACATCATTGCTTTAAAAGGCTGTAAGTTGTTGCTATATGAAACCTTTTATCATTCGTATCAGACGTGATCTCCCCGGGTCTGAATTATTGGGCTTACTGTGTACAATAAAATATCACCTAGTCGAAATATCAAACTCCACTTTTTATACGGCTGTATCAATGAATATCCGCCTCGTACTCAATTCCTAGTATTGAGATTAATTTTCAGATCTGGTGAGTATTAGGAGCGATGTACTTGCACAATCCTAAAAACTTTTGGTCAAAAAATTTTCGATCGAAAATAACACAGACTCGTCTAGATAACAGTCTAGACATAATCACTTTATTATTCTTTCTTTCATTAACTTTTCAAACGCCAGCGTTTCTGTGACCCAGTTTTAGTCTATTCTTCATTGCTATCCACCGTTTTATTTTTTCTTAGCTCTAGAAGAGTAACTCATGTGGACTAATCCATTAAAACTTTTCAGTTGTGACGGGAGTCTGGCCAGACAGACAATATGATGGAATTATAAAATAAGATCATTAATTTCATTATATGAGGTACAGACTTTGCTGATCTTTTGTCTCTTAAGTACATGCAATTTGAGTGCTGGTATATCTCAAAAATCCCACTTCTAACACTTGAGGCTGAAAATGCTAAAAGAGTCTTTTTTTCAATTTGATGCTTTTGTGAGTGTCTCCCCCCACCGCTTCCGTCCTGAAACCTGATTTTTTGCATCATATAAATTTTTGTCATCAACAGATAATATACTCTATATATTGTGATTAAGTGGTTCAAGAAGCGCTGATTTCAATAACCCTTAGAACTCTACATCCCTCACGCCTGTATCAACTCCCCCACTCAGCTTTCTGGCTGAACATGTAAAATGTATTATTTAACAACCTGGTTGGCTGTTCTGTTACTAGTTTGGTTTGGTTTCTTTGTTTAATAGTATATCAACCTTCGTGAGTTATTTAATGCCAAAATCGTCCTTGTAGAAGGACAGTAGTGATACTATTTAACACATTGCTGGGGCGGGGATAAAAGTGGTCCATGCTTTTCAAAGTCTGAAAGTGAACTGAAGTGCGAACTCGCTTACTACAGTATCGTAGTCCAGCAAGTTAGCTACTAACACTATGATAATTCCCCTCTCATTGATAATAGTGATATATAAATGGGGATTCCTCGGCCAAAATTCAGACCGATTTTGTTTACGCGCTTCTAGCTAGAGTGACGTAACAGTTATCGTCAAAGGAAACAGAGTCGACGAGCTGAGTTCAAACCCTGGACAAGGCTGTTCACGTTTCCTTTGGCACTAAAGCCCTTATGAAAGGCTTCTCTCCTCTCTTCTAGTTATGGGAAATAGTAGCCGACTGGGGCTTCATCACTGTTACATTTTAACCTTTGTCGAGCGATAATAAATCTTTTGCGCCCTGGTTGTGTAACACTCTGTAGTTGGTCTGCCAAGCAGACGATCCCTTTGTCTGTTTTGGCGCGAAACCAAACAAAGGCCTGAGCCCGCGATCTCGACGTGACCGGAAGTGGGTAAGGGAACGCGAGAAGAATTGGACAAAGGGACTGAGAGAAGTCAGTTGGCGAAGGGTGACGTGAGTGGCCAGTCGACACCGGACAGCAGAAGTGACCAGTCGGCATGAGAGAGTGCAGCAGCAGAGAGGGAAGACCAGTCAAGATGGGTTGGCATTCCTAGTAGCGTTGTAGAATTTTCGCTAGAAATCCACGCTAACGTTAGTCTACATATGCACATAGGGAATGCAATGTTACATAACTCCTCTCTTGCACTTTGAGTTAACCCAAGCATATTGTTCGTTTGTTCTTTCCTCCCACTCCCTTGATTGTATTTCTTGTAGCCATGAAGAAATGTGCGATGCCCCTATCGGAACCACTAGTTGATCACCGGCCAAGAAGTGAAATGGGTTCAAAGAAGTTAACGCATTCGGGGGGCTGAGGGGGAATCGTCACAGTTGTAATATCTTTCTTGGTCCTGTTCGCGTTTGTATAACCCCTCCAAGATTTTGTCCTTTTCAGGCTGTGGGTTTCCTGATCCTAAATGAAAGGTTCTCTCAGATGATTTTTTTTGTACAGCAGTTGTTCTGGGCTTGGTAGGTTGTGGTTAATTGGTATTGTTCTTAAACATAATAAAGCCATGTCTACGTCTGTATTGCTGTCTTGAGCTTTTTTTATAGTCTTTTTTACTGTTTGAATGGTTTTTTCAACAAATCCGTTTGGTTGAGCGTATTTTGGTGTGGAGATGATATGGTCAAGTTCCCATTCTTTGGCGAACTGCTTGAAAGCATAGCTATCGTACTGGGGGCCATTCTCCCTTATGGTACCTTCCGATATACCGTGTTCTCTGAATATGGATTTCGAAGCACATATAACCTCTTGACTCGTGCATGCATCGTGCATTTTTCGGATTAATGGAAACTTGGAATGGTAGTTTGCCACAAGCAGGTACATGCTACGTGGAAAAGATCTGTGCCAGTTACTTTCCATTATCGGGAAGGAATTTCGTGTAGTATCATTGTTTTCTTCTTTTGTTCAGTTTGATATTTTAGGCATGTAAGGTATCCTTTGACGATATTTTTCAATGTTTTCATTTATTCCTAGCCAGTATACACATGTTTTGTCTCTTAGGGTACTTTTTCAATGCCTTAATGGGATGCGTGGATCATATCTAGGATTTGATGCTTCATGGTTTAAGGAATTAATATTCTCCCTCCTTTCAGTACCAAGGAGTCCTCAAATGATAGCTCATCTCTGAATGGCCAATATGGTCTGAATGGTATTGGGGTATCTTTTGCTTTATCCGACCATCCAACACATATTTGTTCTCTGTGTGCTGACACTATCTGGTCATTTCTCGACTTTTCCTTCAACTCCTCGAGTAGGTTTGTGCTGAAGACTTATCTGCCCCTGAGTTTCACAATAAACTGCATCTGATGATAAGGTTCTGGTTCTGAAGCTTAAGGGAATGTCAGGAACCTCTTCATTGCCATAACTCCCCGGGCCACACTGACTCGAATTGGTAGTATCTGTTAGGGTCCCCTCTATGGGTCAAATAAAAATATTCAATCATTTACTAGGGACCATTATAAGTTATTTGAAAACATACAGCTGTGTACAAATTATTTGTATTTGATAGAAATACTTGATAAATAGAATTATTAATGCTTGATAGGAATATTTAAAGGCGTTTAACTGTGTGCAAACAAATCACCTCTAGGTTCAGTTGGCGTAGGTTTGATGGCATATCAACCGTTGATGGTTATTTAAAGCCAAATCCTGTATATATATATATATATATATATATATATATATATATATATATACGTGGTGAATTCAATAGGTTTCCAGACTTTTTTGTACAGGCATTTAAAATTGTCGTAGACTCTTAAAAATTCACTATGTTATTGCTATACATCTTATAAGATGATTGACCAATTTTTATGATTTCAGGTTCAAATGAACACCTACAGCAGCAATTGGAATACACCCTACTAAAGCCTGATTGTCACAGCTGGTGAATTGCAAAAATGCAATCTGACACTTTAGAAGAACGATATGCAATAAAATACTGTTTTAAACTTGGAAAAAATGCCACAGAAACGTATGGAATGTTTCAGACTGCTTTTGGAGCATCTTGCATGAATAGAGCATGAGTTTTTGAGTGGCATAAGAGATTCAAGGAAGGCAGGGAGTTTGTGAAGGATGATGAGAGGTGTGGGAGAAGTAAGGAAGTCAATACACCACAGTTGATTGGTCAAAGGGTTAGGGTTAGGGTTACTATGTTGAGGTTTTAAGGGAGTTCAAGAAGAGATTCCGTCAAAAGAGGCCAGCACTCTTCAAATCGGCTCAGGGACATTTCCACCAGGACAATGCACCAGTCCACAACCCCATCCTTGTCACAGACTATTTGACCAAGATGGGCATCAAGACAGTTCCTCACCCTCCCTATAGTCCAGACCTTGCTCCCTGTGACTTTTGGTTATTCCCTAAGCTTAGAGGCTGTTGTTTATGGGACAATTGAGGAAATGAAAGAGGCTGTGATGAAGGTCAATGATACGCTCACACAAGAGGACTTCTGTGGGGCCTTCCAGAAGTTGTTGGAACGGTACAACAAGTGCATTGCCGCCGGAGGAGATTACTTTGAAGGGGACTAGAGTTTCATGCGTGTACTATCAATAAAAGTGCCCATACGAAAAAAGTCTGGAAACTTATTTAATGATCCTCGTATATATTATACTTATGATTTGGAAGTGAATAGCTTGTTGATACCTTTATTTTTAAATGAGTTAGAGCTCATTTGTTTGTGCAGTTAAGTCATTTCAAGTATTGCTAACACTATTAATTCTATTTAAGTTTAACCAATTGTTTGCGCATAGTTAAATGGCTTCAAGTATTGCTATTTAAGATTAGTAATTCTATTTAATCCTATCTAATATGCATAGCTTGCACACAGCTGTATAGTTTCTAATAACTAATAATAATAATAATCTCGAGTAAATGATTGAACAGTTCAGTGTAGCATAACAGGTACTACCACTCCGGGTTAGAGAGTAATGGTAATGAAAGGGTACTCCACATTCAAAGACTGGAAAGTCACTATCAGATGCAGCTTACCATCGTACCCAGGATACCAAATCGTTTCAAGTATTCTTATCTCACACTAATAATTCTATTCAACATTATTCATTTGCTCGCACTCCGTTAAATGGTTTCAAGTATTGGTATCTAATACTAATAATTATATCAATTATTAATCAATGTTCGCACACAGTCAAATGATTCCAAGTACTATCACTGTGGGTCAGAGTGGAGCTGGGAGTAATGGCAATGAAGATGTACTCCACATTCCTCAAAACTCCAGGACTGGAGCCTCACCATCAGATGCAATTTTGTGTCATATCCAGGTCACTAGTTGGGATGAAATATGAGGCTGCAGAATATGCTACCTGTACCTCTGGATAGGTGCACTTGGCATATTGAGGTCTAACAACTCATTTAAAAATAATGTTAGCTGCAAACTATTCACTTACATATCATATGTATATATATATATATATATAGAGAGAGAGAGATAAACAGGATTTGGTATTAAATAGCACACAAGGGTTGATAGGCTATAATGGTTGGTTGGTTGGTTGTTTGTTTGTTGGCATAACAACCTTCATAGGTTATTTAATCCTAAAATCTGTTTATATATATATATTTAACCAAAGATTTCATAACGAATACTTTATAGATAATATTTTAGATAAGCATGATCTAATTTTTTGCACAGGATTAAATGTTTTCAATTCATCATATTTTTTGGTACAACCCTGTCTCATACAAGAAGGTTAGAGCGTCATCCATTTTGACGTTCTCGAACAGATCGCTCAAACTATTCAGTTTGAAAAATCGCTTTGTGATGCGAGTGAATTCTCTACATTCTATGAGAACATGGCGTTTGACATATCAAACACAGTGGTTGTTGTTCCTGTTTCTGTATAAAAGAGTGAGTAAGCCTTGTATGACCAATGTGCAATCGGGATATAATGACTTGCTCTCTTTTTGGTTTTCTGAAATTTGGTCTCCATTCTCCCAAAGTGGGTTGGATCTAGAAGAGTTTATTGTGGATGTTATTATTCCAGTGTTTTTACCATTTTGTGTGAAGCAATTTGTTGATTTTGGGTTTCAGGTCAGTAAATGGAATACTGAATTTGTTGGGGGTTAGATCTAAGGCCGATTTGGCTGTTTGTACCATATTCACAATTAACGCTATGTGCGAAATGGACATATAATGTTCTTAACGATAGAACATATAATGAACATAGGAATCTCGGAATTCGAAAACACGTAACGACTTCTTGTTCAGGTACGAAACCTTTTTATTAACTTTGAGTTAAAGGTTTCGACATAAGGAGGAGAGACACAATCTTCTATGCTGTCTTATTCATTTGGCCCCCGTCTCGAGCGGCCCCCATAGGGCGCAAGTTCGACTCGCGTCTACGAGCTCCAAAAGTCGACCGTCTTCGTCCAGTGTCTAATCTCAACTCTCCAATTTTCTTCAGATTCTCACACAAACCTCCGCGCGCTTCCGGTGTGTGACGTCACCCGCACCTTTTTACCGCATTTCGTCTCGGACTATTATGACATCTGAGTGACACCTTCATCCGCCCGCGCGCGCCAGCGTTAACACCTGCCTCAATGTTGCACCTAACAAACCCATGTGCTGAGCCGAAAGGTTCTCAGCCTAACTAAACTCAAAGGCATGAACCGAAATCCCTCGACTATTATATAACGTTGTGTCAGCTCTTTCATTTCCTCACTTCAATGGGGCTTGAAATTCAGAATATTAGTATTTCTTTACAATTTGACATTGAATCTCGTCTATTCAACAGTTTAATGATTAGAGGTTCTCAAGTTTTTTTTTAATTTCTTAATGATAGTCAAACAGAGAGAGTGTCTTTGAATAAAATAAATTTCTTGTATTTGCTCGTCGAGATGATATTAAGGGCTAGGTCTATTGCACGGGTTTCTGCTCTGAAGATGGAGTTTTCCATTGGAAGAACTTTCTTGATAATTTTTTTATTTAGAATGGCTGCACACGCTGTTTTATCATTGTCCTTAGAGCCATCCGTGAAGACATATATGTAATCGGGATGTTGTTGAAGGATATTGCGAAATTTCTGATAAGTGCTAGGGTGGGTTTTGGTTTCAGTTTTGGAGAGTTCATTCATTTCAAGGATTACTTCGGGTTTTTTTAATAATCCAGGATGGATATGCTATAAAACACCAACCAAGGAGAAATAAGTTGTTGATTAATACTAATTCTTCATCATTGCCAAAACTTAAACCATGTGAGGTTGTACTTTAAAAAAGAACACTTTTATGTATGAACATGAGCCTATTGTATCACTATATTAAAAGCAGTAACTTTACATCTATTTGTACTAAGAAGAAGAAGGGGGCATCATTGTTAGGTCGTCCTTTTATATGCCAATATGTATCTACAAAAATATTGAGAATTTTTAGTAATCTATATACCTGTGTTTTTATCATTAAGAAAGAATTTTTTTTCACCTGACATGCTAAAGTACATGACTAAAATTTTAACCAAGTTGTATCTTTTTGTGTGCAACAAATTGGTGACAGTAAATAACTATTGACCTTAAAACAAACCTGATAATTCAAGTGCAAGATGAGTGCTTTTACTGTCCCTACTACTCCTCCCTTATTAATTCTAAGGCTATTTAAATGGATTTGGGAGAGGTAATGCTTGGTTTCTGTTTTCTGAAGAAAGCTCTTGCTGATAATTTGGTAAAAGACAAAATAGATAATTATTCGACTAATTAAAACAAATCAGTTAACTCATTAAAAAAAAAGAAACTATTGGAGGGACAAGAGGAAGGAATTTATTTTGCTTGTGTGTGTTGTTCCTTTTCTAGAATAGATACTTGCACACAGGATTAAAGTTTATGATTGAAAAAACCTTGTATATAATTGCTCTTTAAGGTTTTATTTTAAAGGAATGCATAAATGATTTCAAAAGATTTCTGTAACTTGCATTTTTTTCTCCCAACCTGACAATATTTTATTTTGGTTTGATTTATTTGTTTAATGACATATCAACTTCTTAGAGGTCATTCAATGCCAAAATTTGACATAAATAATTTGCACACAGTTATATGGCTTCAAGTATTCTCAACTAATACTAATAATTCATATAGTCTCAAGACACTATTCCTACTTAATTGTAGAAATCATTTGTTTGCAGTTATGATATCAAGTAGTCCCATCTAATACAAATAATTTGCATTGTTATATGGTTTCCAGTATTCCTATCTAATACTAATTATTTATACATATTTATATAGTTTCAAATAACTCCACATTTCACAAACTCCAAGACTGGAGCCTCACCATCAGATATTGTTTAATGTCATACCCAGGACACTCATTGGTAGGGTTTTACTCTTCAGCAGAAAAGCAGTCAGTGTACTCTACAGTTTCAGCTGACTGGGTTGTTATACGACACAAAGTATTCCCAACTAATACAAATAATTTGTATAATTATATGGTTTTAAGGATTCCTATCTAATTCTAATAATTTATACACAGTGTGACGGCAAATTCTTTAAAATCCCAAAAGGGGACTTCATTTTCGCACGTGTGAAGACGGGGCAGGTTGGCACTTGATCCCTTGTAGAATAAGTCCTCGTTCAGAGTTTTTTTCTCAGGCATATAAGAACTGGCATGTTATGTGGGGGATTAATCTAGGGCTAGACTGACCGCCGCTGGCAAGGGGTTCCAAATTTCACACTATATACACACCCACCAGGTCGCTAGTCTTCCTCCCCTAGACAATGGAAGATATGGACCTCTAGGTTGAGACGTAATAATATTAATTATAGTAGTCGGCAATTCCGGTTTCCCGTGTGATATTTTAAAGGAATTTATAGGACAATTTTAAGCAAGATAACATAAGGCGAACAGAAGCTGGAAAAGAAACATGAAGTAACAAATTCGTAGCAGACGCTGCAAATAACAACTTAGACCACGTGGGAACATTAAAATATATCAATCTTTTACTACACATAGATATACACCTTCAACGTGTCAAATATATAATAAATGAACAGTCCATGAACATAAATGTCTTTCTTCTTTTCTTGTCTTTCGTTTTTCTTGAGAGAGAGAGAGAGAGAGAGAGAGAGAGAGAGAGAGAGAGAGAGAGAGAGAGTATATAAAATTGGATATAAGGAGAAATGGTCCCAAAGTTTACTTATCTTTTTTCTTTGATGGAGTTCCTGTGGAGAATCTTTCTTCTTTTACGGGCTAATAGACTTTATGCTATTTTTAACACTGGCTTGAAGAAAATGGCTCCTTCGTGTCCGAGATATTTTTTTGTCTTCTTCTACCCGGAGTACTTGGCTTTGGTTCTGTCCGCTACGAACCCTGTCCAACCACTGACTTTTCTTATTATCTATTTCCGCTGACGGGAAGGAGTCCCCACTTCCGTTTTTGGGGTCCCAGCCAATCATTTGGCTTCTCTCTCCTTCCTTCCCTTGTCAGGCGACCCGAGTGAGGTCACCAAGTATAAACATCTGTGGGTCTCCCCTCTGTGACCTACATTCTTTCTTAACGGTCACTCTCTAATGGCTTGCTACTGTTAATTCAAACAAGAGGATAGTAGTAATCATATTTCTATCTTCTCAATGGGACACCACGTGACAACAGTCATATAGTTTCAAGTAATCATTCCTATTTAGTAATAATCATTTATTTGCACAGTTATATGATATAAAGTATTCCTATCTAATACAAATAATTTTCATAGTTATATGGTTTCAAAGTTTCCTATCTAATTCTAATCAATTTTAAACAGATAAATTTTGTCCATAGTTGTGACCTTAGTAAGTACTACTTTAAAAACATTTTTTTTGTAGATTAAATAATTTCATTAAAAACATCTAAAAGTAAATAGTTTGACAAGTTTTCATTCATTTCTTCAAGTATTTCAAAAGTGTTAGCATCTAAGAACCTAAAATTTTGCTAAAATCTTCTATCAAGTATTTTTTGAACAATTTTCAAAGTTAGGAAGAATAAAATTCTCTGTAAAATGATGCAGGTTTTTTTTAATTGAAATTGGTTGAATTTTACACAAGTTTTAACAAAAGAAAAAATTTTTTACTTTCAGCTAAAAAATCAACACAGTATACTACTGGGGAAGTCCCCATGGCCAAGTAGCTAACGAATGCACCATTTTAGTGAGTTCAAATTTCAGTGATGTTATTATGATTGCTTTCAGTCTAAAACCCTTTGGAAAGGTAAGAACTCCCTTATCCCTTCAGCAATAGATTAAACAGTACCACTACTGTTCTTCTATAAGGATAGTGAGTTGGTTGGTTGGTTGGTTGGTTGGTTGGTTGGTTGGTTAAGTGGGTTTTATAGCATATCGACCATTGTAGGTTATTTAATGCCAAATGTATTTTTATACATATAAACAATTCTATTTCAAACAATTAGGTTTGGCATGAGTACAGTTTTTTGTTTACACACCGTTAAATGTAAAAACAGTTCTATTTCAAACAATTCAGTTTGGCATAAGTACACAGTTTAGTTCTATTTGACCCATAGATAGGTCCCTATCAGGTGCTACCACTCTGGGAGTAATGGCAATAAAGAGGTACTCGGCATTCCCCAAAGCTCCTGTTTTACTGAAGCCACATCATCAAATTGTTTAGTGTCATATCCAGGACATTTGTTGGGAGAGTCTTACCCCACTGCAGAGGGCACTTCAGTGTATTTGACAGGGCCATCTATAAGGATGGCTTTGGCATTGAATAACTGATAAAAGTTAATATGCCATTAAAGAAAGAAGCCAAACCAAATTAATATTCTACAGCTATTTACATAGTTAGCTGAACCTTAAAAATGCAATACTTTTAACATTCTTATAAAATATTCAGTATTATTTCATTCATTTCATTTCTTGTAATGATACTCGAGTACTTCATAATAATGTGTGAATCATTATTACTTTTTCTCTATGCAAGTTTTCACACCTTTTTTAACTCATGGTTTTTCATTGAAGTCCAATTGACTGCAAGTCTTCACAGATTTCCAGGACACTTCTATCAAAGCTGATCATAACAGTGCTATTGTCTAGTTGGTCTAGATTCTGCCTCTGATCTCCAGTTCCCCCAGTTTCTTTTAGAGCCCTTTGGGGACTATTCCAAGGGCACCAACCACAATTGATATCACTTTTACATTTGAGTTCCACATCTTTTTCAACTCTCTGGCAAGATCTAGGTATTTTCTTTTTATCTTTTTGTTTTATTTTTACTCTATGGTCTACTTAAATGGTTCAATCCAGTAGATGACAGGGTCTTTTCTTCTTGTTAATTAACACTAAGTCTTATCTTCTGATTGCAATTGGGTGATCTGTCTGTATCTCAAAGTCCCAGAGAATTTTATATCTTAATTTCTTGGACAGATTCTGGTTTGTTCATATATCATTTGTTGGCATGGTCAAATTTTAATCTCTTGCACAATTCCCATAGGATCCCCTTTCTACTCAATCGTGCCTAATTTTATAATCCTTTTGTGCAAGTTTTATTTATTACCTACACTTATTATTATTATTATCATTATCATTATTATTATTATTAACTTATTAATCTAAGAGCCTTCTAGTAGTTAGGTTATTTTGGACATGAAGAAAAGAACTCCAAATACAAGTATATCAATATATTTTTCCTCAACAGATAAAACACAGGAATACAAAAGGTTGAAAAAGTTGTTAAGTGTTTGAAAGATATAAGTAAGTAAAGTTGCCGACCTTACTTGAGGGTGACCCGAAGGCTCCCTTTTTGATAGCTACTACACTAAAGTGTAGGGGAGGATGCCACTCCTTTCTCTGGATTGCTCCACTTCACCCTAGATCCCTACCTTATAATGCTGAGTGTTAAGCAAGGAAGCATCAAGTACCATTTTTTGAGTCTTTGGTATGACTCAATCAATGATTGAACCCCAGTTTCTTGAGCTATCAGCTACCATTTTTGGTGTCTTGGTCAAAATTGTTGTTAAAAGAGCTTTTTTTTAATATTATTTTTACTTGTGATTTGTGTTGATGATTGTCTAATCATTGGTTTGTACATTTTTATCTAACATTTCTTTAATATCTGTTTAAATTTCTGTAATATTTAAAAAAAAAAAAGGTTCAGACACCTTGCCTTTCTTTAGGTATCCCATCAGCAAATTTTTAACCCAATTTTTTATTCAATCCATGGGGAAGACTGTTCTCATTAAATTGTCCATACATCAGTTAATATGCCTTGGTTGTTATCTTGCTTTTCTGTTGAACCTGGGCCCAGAAATTGAACCCTTAACTTCCAAGTAGTTTACAACAAGAAGCACAAAACCAATGCCTCTATCCCTATAAGATATTGGATTGGAGGATAACTCTGACGGCATTTTTAAGAACCTTAAACCTAATGACTTTTTTCTGTCTCTTCAACTTGTCATGCGTCTAAGTTCACTTTTAAACAATTACTCTTGGGAAAGATATGAACCCTCTTATTAGTGGTACTATTTTATGCAGTTATGGGTTAAATAGTATCACTACTGTTCTTTGACAAGGATGTCTTTGGCATTAAAAAGTATATCATAAACCAATAAAACAAATCAATTAATTAAAAAAACACACACCACAGATGATTGGTTTTTTTGGTTGTTTGGGTTTTAAGGCATATCAACCTTTCTGGGTTATTTAATGCCAAATCCATTTTTAAACAAATAATCAGTTCTATTTCAAACAATTCAGTTTAGCATGAGTACACAGTTTAATTGTCAAACACATTTCTATTTCAAGCTATTCCATTTAGTCAAACAGTTTTTATTCAGCTAATTCAGTTTAGTATAAATATAGATTTTTTTTACACACAGTTAAATGTCAAAACAGTTCTATATTAAATTCAGTTTAGTATAAGTATAGTTTCAATGTCAAAAACAGTTCCATTTCAAACAATTCAGTTTAGCATAAGTACACAGTTTAAATGTTAGTACTCAGTTTAATTGTCAAAAACATTTCTATTTCAATCTATTTAATTTATTCAAACGGTTCTAATTCAAACAATTCAGTTTAGCATAAGTATACAGTTTAGTTCTATTTAACCCATAGATAAGGCCCTATCAGGTGCTACCATTCCAGGCCAGAGTTGACTTGGGAGTAATGGCAATGAAAGGGTGTTCCGCATTCCCCAAAGCCCCAGCATTATTGGAACCTCACCATTAGATTGTTTAGTGTCATATCCAGGACACTAATTACTCCATTTCTATTTTAAACAATTCAGTTTAGCAAAAAACAGTAAACTCAAGAAACCACAGTTTACTTCTATTTAACCTATGAATAGGACCTTTATCAGGTACTACCACTCTGGGCCAGAGTGGACCTGGGAGCATTACTAGAACCTCACCATCAGATTTTTTAGTGTCATATCCAGGACACTCTTGGGGGGGGGGCTTACCCCTCTGCAGAGAAGCAGTCAGTGTATTCTACAGCCCCAACTGACTGGGCAAACACACAGATGAATACACACACATACCATCCAGATAACAACCAAAATCAAAACACTCAGTAACAATCACTAGAAGAAATATACCTGATAACATCAAAGGAGAGAACCCCCATTCTCACAGAGGAAGGGGAAGAAAATAAACCCCACTCTATAAAACTTTTTTTAAAAAGCCAGTGAAAGAAGCTTCACACCAGAGAAAATCTTCCTAAGAAGTTTTTTTCTTTAAAAAATTTCTTTAAAATTCATCCAAGCCTGAAGAAGATCATTAAGATTAGAAACACATTGTAGCATTGAAAATATTTTTCAAAAGTATTAAAAAACAAAATTCAAACTATTCTGCAGACCTTCTTTATTAAAATATATACATATATATAAATATATTAGGAACAAAAAATTGGCTCATGAATGTTGATAGAAAATGATAGGAAAACATTTTTATATATGCTTATTTGTTAATTCCAACTGATTTTAACTAACAATTATCAACATGCTGGAAAAAGAATTAACTCTAACTTTTTTAAGTGAGGAGGGGTCTATTTCAATATAAACTTAATCAGAGTTAAAGTCACAACATTTTTCTTGCTATATGGTGCTGCTTGGAAAGAGTCAATATTTCTCACCTCTGCTTTTTATACCTGATTGCTCTAGATTCCATTTCCATAGTAACAGACTTTCTTCAAAGATTGGGTTGCCCTCTGGTGTTTAAGTGTAGGAGTTATGAGAAGGTTTGGTTGGTTATTTAATTAGTTTAGTTTGTTTGGTTGATAGTTGTTAGTTTTTGGTTTAGATATCTGACTCTGTTGGCTTTCTTCTCTACCTCCATCCTAATTCATTGGGCATCTTCTTGTCTGTAGAAGGCTGCAAAAGAATTCCTGAATGAAGGAAAGAAAGGAGATGATACCTTTTAAACTTTAACTTTATTCTTCTTGAATTTCAATTTTATTTTGTTTGGGTTCACACACAGCTACTCTGTACCAAGGAATGTCTTCCTAGACTATTTGTATACTGTCGTTTCTCCCAAATGAGGTGTTGAATATATTAGTCACTTGCTTTCAGGGGTCGATAAATGCAAAGTCGGTGTTTTTAAGTTGCTTGTTTTGGTGTGTGGGCTCGGTAGCAGCAGACACAACTCACATGCAAATCCCCAAGACTTGGTAAAGAGGCATGCTACCTTGCCAGCAGCCAAATAGAAAAACGTCCTCTCAGTCTGAGGCTACTGCTGAAGTAAGAGTGAATTCCTCTTTTGTGCAGGAATAGTCCTTTTATCTGGCATGCATTGCCCCTACTTCCTGTCCGGGGCTCTAGGAATTTCTGCTCTCTTTAAATGTCTTTTTTTCTTTTTTTTTTTTTTTTTTTTTTTCTATCCCCTTTAAAAGTAAAGCAAAAGAGCAGATAACTGAATTACATCAAATTTTCAAGCCAGTAATTCAAATTAATTATAAAGTACAAATCAAAAGGTATTTTAAAAGTTCATGTTCATTGTATGGAAAATTTCTTTCCAGTGTTATCTTCTTTTATATGGTTATGATGATCCTTTCTTTTGGAAATAAACAATTTTGCAGATTACTTAATATTTCATTGACATAAGATGTAGTTTCATTTTGGGTTGTAAAAAAAAAGCAAATTATCTTGGCCAAATAAAGTTTCAAACCTTCCCAAATATGACTCTAACAATTTTTGAAAGTTTGATTGAAATTAGGCAAAAATGACCAGGCCTTAGTTGCATGGAGATGGACATTTGGTGAAATGTAATAAATGGGAACTTTTTTCATTATTTTGATGATTTTTGCCATGTAAAAAAACATTACAAGTAAATAATATCTGTTACTTCATGCTGAGGTTCAGGAAAAAAGCATATGCAATTGAGACTCGAAACTAAGGGAAATCAGTGATTACAAAGTTAATTCAAATCAGCAGTAACCCAACTATAGCTGATACACATGCTGCTCTATATAATGTTAATTTTATGGGTTTTAATTTTAGTTTATAATAATGATTATAACATTTTATTGTGATTCAAAGGCTTTTGAGGTAACAGTTGTATTTTTTTGAAAAAATGCAATTGCAAAAGCGTTGATGGAACAAAAAGAAGTAAACCACTGAATTAGAATGATTTCCAAGGTCATTCAATAAATGTGAATTTTGCCCAAGCAGTTGGCAATAGGAAGCACTGTTTACAGTTGCACTTTTTCGAAAGAAATCAATTGTAATGTGTCAACATGACCTTCTTTCCTGACCACTACACCCAAAACTTTTTCTTTACCAGAGAATTCATGGACAGCCTTTTCATCTCAGGCTCATAATGGCAAACCCAAGTCTAGCCCATTTGTAAATATCTTTAGACTAAAATATACTTCTCTGAACACAGCATACTTACTTCTATAAATTTCACATGGTTTGCACTTCTTGGCCAGATCTCTATTCAGGCCTAGAGCGCTCTGTTTGATTAGAAACCATTTAGAATAGCCTTGAAAGAAATATTTTTGTGAGATTCAAATAATCGTTGATTTAAATCTATTCCAAACAATGTAGAGTGTTCATTCATGGAAAAACTTCTGGAAAAAAAAGTATTTTGCATTTTTCCCAAAAAGTTCACCTTATTTATTGAATGACACTTATATATATATATATATATATTAGAAATGAAAGAATAAGCACATGATAAAAAAATCTATACATGCATATTTGTTAATTCCAAATGATTCCAAACTATGGCTATCATCATGTAGTAAGATTTTTGCAGGAAAAAGAGTCAATTTGAATTCTTACTTATGATAGCTATTTCAATTTCAGCAGCAAACTAAAACCACTGTTTAAGCAAGAAGTACTCTGTTTGATTTGCCACCATTTTAAATAGTCTCAAAATAAATATTTTTTTTAAGATTAAGTACTGATGTATAGTTGCACTACATAGACTCAAGCAAAATATTTGGAGAAAAAACTAGATGGGAACTACACTTGGTTTTGTTTGGTGCAGTTTGATTTTATGACATATCAACCACAATAGGTTATTTTATACCAAAAGAAAAAGAAAACTTGATAATTAAATACTTGACAAAGTGTGACATAAAGAGAGCACCAAATCAGAAAAGTGAAGGTTCACTGAAATGGATTTTAGGGAAAAAAAGTGAGAATAGAATGAGTTGAAAATATGTTGTAATTTTTGGTGAGGAAAGAAAATGTTGAAAATATATTATTACTTTTGGTTCAGGGAAAAGCAGGATGAAAGATAAGTGAATTATGCTATGTGCTGTTGAACAAATCCTGGAAGCTGTATCTCACCAAAAAAAAGTTGGATGGACACTTGTCTTCCATTTCCCAAACTATCCAAGCAAGACAAACAAAAAAATGATGGGCACAGCTGGAAAAGTAAGGACATTCAAACAAACATGGATATACCAGTGTTAGTCAGACATACATTAGCTTTATGCGGACACTGGATGTAGCCTAGAGGACTTGCCAAGAGTGATGGCAGATTGGGATGGATGGGAAAAGAGAGTCAAGGGAATCTATGGTATCAAGAAAATAGGAATATATTTTTTCCAATAAATTCCAAACAATGTAGAGTTTGCATTTATGGGAAAAAAATCTATTTTGCTTTTTGTAAAAATTCCCCCAATTCATTAATTATTATTATTTAAGTATTTCTCAACTAAACACTTTTCCTTTCCCAAACAATTGGCAGGGAAAAACAATCTTTTTTTTCCTCAATACCTAAAATGAAAATAGAAAATAAGCACATGATAAAAAAAAAGAAAAAGAAAGAAACCATTTATTTATAAAATGTGTATTGTGTTCAGAGAACAATGTATTCATTATGGGAAAGTTTATGCAATAGAAATTTGTTATTTCAAACAAAGCAAAATATTTTAAATATTTATGACAAAAACTAAATAGAAATTGGTAAATAATAATGAAATATATGTAAAGATTTTGTTTCAAGAAATTACATCAAAACTGGGGAAATTACCATAGTGTTATGGCTAAGGTGCTGAACTGCAGCCTCAAAGTAAGCAAGTTCAATCTCTTGTTGAGCTATTATGTAACTTTTTGGACTAATACCCTTGGGAAAACTATGAAACCCTTTTCCTTTCAGCTATGGGTTAGATATTATCACAGCTGTTATTCTACAAGGATGGCTTTAGCATTAGATAAACCACGAAGGTTGATATGCCATTAAAACAAAGTAACACAACCAAAACTAAATCCAAACTAAAATTTGAATTTTTAAATCATAGGTCAACTTAAATCCTAAATAAGGCTAAAATTGGGCAAAAGAAAAATTTGAGAGTATAGTAAAGTAAAGTTGGCACCATAGTTGAGGGTGAACAGAAGGCTCCCTTTTCAATAGCTACTACACCAAGGTGTAGGGGAGGGCGCTACTCCACTCCCTTGATTGCTCCACTTTACCTTTGATACGAACCTTATATTGCTGAGTGTTAAGCAAGGAGGTATCAAGTACCATTTTTAAAGTCTTTGGTATGATGCGACCTGAGATTGAACCCAGGTCTCCGAGACCATTGGCATACACTCTATCCACTAGACCAAAGAGCCGATAATTATACATATTACAGGGTTAGTCAAAAGTATTGATATTCGTTTACCACACACTTACTGATAGAAATATTCATACGAACATCTAAAATATTCTTAGAAATGTGTTGGAGAAATGGGTTACTAAAATCACTAATTCTAATATCTCTCCTATGTTCGTAAGAACGTTTATGAATGTTACTGGACGTTTCGGGAATATATGTTAATTTACAGTTTTTGCTAGGAATACAGTAAACACCGGCGTCGGAAACGATATTGCATCGAGGACTACAGTGTAGTATTTCACAGATCGTTTTAAAGGATAAAAGGACAGTTTTAATTTCAAGCTTATTCAAGTCGTTTCCTAAGATGTTAGTGAAAGAATTGTTTGGTAAAGTTATGTGCGTATGAGGAAGATCCATACAGATATACATAGTTACACACACAAACACACACACACACACACACACACACACACATATATATATATATATATATGCATAAAGATATATACAGATACATACGAGGATCATTAAATAAGTTTCCAGACTTTTTTCGTATGGGCACTTTTATTGATATTACACACATGAAACTCTAGTTCCCTTTGAAGTAATCTCCTTCGGCTGCAATGCACTTGTTGTACCGTTCCAACAACTTCTGGAAGGCCCCATGGAAGTCATCTTGTGTGAGCGTGTCAATGACCTTCGTCACAGCCTCATTCATCTCCTCAATTGTCTTATAACGACAGCCTCTGAGCTTAGTGAATAAGCAAAAGTCACAGGGAGCAAGTTCTGGACTATAGGGAGAGGGAGGAACTGTCTTGATGCCCATCTTGCTCAAATAGTCTGTGACAAGGATGGAGTTGTGGACAGGTGCATGGTCCTGGTGGAAATGCCACTAACCCGATTTGAAGAGAGCTGGCCTCTTCCGACGGAATCTCTTCCTGAACTCCCTTAAAACCTCAACATAGTATTCCTTATTGACTCTCTGTCCAGTGGGAACCCAGTGCATGTAGATCATGCCAGTGCTGTCAAAAAGGAATCATCAAAACTTTGTGGGTGGATTTGCAGTAGATCCAGCTTTCATCGCATGGCATTTTTTCCAAGTTTAAAACAGAATTTTATTGCATATCGTTCTTCTAGAGTCCAGATTGCATTTTTGAAATTGACCAGCTGTGACAATCAGGATTTAGTAGGGTTATTCCAATTCCTGTTGTAGCTGTTCATTTGAACCTGAAATCATAAAAATTGGTCAGTCATCTCATAAGATGTATAGCAATAACATACTGAATTTTCAAGAGTTTACGACAATTTTAAATGTCTATAAAAAAAAGTCTGGAAACTTATTGAATGCCCCACGTATATATATATATATACATACATATATATATATATATATGTGTGTGTGTGTGTGTGTGTGTGTGAATGCATACAGATATATATATATATAAACAGATATATATAAATACACATACATATACGTACATAAACATACATTCAGATATAGATACACACACACACACACATATATATATATATATATAAATAAAGATATATATAGATACATATATATAAGCATATATATACATAAAGAAATATATATAGAGAGAGATAGAGATACATATATATATACATACATATATATACACATATATAGAGGGAAAGATAGATACATATATAGTCATATATACATACTTAAGTCGACAAATAATAATGTCGCCTGTAGGTTTTTTTTGTCGACTTTGCCAAAGCCTTCGATTCCATTCACAGAGGGAAGATGGAACAAATCCTACTAGCATGCGGCCTACCTAAAGAAACCGTAGCAGCAATAACGATTCTCTATAGAAACACCAAAGTGAAAGTAAGTTCACCAGATGGAGACACAGAATACTTTGACATTGTAGCAGGAGTACTACAAGGGGACACGCTAGCCCTATACCTCTTTATCATCTGTCTAGACCACTTGCTTAGAACATCGATAGATAAAATCAGAGAGAACGGCTTCGAGCTGACAAAGAAAAGGAGCAGAAGGTGCCCCGCAAAAACAATTACCGACGCCGACTACGGCGATGATATAGCGATACTGGCAAATACACCCAACTAAGCCGAAATACTACTGCATAGTTTGGAACGAGCTGCCGCAGGCATTGGCCTCCATGTCAATGCACACAAAACGGAATATATGTGCTATAATCAAACAAGCGACATCTCCACCCTAGACGGAACCTCTCTGAAACTGGTAGACAAATTCACCTACCTAGGAAGCAGTGTCTCATCAACCGAAAAAGACATCGACACACGGCTAAGTCCTGGTGGAAACCCCCTACAAGGCACCAGCTATACGGCCACCTGCCGCCTATCACGAAAAATATCCAAGTTAGACGAACCAGACAAGCTGGACACTGCTGGAGAAGCAGGGACGAGCTCATAAGTGATGTACTCCTATGGTCCTCCACATATGGCCGGGCAAAAGCAGGACGACCAGCTCGAACATACATACAGCAGCTATGTGAGGATACGGGATGTAGCCCTGAAGACCTTCCAGAGGCGATGAACGATAGGGAGAAGTGGCGAGAGAGGGTCAGGGATATCCGTGCTAGCGGCACGACATGATGATGATGATGATGTATATACTTACATGTAGATACATACATCCATGCATACAGATATATACAGATACATGCATATATATATATATATATATACACCCACACATACATACATTCGTACATATACTTACATACATACGTATAGATACATACATACATATGTATAGATAGATACATATATTGAGATAGATTTTAAGGTTTTAAAATTGGAATGACCAACACGCGAAAGATTAGCACAAGTATTCGTATATTAGTTGCTTTCTTTATATACAATTTTACTTAAATTACTAAGAGTTGAATGATTTTATAATAGTTGAATTACTTTGTAGGGGGGTTCATGTTATTGTTTTGGTGAATATTTTGTGGTTGTACGTTTGGTGTTTAGTTTGTTCCCCCACAATTTATGTTGGTTTATATTTGAAAAGGCAAATGAAGTACACGATATGAAACGATGTGTACAAAAGCACATTTAAAACAAAGCAGTACAAACAAAATTAAATTTATATATCAAGAAATACATGAAAAAAAAAACATTACAAATATTCTAATATAGTCTGTTGAATATTCCTCTGTGTGTGTGTGTGTGTGTGTGTGTGCATGTACTAACAAGGATATTATGGAAAAAGACTAAATATTGAAAGTGTCCTGTTGACTATAAAATGTATGTGGACTAAGTATTTCATGTAAGGTATCGATATATAGAAATAAAGCAACGTGTGCTAGAAGGCATGTGTCTTCTCCTATGTTGGTTGTTTGTCTCTTTCGGGGTTTGACGAAATTTCTGTGGTTGTGTTCGAGGCTGGAGCAAGTCTAATAAAAAAGGCAGAAAAGTAAAGAAAAAGGTTGCAGAATGTATACATTTTCGTGGGGTTGACTCCTAGAAGTCAAAATGTAAGAGAGAGAGAGTATGTGTGTGCTGTCTCTATAAGTCACAGTGTAAGAGAGTGAGTTCTTGGAAGACGAGAGTATATATAGGCAATCACTGTCATGCAGTCGGCTCCAAATACGCGGGACAACATCAAAGTTGCGGACGTAGTTGTGAGCACTAACCACGTGACTTTCCTGACCAATAGGTTTCCGAGACTGATTAGTTTACCAACGTCCGCCATCTTTGTTTCGGGAACAAGTGGCATCATGGCCATTTTAAAATACAGGAGTGTAAATCCTATATACTTCTTTTATTATTTATTCCCTATAACTTCTTCCTAGCCAAGAAATTATCTATTCGTAAACCATGTTTAGTTAGGGAGAGTGAGAGAAGTGAAGCATAAAAAAGGAAGAAGGAAGGGGAAGGGAGAGCTAATACTTATGTTATCTGAAAATAGAGGCGAGTCTATATTTCTTGATAACAAAACAAAAGTTTCCCTCAAAAGTAATTTATTTCAAAGGAAAAAAAGCCATATACCTATTTGACATTAATACACATCCATATTGCATATTTTTCTTTATGCACATCGAAAAACATTCAATGTCTCGTTTAAAAATGTTATCAGGAAAATGTTTACAAATCATATTTATTCGATATATCTGTATAAACAGGATTTGGCATTAAATAACCTACAATGGTTGATATGATATAAAACCCAACCAAACCAAATCATATATATATTTAATAGATATGTATAAACAGGATTTGGCATTAAATAACCTGCAATGATTGATATGCCATAAAACCCAACCAAATCAAATCATTCATATTTAATATATATGTATAAACAGGATTTTGCAGGTTATTTAAACCTACAATGGTTGATATAACTTTAAACCAAACTAAACTTACAAACAATTCACTTACAAATCATATGTCATCATCATCATATCACGCTGGTAGCACGGATATCCCTGACCCTTTCTCGCCACTCCTCCCTATCATTCATCGCCCTAGGTAGGTCTTCAGGACAACATCCCGTATCCTCACATAGCTGCTGAATGTATGTACGTGCTGGTCGTCCTGCTTTTGCACGGCCATGTGTGGGGGTCCATAAGAGTACATCTCTTATGAGTTCGTCCCTGCTTCTCCAGCAGTGTCCTGCATGTATGGCTCGTCTAACTTGGATAGTTTTCGTGATAGGGGGCAGGTGGCCGTACAGTTGGTGTCTTGTGGGGTGTTACCGCCAGGACTTGTTTAAGATTGCACGTAGCATTCTTGTGTAATTGCCGTCTAGCTTCTTCTCCAGCCGTTTTGTTAGCGTCCATGTAGTGCAGGTTGAATGTAAAACTGAATTGTTAATGTTATATAGCAATACTTGAAACCATTCGTGTGCAAACGAATGAGCTCTGGCATGTTTTATAAGTTTATCTGCAAAGTATTCGTTTACAAATCATATGTTTAATAAATGTATAAACAGGATTTGGCATCAAATAACCTCCAATGGTTAATGTCAAATGATTGTAAATACAGTGGCCTGCAAAAGTAGGTACACATTAAGACTTATGGAGAGAGATGGATAAAGTGCTGGTTTACAGCCTCGAAGTAAGCGAGTTCAAACTCCAGTTCACGCTATTATGTTCACTTTCAGACTAAAACCATTAAGGGGAAAGTATGAACTTCCTTTTCCTCCAAGCAATGGATTAAATAGTGTTACTACTATTCTTCTACAAGGATGACTTTGGCATTAAATAACACAGAAAGGTTGATATACTAATAAACAAAAAAAAACTAAACCAGTAAGGGTTATACCAGTATCATGAAAGTGATAAGATTGATTAAAATCAGAGAATTAATTTTTATTTATTGCGGACTTTTTGCCCTCATCTTGGTAGTTTTCGTGTTGTTTCTTCTTTCACTACGTTTCGGCCAAATTTCACCTCTGACCTTCTTCGGGTGATTTACCGCGACCTCGGATAGGAATTCTGAGTCTTGTAACCGTATCCCCAGTAATTACTGCCTTCCATGGTTTTTGTCTATCGCAACACGTTTTTGACCAATTAAACCTCTGGCCGGCTTGGGTAAATCACCTGAAGAAGGCCAGAGGTGAAATTTGGCCGAAACGTAGTGAAAGAAGAAACAACACAAAAACTACCAAGATGAGGGCAAAAAGTCCGCAATAAATAAAAATTAATTCTCAGATTAAGAAGCCTCATCTCAAAATGATTCCAGTTAAAGATGATTAAAATCATTATTAATATTTTCATTTTAAGAATTTTTTATAATAAAACAACAGTTATTTGCAGATAAAGTGGCAGTTTAATAATGGCTGGTAATTTAATGAACAAATTGGTTGGTTGGTTGGTTGGTTGGTTATCTTTTTACCTTTCAATAAATATATTTTCCATTACTCTATCATTAGTGGTCCTTCATTTGTACCCGATCATTTTGTTTCAAAAATTGTGAAACACCCTAGCTGGTTCGAATTCAGAGTTTTCCTTCTCTTTGATTGGTTGCCTCACCAGAATCACTGAACCAATAGCCAGGAGAAGAGATGAATTCATGCCTTTCTCTAAAACATTTATCCAAAGTAAAACACAAACAGCCTTGTCCAGGTTTGAACTCAAGTTGCCAAGTCCATTTCCTATGACAACAGCCATTGTTATGCATATCCACAGTTATATCTATTCATGAGGTCATTTAATAAATATATATGCATGAGGGTCATTCATCAATAAATAATGGGAATTAAAAAAAAAATTTTTAATAATTTTTTTTCAGAATTTTTTTCAATAAATGTAAACTCTATATTGTCAGGAATTGGTTTATAGTAGAAATTATTTTAACCTCACAAAAATGTTTTGCGGCAATTCAAAATGGCAACAAATCAGACAGAATAGTCCAGGCTTGAATAGAGGTCAGTCATGAATTTATTGGCGGCTGAGAAGAGCAAACCATGTGAAATTTACAGAAGTATGTGTGCTGTGTACAGAGAATCATCTTTTAATAAAAGAATATTTACAAATGGGCTAGACTTGGGTTTGCCACTACGAGATTGAGTCGAAAAGGCAGTCAATGGAATGGAAACACACCGATTCCACTTAAGTAAAAAGTTCTAGACACAGGGGTCAGCAAAGAAGGTCGTGCTAACAATGTTCTGGAACATGAAATGACCCATCACTATTGATTTCCTTGAAAATGGTGCAACTGTAAAAAAAATCTTTACTATTATCAACTGCTCCAATAAAATTAACCTTATTTATTGAATTACCCTTTTAATAATGGAATGCATCAGAAAATTTATTTTAGCCCAGTCGGCTGGGGCTGTAGATAACACCGACTGCTTCCCTCACCCCAACGAGTGTCCTGGATATTGTTATATTTAGCGTATGGTAGCAAGGAAAAGACAAACACAGGTTGAAAGTTTTTTAAACAATTATATTAACAAAAGGAAAAACAAGGCGATAAAGCGAAGAATCAACTGTACAAATTTGTAGCGTACGATATCAAATGAAAGAGTGAATCGAGGTGTGTGTGTGAAACCAGAGTTCATGTACGGTCACGTGTGTTATAAGTTAAGAAACTCACTTGGTGGTTATGGTGGTATAAGAGGGGTAAGGGTATCAGATGATCTTGGTGGTAGTAGCAGTCATGGACGGGGTGGCGTTGTAGCTAAGTCAGCAGCTGTTCACAGCAGGTAGTGCGTCAAAAATCCGTCAGAGTTCAGATGAGTTCTTATGGCCGTGGCGTGTTCTTCCCTGCCACCCTCGTGGTCAGTCAGACGACTTTGAAGATTTTCGCTGCTTAAATGGCTACGCTTTGGATCGAGTCGGTTCTGGGAAATTTTTTAGGGGGAAGATTTATGATTGACTGAAAAAGGGTATTTCGTTAATGTGACTTAATTTCTTGCATTCTCGCCCGGAAGCCCTGCGCGGAACGTCTTGCGCAAAGACCCATTTTATTCATTGTCTCGGCAGCAGCCACTGGCTAACATCCGGTCGAGTGCTACCCTTCTCCAGCCACATGTATGATTTTGAATAAAATCGTAAATCAGGAGAGATCTGAATCCTGCAATATAACAATATGATACTAAGCAATCTGATGGTGAGGTTCCAGTAATTTTTTGAGGAATGTGGAGTACCCTTTCATTGCCATCGCTCCCAGATTCACTCAGGCCTGGAGTGATAGTACCTGATAGGGTCCTATCTATGAGTCAAATAGAACTAAACTGTATAATTATGCTAAACTGGATTGCTTGAAATAGAACAGCTTTTTGACATTGAAACAGTATATTTATACTAAACTGAACAGTTTGAATATAGAACTGTTTTTAAATAGAACTAAACTGTGTACTTATGCTAAACTGAGTTGTTTGAAATCGAACTGTTTTGACATTAACTGAACTGTTTTGACATTTAACTGTTTGTAAACAAAACCTATACTTATGCTAAACTGAGTCGTTTGAAATTTAATTCAGCGTTAAATAACCCGAAAAGGGTTGATACGCCGTAAAACAAAACAACCAACCAACAAAACAACCAATAAAAATCTTTTTTGATCATTGAAGCTTTCTTTGGTATTTTTTAATTTGTTAACATAACATTTTATAGGATTTCATTCTTCTTGGTCATGATTTATCATTTTTTACAATTGAAATATCATCTATATAAATAAATGCAAGTCATTGTACATGTTCCTGCACCTAGGACTCGAACCTAAGAACTGTCAATTGAAACAATGGAAAGGATTATGGTGAAATATGTTTGTTGTTCCCGGTAGCAATGCTCACGGGACCCTAAATCTTTGCAGACATATGCTTTTTCGGTCGTTTTCATCTGAAAAATTGCTATAAACCCATAAGATCTTGTCAAACTATACAACAACCAAAAAGAAATTGATTTATCTAATAGTTTATCAAAGTTGTTTTAATGTGTATTGGTTTTATAGCCTTTTATCGATAAGATAGGAGAAAAAAATGATGAATATTCGACCATTCGTTTTTTTTTTCTCGTATAATTCACACACACACACAAGTGGGTGTTGGTATATTTTACTTATTTATAAAGAACTACATTGATGTGAATCAGGTCAAATTTATCAGAAAAATAGAATAATGAATGCCATTTAACATAGTCTATTAACAATTTAGATTGGTCAGTTGCATTTGTTATAAGATGTCCGCAAAGTTCAGCTTTCTATAGCACAGCAACTTTCTGTGGTAAAAATTTAATTCCACCACAAATCGGTGAAACAGACTTTTAGTTTTTCATGTATTTTTTGATAAATTTATATCCAGTAGTTTGTTCGTAATCGTCATAAAAAGCAAGCATCACCTACACAGATTTACCTTAAACATTAGCAGACCTAGGATTCTCTTGAGCAACTGTCTGCTTTAATGTAAAATTTTTATTGGGACAAGGTAGATATTTCAGACTTAAAAATTAAGGTCGAATCTTTTATTCCGTGAAAGGAATACTGCATTCTGTAATTTTGAGGGAATAACTAAATAAATCTATTTATAAAGTCTTTTTGGAAAAAAATAAAAAATAAAAAAACAAAAAAGATGTTACTTGATTTCATGAAAGCTTTAACATAAAAAGTAAGTGTCTATTTTTTGAAAAATCGGAAAAAATTCATTGTTTGGGAATTTTTCAAAAATTAATTAGATCTCAACGAAACCTGAACTAACGAAAATTTGGTGTTTTTATTTTGATAATGGTTATTTAATTGTTAACGAAATTTTCTTTAATTCAAATTTCACTGATTTTAAATCATAAGCTCAAGTGATTAGATATGTTTTTTTAATGATTCCATGATATTCACCAGCAAATTTTATGTATACAAGCCAAACTTCACTGCTTTATCTTGAATACTTTTTGCTGTAAATGTGATTTGTCAATGAAAACAAAGTACGTTGTCAAAAGGTTTTCTAGAAAGCAGATGCCTTTTTTCCACAGATTTTCCAACTTCAAGTGCTTATATTAAAAAAATTTGTTGATGGATTTTGATAATTTAAACCCCCAAAATCTTAAATCCCAGTCAACTGAGGCTGTAGAATACAGAGGGGTAAGACCCTCTCGCCAATGAGTGTCCTGATATGACATAAAACCATCTGATGGCGTGGCTACAGCCTTGGAGATTTGGGGAATGTGGAGTATCCATTTATTGCCATTGCTCCCAGGTCCACTCTGACCCGGAGTGGTAGCACCTGAGAGGGTTAAATAAAACAATCTATGTGTTCAAACAACTGACTGATATTAAATTGTGACTGTTATATAACAACACTTGAAACCATTTAACTGCGCAAAAAAGAGCTCAGACTCTTTTAAGAATGTAATCTACAAAATGTGTTAACATATCATATATATATTTAATATATGTATAAAGAGGATTTGGTGTTAAATAATCAACAATGGTTGATATGCCGTAAAACCTAACCAACCCAACCAAAATCTTATATCAATCTATATTAAATATTGACCTTTGACAGCATGTTAGTTGTGGATTTCGAAACAGGATATTGCACATGTGTCTTAGGGTGAACAAGTGACAGCGGAAATGAATCACATGAATTGAGTGAGAAGAAAAAATGTGTGGGCATCCAGAAAATGTATAATAACAGAGTACCAGGCGGTCAGTCAACAGGAGTCGGCAGTCAGCGAGTAGACACGTTACACCGGAGGAGGTCCAGGTGGTCCCCGGGCATGTATCAAACCTCCTGTCAAAGAAGCAAGGTTTTGAATATGCCTCTCCTAACGTAGTGTCAATCATAGTAGTCTTCCCTCTCTCTCTCTCTCTCTCTCTCTCCTATACACACGACCATCGGAACATTTCATTCTGGCTATATAACATATATTTCATATATATCTTATTTGTTATTGCAAAATATCCCATTTCAATTTTTTTCCATAAGCATTGCTATTTGTAATCAACAAAAAAACTAAGTAAACATCCAGTAAATGAGTTAATTCCATAACTTTTGCCAAGTGCAGTAGTCCCCACCAGTGGCAATGCATTTTCACCTGTGGTGAACAAGAGCCTTCAGGTTGTACTCATAAAAATCTGTACCAGCAAATGTCATCCACTTTTTTAACATCAGCAATAATAGTGTTGTTGGCAAGAAAATATAATCTGTGTGGTCCATCTTTCACTGACCTGATTTGTGGTGTCCAGTTGTCTGGAGCTGGAGAATACACCGACTGCATCTCTGCATAGGGGTAAGACTCCCTCTACGAGTATCCTGGATATGACTCTAAACAACCTGATGGTGAGACTCCAGTAATGTTGGAGCTTTTGGGAATGCAGAGTACCCCTTTATTGCCATCGCTCCCAGATCCATTCTGACTCAGAGTGGTAGCACCTGATAGGGTCCTAAAATAGAACTAAATAGTATACTTATGCTGAACTGAATTGTTTAAAATAGAACTATTTTGGCATTCAAACTGTGCACTTATATTAAACTGAATTGGTTGAAATAAAACTGTTTATAATGTATAAAAATGAATTTGGCATTAAATAACCTACAATGGTTGATATGCCATAAAATCAAACCAAACCAAACTTGATTTGTGCAAGGGAACTGATGAAGGTGGAATTCCGTTCGTGAGCTAACTGCTGAGTTGAATGTGATTTACCACTAACATCACTGCTGCCACTGCTAAAACGTATTTTCATATACACTGTAAACATTCAATGTTGTATAGCAGAGAAAAGCAAGAACGCTGATGGATAAAAATATGATCTGCTTCTTTTCTTTTTGCTTTGACAACCTAAATCTACCGACGGGTAAAGTAAAAGACAGCTGAGCTGCATTCACACAGGGGCCGATGGCACGGATCTTCTGTAAATCGCTTTCCTCTTTGAAATCGCCCTGCCAGGTACATTTCCGGTTATTCTTCTTTTCAGAGTCCGACTTCCTTCTAGCATGCCACACTCGCAATTTCCGCTGGGGACACCTGCGTTCTGTTTACTTTAGGTACTAGGTGCATTTCCTGTTATTTTTGTTCTCAGTGTTCGACTTCCGCAGCTGCATAGAGATGTCAAAGAGGGTCTTCGTCTATATCCAGCATTCCGAACCATCCTATTTTTCAAAATATTAGCTTGTGAACATTTTCTCAGTACTTTTTTTTTTCCATTGCTCCTTAAATTTACGTTCAACGATATTAACATTGGTTATACCCGTCCCACAACTACATTCATCTAGGTAACTGTTGTGGGAGCCATACCCATCTCACCATAATGGACTCTTCTCATCGTTATTAGTACTGAGAGATTTCGCTGCCCGGAGGCAGATCAATATCAGTGTTTTCCGAACAGTACGAAACTTCTTGCCTTTTCTATGTAACTCTATCTTTCTAGTGTAATATAATCTGTTATCTAATATCCGTGTTTGTGTTTTCATTAGTGACCCTTTCCGGGGCCACAACAGTAACCTTTATGTGTTTCAACTTTACCTAGCCCAACAGAGGTTTGTTCAACCTGAATATTTTCGTTTACTCCCCTACCGGTTGATCTATTCGCGACCTCTTCCATGTACAAACATTGTAACAATACTCTCTCTTAGAAATCATCCTTGAGAGTGGATAAGCGACCAGTCCTGCCTTTCATCCTCGTCTGTATCAACAGCTGAAACATTATTATTCGCCGTTCTACTTCGTGTCATAATCCGGTGCTCAATTAATGAGACATCAGACTCATCGTCTAAGTTCTCACGCTGATGTTGATACTTGCACACTGTTAGGTCAGCCCATTTCTCACCAGATTCACTGTCAGAACCGTTGGAATCTACCGGAGCAGCCAATACTATTGTCTGTGATGGCTTCTCTTAAGTAGGAATTTCCCATTCTTAAATGAACGCTGCTCGAAGGTGCTCTGCATATACCTTCGTGACTGAGCCGGTCAATTGATATCTGATTCTATGAGACGGGCCCAGTCTTTTCGACAACCACATAATATGGCTGACAACGTACGTCCCATTTCTCTCTCCTATGGTGATTTCTACAGTAAACCAAATCACCGACAAATTCCACATCCTTAGTCTTTGCAAAGGACTCATCCATTGCCCTTCTCCTCGCTTTCTGCAATGCACTTCTTGCAAGGCGATTTCATAATGTTCGTTACCATAATATATGCGACGAGGCCTTGATATATTATCTAACGGCAGAATTATATCCCTGTTATAAAGCAAATAGTATGGAGAAAAATGTATGGTTTCGCTAACATGAAACCTGACAGCTGTCAACATCTGGTTTAAGTAAATGTCCCATGATCTCATTGTTCCCATTTTTCTAGGCTAAAATATCTTTCATTATTCTTTGAAACCTTTTAACCTTACCATAACTCTGCGGGTGGTAAAATGACGTCATCATATGATGCACATTTAGATCTACCAATGTCTTCTTCATGATCTTGTTGATATTCTCCGGGCTGTTGTTGGTTAAAAGCTAAAGTGGTGCCTCAAACCATGGGACATTTTCATAGATTAAAAGGTGTGCCACTGTATCAACCTCCCTGTTAGGTACCGCAAGAGCTTCAGGCCAACCACTGTATATATCTATGAATGGGAAGGGTTCGAAGATATCTAAAACAAACTTAGCTTAGGGAAAGGGAGAGAAAGCGCATTCTTGCATATGAGGTTGCTGTTTTTTTAAATTTCTCGTCTGGCACCGTATACATTTACCTACGAACTCGTTTATCTCTTTTAACCAATCAAGTCAGAGATACTTTTGTTTGATTGCTTGAAATGTCTTTTCTACGCCTATCTAACTATTGTCATCATGATGTTGCACCAGCATACTCTTTCTTATGTGATAGCACATACAACCAAATCAGAGGTTCCTCGTCGAGCTGAGATAGGTAATACACTATCTCGCCCATCACTATGTACTTTTCTGTTCTAATTAAGGAGCCTTACCATTCTTAATTCTACTCTTTAGGTTTAAAATTTCTTTGTCAGATTCCTGCTCTCTGATTACATCTATCTCCTACAACGAAGGTCATTTGTGCGTCATCATCGGATCTTCGGCATTTTTGCATGAGGCAAAGTATTTCGGCTCGAAGAGATTCGAATTTATTGCACTAATTACATAATCACTATCGTTTATATATACGGGAGGGTCATCATGGTACTTACTTTCATCTACAGCACGTGGCAAAAGATCTGTACAAACATAATCTTTACCTTTGAGGTACTGTATTTTGCAATCATAGCCACCCATGCTTTTGTATGGGCGAATCTAATAAATGCACTAGGGGTTTATGATCTGTATAGATAATGAAAGTTGCACAATGAAGATAGTGGTTTAGTTTTTTATGAGTATGTATTGCATAAGCCTCCTTCTCTATGATTGACCATCTTGTCAGCGTATCCCTTAACTTATGGGATAAGAAATAAATTAACTTTTCAACATTTTCTTTTTTTTTGATCAAAAAGCAGCTGGGACAAACATACACCATTAGATTGATCAGAGGCATCAGTATAAAGCATATAGTCCTTATTTGTGTCGGGATAAGCAAGTATTACCACCTCTGTGAACTTCATCTTTAGGCTGTCGAAAGCGGTCTGGCATGTATCGTCCCATTGAAAACGTGCATACTTTCTCGTTAGTTTAATGAATAGTTCGATTATATCAGAAAAATTCTCAAAGTGCTGATAATACGAGGTCATTCCTATGAAAGCTCTAACCTGTCTGACGGTGGTAGGAGTTGAAACTGATTTTATAGCCATGACTTTGTCAAAATCTGGCTGTATCTCTTATATACTTACTCTAAAAACCTCGGTACTGAGTCTCTTTCTTAAAAAAAAACTCATACTTAGAGGGTTTCAATCTTAGATTATGTTTTCGCAAAACACTTAAGACACTATGTGTTTCAAATGATCATCCATTGTATCTGATGATATCAAAATATCATCAAGATACGTGAGATCAAAATTCTCCTGGCCCTGCATCACAATTGACATCAATTCCTGGAATAGATTGGGTGCGTTTGCGAGCCCAAATGGCATACCATTAAAATGAAACAACCCCAGCTGACAAGTGAATGCTTTTTTTTTCTTTGTCATTTTCATGTAGTTTAACTTTTCTGTGCCCTGATTTTGAATCTAACTTGGAAAAATACTTTGCTGACTCAAGCGATGTCAATATGTCGTCAGTAACTGGAAGCGCTTGAGCGTATATTTTGTAATTTTATTGTGTATTCTGAAGTCAACACAGAATCTCTTATTACCATCTTTCTTTTCAATTAAAACCATCGAAAAACTCGACGGGTTGTTGGATTATGCCTGCCTACATCATTTCAACTGCTGAATCAACTATTTTTCTTTAATCAGCGTGCAGCACGGACACTTCTTAATAGGTTCACGGGTTCCTGTATTGATACACATCTCTACAGTATTAGTTCGACCCAGGTTTCTGTCTTCATTAACAAACAGGTCCCTGTTTTTTCTCAGTAGTCTATCAATTTCTGGCTTAAACTCTTCTGGTATGTTTACTTGTTCTAGATCTTCATCTTATAATTTTTTCCGTCGGGTTAAGTAATTACAGTAATACTACCCACCCCAGTAAGATTAGCAATCGGACAGCCACGTTTTAATGTTACTGTTTGATTAGTGTTGTTCATTATGAGCAAAGGGAACTTACGAAATGTTAAATTTGACCACTGAGACTGCTAGCGAATCCGCTGTTCAGTTGTTTTATATCGTAAACCTTGCAACAACTGTTTCTAAGTGTAGACCTTGATATGCAAGAGTGTGTGTGCTGCGGTTTTAATGTAATTTGTTGTACTAATAATGAACGAGATATGAACGCCTTCCTCTAGAACTATGTACACTCCCACAGTTCTTAAGGCTCCCCAGTCGAAATACATTCTCACTCCATTTTGCATGAGCCAGTCACAGCCCAGTATTAAATTTCTATTAAGATTCTTCACAACAAAATCAGGAGCGATGGACTGATTTCCTATTCGAACCTACAAACAAGAAAGGCTTAGTACATATGATGGGGATTCATCAGCAGTTCATAATTTAACGTCCTTCTTTTGCAGTTCAAGTTTCGACCGAAACGATTCATAAATCCTGCAACTGATTACTGCTACTTCCGCTCTCGTATCTCCAAAGCCTCTATAAGTTCCACCTTTTATCATAATGGAGACAGAATTCGGTGAGCCCATATAACTATGTGCGTCGGTACCATCTTGTCCCGTTCGTTGGACATTTCATGAACGGACTTGTGCCTTTTCCCGACGCTTGATTTGTACAATCTCAGCATATGGGTCTTTTTTCCACAATGCCAACACCTAACTACTAATCTTACTTCTTCCTCTTTCACGAAATCTGTGTTTTGGCCCATTACTATTTCATTACGGCTACCCTTGTCCATTTCGGATTTAGTTGGACTCAAGGCTTCGATTGGTATTCGCCTTCTAAGGTGTCTCGTCTCCATTGGCTCATCTTCACATTCAGCTCTTGCATCGAACTGGACTTTCCATTTAGATTCAAAAAGAGCTTTCTCATAAGCTCCCATGGTTCATCCTTCATTACGGCCATCTTAACATCCCACTCCTTTAGGTCCTCAGTAAAAAAAATCCAATCACTTGTTTTGTAACTAGTTGGGTTCCTTCGTTTGCCCCCATGTATGCACCCTTTACTAGATGTACCACTCTCTGCATATAGTCCTGGATTCATTGTGTTCTATCCTGTTTAATATTGGCTAACTCGACAATACATGCATTGGGGTCGGAAACTTCCCCATAATATTCTTCCAAAGATATTCTAAGTTTGTCCCATGTAATCTGGGCATTGTTCGATGTTAAACTAAAAACGAATTCTCCGGCTGCTCCCCCTGTTATAAGAAAGGCTGCCTGACATTTATCTTCCTTCAATACCCGTACAACTCTGAAATAGCGCAGCATATCCTCTAGCTATGTCTTGTATCTACCATGTTGTCTACGCCCTAATGGACGTCTATATCTTAAAAATGACTCCTCTTAACATGTTCGTCACCGAACTCGCCACATTTCTTAACTCACCAGTTAGAACCAACTCGGAAAAATGCGTGATTCCGTAAAAATCTTTTTTTTTTTTTTTTTGTGAATATATGATTACGCTAAAAAGAGCAGACATCACCAAAGGAAAAAGCGAAAATCACTTTTCTATTTATCTGTTCTCTCTGTTGATCGGCCAGTCATCTATTCTTGAGTTTGATGGCACTCCGGGTCTTTATCAAATACATCGATGGCGTATCTGGTCAGTCAGTAAACGCCAAATCGAAGATATTGTAGAGCAGAGAAAGACAACGCTAATCTATACAAATATAATCTGCTTCTTTTCTTTTAATTACCCAAAATGTACGGACGTGTTAAGAGAAGAGTACAAGACGGCTGAGCGACAAACACGCAGGGGCCGACGGTACTGATCTTCGATGAACCGTTTTCCTCTTTGTTCTCCTTTTCAAGGCGAAAGTTCCCTGGTTATATATTCCGGATGACCACACAAATTCTCAAGGGGACATCTCTTCCAACCTGCTGCTTACACGTTGCATGTGGACACGCCTCCTTCTAGCATAAAACCCACTCAATAAACATGATCATAATTCTAACATGCCCCCACGCAATTTACACATTTCCGCCGGGGACACCTGCGTCCTCTTTACTTTAGGCGGCAGGTGCATTTCCTGTCATTTTTGTTCCCAGCGTCCGACTTCCGCAGCTGCATTAACATGACAAAGTGTCTTCAAGTAGATATCTAACATCAGCAAGTTTTGTAAAATGTCAGCAGGTGTAATCTTCTCTACGTAAAGGAATTCAATGACAATCCCTGCTTGCAAGACTATAACAAGACAAAACAAAAAACGGGTTACTGGCAAAAAGATTTAGCCTCTACTGCCATGCCACTAATATCCACCTTTGATATGGTATAACTTAATAAAATAGACATTACTTTTAGAGCAACCATCTTCGGAAAGCTCTTGTTCATCACTGACAAAAATGCATAGATAAAAGCAGAGACTATATCTGTGATACAATATACTTTTGCTATGTTAGTACATTGGGTTATATGTCTGTACATACGTTAATAGTTGTGAGTTAACCACTGGTACAGATATTTAGGTGTAATTGTGTATATATATGCATGTGTGTGTGTATATATATGTTCATGTAGGGGTCTAGATGTGTCAGTCTGATATGTGACAAGATGAGAGCGGAGGAAGTAATTGACCCACCTACCATCAGCTTTGTTGACTAATAGGTCAACATGTGGGTTTGAATAAAGCAACTTTGAATGAACATGAGGCTACCCATGAGAAAGAGAACAAAGAAACAGGAAGCGGTTGGCAACCACTTCCTGTTTCTAAAGTGATGTGGAATGACCCTGAAAATACTGAAAGGTTTGATTACCCAAGGAAGACAATAAAACCCAGTCCCATTTAAAGCCGACCAGAAGTTCTGAGCCACTGGTGCTAGCAGGATGTAGAGAAGTGGCCAAGTTGCCTGTGACCAGAGAGAGAGAGAGACGAGTTAGACACAGAAGATGGAAGCAGTGGTAAGTGGTTCCGAAGAGAGCAGAATGGCAAGGTAAAGTTCAAAACAGATGCTATGTGGCAAGTAATGATATAGAAAGACCCCAAAGTCACACACACAATCATGAGCAGCCTCTCAAACATTGTTTTTCTTTTGTCCTTGTGACATCTTTATCACCTGAGCAGCATATGCATCTGTAGGGTGCAACAGCATGTGGTGGAATATTGCAGCACAACAAAGTATGCATAATGCACATGGAAGTAAGTGAGGCAGTTATGTAACCCATACAAAATTATTTTTGTAGCTTGAAACTCGCTGCATCTCATGATGTTATAGTTTCTAAGGAAAGAAATTGGAGGCATTACTTTCAGACTAATCTTTGTATACAAACATTAACAAATTTACTTAAATACAGTTACATTTTATATTCTATTTTCTCTTACATTTAAAAACACTTGCCTATAAAGAGTTTTATATATATATATATATATATATTCTATCAAGTGTGTTTACTCTAAGAAAAATAAATAAATTGGAAAATAAATGAAATTTTCAATGCAATGGAGTAAATTTCTTCAATGATGGTTTGGTTTGTTTGGTTTTATGGCATATCAACCTTTGTAGGTTATTTAACGCCAAATCCATTTTTATGTAAATAATCTGTTCTATTGAAAACAGTTCAGTTTAGCATAAGTACACAGTTTAATTGTCAAAAACATTTCCATTTCAAACTATTCAAGCAGTTATATGTAATAATTCAGTTAAGTGTAAATACAGTTTTAATGTCGAAAAACAGTTCTATTTGAAATAATTCAGTTAAGCATAAGCACGCAGTTTGAGTGTAAGTATGGTTTAATTGTCAAAAACGATTCTATTTCAAGCTATTCAGTTTATTCAATTCATTTTAGCATAAGTATGCTGTTAGTTCTATCTAACCCATAGATAGGGCTACACCAGGCGCCACCACTCCGGGCCAGAGTGGACCTGAGAGCGATGGCAATGAAGGGGTACTCCGCATTCCCCAAAGCTCCAGCACTGCTGGAACCTTACCATCAGATTGTTTAGTGTCATATCCAGGACACTCGTTGGGGGGGGGGGTCTTACCCCTCTGCAGAGGTGCAGTCAGTGTATTCTACAGCCCCAGATGACTGGGCAATTCTTCAATGAAGTAAACCAAGTTACTTTCCAATTGTATGTGCCCTTTTAAGTTCCTTTACACATACATATAAAAATTATGGTAAAAATAACAGAATTAGCACACTTAGAGCATCTTCACCTTCATTTTTTTTTAATCTACTAGTAAATAAACTAATAACAGGTAAGCTATTAAAGAAAAAAATGTTTGGCATTATATCTGTTATTAATTTCCTGCAAGATAAACAAACCAATTGCATCATTTTTTTGGTCAATGCTTTGTATTATGTTGGTTTGGTTTTTTGTTTAATGGCATATCAACCTTTGTGGGTCACTTAATGGTAAAGCCATACTTGCAGAAGAATAGAAGTGGTACTATCTAACCCAAAGCTTGTGGGATAAGGAGGTTCATAACATTTCCAAAGGCATTTGTCTGAAAAAGAACTTAATAGTGAAACTGGAGTTTAAACTTGTTTATTATGTCACTGTCCAGTAGGGTAGGTCGATTTTGGAACTGTAAAAAGGATAATGCGGTGAAAGTCGCAAAATAACATCAGAAATTACCCCACGAAATATTTTTTTCCAAAATTTTGTATTTTTTTGCGAAATCGCATTTAAAGACATAATATCTTGTGATTTTAGTCGTGATATCGGTGACGCTGAAAACCTGTATCCATAAAATTAAAATTGAGACTAAAGGAAAATTAAATAATGAAATTTATTAAATAATTGATATTTTTAAGTTTATTATCCATTTTCATATTACGTTTAATTAAATGACCAAAAACAAAAATAAAATACATTAAAATATATAGTTTAAAATAAAATAACGACTTACTAAACCTCGTTTTATTTACTGGATATTTTTTTGGCTTTCACCGGTGGTAAATATCTCTCCGAAATACTTCGGTTTGTTTATGTTTTTTACCCTTATAATTAACGCAAATATATATTTCGCAAAGTAGACATACTATTAAAATATTTAAACATTTTATAATTATTGTAATTTATTTATATTTTAAAATTTAGTGTTTTTTTTTAAGTGAAAAGTCGGTTTACGAGTTAATTTTGGAACTAAACAGTACAATACTGTTGTTTGGTAAGTAAACATTATTACTTTTTTTTTTTAATGATTTTCGAAATTTATTTACAATTTTTTTAAAACATCTTCGTGTATTTTCAGACTATATATATATATATATTTCTTTTTACAGATATTTTGATTAAAAAATGGCAGGAAAAATTACTGGAGTTTCCACTCGAAGTAAAGGTGCAATTAAATTTTCAGGTTTACCATCACCATTGGATAAAACTGAGCCACGAACTTGTCAACAAATAATTCAATACAGCTATTTTTTAATGAACACTTATCCCCACCTTTCTTGTTCAGGTATTTCTAAATTAATAGCAAAGGACGTGATAGATATTTGGAAGGCTGTCAACCCTCGTTTGCCTTTGTTAAAGGAAATTAGTGTTGTCAACAAGGTGAAAATTCTATGCTTTCAGAAGGCAAAGCAAATAAGTAAGAAACATCTACCTGCTGCCCAAACAAAATTCTGGAAGGAAAAGTTGGATACATTTTTTGATATATCATCATGTTCGTGCAACCTGCCAATTTCAAGTTGTGACAATATTAATGTCAAATGCACCAAAGAAAATTGCCAGACTAAGCACATCATCTGCACTTGTCCTCTGACAAAAAAGCCAACAAGAAAGTATGAAGACATCCCCACCAATAGCTTCAACATTATATGTTCAGGGTGATTCTTCCCATTCTTACTCATCTTCTCCAAGTGATGAAAGAGGATTATAAACAGCTAGATAGTCCTCTCCAAGTGCCTTATAACCTCACAAAAATTCCAAGGTGTGCTCTTGAGTTAGTTAGGGGTGATATATTTTCTAATCTTGGAGCCAGCCTTGCTCTTGGATTTGAGGGCTATTGGCCTTTTTATCCCTAATATAGATATAAAGAATATCTATATGGATAAATGTAAAATAGAGCAAAGGCTAAAGTGAAAACAAATGCCTATGAAAAGCATAATGAAAATGTGGAGAATCTTCTTTGTATAGGAGTTGATGGGAGGAAAAGGACACACTACACTACAAGGAATCAGTGGAGGAAAATAGAAGTAAAATTCTGAAAAAAGCCAAAGGACCTAATGCCACTTGACAGTCACAAAGGAGACACCAAATGAGAGTATATATTTGACTCATGGGGTTCTTCCTGATATTGGTGCAACTGGTACACTATTAAGGCTGTCCTTGTTGACAACACAAATGCAAATACAGGCTGTGAAGGTGGACTTGTTACACTTTTAGAAAAAAAATAAAAATAAATCTTCATACAATTGGTTGCTCCTTACATCAAAATGAACTTCCATTTAGAGCTCTATTCAAACATTTAGATGGCACCACAAAAAGCCACACTATATTCAATGGTCCATTGGGTAAATTATGTGCAAATGATTGCCATAATTTACCCCAAAAATCTTTTTCAGCTGTTGAGAATCCCATGGAGTTTCATTTTGGAATGAAAGATATGGATAGCCTTAGTAGTGACCAAAGACTACTCTACGAATATACAGTTGGTATTTCTAGAGGTAAGGTGGACTCTAGATTTGCATCGTGGAAAATTGGTTCATTAAACCAGGCAAGGTAGTTAACTTTGACCATCAGGCCCATGTGCCTATGGACTCATGGGGCATATCCACAGAATCTTTCAACCAAACTATATAGTTTGATGAATTTTATTGTGAATGTTTATGCTATTTGTTGGTTTGATATAAAAAAAAAAAAAAAGTAACAAGTTCCATCACCAGCAAATTTATATTTCCAATATGATTGACAGGATACGAAAGAAACCAATTGAGGTTCAAAGGATTACATTAAAAAACCTCCTTGGCATTACTTCTGGGGAATGTTTTATTTTCAATGGTGAAATTTGATGAACCTGAAGTGAGAGAAGAGGGTATAAAAAGAATTTTGGCCATGTTTATATTTATTCATACAAAACTGGTTGAAGTACTTGTGCCAATTTATTGAAACATTTTAAAGATTACATCTGATTTCACCAAATATTATTAAAGCAGAACAAATTGCATTTAAAAATTAAACTCAAATTATTTTTAATATTCTTTCAGAAGAGGGAAGCCAGTCAAGAAAAGATTTTAAAAGATCCCAATTATCAACTTTAAAGCTGTGCACTGGACTGATTTAATTGATTTGTCAATAATTGGAGTCTGTGAGCCATCACTCACACTAGACTTTTCTGACGATGAATTACAGAATTCATTGTTAACTGGTGAAAAGATTAACTTGCCAGATTTCCCTTCACATTCCCAAGGTGTGGAACGGGCAGTTAAGTTAGTAACGAAGGCTTCTCAATCCATGTATGGCTTTGAGGCAAGGGACCAGCTCATACTTGCAAAAGTTTTGTGCCAACAATTGAGACCAGCATTTTCATCTAAGGGCTCATATATGGAACTATTTGATTCCATATATTAAAAATTATTAAACAATTATTTGTTTTTCCATATTTGCTTATTTGTTGTATTTCAATTCATATCAGGAAAAAGTTTTTTTTCAATATATTCGAATATTACTGTTTAAATAATAGCATTTTAGATTCAACACAGGTAAAGCAGGGTGGGGTAGGGGTTCAATTTTCAATTTGAAGTTTTGTTATAATTTATTAATTATATTTCCATAAAATAAAATAAGATTTCCTAATTTAAATACTGAAATTGTTTGGTTTTTGCATTAATATTTAGGCCACATCTGGCAAAATTGAGGACTTTTCAGTACGTGTTTATTCAAAATCTTTTATGCCAAATTAGCAAAAAAAAACGTTGAAGATTCAGATCTAATTTTTGGTATGAGTATTTAATAGGTATATACACAACTTTCAGTGCATTATTCTTTTTGATATTAAAAAAAAGTGAAAAATCAACCTACCCTACTGTCCAGTATGTTAGCCATGGAGACTTCCCCACTGTTATTATGTTGTATTTTAGATTTATTTGCAAGTTACATATTAAGTGGTTCAAAAATTTAAAAAAGTTAGTCATCCAAATTACTTTGATTCAGATAAATGTTTTACTAAGTTTTTTCTTTTTTTGCCTTTTATACAATGGGCAGCTTGTTTTCACATCCTATAATAATTAAGCAGGAAGGGTTGTTTGATAGATCATATGTAGTAGAATAAACAAATCCTTAGAAAAACGTATTTCTTAAATTAGCAAAGTACTCAAATACTGACCAGTAAAGCAGGATAAAAACTAAAATAAATGTTTATTCACTTCTTCATGTCAGTCCTATGACTATAAGTCTCATGTATTTATAAAAAAAAAAAATTTACAATCCTAAGATTCATCTGTGTGTTTCATCTGAAGATTGTATTTTTTTTTTTTTTTTTACCACACACATGAAATATATGGTCATGAGATGAACATGAGGAAACATGCAGACATATATAACAGGGTGTTAGCTAAGAATTTGAATCCCCAGTTGGTTTTATAGGACAGAGATTTTTCTATTCAAAACCCAAAAACACCAAGAGAGGGTTAAAAAAAAAAAAAAAAAAAGAAATCAAAATGATCAAGCAAAAGAAAATTGAGTTCAGTTTAATTGGTAAGTTAAGAATTAGGTTTCAAATATCAGAATTAGCCATTAAATAGTCAATAAGGAGGCTCTGTCTCTCTTTCACATGTGTGTGTGTGTGTATATATATATATATTATATAATAAAAACAAAAAATAAAATAAAAAACTCAGAAGAAATGCCTTCACCTTTGACCTTTATCTTCTCAAAGATGACCTCCAAGAACTAACTAGCAATGCTTGTGAAAGGATCTTCCAAAGTAGACTTGGAATGAAAAGTCATTCACATACTCATGAAAGGAGAACACAGGTGAATTATCAAATAGTTACCAATTGCAACAATACTTGCCTCACCTGCAGAAAAGAATGCATATCACCAGGAGCACTTAAACAGCATATTAAAACACATAGAAAGTGCATAACAAAAGAAATCTTCAGCGTGCTGCATTTGTGTCAGGGACTTTAAAATTCAAAATGATATGTGATGGCCATACTTAAATCCAAGGTAACAGCAATCAAGTATAAGTAACCTCCAATGAGATTTAAAGTTCTTTGGAAACTGTGATAATGAAAGCATCTAATGGATGAAGTTAAAAAGACCTTGATATTATTACTGAAAATGATAGGTATTAGAACATGCTGACTCTATTCTTTACAGAGGGGTAAACCTCCCCACCAAAGAAAATAGGGGTTGGGTATAACCTCAAACTGCATCTGGTGATGAGGCATCAGTTCTGGAGCATTAGGAGTGTGGAGTCACACTTTAATTGCCATTACTTCCAGGTTCACTGACTAGACGTGGCAGTAGTACCATGTAGACAATTTATTTTTTAACGGCATACAAACTACTTATGAGTCATTTAATGCCAAAATTTGATTCATTTGTAAATATTTGATTGTAATAACTATATTTTCAATATGCCATTGAATTGTTTTTTATATAAATTTGTCCATAATCAATTGTTTGCACACAACTTTTTTCTTCAAGTGTCATTATTATAGTTGGTAACTTTGAGGAAATTTCCAACCAAACCCTTCATTTACATCACAAAGAGAGATAGAGTGGTAAGGGAGCATTGAGCCAATCTCTTAAACAGGGAATTGAATTCATGAAAATGGTTCTGTTCTTATTTTGTGGTCCATGTCTTAGAAAATCTTGAATTTAGACTTCATCTATAGGTTTATAATGCTCTACTCTGCTTCTCAACCAAATCAAACCTGAAATTAAGAAAATTCTTCAGAAAAATCAGAACAGTTTTTAGAGAAACTGATCCAAAACTTCAGATTCAGACTATCTATTGAATCATTGAAAAAGTACATGCAAAAAATATCAAGGTAACACTAACTACTGTTTGTTGATTTCTTCAAGGCATTTGATTCCATACAGAGGAAAGATGGAGCAAATGCTACTAGTATATGATCTCTTCAAAGAAACTGGTACAGCCATAATGATACTTTATAAAAACATGAACACAATGGTTTGCTCACCTGATCAAGACTGACTCTTTCAACATTGTTGCTGGAGTTTTGCAAGGAGATACATTAGCAGCACGTTTGTTAATAATTTGCCTAGACTATATACTTTGAATGTCAATTGATCTAATAAAAGAAAATGGCTTCATACTAAAAACAGGCAAGAAGCAGACAATACCCTGCAGAAGCTATAACAGATGCAGACTATGCAGATGATCAAGCACTTCTTGCAAATACACCTGCCCAAGCCTAAATCCCTACTGAATAGCCTAGTACAAGCAACAGGAAGAATTGGCTTTTGCATGAATGCAAATCAAACAGAGTACATGTGTTTTCAATGAGAACAAACTATTTCCACTCTAAGTGACAGGCCTCTAAAATTAGTAGATAAGTTCACATACCTTGGCAGCAATATCTCATTTACTGAAAGTAATGACAACATATGCCTAGTAAAGGTGTGGACTGCTATTGATAGATTATCGATCATAAGGAAGTCTGATCTATCTGATCAAATAAAACAGGATTTTTTCCAAGCAGTAGCAATACTACTGTAGAGATGCACCACATAGATGCTAACAAAATGCACAGGGAAAAAGCGAGATGGAAACTACATAAGAATGCTACGTGCTGTTTTGAACAAATCCTGGAAGCATCACTCCACTATGGATCCCTACACATGAACTCGCCAATGTTAGCCGATCAGCAATTAAGACAAACAAGACATATGGGACACTGCTAGAGAAACAAGAACAAACTTATAAGTAATGTTCTTCTATGGACCCCAACACACGGACTCACCAATGTCAGCTGACCAGCAAGAACTTACATCAGCTCTGTGCAGATACAGGATGTAGTTTGGAAGACCAGCTGGTAGCGATGGTTGATAGAGACAGATGAAAGAGTGAGAGTCAGGGATATCTGCGCTGTCACAAAGCAACTTGATCTGTAAATGTTTTTGGAATAAATTGTTGTATGTTTAATTGTTTGGCCTTAATTCTTGACTTTTTAGTATTCTGTATTGAAGAGAGGAAAAAAAAAAACCTCAATGGAGATCACTGTTTGTACATTGAACCAGATATATTTTTTTATCTTTAATTTAGAAAAAAAAAAATCTCTTTACAGGAAGAAGCAATACAAATAATATCCGATTAGATGAAGTAGTAGGTGATTTTATCACCATTTCAATGTTCGTTTACACCATCATCAGAAGATGAAAGGATCTTGGTTTCTTTGTCAATAGAATTTAAATAAAACTGGTAAATTTGCTTAAATATATTTCTTTTTCATATTCCACTTTATTATAAAAGTAAAAGTTTTAAAATTGTTATTGTTTGAAAAATAAAAAGGCGGACGCCAGGCTTATCAACTAGACAAGATGAAACTTAAACGGCCTGTTGATCATTAAATTTCAGCGAGTAGGAATTACAATTTTCACTGTCAGATATTTCAGAGAAAAGAGTTTAAAAAGTTAATAAATAAAATATGGAAAAAGAAAAAAACAACAACAATACTAACAAACAGAATTATTTTTTAATACATACCGTCTTTTTTTTTTTTTTTTTTTTTTTTTTACAGTTTCAAAAGAAAGTGTAAAACTGATGTTGATTTTAATGAAATTAAGTAGTAATAAAAAAAAAAAGAAAAAATTACTATTTTTATTTTACTTTTTTTAAACAACGATCTTTATTCAATGCCCCAAAATAAATAAAAACAACAAACAAAAAACTTAAAACTTTTGGTAAGTATTAAGTAAAGTATTCCTAAAAGTTATCAACACTAAGTAAGTTTATTGTTCAGTCATGATACAAACTAAAAAGAAAACAGGCAAGGAGACAAAAAAAAAAAAGTCTAAAATCGAGCGATTAGATAATAAAAAAATAAAAAGGAATCCAATTCAGCTTATGTTTTTTAAGAATTACAGAAAAAAAAAATAAAATAAATAAAAACAAAGGCTTTTTTTTTAAACTAACTACTTAATATCATAGTCTTAAACTTAAAAAATAAGAAAGTTCCTTTTTATTTTATAAGAAAAAAAAAAAAAATTCTTCGCATTTTTGCTTATATCAATCCAAAATAAACAAAACAGTTTCAATAACTAGTTTTATTCAGCAACTTTGATTCCATGCGCTAGAAAAATAAGCAAGTGGCAGGGGACCATATCCTTCATTGGGCTGCTTTAATTTTTTTTTTTTAACCAAAATAAACATCATGCTCCAAATTCATACCACTAAAGTAGAATCTATTGTTAAGCCCATTAAAAATATCAATGATAATAAACATATATATGCACATATATAGATATTTAACCGTTGGATTTCAAAAAATAACTTTTTAATTGATTAATTTGATAAATACCAAATCATGGCTATGAAAATAAGCAGTGGCTCCACACGAAGCTGAAAAAGAGAAATCTTAGTCAATCCTAATCTAGCGTCCAATGAGGCAGAGACCCCTTCTATTAGCGCGGAATCACCTCCCTTGTCCTCTAGGTGGCACAGAGAAGAGAGACATCCATTTTGAACTAAATTCAACGCATGTGACGCCAAGAAGAAGATAAAAACGGGTGAAATTAATATTTTATATTCGAAAGGTAAGCGAAAAACCCAATATCAACAGAAACTGCATGCACTCGTAAAGGTGTCGAGACTGTTTTGGAGAGCCTAGGACAACGAATAATCTTAGAAAACAAGAAGATTTAAGGATAGGGTCAGTTTGGTAGGTGATCGATGATAAAAATCTATATACACTAACTTTTGCTGTTTCAGTCACTTAAAAAAAAAAAAAAATCTACAGAAAACAACCAACGAAATGTTGGTTGCTGATTGTAGAAATTATTCTAGAGTATTTATTTTTAAAGTGATATTTTACTTTGTGAATGAAGTGTTGGTGCTGTTAAAAATTCGTTTCAAAATATTTTTTTAGAGTTTATAATAAAACTATTATTTTCACACGTAGGAATTATGTGGTACTAGAGCTTTAAGTAGTTGTATGTATTTTGATAGTTCAAGAAAAGTAGGTTTTTCTTTCTTTTAAGATCTGCGTAGCATGTTTGTGTTTTATAATTTTACTAGATTGTTTTTGTTTAAAATAAAATGTGTCAACTTGGAGTTGACTACCATAGTAATTCTTCCACCATGATTGAGAAGCTATACTCCTACCAAGAAGAGTTAACCTTTTAGTTTCAATTTTTTAAACGGAAGAATCTAAAGGATTAATCAGCAATAAAGAAAAGATAAATATAACAAGAACTATTTTTTGAATACTTGGGGAAAAAAAGAAAAAATAAGGCATTACTTAAAAGAAGAAAACATGAGCTAACCTCCACTCTTTATATTCGTACACATTAATACAAAGTGGTGAATCTTTCGGATGTTGAAGGAGATCGGCAACATTAAGACTAAGAAAAGACATGGCCGGGTTATTTTTCGCCCACAAAGATGAAGTCAAGTTTTTAGTCTCTTGAAATAATATCCTTTTTTGCGGCTGCTTTACATATTCCAGGGGTTTTCTGTGCTGAAAAAAGAGCTGCAATACGCTGGTGTGTGTATCAGGTATGCTGTGGCACTCTGAACTGTTTAAATTCATTTTGCGCGTGCCCAAGCGCAGTCGCAAAACGAAGGCAAAAAACCCCAATAGTCGACCTCACCGACACACGACCACCACTCCCACTCTTCAGACTAAACATTACCGACACACTAGACAGCCCAAAAAGCAGATTATCAATAATAAAACCTACTTTATTTTATTTTTTTATACCTTTGATCATGTTTTGATCACTTCAATATTATTATTTGATTGTTCATTTAACAAATTGTTCGTTCATTTCCTCGTGTTCAAAACGTAAACGCACTTCGATGTTTCTTTCCCTCATACCTTTTGAATCTTTTCAATTCAATTACAAACTGTAAACAAACGAAAAATATTCTAAAAAGATAAAAAAAAAAAAAAAAAATGAAAATGCACTTAGACATTGAAGTATCTATTTTTATTATTATCATTTAAAAAATATCTTCACCTATTTTTAACGCAATTTTATTGTTTGCGGCTATAACTATAGCAGTTCTAAAACTTGATATTTTCAAAAATATGCGCACGGACAAATTTGAAATTAATTAACAATTAATTAGTTATTTAATGATATTTATTTAATCGTGATAAAATTTATAAAAATTCGCTTTTTCTTTATTTTGCCTCTACTATATTTGATTTACCTACGATCAAATTTTAAAGTAATTGTTTTAAAAATAGAAATTTCAACCATAACTATTTATATTGTGATTATTTGATTTTTTTATTATTTTTTGCTTCGATGTGACACAAAACCGTATGAATGGGGCACCCAATGAGACTTGAACTATCTCTTAAAGGTTTGCTAGTCTCGCTTGCTAACCGTTCCCCTCCCCCTCCCAAGGTGCCCACTTTACCATTCACACATGTATGTGTGTGTGTGTGTGAGAGAGAGTCTTCTCACTAACCATTTCATAGCTAATTCTGGTATGAGAAATCTAATTCATAATTTTCCAATTGAACTGAACTCTGCAGACCTCAGAAAAATCCCTGTCCTGTAAAAACGATGAAAGAGTCAAATTCCTAGCTAACACCCTCATATGTGTGTGTGTTTTCTCATCTCATGACTATAATTTTTTTTGTATTAGTTAAAAAAAATCTAAAAAGAAAACACACTTTTCTAATGAAATAGGAAAATGAATCTGAAGATTATAATTTTTTTTAATACATACATGAAACTTATTGTCATAAGACTGACTTTAGTTATTTAGATTAGCTGTGGCACAAGGCCAGTAGCATGGGGTACCCAGTGGGAATCATACTCATGAACAATAGTCTACTCACCTAGCTTGCCAACCATTATACCACATGAAGTAAACTGACGCAAAGTGGTGAGAAAACATTTCTTTTACGTTTTATTCTGCTCTATTGGCCAGTTTTTGAGGACTTTTTTAATTTTAAAATGATTTGTTCATTTCACTATATATATATATATATATATAATCAAACAACCTCCACTTATGTGGTGCATCTTGCTTGTGTGGAGAGGTTGGATAAATATATATATATTATTGTACCCAACTGGCTCATTGGCCTAGTGGGTAGAGTGTTTGCCAAATGGTCCGTGAGACCTAGGTTCAATCCCAGGTCGCGTCATACCAAAGACTTTAAAAATGGTACTTGATATCTCCTTGCTTAACACTCAGCAATATAAAGTATGTATCAAGGGTAAAGTGGAGCAATCCAGGGAAAGGAGTAGTGCCCTCCCCCACACCTTGGTGTAATAGCTATTGAAAAGGGAGCCTTCTGGTCACCCTCGAATACAGTTGCCAACTTTTTTACTTATTGTACCCACTAGATACTCACATCAGGATTCTTGTAGTCATAGTAGTCAAGGATGTTGTCAGCAAATGAAATTTTCCCCCACAAACTGAAAATTATTTCCCAATTCTGTGAGTTGCTTTGGAGATATTTTCTGGCTGTTACCTATCGCAAGTAATATATGCTACCTTATCTTGGTCATATAATGATCAATTTCATTATACAACAGAAATTAAAAAGAAGTATAACTATAAAATAAGTTGTCAAAGATGACATTGGTTAGAAAGAGTGTGAGCCTAGCTCGAAATGATTTAAGTGGGTTGTCCATTTTGACTGTTCCTTTTACTGGTATGACCTCCCGAGTTCCAGACAACCAGAAGCCACCACCTTGGTTTTCCTTGTGAACTCAGCAATCCAGCTATTTTTAACCGTCCTTTTAAAGCAGCATTTTTCAATACAAGAAAGTCTTTCTCACCAATCTAGCCTAGAAGACCAGCCAGCTTGATGCCTCAATGCCTGGCATAGCTGACTAACCAGCTCAGTAAACCAGCAATCCAGCTACTTAAAACTGCTCTTTTCTGGGCTTAAAAGACTTTGTTGCCAGTCTGACCTAGAGTTTGTAAGTTGCCCGACCATAGTCAAGGGTGACCAAAGGCTTCCTTTTCAATAGTTGCTACACTGAAGTGTAAGTGAGGGTGCTACTCTTTTCCCTGGATTGCTCCAGTTACCCTTGATCCATACCTTATAATGCTGAATGTTAAGCAAGGAGGCATCAAGTACTATTTTTGAGTCTTCGATATGACTCGACCTGGGATTGAACCCTGGTCTCCTGGACCATCAGTGAACACTCTAACCACTATACCAATGAGCTGGTTATAACTACAATAAAAGTAGGATTTTAAGTGCATAGCAATATGTAAAGATGTTCTTAACAAAAATGTTTGATGAGCAATATTTAATAGCTAAAAAAAAAACAAAAACAAACTCTTATCATACATATATATGTAGGAAGTGTATTTAGCATAATGGCTGTTGCCAGAAAATGGTTGGGTAAATATGAGGTTCATTCAATATTTAAGGTGAACTTTATTTAAAGAGTTAGCAATCGGAAGCACTGTTTACAGTGATGTCTTTTTCAAGGAAATCAATAGTGATGAGCCCTTTCATATCCCAGAAGACTGTCAACATGACCTTCTTTACTAACTGCTGTGTCTAGAACTTTTTCTTTACTGGAGAGTCAATTTGCTTTCACTCCATGAACTGTATTTTCAACTCAAGCTCATAATGGTAAACCTATGTCTTGCCTATTTATAAACATTTTTTAACTAAAATAAACTTCTCTGTTCACACCACACATTCTTATGTAAATTTCACATGGTTTGTACTGCTGAGCCAGCCAAATTTCATGACAGACCTCTGTTCAAGCTTGTAGCACTCTTTGATTTGTGGCCATCTTAAATAGCTTCAAAAGAAATATTTTTACACGATTAAAATGATTTTTGCTATAAACCAATTCCAAGCAGTAGAGATTATATTTATGGAAAAAAATTCTGAAAAAACATTATCTGTTTTTTTTTTTAATTCCTATATTTATTAAATGATCCTCATAGATAGATATAACTGTAGGTGTGCATAATAATGGCTGTTGTCATAGGAGATGGACTTGATAACCTGAATTCAAATCCTGGACAAGGCTGCTTGTATTTCACTTTGTGTTAATGCTTTTGGGAAAGACATGAATCCATCTCTTCTCCCTGCTATGGGCAAATAATAAGGCAGAATTTATTCTTTAGGCAACCAATCTAGGAGAAGGAAAACTCTAACTTCTAACCAGCTAGCTGTACTCTGCTTAAAGATTGAGCTTGTGTTGCATCTTGCCTGTAGTAGAGAAGTTGGAGAGGTTCAGTGGTTTTCATATTGATTTTTTGTTGTTCTTATTTATGTGTTTTTTGTTCTGTTTTCTTCTGACAGCCTTACAGAGATCCAATGAACAGTTCAGGAACATCTTCCTCAGTAGGAGTGCGAGGAGGAGCAGTGGGTGGAATGACCACAATCAGCAGCACATCTCCAATAAGCTCCTGTATGCTGAGTGATGACATTAGTGAATCAAGTTCACAAGAGAGTGCCCATTTTGATGAATCTGATTTACTCACCAGTCCGGTGAATGACGTCAGAGCCCAACTTGCTGCAGCAGGTCAGTTATCATCATTATTATTATTATTATTATAATATTCCATGCAAGTTTTTCACATGACTGGTAACTGGTGGTTTTTCACTGGAGTCTGCATGACAGCAAGTCTCCTCAGCTCTCCAGGACTCTTCTGTGAGTCAGTCCTATTTGTGTTGTGGCCTGGACAGTCTCAATTCTTTCTCAGATTTTTAGTTCCCTCCTTCTGTCGGCTGGGGCTGTAGAATACACTGACTGCACCTCTACAGAAGAGTAAGAAACCCCTCTCAATGAGTGTCTTCGATATGACAGTAAACTATCTGATAGTGAAGCTCCAAATATTACTCTGTTAGCAAAAATATTATATTCTAAAGTAAATTATAAGATTGTTCTGCTCCCAATCACATAATTTCTAATGTATTCTCATTCCATATTGAAAATCTTACCTTCTTCTCCATTGAATAGAGCCAGTTTTCAGTTACAAAAAACATTTTTCCACACAGCCACCATTATTGGCTATGCATTCTTACTAGTAATAAACAAGAACCTGAATGCTACACTCATAAAAATTTGCACCCGCAAATGCAACCCTATTCACAAGAGTGGTGCTGAGAAAATTCACAACTCTTGTTTATTGCTGTTAAAAATGCATAGCTAATGGTGATTACTATGAAGAAAAATAGTGTTTTGTAGCTGAAAACTTGCTCTATCCAACAGTGTTATTGTGTTCCGTGTAACATGTAATTTTCATTAAGATAAATTACTATTGGAGCATGTCAAAATAGATGCCACCCATTAATATGATAATGATTTATTACTGAGACAAGTGTGATGGCAATCATTTGGAACATGTCTTATAAAAAATGCATCCTTTGAGCTAAAGACGTCAAATCAATGTTTTTTTGTTTTTTTAATTGTTATTATATCTGCTTCTAGGACAATCTTTTTTTGAGTTGACAAGCTGCAAAAACCAATCAACCAAATCATCACTATTACATAGAAATGCTTGAAACCATATCATCATCATCATCATATCGTGCTGGAAACCATATAACTCAACAAATTATTTGTATTAAGAATAGTTATTTGTAGATATAATTGTTTACTAAGCATTATTATTAGTTATTTGAAACCATATTACTTCGTACAAACAAATGGTTATTATTAAATAGAATTGATTCCTTGAAACCATATAAGAAATAAAGTTAGCGACCATAGTCGAGAGTGACTCAAAGGCTCCTTTTCAATAGCTACTATGCTGAGGTGTAGGAGAGGGTCTTACTCCTTTCCCTGGATTGCTCTATTTTACTCTTGATACATACCTTATAATGCTCAGTGTTAAGCAAGGAGGTATCAAGTACCATTTTTTGAGTCTTTTGTATGACTCAACCTGAGATTGAATCCTAGTCTCCTGGGCTATTGGCAAACCACTTTACTCACTAATTATTTGTATTAGATAGGAATACTTAAAACTATATAACTGCACAAATTATTTGTATCAAGTCTAGTTACTTGAAGCTATAATTATTTACAAGTAATTATCTTATCCTAATTCCTCAAATGTCCATCAATCTATACTATCAAGGTTCTGCCATTTCTGGCTCAGTTTTGACCAATTATTTGGGAATTGTTATAGTTATACCTGGAAAGGTTTTAAACTCCAACAGATTTTTAGTTAAACCGTTTCTAATGCTCTCTCTGTGTTATATGGTTGCTCTCAGTGTGAAAAACACAATGTCTGTCTCACAGTATGTTCACATTGACAGTTGCTTCTCTTTGGCGATTTCCAGTTCAAGTCTGTTTTGGAATGACTGCAAACGAAACACAGGGACAAACTGTGTCCCAGATCAGCATCCGCCTAAAAAGTAACATTTTCTTTGTATAGCCATAAACAGAATTGGAAATCCTGAGAGGCTGTAACTCTTCATCAAAATGTCAAACAAGGAGAACATATATGTGTAGCAGTGTTGGCTATTGAGAGGTTCTTTTACTATGAACATATTTATAATATCAGATTTTTAAAATGATATGCAGGAGGGTGGGCTTAGTGTAATGGTTATCATCATAGGAAATGGAATTGGTGACCCAGGTTCAAACCCTAGACAGAGCTGTTTACATTTCATTTTGTATTATACCCTTGAGAAAGGTATGAATGTATGTGTTTTTCTCCCAGCTATGGGTAAATAATAAAGTAGACTGAGTTCTCTAGCTTTAGTAAGACAACCAGTCTAGGAAAAGGAAAACACTGGCTATGGCAGAGGGGCTGGGTAAATAGATATATCACAAGTCATGTTGTCTATGCAAATGTTTTTTTCACAATGAAAATATTTGTGATATCCCATTCTGAAAGTGCCATACATGCTAGCCATGAATGAATGAAAGATTTTTACAAAAAATAATTAATGAACATCAATGACTATTTTAGAACTCATAAGTAAAACTGGTAAGTACAGCTAGAAAAATAATTTGTAAGCAATTATGTATCTTCAATTAACTGTTCCAATCTAAGTCTAATTATTTACAGACTTTTATATGTAATATATAATAGTTGGCGACATTAGTCGGGGGTGACCTGAAGGCTCCCTTTTCAATAGCCACTACACTGAGGTGTAGGGGAAGGCGCTGCACCATTCCCTGGATTGCTCCACTTTATCCTTGATCCTTACCCTATAGTGCTGTGTGCTGAGCAAGGCGGTATCAAGTATCATTTTTAAAGTCTTTGGTATGACTTGACCTGGGATTGAACCTCGGTCTCCCTGACCATTGGCGAGCAATGGCTGGTAGACTTTTATATTGTTTTGAGTAATTATTCCTATCTAATTTGTACATATGATTTCTAGTACTCCTATCTAATACTAATCATTTGCAAACAATTACGTTCAGTAAACACTTATCCTTATGTTACGAGGCCTCATTTCTTCTACTTCTTAGGTTGATATCTCACTGAAAATCAAGATAATACAAATGCTGTATTACATCAGTAGCTCTTAGGTTCTCCACAACTATACAAATTATTTAAATGATAAAAAAATAGAAGATATCTGTTTTAAAGAATTCTTGGGAAGCTTTTGAAGCATTCTACGAGATTCTCGTAACAGTCTTAGCGTCGCTATATAATATCAAGTGTAAAAATAAAGCAGGGACACAAGTCAGTTGTTGCTGTACTTCCGCTACGGTGACCTCAACTCTGGTTTATTCATTGGTTCATGAACTAGAGAATGCAGCTGAAAGAATCCAAATTCCATAATGAAAAGCTGTTAAGAGAATAAATTCGGTTAAATACCATTTTCTGACTTCAATGACCAATTCCTTAATTCTTATATGTTTGGATATTTTCATTTTCTTTACAAACTTATTGTAACTTATCAATTACTACTTATCACTCATCTGTCGCCTTAGACAGTTTTATCAATTACTACTTATCACTCATCTGTCGCCTTAGACAGTTTTATAATAAATTTTTTGTCCTTCTCTTTCTTTCGAATTAACACTAGGGTTAAACAGTGTGGCCTTGATGTTTGGATATTTGTATTTTATGCTGTAATTGATTAAAATCTCTCTTATATATTTTTTTCTTTTTATTGTGTTACACAAGGTGTAACACTTACAATATTTGATATCAATGTTTTAAAAACCAATGTCATTATCGTCATCATCATCATCAAGTTGTGCTAAAAGCACAGTCTCTTGACATACTCTCTCTCTTTCTTTCCATCTGCCCTTATCATTTATCACTTTGGTAGGTCCTCTAGACTGCATCTAGTGTCCACATAGAGCTGATTTATGTAAGTCTTTACTGTAAGTATCAATGTGTAGGAGTCTGTCAAAGAACATCACTTATGAGTTTGTTGTTATTATTTCTCCAGCAGTGCTCAGCACATCTTGTTTGTCTTATTTGGATGGTTTGTGAGATGGGAATCAGGTGGCCATACAGCTGCTGTTTTGTAAGGTGCTGCTTTCAAGATTTATTCAAAATAAAACATATCATTCTTGTGTGGTTCCCATCTAGCTTTTTCTCTAAGCATATTAATGTAGTTCAACATCATTCTAAACATTATCTCTTAGTAGGACCTTAGCATTATCTCATTATAGGACCCTAACAGATACTACCACTCTGGGTTATAGTGGACTCAGGACTAATGGCAATGAAGAAGTGACTCCACACTTCCTAGATTTCCAGAACTGGAACTTCACCACCAGATGCAGTTTAGTGTTATACCCAGGATACCCACCACTTTTTTTTTTTTTCTTTTGTTGTATCGGTGGTGTTACCTCTTGTAAGGGATGCAGTCAATGAATTCTAGACCCCTCTAACAGAGTAGTTTACATATGGAATATACAATATAATGATTGAAGAATATGTTTACAGTTTACAATTTATTCAGTTGTGTAAATATTCTTTGTATTTCTCCAATTACAGGTCCAGTGGGTGTTGCAGCTGCAGCTGCTATTGCAACGAGTAGAAAAAGACGACGGATGCACAGTTTTGAAACCAATCCATCCATACGACGACGACAACAGACAAGACTTCTCAGGTAAGTAGATTTATAAACTTGTTTTGTTTTTATTTACTGTGGTCATGTATAAACTGTTCTATTTTTCATGGTTTTTCAGCCCAAAAGTCAGAGGTGTGTATTATACACGAGAACTAAATATTAACTTTTTTACTGGCTACATGCTTTACTATATTTGGAACGACATGACCAAAAGTAAGTTATATCTATGGTCCAAACTAACTAATGTGTAAGAAACATTTCTTTTCTGTACCACTACAGAGAAATAGCTACTGGAATGCATGTTTGTTTATAATTTGTTTCTTCTATTGTGAAGTTATTTTACTGAAAGTTTGTTACATTTTCATGTGAATATGTCCTTGCTTCCGCTTTAAATACTGTGTAAATTTGTATTTTGAAACATTATGTCAACGATATAAATTCTTATTTCAGTCAATACAAATCATATCAAAGTTGAACAATAAAAGTTAACTTTACAATCTGCATCACCATTGAGACCTGTTGTTTTTTACTCAGTAAGTTTTTACGACTAGTTTAAACCCATTATATCCTTGAATAGAGCCCATTGGAATTTTTCGTTAGCACTTAAAAATAAAACTATAGTTTTTTTCTCTCCATCAAAGCTATATCTATCTTCCAATAACATCAAAGTATTGTGTTCAAAAAACAGTCTCAGTGGTTTCATGAAGTGTTAGTATAAATTTAGCTGCTACAAATTTCAAAAAGTCAATGCTTATTATACATAAGAGATCTTTTTTCCAAATTATCCTAGCCAAAAGTTAGGGATATGTTTTATATGTACATAAATATGGTATTACTTTATTCTTGCTTTAAAAATGATGGCAGTATTTCAGTAATTTTGCAATTGCATTGTATTTATATTGAGAAAAAACAATGCACAAATAGTGTATGTACTTACCCAACCCCTCCACCTTGGGCAGTATATGACACATGGTCAATTTTTAAGCAGAGTACAGCTGATTCAGAGTTTTCCTTCTCCTAGATTGGTTGACTCACTAAGGCTGAAGAACTCAGTCTGTCTTACTATTTTACCTATAGCTGAGAAGTGAAGAGATAGATTCACACCTTTCCCAAAGCCATCAATACAAAGTAAAACCCCAGTAATCTCATCAAGGATTTGAACTTTGGTCCCTAATTTTATTTTTTATTTTGCATCATGTAATGGTTGTCATCCATAGAAACACTCAACAAGCCAAGTTCAAAACTTGGACAAGTCTGTGTCTCTCTTCTTTGCACTAATGCTCTTGAATCCTTCTTTTACCCGCCTAGATTTGGTTAAAATAGTTGGAACAGACTGGGCAATCAGTGTATAAGAAGAAAAAACTCTGAATCCAAAACAAGGGGATGTGGGGTTAGCAACTCCACCCCCATAAAAAACCACTTCCAATTGAAACTGCAGTACCTTCACAGACATGGTGGGGTTGCAGCCATGTGCTCTTCAAGAGGTCTGCAAGATGCTGCAAGAATGTTTTGTTGCTCTTCATTTTCTTGTTTACAATCTGAATATGAAACTGGGGGTGTCTTCGTGGTCTAATGGTTAAAGCGATGGACTGTGGAATCGTAGTAAGCGAGTTCGTACTTCAGTCGCACTATTACGTTCACTTTCGGGCAAATACCATTGGGAAAAGTATGAACCCCCTTATCCTCCCAGCTATGGGTTAAATAGTGCCAGTACTGTTCTTCTAGGAGAATAGCTTTGGCATTAAATAACCTACAAAGGTTGATATGCCATTAAACAAAGAAACCAAACCAAACCAAATATGAAACTTAAAGATAAAACTGATTTTCTACTGAAGCTGGAAAATTCAAATTCATGAATGTGCTTGAATTTTTATGAGATTATTAAAAAAGAAAAATCTTTTTTAGTAAACAATCTGAATAATTTATATATTATTCAATTTGTCCATCTTTTTGTAATGGAATATTCTGGTAAGTTAGAAGAATGTTGTGCACACAAAATATATCATATTTTGTGAAACACAGAATTGTGCAAATGCAACACTCTTCATAATCACCAGGCTTAGCTCCATGTGACTTTTTCTTGTTCTCTAAATTGAAAATTCATTTCTAGAGCTAGATTTGAAAATGTGGAGGACATATGATGGTACAGCTTCACACCATATCAAAAAGGGGTGTTACAGAGGTGTTTCAGTAAGTGATAAACTCACTGAAATATGTGTTGAAAGACAAGGTGACTATTTTCAAGAAAATTAACATTTCATTCATTGTCCATTTCTGTCTCAGTAAATACAGCTTCAGTCTCGATACTTTTTGAACATAGTTCATATTTTGGTGAAAATTGTTTCATTCATTGTCCATTTCTGTCTTGGTAAATACAGCTTCATTCTTGATATTTCCTGAATATACCTTGTATATTTTGCAAAATTGGAAAATTTTGCTGATTGGACCTAGATGAGTGAAACCTCAATTGACAATTCTGAGATGAGGTCCTACTCAGTGTGGATTTTTTTCATCCTTTTGAAAATTCTTTTACTTAAAGCAGCACCACTCAAAGTGGTGGTGCATGTACCAGTGCTGGTATGCAAGTCATCAACTGCTGGTGCAGTTTCCAATTCCACATCATCATAAAAATGAAACTGCATAAAATCTTTCTGTAGTGTTTAATATTATCCTTTTCAATGCTGTGATACTATACAACAAATAAAAATACTAGAAACTTGATCATAAATCAAATAATGATATGGCATAAATATGGTGCTATTCTATAGAACATTGGTAAAATATCTGGTACACAGTTTGCAAAGTTCTTAGAAGATTTGATTTTTCTGTTTATTTTATTTATTTACTTTTTTTTAATGAATAACTGATTTGAAATGAATGAAGATTCCTGAATGTTTTGATGAAAACTGAGACCTTTTAAAACCTTTTATTCATTTTGTATATTTTTTCAGAAAGTTGCGTGCTATTGTCGAAGAATATTCAACACGTGTTGGCCAGCAAGCTGTGGTTCTCTGTTGCACTCCAGGAAAACCTAATCAGAATTACCAGTCTTTCAAAGTGTTTGGATCACAGCCTTTAGAAACTGTTGTATGTCTACAATTTTCAACACCTTCTATAACTTTTATTCCTTATTTTATTCGGGCACATCTGAACCATATGGGTCTCATCTAAAAAAAGAAGTTTTTTTGTTGTGATTTATTCTTATTGCTTAGCATTCAGAAGAACTTCCTCTACTCAGACAATTTGTCAAATTTGAAAGATGTTGGCTTGCTATAGTTTTAGATAAGGTTCTTATTTTCAATATAAATCTAACAATATAAATACAACAATTTTTGACTTTGTGACATACATGTACATGAGTTATCTGGAAGTGCTTGTGGTGTAACAGTTATTGTCTTAGAAAATAGATCCAGTGACCTGAGTTCAAATCCTTGACGAGTCTGTTTGCATTTTCAGTAATACCCTTTTAAAAGCCATGAATCCAACTATTCTTCCTCCAGCTATGTATAAATAGTAGGGCAGACTCGCTGCTTTAACTTTGGTATAGCAACCAATCTAAAAGAAGGAAAACTCTGAATTTACATTTGTTATACTCTACTTAAAAAACTGACCTTGTGTTACATCCTGCTTGTATGGAGGGGTTGGGTATATACATACAAGTAGCCCATTCAGCTGGGGCTGTAGAATACACCAACTGCATTGTAAGAACCCCCTACCTCCCAATGAGTATCCTTGATACGACATTAAACCATCTGATGGTGAGGCTCCAGCCTTGAGGAATGTGGAGTACCCTTTCATTGCCATTGCTCCCAGATCAACTCTGACCCAGTGTGGTATCACCTTGATAGAGTCCTACTATGGGTCAAATAGAACAAACTATGTGTGCAAACAAATGACTCATGTTAAATTGTGACTTATATAGCAATACCTGAAACCATTTAACTGTGTGCAAAAAGAGCTGAAGCTTGTTTAAGAATGTTATCTACAAAATGTGTTTACAAATGATATATATATTTAATATATATGTATAAAGAGGATTTTGCATTAAATAACCTACAATGGTTGATATGCCATAAAACCAAATCAAACCAGCCCAACTATATACACATATAGGACTTGTTTTTCCTTTTTTTTGAACTGCTGCTTACTTCATTTTAAACTTGGATCCTAACAGTTATCTCCCACTCTTCCTCTTAATGATTTCTCTCCTCCTTTTAGGGAATAATAAAAATAAAAACTAATTTGTGTACTTGCATGTCAGAAAGTCAAAGATTGTTTTGATATTTTGTTTATATCTAAAACTATAAAGTTTATATCTAACACTATAAAGTCAATAGTTTTCAAGCCTGACAAATTGTCCAAATAGAAGAAGTCTGCTAAAAGCTAAGCAACAAAAATTTTTTTGCAATAAATGGTTTTCTATTTATTTATTTATTCTTTGAATTGGACTCATTTGTTTCTGATATGCAATTATTTGTAAATAATTATAACTTCAAGTAATTATACAAATAATTTGTACAGTGCTATATGGTTTTAAGTATTCCTATGTAATACTAATAATTTTCAAACAGATCTATTTGATCTAATAGACACTATCAATCTGAGTTAAAGTAAACCTGGGAGTAATGGCAAGAAAAGAGTTAATACTCCCCAGAGCTCCAGAACCGGAGTCTTACAACTGTATGCAGTTAAGTGTTATACCAGGACACATGTAATATTATTTATCTATAATAATAATAGTATTGAACTAACAACAACCATGCCTCAGAAAATTCTCACTGTCTATGGTTTTGGCCAGTATACTCAGAAGAGTCCTGGAGACTTGCTGTCACTTGGACTCCAGTGAAAGCCCACTAGCATTAGCTGGTGCAAAAAACTCACAAGGAGTAAAATAATAATTGATGAAAACAAAATTAGGAAAGGGGGTAAAAAGTGCTCAGTGCTCTTGTAGCAGAGCAAGTTTGAAATAGAAAATTATTCACTCTGTGTTATGGTCAAGGGGAGGTTGAAATGATAACATGACTCAGAAATGAGTGATAAAGAATATATTGAAGGAAAATAGTACATACATAAACGATAGCTGGGAGAAACCTCTCCTCACCTTAACACAATCATGAACATTACATCCGTTCTTGGTGACGGCTTGCCGAGACTGCACAGAAGAGAGCTTAGCTGGTATGTGTCACATGAGGGCGAGTCCATCTGTAGGGGAGACATCCCAACACTCTGTTATTCATTTTCATGCATTAACCTCAGTCTTCTGATTAGAAATTAAATAAAAGTTGCTAAACTTTCTTATTCATTAAGGAAAATTGATCAAGTGACGAAATACATATAAAAGGTGTCTCAAAATAAATGCAATCTATTAATAAGGTAATGATTTATTCCTAAGACAAGTGCAATAGTGGTCATTTGGAACACATCCTGTAAAAATGCATCCTTTGAGCGAGAGATGTCAAATCAATGTGTTTTTTTTAATCGTTATTATATGAACTTCTAGGATATGCAATCTTTCTTTGAGTTTCTTGTCTTAATAATAAATCATTATCATATTAATAGGTTGCATCTATTTTGAGACAGTTTTGAATGATTTTGTCTCCAAATAAGTATGGCCCAGTCAGCTGGGACTACAGAATATGCTGACTGCATCTCTGCAGAGGGGTAAGACTCTTCCAATGAGTGTTCTGGATATGACACTAAACAATCTGATGATGAGGCTCCAGTAATGCTGGAGCTTTGGGAAATGCAGAGTACCCCTTTATTGCCATCACTCCTAGGTCCACTCTGGCTCAGAGTGGTAGCACCTGATAGGATCCTATCTTTGGGTCAAATAGAATTAAACTTTATGCTAAACTGAACTACTTGAAATAGAACTGTTTTGACATGTAAACTGCGTACTTATGCTAAACTGAATTGTTTAAATAGAACTATTTTTGACATTGAAACTATATTTACACTAAACTGAATTGTTTGAAATAGAACTCATCATTTGTATACAAATGGATTTGGCATTAAATAACCTACAAAGGTTGATATGCCATAAAACTCAAACAAACCACCAACCAACCAAATAAGTAGTGACACAAAATATTTTTTCTCTCTTGTCCAAGGCATTGTGATTGAGGATTAATAGTTGTTATAATATACTGTTTTCAAATCTGAAACAAAAAAGAACATATTAGTAATTATTAGCAGTCACATGGGTTCAGTGTATATTGAGGCACCCTGTACATGTGACCAAGAAAGAAAAAAAAGAGATATTTTTGTTCTGTTGACCAAATCAATACTTATTTAATTTCTTAATCAGAGGGTAAATGACACAAAAGAAATTTATTTTGGTGTCTACACTTGGATATCAATTCAGTTTCTATGACCTCTATATGTAGGAGCGTATTTTTCTCTCACTTCACAATTTCCCATTTAATTATTAGTGGTTTGTTAATTTTTATTTTTAATTTCCTATACAAATCTGAATAAACTAATATTGTTTGAATATTATCTCTTGGCAAAATTTGAATTGTGATTTTACATTCTTTTTTCCAATTAACTTCTATTTGCTCTGATGTCGATTTTTTGGTCATTGTTGATATCATCTATGGCATACTCATTTTTTTCTAGAAAAATAGGATCGGAAGTCAACTAACAGAAAATATTTAGGCTCTAAAATAAAATAGTAAAATACAAATCTGATTGGTCAATAAATGTCTACATGCCAAAATTTTAGGACGATTCTTTGATCCACCTGTAGGGTATAAATAACACACCGTTAGGGAGCCATTCACTAAGACAAGACCAAGCCTAGCCATTAAGTCAGTAAAGCAGTAGCAGATACTCTGTCTGGCAAATTCCTTTTCTTCCATAACCAAAGTTCATGACCTAGCTACAGATGGCCACGAATCACGTTCAAAATAAAAACCCGACAAACTTTCTTTCATCAACGCGACACACTGTCGCCACAATCATAAAACCCTATATGAACTTAATGTAAGTATGAACAACTTATTTATGGACTCCGTTAACATGAACATACACACACCTTTAAACAAATTTATTTTCTTCTTGCCAAACTTTATTTTCCAAAAGGCCATTTACACATCATGTATTTTATTTGTTTTCATATTCTGTTTTATGCATATTAAATTGTTTATTGTTTAATGTTCGTTGTGTTCTATTCCATTTCTTTCACGCGATTGTAAAGTTTGTGTTGTATTTGTGGAGGAAATGATATTGGGAGCAATACCCATAAAATACAGATGCATATCCACTGAAATAACCAAATTACATACAACCCCCACACGTCCTTTTTGATGGTAGCTTTTTATATAGCAATATTTATAGACACTCTAGCATAGATCAGATCATGAATGACAGGATTATTATTTATGTATAAGTTGGGGGTTTCTTGGTTGTATCAATCATGATGGTAAGTTGAGAATGTTGGATCATTGGTCAAACAAAATCCTTTGAAAACACTCACATAAACAGAAGAAAAGACTTACAGTCAATTTATGTTGATCACTAAAGTTAAGCAGTAACGAGCATGCTCATTACTTAGATGGGTAACCACTTAGAACAGTAGGTACTGTAAGCAACCTGAAGCCTGTGTGCCAAACTAAGCAAAGCATAGTAAATAAGCCAGTAAACAGAAGGAAAAAAATATAGGAATAAAAAGCAAAGAGAAAATAAATTGTAAAGGAAAAGATGGCAACAAGAACAGTGATAGTAAAGAAAGAAGTATAAAAAATTAAGAGTGATAAAAGGGAGTCAAATTGTGAGAGAGAGAGAGAGATTAAGTAGTGTAGTCTACCTAGTCAATACTTGTGAAAAAAATCACTGATCAATTTAGATTTCTATGAGGGTTTTTTTTTTTTTTAGAAAAGAAACTAAATAACATATTTACTGTAGATTGATTAAAACCAGCAATGTTTAATTGAGAGAATATTCTTGAATTTGTCACGTAAAACTGATTTTTTTTTTTTCTTCACTTTTTTTTTTTGGCCAGGTGAGGAATTCAAAAGGAATCATCATGCAGGATTTGGAATCAGCACTTGCACAACAAGCACCACCATCCCAACAGGAAGACCCTAATTTGCACAAACTTCCCCGCCTTGTTATTGATGGCATCCCAACACCCGTTGACAAAATGACTCAGGTGAGTGTCATATCCTAGATTCTTCTGCTGGCAATGCAGTCAGTATATTCTAACCTCCACTGACTGAGCAAATTAACTAATTATATATTCAAAATTTGATTTATCTTCCATACCATTATCAAATGCAGCATTGGATATTTTCTAACAAGAACCTCAGCTTCAGCATTGTCTTCTTTATATGCATTTTCTTCATTTCATACAATCACTCATTTGATAACGGACAATTTTTATTGGTTTCTTTCAGGCCCAGCTTCGTGCATTTATCCCAGAAATGTTAAAATATTCAACAGGTCGGAGTAAACCGGGCTGGGGTAAAGTAGAATATCGACCAGTATGGTGGCCTGATGATGTACCCTGGGCCAATGTTCGAAGCGATGCAAGATCAGAAGAAGAAAAACGAAAAGTAAGCCTGTCAAATATCTCTTGCTTTGGAATTAACATTGAGAACTGAAAATATTTAGCATAGCTTTCTGAAATTTAATTCAATCACAGTAGCTTTATTTATTCAATGTGTTATTTATATGAATATCCTCATCTTTGTTGTTTTGATCCTTGCACATTACTTTATGTATTCTCTAGAATTCTTCAGGTGTATATCATATCAAGTAATCTTTGAAATAACTTTATTATAAGTAAAAATTAGTTAATCCTGGCAACTGTGTTTGAAGATGATTAATGGTACATTTGATTATAATAGTTATTCGCTAAAAACCTACCCTACAGGTGAGAAATAAAGTTATATAAACTGAGTGTAACTTTGTCCAACATTTTCTTTCAGCAATAAATACAGACATAACACCAAGCACTGTTTTTTAAGGACTTATAAGTTAATGAATATCGTTGAGAGGTTAACATTTATGCATTACTCTCTCAATCCCACTTCCAGTGTGTCCTGGGTATAACACTAAACTTGCATCCAGTTCATGAGTTTTTGTGTATGTGGATTCAGTGAGTCAATGCCATTACTCCCAGGTCCATTATTATCCAGAGTACTTACCAAGATAAACTCCACAATATCATGAAACACTACCCCAACCACCAATGGCTTCAAGGACAACCATAAAACAGTGTGCACAGCCATATTAAAAAAGAAAATTGCCAAAAAAGCTGTTCCAAAAGAAACTTCCATTTTTGCAGCTGAAACTTATGTAATAAATATCACATTTAACATCATCTCTGAACACAAACTATCATATTCTCAGACTTGCTCTCTGTCTTACTATCGCTAAAAGATAAAAAAAACTTGAAGATCCTTTAATTGTTAAGCTCCTGTCCTACTCAAAAGAGATACAAATATGCTGGATCGCAAGCCACATTGGAATAACAAGAAAAGAAAAAGCTGACTTGGCTGTCAAATTGGCCTCTAACAAAGTCAAAATTCCATACACCGACTTGAAACCCATAATTAGTAAATTCGTCCATACAAGATGGCAACAATACTAGAATAATAATTTACGCAATAAACTCTTCTTGATAAAACTCACACTAGGATAATGGAAACCAACTTTCAGAAAGTCTAGAAGAGAACAAGTGACTATATTTCAATAGTGCGATGGTCATAAAAGACTTATTCCTTTATACTCAAACAGAAGGAACAACTACAGTGTATGGCATATAAAACTTTCTACACTGTTTTCTAGGGTCCACCTGATGTTCATGCTGAGTGGGTGTTATTGTGCTAACTGCCTGGTCCCAAGGGGCCTTCCACCCAGGCAATACCTGCTTGGCAGGGCTGAGGTGCTCCCAAAATGGGGAATGCTGACAGGATCAAGCATTTTTTGTGATAGCTGTGCATGATTCTTGATTTGTGCATGCCAACCCCCAATAAAATGACCTTGTGTCAAATCCAACCTGGTAATGGGTTAGATAGATATCAAACACCTTACACTGCTAACCATTTTCTTATAGAATGCAGAGCTTTAGCTCTTATTAAACAACTTTTTTAAACACAGATAATATTAAAGACCCATTTGAAAATGACAACATGGATGACATTTTGTCTTTAAGAGAAATAAAATTATACCAAAAATTATAGCTATAAACAGGATCAATACTATACAAAGTAATTATTCAAGGACAATCTCATATTGACATATTGTTAAAAAGAAATAAAAACTATTGAGAAACAACTACACAAAAAATGAAAATGGGAATATAAATACACAATGTGTGTGATTTCCTCATCTCTAGGCATAAAGTAACACCAGACATGTTGATATGCCATTAAAATCAATCAATCAAGCAGAGTGGTAGTACATATTAGGTTCCCATCGATGGCTCAAATAGATTTATTTGGGATAAGGAAAAGATTTACCTGTTTAAAATGATTGTGAAGATATAAAGTTTTGTATTTTATATAATTAGAGATATTTGTTAAAATGATTTTGGCATAGATTAACCCAGTAAGTGTTGACATACTGTAAAACCAACTAACCATCTTTACATTGTTTTCTCTGTGTAGTTCTATTGATAATATTGATCATTTATTTTTATTGATATTTTATATTGAGTGATTTATGAAATATTTTACATATAACTTATATCCAATATCTGTGTATGTATTTACCCAACACTTATACTATGAGCAGGATATGACACAAGGTCAATTTTTCAGCAGAGTACACCTGGTTTGAATTTAAAGTTTTCTTTCTCTTAGATTGGTTTCCTTACCAAAGTTAAGAAGCCTAGTCTGCTCTACTATTTACCTAATATTTATCAGCCAAGGTATAGAGTTGTGACCCCATGGTGAAGAGGTGTCCTCATGGTGTAATGGTTAAAGTGATGGATTGCAGAATTGTAGTGAGTTTGAACTCCAGTTAAATAGCATCACTGCTGTTCTAGAAGGATGGCTTTGGTATTAAATAACCCACAAAAGTTGATATGCCATTAAAGAATGAAGCTTAAACCTAAACCCATGGTGAAAACATCTTTTTACATTTTTTTAAAAAAAATTTCTTTTAATTACTATCAAGTAAACACCGAAGAATTTGATTAAAAACACATTTGGAGAAGAGGACTTATTTTGGAGGGCTTACAGGGGCTGGGGTACTTTGCCATATAAATGCCTTGTCAAATATGCTTCAGTTGGTGCTTATTGAAATTCAAAAGTCTGTTGCATTTCTGGACCATTGAGAAGCCAATGGTGAATACAGCCTATTTTTCATTTCTCTTTTAGAAAAATTTCTTTTGATTAGTTTGAGAACTTTTTAGCTCTACTATCATAACCAGCAGAAATGGTAAATGTCTTCTGATTGATGAGATAGATGGGATATTAGAGTAATTACATCAAGTAGTAACATAACTTATGAGGGTAATACACAAGATTTTAACATTTTTCTGAAATCTTATCCAATCAAACAACAATGATTGTCCTGTGCCAGCCTAACCCCCAAATAACCCTCTCGGCAGACAAAGGGTTGTATGTGTGAAGCTACTTTAACCTTCCAATGATTTCTGATCATGCTGCTCCAGCTGGCAGTTGATGTAAGTAACTCAAATATCACCATGGTGACTCTATGGCAAATACTACTTCTAACCAGTCAAACAGACACACCCCTAGATATGTACCATAGCCATATACATGAACATAGGAATCTCGAAACACGAAAAACACTTACGACTTCTTAGTTCAGGTACAAAACTTTTTATTACATTTGAGTTTAAAGGTTCTTCGACATAAGGAGAGAGATACACATTCTTTCTATTCTGGCTTTTTCATCTGCCCCCCCCAACACGTGTGACACCTGCCCAAGGCCTCCGCGAGCAAAGGCACCTCTGGTGGTGTAATGGTTAGCAAGCTCGACTAGCAAACCTACACGAGTGAGTTCGAGTCTCATTGGGTGCCCCTTTCATATGGCCTTGTGCCACATCTAAGCAAAAAAAAAAGCTTAGTAAATTTCCAAGGCCTCCGCGAGCAAGTGAAAGTCAACCGTTTTCTCTCGAGGCAGGTCTCAACTCTACTAACTTTCTTCAAATTCACAAAATCCTCTGCGCGCTTCTGGTGCATGACGTCATTCGGACTTGCTAGCCCCGTTTCCCATCTCGGGCTATTGCAACATCTCTGAGTGATACATCTGCTCTGCCCATGTGCGCGTGAACACATATGTTAATGTTAATTTCTTTTTGTTCGCTGCTTTATCGATAGTAATCAAAAGAAGATTTTCTGAAAAAAAAAAATAGAAAAGAAAACATTTTCACCCTGAGGTTGCCACTCGATGCCTTTATCTATTTATCTAATGTCTGTGTGTGTTTAATTCTGATGTCATGAATCTAACTTAGTACTTTGAACTCATGGAATGCCAGATATGACACTAAACTGCATCTGATGGTGAGGCTCTGGTACTGGAGCTTCAGAGAATGTATACAACCCTTTTGTTACCATTACTGTCAGCTCCACTCTGACCCGGAGTGGTACTATCTATTAGGGTCCCATCTATGGATCAAATAGAACTGTTCAATCATTTACTAAAGATTATTATTATTAGTTATTTGACATTATACAGCTGTGTGCAAATTATTCATATTATATAGCAATACTTGATAAACAGAATTACTTATGTTAAATAACAATACTAAAAAACCATTTAGCTATGTGCAAACAAATGATTAATATCAAATAGAATTATTAATGTTAGATAGCAATGATTGAAAATATTCAATTTTGTGCAAACAGAGTGGGAGTCCCAGTAATGTAATGGCTAAAGTGTTGGACTGTGGCCTCAAAGTTAGCAAGTTGGAACTCCACTCTTGCTGTTACGTTCACTTTTGGACTAATACCCTTGGGCAAAGGTCTGAACCTCCTTATCCTCACAGCTATGGTTTAAAAAGTATCATTCCTGTTCTACTAGGATGGTTTTGGCATTAAATAACCCACAAAGGTTGTTATGCCATTGAACAAAGAAACCACTATATGCAAACAATTGAGCTCTAACGACTTGTTAAAAAATAAAATTAGCTACAAACTATTTGTTTACAAATCTATTAGGACCACCATAAAAAAGGTCAAAATTATCTTCCCTTGACCATTCAAGGGACAGTTGATCCCCAGCCAATAGGTGCATGCTGGGATACAGAAACGGACTTCTGCCATGACACCAGGAACGCGGCATGCAGGACTTTTCTCAGCTCTCAATGACTGTCTTTATTTAATTTTAACAACCGTTAGTTGTACTTATTTTCTGCAAAAATAAATTCCCTAGTTTACTCCAATACTCGACAAGTGTGTTATTTTTCCATAACAGTTTTATTTTTTTATGTTAAAAACATAATAAAATCACACACACGCACACACACATATATATATAGGATTTAGCATTAAATAACCCATAAGTGTTGATATGCCATAAAACACCAACCAATCAAACTCATGGTAAAATCCAGTTAACTTTTAGCATTCAGCATTATTCATTTGTGTTACTTATACTTATTTTTCAAGGGTACCAAGATTTTGTTTATGTTGAAAGCCTTATTTCAACCAAGGTTATTTTTGCTGTTGTCATAATAGGATAACAACAACTACATGAATAAAACACAATAATTCAACAATTAAGATTTGCCTGCTGTGACAAGACAAACGTTTTGCTATTCTGAATGAAATCACCTTCCAAGTTCTAAATGTTAAAACTCATATCCCATATCCTGGGTGTGACACTAAACTGTATTCTGTGGTGAGGCTCTGTGGAACTCTGGAGAGTGTATAATCTCCATTATTCCTAGGTTCAATCTGCCTTGGTGTCTGATGCTATCTAAGGGTCAAATTGATCTGTTTAAAAAAAATTAGTATTAGATAAAATTCTTATTCTTAGTTTGAACCAATAAAAAATTTCATAAATGCTAAATGTAGGTTAAATTTAGCAGTTACATATTCTTAAAAGTCAGTGCATATTATATTCGAGAATTTTTTTTCAAGAAATTTGTTGTTCAAATTTAGGGGTGCATGTTATACATGAGTGCATGCTATACACAAAAACTTGAGTGAGTCAAAAGTTTTACAATATTTTGGCAATGTTTGGGTACAATTTGACATCTACAGATACTTTTGCCGAGGCCATGAAGGTGATGAACCTCACAGAACTATGAGATGCTAAGCCCACCTGATATTCTTCAAGTGCTACTTGCCAGATTCATATCTATGAGTTAGAGCACAGATTTGGAATCCATGGTTTTAAGCCTACTTGACCTTTTGTGATCATAAAGGTTCTTGCAACTCGAGCAAAATTTCTTGAACTATCTCGTTATTCTACTTTAATCAACTGTGCCTTCATCTTTCACACCACAAATGATTTTGGTTTGTTCTGCAGCATTATGGTTCAGTTTGAACTTGTAAAGCGTTAAACTGAATTAAACTACATTGCACATGCATCTGTACAGCTTTCAAATCACAGAATGAAGCAATGCACAACATGTTAACACACCAACTACCATGATACTACCAACCAGAGAGAGTATTTTTCATGGCTTGACCTGCTTCAGTTACCTAATATACAAACCGCAATCTAGTACATGCCAAAGTATTGCAAAACATTTTGAGTTATTATGGTAATAAAATTTGATAAAAATTTTGAATTATCTTTTTATGAGCATTTCTAAAACAATTTGCACAATTTCCCTTTTTAGGTATCATGGACTCATGCCTTAAGGCAAATAGTCAAAAACTGTTATAAGCATCATGGACGTGAAGACATGTTACCTGAATTCACAGAAGAAAACCAGACATCTCCTCCCCATCCATATGCAGGCACCATGGTCCAGACCATCAATAATCCTGATGGGACGGTATCTATCATCCAGATTGATACGGGAACACCTGGCAATAGTGCTGTGGTCACTTTGGCTGATGGTACACAAGCAACTGTGGTTCATACTGTAAGTAAATTTTGTTGTATGTTGACAGTTTTGGGTTGGCTGGGCCTATGATAAACGGTTCATCAAGGAATGGTTCATCTAAAAACATTGTCCTATACCAACAAGGCTTTAAAAAACTTTTTAAAGCAGACATGTTTTCTTCACTTCAAAGATTGATGCAACACAACCTTAAATTTACTCTTTAGCTAAACATAGTATATTTCTCTGGATATCTCTGTCTGTCTCTTTCTCTATGTGTGCATGTATATATATATATATATGTATATATATATATATATATATATATATATACACACACACACACACAAGTAAGTAAGTTAGCGACTGTAGTGGAGGGTGATCAGAAGTCTCCCTTTTCGATAGCTACTACACCAAGGTGTAGAGGAGGGCACTACTCCTTTCCCTGGATTGCTCCACTTTACTCTTGATCTGTTCCTTGCTCAGTGTTAAGCAAGGAGGCATCAAGTACCATTTTTTTAGTCCTTGGTATGACTTGACCTGGGATTGAACCCTGGTCTCCCGGGCCTTTGGTGATCACTCTAACCATCATGCCAATGTCTGTTTTACTGTATATACTAAAGTATATATATTTGTGTAATGAATGGCTCATAATTTTTAGCCATAAAAAGATGTTTTTATCATATATTGCTTGTAACAAACAACCCCTAACTTGCCCCAGCCAGCTGGGGCTGCAGAATACACAGACTGCATCTCTGCAGAAGGGTAAGACTCCTCCAATGAGTGTTCAGGATATGACACTAAACAATCTGATGGTGAGGCTCCAGTAATGCTGGCACTTCGGGAAATGCACAGTACCCCTTTATTGCCATCACTCCTGGGTCCACTCTGGCCTGGAGTGGTAGCACCTGATAGGGTCCTATCTTTGAGTCAAATAGAACTAAACTGTGCATTTATGCTAAACTGAATTGTTTGAAATAGAACTGTTTATATGTATAAAAATGGATTTTGCATTAAATAACCTACAATGGTTGATATGCCATAAAACCAAACAAAACCAATCCTTAGCTTTTAGCTATGTTAGCCTACAAAAATATTTCTTCAGCATCCAATGACATAATAAAAAACATTCAAACACTTTATACTTTCAAAACCACTGTAAATAAAAGTAAAGTTGGCAATCATATTTAAGGACAACCTGAAGGCTCCCTTTTCATTTGCTATCACACCGAGATATAGGAGAGGGCTCTACTCTTTTCCCTGGATTGCTCTACTTTACCCTTGATACATACTTTATGATGAATGATGAGTGTTAAGCAATTTTTTGAGTCTTTGGTATGACTTGACCTGGAATTGGAACCTGGTCTCCCAGGCCAATGGGCTGGTTCAAATTCACTTCAATACTGTAAATAAACAATGTAATCTAAATCTTGATGTAGCCTACCATGTTTATTTGAATTACAATGAAGTTTTTACATAACTTTATTTACTATTTATAATTTAGGTAATTTAGAAGATGAGATATTGCTACCGAAGTATATGAACTGGTTTACTAATTTAATCTCTGTTGCATAGCCTGGAACAGGCAGTAAGTGGCATTGGTCTCTACATGAACTCAAATAAAACAAAGTTCATATTGTAGATATAATAGTTTTTGATTTATCTGAATTTCTAATGGCTGACCTGAAATTTCATGTTATTTGGTTTTGTATCTAAAGGTGCCTGAAAATCATCAGCAAGAAGCGACACAAGCAGTTCAGACTTTGGCTGATGCTGCAACACATATGGAAACGACAGGAACAGGACAGCCTGTGCGAGTGGAAATGAACACAGATTCAGATGCACATACAGTTGCAACATTAACTGAAGCAACAGTCAGTCAGGATGGACAAATAATATTGACAGATCCTTCGGCTTTAGGTGGTAAGTAGATCATTGTATGTTGTCTGTTATGGATTTTAAGTTTTCATGCACACTAGTTTTACTGCTTTTTAAAAATTTATTTTTAGATGAACCATAGTCAACTATTATTATTATTGGCTAGTATTTTTCTTTCATCTTTGATTTTTAATAATTATTCAATAATAACTAGCTTGCACATCTGAACTACTTGTGTTGCGTCAGAAATATTTTTTTAAAACTAATTTTTGTTGCTTAACATTTAGAAGACCTTCCCCTAATATGCTGGGGAAAGGTATGAACCTCCTTCTCCATCCCCTTTAGTTATGGATTAAATAACACCACTACTATTGTTCTATAAGGATGGCTTTGGCATTAAATAACCCACAAAGATTGATGTACCATTAAACAAAGAAACCAAGCCCAACCTTCCTCTATTCAAGTAATTAGTCACTTTTGAAAACTATTGAGTTTATATTTTAAAAGTTGGTCCTGTTTACAATATAAATACTATAAATATTATTTCATGGAACAATTCAAAATGAAGTTCGTTAAACTGATACTCGATCACAAATGCATTACAAGATTTACATAATATTCTCCTAACACATGCAGTTATTTTTCAAATCCCATTTCACCATTACACTTCTGAGTCAACATCTAAGCTAAGTTTAGTAAATAACTAATAGGTCTTCAGTGATATATATATATATATATATATATATATATATATATATATTCAGTGAGGGGGGGTGATATGCGAATAAAATCATTGAGAGGAAGGCCCCAAAACAGTACACATTCTCTCCTGATGATCCTAATATGATTTTTCGAAAAGAAAAGGATTAAGGCTAAAACTTTCATTCAACGAAGAAAATCCCATTATGTAGAGTTACTCTGTGGAATGTCAATGGCAAGAGAAGCATCTGTCTGTCCGCTCACTTTTTGGTGAGTATCAATTACTTATTAAGTAATTTCCTTCTATGTTGAAATAATCTCTGACTTTCCGACATGTTTGTACATGAGTTATCTTTCCTTCGTTTTCATCTTTATTAGGAGGTAGAAAGACCCGAGTTTCAATATAGTAATTTCAATATATTAATCATATTGTAAATAGGACCCCCTCACACACACACACACACACACACACACACACACACACACACACACACACACACACTTCTAAAATCGTATGAAATCAATACTTTTCTTAGCTGACAAATTGCCTGAGTTAGAGGTATTTCTTCTGTATACTAAACACAAAAAAATTTCCAAAAAAAAATTTGTCTATTTTTTTCTGATGGGACCCAGGTGGTTAAGATGTTCCAAATAACTGAACCCATGGAAATTCCGTGGTGTAATTAGAAACAACCAACAAGGATTAAAGGTCAATATGAAATTTTTAATACTTTATTTAGTGAGTTAGTGTTTTTATTTTATTTGGAGTGGGGGCAGAAATAAAGAAACTGTATAAACACATAGTAGCAGTCGGGGGTGGAGGAATAAAGTCTTCCAGAGAGTGGGGTATTGGGTGGGGAAGATCAAAAGGCAAATATGTTGTCAGTCTTCTCTTTCCTCTTTTTTTTGTATGTGTGTGCACATGTGTGCTTGTATATATATGTGTATGTGTGTGCATATATACATATGTATATATATGTGTGTCTGTGCATATACATGTGTGTGTTTATCATTCACATCTTTCCACGTGACATACACCTTAAACTCATTGGTAAGTATGTAGATATCACAGTATTAAGAAGAAAGATAGTTCTGCATCTGTTCATTTATTTCTAGATAAGGAATTGTCAGACATTATTCTTAATGATTTTGACATTTTCTCCTTTATCCTTAATTTTCAATTATTAATAATAACATTGGCCTGTGATGTTTTCAAGGTCAAATATATAATAACTGATTTTAAGGCAGTTTTTACACTGAATCCAAAAATCATACTCATTTTTTCTAATCAGATCAAATTTTTACTTGAAATCAATATCATAAATCTATTTTCTTGTTGAATTAAACAAATAATGCTAAATTTAGGACTGATATATTTGCAGAAAGCTCACATTGTGCCATAAAAAGTAAAGTTAGCGACCATAGTCGAGGGTGACCCGAAGGCTCCCTTTTCGATAGCTACTACACCAAGGTGTAGGGGAGGGCGCTACTCCATTCCCAGGATTGCTCCACTTTACCCTTGAACCGTACCTTATAATGCTGAGTGTTAAGCAAGGTGGTATCAAGTACCATTTTTAAAGTCTTTGGTATGACTCGACCTGGGATTGAACCCAGGTCTCCCGGGCCATTGGCGAACACTCTAACCGCTGGGAGACAAAAGAAGTGATTCATTAATGAAAGGTCTTTTTAGAGACTTCCTCCTGTGCTTGGCAGCCACCACATCCCATTTCAAGCACCAATAGTAGTCAGCGAGAAAGTTTACATCCCACTGGCCTTAGTAGCTCTCTTCTGTAATGTGAATGTCTTGATAAAAGTGCTCTTCACTCAAATTTCCACAGTTCTTAGGAAAATAGTCTGACATTCATACCCCGAGTTGGCAGAAAATCTTCTGTAGCTCTTCAATTTCCTTGTATTCCGTATTCCGGTGGTTTCCGAGGAAGTTCATAACTACTGACTTCAGTATCTGCCACACAGACTGTTCAACTTCGCTCAGTGCTTCATCAAACATTGGGTCCTTCATGAGTTCTCTTATTTGAAGGCTGTCAAATATACCAGCTTTGAGTTTCTCCATGTTTATCTGTGGGAACTTCTGGAAGAAAGCAAACCTGCTGCTTTCCCTGTCCATTGCCTTCACAAAATTCTTTATTACTCTTAACTTGATATGTAAGGATGAAAGCAGTATTTTGTTCAGTTCAACAAGAGGATGGAACTGAATGTTATGCAATCCAGATTTTCACTCGTCTTAATGGCCACTCTTGACTGACATAATATTGGTCGTCAACCTGGCTGTTTCAAAAACATAGAAAACAAGGATACTTTGTATACCCACCTTAGAACCCTAGGATTAATCCAACCACCTTAAAATCTCAACAGATCAACCATTTGTGCTCCTAATAGTTAATAGCAGACAGCAAATGAGTTTCTTTCATTTGTACTGAATGCCCAATAGGGAAAGATGAAAAACTATTCCCATTATATTGAAGAACTGCTTTGAGACTTCTGCTGGATGAGTCAATAAAAAATCTTCATTCCATAGCATCATACTCTAAGCTCAGTGATTCGGTCAATCCAGCAATGTTGTTGCAATAAACCAATGATGACTTATCCTGGAATGTTAAAAACTATCTTAACTCTCTCTCACGGTCTTAATATGAGTAGAACATTGTTCCTGGTGCCAACAGATGTTTCTTTTTGAGACATGAATCCAGGTTCAGGTCTTGTGTCAGTTCATTGAGTTCTGCTTGTTTCAAGAGTACTGGGTGGTTGTCCTCTACTGGGTTGTATGCATCATCCCCAGCTACAACAGTCATGTCACTATGTTCAGAATCAGATCTATATTCCATGGCTTAGGAACAGGAAGGTCTGGGCCATGAGGGATTGGTCTTATGACAGAAGGAACATTGGAGTATTGGACATGGTGCTTGTTCTTGCAATTTATTCCCTTTTAGATTTATCATGCAGGAATAGCAGTCAGTAAAGTGAGCTTTTTTTTCTTTCCTTCCAGACCATTGGAATGGCAAATGGTAAACTTTTCCTTTTACCATTCCTCCAATCCCTCAAGTTCTCCACCCATTTTACTGCAAAAGTGGGGAGCAAATGGCTTATCTTTATCCCCTAGTTTGACTCCAAAGTAATTGCAATATGCCTTCTTCACAAATTCAGTGATTTTTGCTTGATCGTTAGGAAGAACCACATTACCGCAGATATAAAAAAAAACTGTCAGGATTATTCTTACACTTGCGATCCATTCTTACAAAAATACAAACATCAAGCTGAAAAGAGAAAAAATAAATCAGCACTCTGTTCGATTTTGACACAGTACGTTATAATCATTTAAAGTCCCAACCCTCTCGGTATTTAGGTGTTAGCAAGTAGGATGGTAGACTGTAGTTAGGTACACATACAACATATGCTATACTAAATATCAGGCACCCACGATCAACTGTGACAAGTAGAATCCACAGGCTTTTAAGTAAAGTTTATTATTGTATACAATTTGTGAAGTATTTAAGCATATCTTAAAAACCAGACCTGAGCAAACATAATGAATAGTATTTTTTAATTCAGTATAAAATAGCAATCATATATCACTTGATAAACCTCTGAGCTTTGGGGAAAAAAATTTTAACCCAGGCCAGTGTAATTGTTTAAAATGCTTCATCTAAAAATAGATAAAAATACTGATATCTAAATGAAAATATTCACTGCCCAGTTGAAGAGAGGGTTTAGAATATGCTGATTGTATCCCTACTTCCAAGGGTTAGAACCCTCCCAAAAATGGGTGTCCTGGGTATGACACTAAACTGCATCTGGTATTGAGTTTCCAGATCTGGAGCTCTGAGGAGTGTGAATACCTCTTCATTGCCTTTACTCCCAGGTCCACTTTAATCCAGTTTGTTAGTATCTGTTAGAGTTCTATCTACAGGTCAAATAGAGTTATAATTATTTACTAAGGATGATTATTATTTGTTACTTGAAACCATACAACTGTGTCAATGGTCTGGGAGACGGGGGGGGTTCAATCCCTGGTCGCGTCATACCAAAGACTTTAAAAAAGGTACTTGATACCTCCTTGCTTAACACTCAGCAATATAAAATATGTATCAAGGGTAAAGTGGAACACTCCAGGGAAAGAAGTAGTGCCCTTCCCTACACCTCGGTGTAGTAGCTATTGAAAAGGGAGCCTTCTGGTCACCCACTTTACTTACTTTAAATCATATAATTGTGTATGATTGATATTAGATAGGAATGCTTGGAACCATACAGCTGTGCAAATTATTTGTATTAGAAATATTTGATCATATAACCGTGTGCAAACATGATTATAGACAAATAAAAAATAAAAAATGCAATGGAATATTGAGAATATACTTGTGAGAAACATTTAGAAATTAATCAAATTTCAGCATTAAATGTGACCAATAAGGAATTGATATGCCATTACACAAATAAACTAGCCCCAACCATTTCTTTTATATGACATACTGGTATTTTCTGTTTTCCCATTACATAACCATATTGCAAATATGTTTATAGCTGTGTGGAGCCTGATGTTATCTCCACCCTGCTGGTGGCTGGTATAAAATGTATTTATGTAACCCTTTTGCACAAACAGGATTTGACACACGGTCAATTTTTTAGTGAAGTAAAAGTAAAGTTGACAGCTGTAGTCAAGGGTGACCAGAAGGCTCCCTTTTCAATAGCTACAACCAAGGTGTAGGGGGAGGGTGCTACTTCTTTCCCAGGATTGCTCCACTTTACCCTTGATACGTACCTTCTATTACTGAGTGTTAAGCAAGTAGTCTTTGGTATGACGCGACCTGGGATTGAACCCCGGTCTCCTGGACCATTGGCAAACACTCTAACAAATTTAAATTCAGAGTTTTCCTTCTAGTCTAGTTGCAATACCATAGTTAAAGAGCCCAGTTTGCCCTACTATTTAATTATAGCTGGTTAGAGAATAGTTGGATTTCTACCTTTCCTAAGGATATTAATACTTTGTGAACTGCAAACAGCTTTGTCCAAGATTTGAACTTGGGTCATCATGTCGATTTCCTATGACGATAGCCATTACACCATGTGGCAGGGCATAGAAAATACCAACTGTATTCCCTGCAAAAAAGAAAAGGTGTCCAGAGTATGACACAACTTGTTATCATTACTCCAAAGTCTACTCTGACCCTGAGTGTTAAAGTCCTATCTATTGGTCAAATAGCTCTGAAAATTATTAGTACTTGATAAGAATACTTGAGACCATATAAGTTTGTGCAAATTGTTTGCATTAAAATTGGTTACTTGAAGCTATAATTATTTGCAAATGATTATTATCATTAATTCATTGAAATACGTATCATTTTGGGTTAGGTGTGGCACAAGGCTGTATAAATGGAGCGCTTGATGAGACACTTTGGGTTAGAGTAGTAATTTACTAAACTTTTTGCTTAGATATGGCACAAAGCTGTATAAATGGGGCACTTAATGAAACACTTTGGATTAGAGTAGACCTAGGAATAATGACAACAAAGAAGTGACTCTGTATTCCACAGTTTCAGAATTGGAGCCTTACTACTGTATGTAGTTTGATATCTTACTCAGGACACCCTTTTTTTTGAGAGGAGTGGTGTTCTTAACCTTATACAGAAAATGCAGATAGCATATATATTGTAAAGATTCAGAAATTGTGCTGCTACAAAAAAAGTTGTCATGTTTACTAGATAAAATTATGCTAGACAATATATGATTCTTATAGATATCAGTCGCTCAAGAGTTGATGGAAGAAAAAATTTATTTTGTATATATTCAATCTTGAATAGAAAAGATAAAAAGTTTGTGAGTACTAATAGAGAATGATGTCTGGCTCTGGGTAACTCATGAAGATTTCAGTGAGCCTGGAAATTCAAACCAAATGGATACTAAATTCTTGATGCCAGATTGGTTCAAAACACTTAAAGAATATGTGAAAATTTCTTGAGACAATTCTATTTATTTTTGTTGTTCATGTTTTGGCCAGTATATTCTCCAGCCATTCAGCCCAGTCAGCTGTAGAATAGACTGACTGCATGTTTGCAGAGGGGTAAGACATCTCTCCCCTCAACTAGTGTCCTGAATACAACACCAAACTATCTCATGGTGAAGCTCCAGTCCTGGAGCTTTCGGCAATTTGTAGTCACTCCTTCATTGCTATTACTCACAGTTCCACTCTGATCCAGAGTAGTAATACCTGTTAGGGTCTCATCTATGGGTCAAATAGAACTATTTAATCATTTACTATACTTGAAACCATTTAACTGTGTGCAAACAAATGATTAATATTGAGTTATTAATATTAGATAGCAAAACTTGAAGCCATTTAACTGTGCAAACAATTGAGTCCTGACTCATTTAAAAAAATGACATCCACAAACTATTTGCTTATAAATTATATATATATATATATATATATATATATATATATATATATATATATATATATATAACAGGATTTGGCATTAAAGGCGGGGTGTCCTCGTGGTGTAATGGTTAAAGCGATGGATTGCGGAATCGTAGTAAGCGAGATCGTACTCCAGTCGCGCTATTATGTTTCGGGCAAATACCCTCAGGAAAGGTATGAACCCCCATATCCTCCCAGCTATGGGTTAAATAACACCACTACTGTTCTTCTAGGAGAATGGCTTTGGCATTAAATAACCTACAAAGGTTGATATGCCATTAAACGAATAAACCAAACCAAACCAAACCTTGGCATTAAATAACTCACAAAGGTTGATATGCCATAAAACACAACCAAAACATTTTCCAGCCATCATCAAATGTATGATTGAAGAGAAATAAAGAGAGACTTCTGAAGAAAAAAAATTTCTTTTCCCAAGAAAAAAAACCCTTATTCCCTTCCCCTTCACTTTATATACCTGATGAGGGCCAAAACACTGCCTTAACAGCATTTAGGATATGAAGAAGGGATTCAAACAAGGCTTAGAATATATATATATATATATATATATATATATATATATATATATATATATATAGAGAGAGAGAGAGAGAGAGAGAGAGAGAGAGAGAGAGAGAGAGAGAAAGAGAGAGCAAGGCTTAGAATATGTTGACTCTATCCTCTGCAGAGAGTTAAGATCTTCCCAAAAAGGAGTGTTCTAGATATGACACTAAACTGCATCTGGTGATGAAGCTTTAATTTCTGGAGCTTGGGCAGTATGGACTATGCCTTCATTGTCATTACCTCAGGTTCTCTCTAACCTTGAGTGGTAGTACCTGTTAGGGTCTTATTTATGGGTCAAATAGAACTGTTCAATCATTTATTAAGGATTATTATTATTATTATTATTATTATTATTATTATTATTATTATTATTATTTGAAACCAGTGTGCAAATTATTTGTATCAAATAGAAATACTTTATATCACAACCATGTACAAAAAAACCTCTTTAAAAACAACTGCACAAAAAATATAAGTATTAACATACTACAAATACCATTCTCTAACCTCTGGTTATAAAATAATCCTAAACAGGTTGATATGCCATTAAAATCAAGTCTGGTTCTCCTGGTGCCAAAGTTCATTTTATTGTGGTACAGGGTTTATATAGCTGTCTAAGAAAACATGCATTTTAGGATGAAATAATGTTCTGTTGGTGGAGCTTAGGATATGCTGACTTTATATTCCCTTGCTGAGGGATAAGTCCTCCCCACCACAAAAAAGGGGAGCCCTAGGTATGACACTAAACTGCATCTGATGGTGCGGCTCCCATTCTTGAGGTCTGAAGAGTGTGGAGTACTCCTTCATTGCCATTACTCTCAGATCCACTTCAATCCAAAATGGTAGCACCTGTTAGGGTCTCATCTATGTATTAAAATAGATCTGTTAAATGATTCATATTTGATAGGACTGTGTTCAAAATGAAGAAAAAATTCTTAAACAACTTCACAAAAAATATGAAAATGAAGATACAATGAATGTGATTCCTTAACCTCTTGACATAAAAAGACCCTTGACAGGTTGACATTCCATCAAAATCAATCAATCTGGTATGTTAATGACTCTCCATCCTTATTTCCAGTAATATAATTTTACCTCATTGATATTTTCAGCTCTAATGAGAGAAAAAAATCTATTTAAATCAAAATCATTATCAGAAATGTTCTTATCAGTCACTTGACAAGGATCCAAATAATGAACATCTTGGTATTGTCTGTTCTCAGCTCGAAAGGTATTTTATGTGCATGTTTGTAATAAGTTTGTGCCGATGATGTATTTGCATTGAATTTGTTAGTGTGTTGTGTTGTCTAATGCTGCCTGTAATTATTGTTACATTGTTTCAGCTCGATTTTTGTTTTTCATCAGACCTAGAAAAATTGGATGAAATTACAAAACAAACCACAGAAGTGTCAGCCAATATTTGCTATACAAGCAGATTGTCCATTGATGTACTCAGAAAAAAAACTTCATTATCAATATCACATATATATGTGTGTGTGTGTGTGTGTGTGTGTGTGTGTGATAGCTAGCTGCAATATACATATATGTATATATATATATATATATATATATATATATATATATATATATATGTGTGTGTGTGTGTGTGTGTGTGTGTGTGATAGCTAGCTGTTCTTTTTTTGACTGGAAAATAGTACCTCCCCAGTTGCACTAAAATGTGGTGGTCCCTCTGTCAGCAAAGCTTTGAATATGCTGACTGTATCCCCTGCATGCAAATAAGAGCCCTCCCACACTAAAAAAGGGGTGTCTTGAGTACGATACTAAGCTACATCTGATGGTGAGGCTCCAGTTCTGGAAATCTGGGGAGTATGGAGTACTTGTTACTCCCTGCTCCACTCTGACCCGGAGTGGTAGTACCTGTTTGGGTCTCATCTGTAGGTCAAATAGCTCTGTTTGAAAATTATTTGTATTTGATAGGAATACTTTATACCATATCTGTAAATTATTTATATAAGAATAGTTACTTGAAGCTATAATTGTTTAATAAGGATTATTATTATTAGTTACTTGAAACTATATAAATGAGTGCAAACAAATGACTTATTAAATAGAAATAATTACTTAAAACCATATAAGTATTAGATAGGAATACTTGAAATTATACAACAGTGTGCAAATTCTATTAGATTGGAATATTCAGTATCATATAGCTGAAAAACGCTCTATAAACAACTACACAAAAAAGTAAATATAAATGTACAATGAATGCATAAAATAACCCTAGAAGAGGTTGTCATGGCATTAAAATCAATCAATCAATCAAATTTTTGACATGTTGATTGTTAGCCAGAAGAAGGATGCAGGTATTCAAGGGGGAGTGGAAGACATGTGGGCAGATAGTGAAAATATTTAGGTTATAAAAAATGCATAAAAAGACAAACAGAAGGCTCTAGAGGTAGAGTGTCAGTAATGTATGCAAAATCTGTTCAACTGTCAACTGGACCCCTCTGATGATTTCCCCCCCCCTTTTCTCTCACTTCCTCTCAAGTATAGGATTGGTACTGGTGTGGTGGTTTTTGTGTGTGTGTATATATATATATATATATATATATATATAAAATGTACATTTGCATTGGCATATATATTTATGTAAATATAGATATAAAAAATTGAAATGGAATAAAAAGACCCCTTATTCTTAAAAATCAATCTTCATCTATTCTGGAGCAATTATATAACAATATCAATTGTATGAATAACAGTTCATATAGAAGCAGGGCTTCTCAAAATGGCCCATATAGACTCCTGGGAATGAATAAAAGCATAGGGCTCTATAAGAGGGTGAATTTACGAGTTTGCCTTTTTTAAATCCTTTTATAACAGAACAAAAATCACTTGATCCTGTAGACCCAGTTGCCAGATATCAAAAACTTTTGCAAAATATCCCAAGATTTGTTCAGTTGTTAAGCCTATTTTAGTAGCATTGTTATATAATTGCGGAAGGATTTTTTTTATATTATCATTTTTCGTTGGTTATTTCTTATCATTCTGGTTAGTTAGGTGCACACATTGAGTGCAGGTGTTCACGCTTGCGTGGGGAGGATGTGACAATCACAGATGTCATAATAAAAACCCCAGATAGGAAATTTTTTAGTTACATTTGAAAAATTTTGCACAAAGAAAAGGTCAGGATTTTATTTGTTTTTCTCTTACCTCAAATTCAGCATTAAGAATTAGGTAGTTCAAAATGCAAGACGTAGGTTCAGTTTATTGGATGGTTGGGTTATAGGATGTTATATCAAAGTGCCTCTTCAGCTATGAGTTAAATAGTACCAATACAATTATTCTACAAGGATGGCTTTGGCATTAAATAACCCTCAAAGGTTGATATGCCATTAAACAAAGAAACCAAAAGCAAAGTGCCTCTTAATACTTAAAAAAAAGATCAGTCCCTATTTTATTCACTAGAAAATTTAAATGCCTTCTAGATTTGTTAGTATGTAGTGTTTATAGCTTTTTAGCAGAACAGGGATCAAGTTATTTCATGAAGCTTTTTACCATACACTTATTTTTATTTTGGAGGCGTTCGTGGTGTAATGGTTACCGTCGTAGGAAATGGACACGGCGACCCAAGTTCAAATCCTGGATGAGGCTGTTTACATTTAACATAGTGCTAATACCCTTGGGAAAGGTATGAATCCAATTATTCTCCCTCCTGCTATGAGTAAATAGTAGGGTAGACTGACTCTAACCTTGGTATGGCAACTGATCTAGGAGAAGGAAAACTCTGTATTCAGACCTGTTAAACTCTGCTTAAAAATTGACCTTGTGTCACATCCTGCTTTTGTAGCAGGGTTGGGTGTGTGTGTGTTTATATGTGTGTGTGTGTGTGTGTGTGTGTGTGTGTGTGTGTGTGTGTGTGTGTGTGTGTGTGCACTTAAAATTGTAATTTAGAGGGAAAAAGTTTCCTCTTTGTTCCTGTCAGTCTACACCAGAGCTTTCTGTACTGCATGTCTAGAGATTTCAATGTGTTGCTGATAACACTATGTAACACATTTTATTCCTGGATAGAATGTGATATTTTTTAGTTGCTTATGTTATAAAAGTATATAAAAAAAGTAACGTTGTCGAGGGTGACCTAAAAGCTACTACACCGAGGGATAGGGGAGGGTGTTACTCCTTTCCCTGGATTGCTCCACTTTACCCTTGATCCATACCTTATAATGCTGAGTGTTAAGCAAGGCGGCATCAAGTACTATTTTTAAAGTCTTTGGTATGGCGCATCTAGGATTGAACCCTGGTCTCCTGGACCATTGGCGAACACTCTAACCATTATGCCAGTAGCCTGGTAAAATGACCATTATTCCCTTCAAACTTTGCTTTTTTGCATTTGATGATAAAATTTAGAAATTAATGTATCTTCTATCTAAAAACAGTCATGTTCTGGAGATCTAGGGAATGTGGTCAAAACAACCAATTGGAAAACATGGTTAACCCCGTGAGGGGACCACAGGAATACTCCTTTATTGCAGCACACTGTGAGCAGGTTTATATAGCTGTCCATCAAAACTGGCATTTTAATATGAACTAATGCCCCCATTGGCAGAGTTTAGAATACATTGACTATATCCCCTGCTTAGGGTTATACTGTAAGACCCCATCCTCTCCAAAAAGGGGGTATCCTAGGTATGACAGTAAACTGCATCTGATGATAAAGCTCCAGTTCTAGAGATCTGGGGAGAGTAGACTACCCTTCATTGCCATTACTCCCAGGTCCACTTTAACCCAGAGTGGTAATACCTGTTGGGGTGCCATCTAAGTCAAATAGATCTGTTTAAAAATTATTTGTATTTGATAGAACTGAATGCAAAAAAAAACTTCTTAAAAAAACAACTATATAAGAAATGTAAATATGAATGTACAATGAATACGATTCTCTAATCTTTAGGTATAAAATAACAGTAGATGGGTAGACATGCCATTAAAATCAGTCAATCAACAATCATTTGTAAAAACAAATTTGTGCATTTTCATTTATATACGGCCTGAATAAAACAATATATATACCAAAATTGTCTATGTATTTGTACTGAAGTTATACAAAACTGAACAAAAGTGTTTAGAAGTACTAGAAAATTCTGTATCAACTACTCAGCACTGAATCTACCTCAAATGTTCTGGAAAATAGGCAAATTTAGAAATTTCATTACCCATATCCTAAAAACAAATTTTGAAGAAAAAATAGTTCTCTTCCATTTACTTTAGACACAAGCAATTAGGAAATAACACATTCTATTCAGAACAAGAAAAAATTAAAATTCTGTTACATAGGTGTGTCAATGACCTTAATTCTTAATTAATCTTTCATTGAATTATTTCTTTTCATATGCAGTTTAAATTATATATTTGGCTTGCTAACAAAAGTTAATATATTCCAAAAAGATTAATTTTTAAAAAGTGTGTTGCCAATTCAAAGTTTAGAAATCTCTGGTCTTCTTTATATGTGTTAGGTACAAATTAAAAAAAAAAGAAAGTTTTTTGTTATTTATGTTGGGTTGAAAATCATGTCCTCCCCAGTCCCAGAAAAAAATATCCATTGTTTTATATGAATATTCTTAAAAGAACTTCTGTGTCTTATATGTCTGTTCTTTTGTTGTATATTTGCATTTGCATCCATTGAAGAATGTTTCAGTCTAAATGTTGTGATCAAAATATTTGTCTCAAACTGATCAATGAATTGCTGTGTTGTCAGTTGATTGATAGAGAATCTTGATAATTTTTATTAATGTTAAATGTTTTTGGGATTTTTTTTTTTCTTTTTTATTTTCTTTTTTTACTCTGATATTTGTTTGACAACCTTCAATGGCATTATTTCTTTTCCTTTTTTTTTTTTTTTTCAATAAAAACAGATAAATTGGTCAAAATATGAAGAAAAAGCCTTATTCTTAATACAAGTGAAAATACTGATTAGATAACAACGGTCACTATTTTTTATGTCATTAACTTAAAAAAGATTGTTCAGTTTTATAATTATCTTGCTAAAATGTGATATTTTGTTTTAGATTTTAGATATCTTTATTTATCTTTTAAACTTTTTACTTTATTTATTAATTTTTTTTAATATATATAAATCTATGTTTACAATTTTATTGCTACAATGAAGATTATGCAATTCAACATAGTCCACGTTAAAAGTGTGTTAGAGCTAAGCTGAAGCCAAGCTACATCAGAAAAATAAGGTTTAAAAAAAGTTTGACTTCAGGTCACACTTACTGCACTTTTAATGTGGATTAACATTGAAGAAAGTCAGGTCACTAAGAGAGGAATTACTTTTACCCCAAAATAATCTTTATCTTTAAGTTTTAGATTAGTAAAATATTGTTTTGAATAGTTTAGTTTATTCAATATGCGTGTATGTGGGGTGGGGGTTGTAATAATAATGGTATGAGAAAAGGAAGATGATATTGGAAATTAAACATCCCGTTGGTATGTGAAGAGAGCCATGACATTGTGTGTGTGTGTGTGTGTATATATATATATATATATATATATATATATATCCTGTATTAGTTAGTTGTATTTATATACATTGTTTTGTTTCATTTTTATTGTATATCTTTTAGCATCCCACATGATTATTTCTTTGTTTAATGGCATATCAACCTTTGTGGGTTATTTAATGCCAAAGCCATCATTGTAGAAAAACAATAGTGGTACTATTTAACCCATAACTGTAGAGATAGTTGGGTTCATACCTTTCCCAAGAGTATTAGTCCGAAAGTGAACATAACAGTATGACTGGAGATTGAACTTGCTTACTTCAAGCCTGCAGTTCAACGCTTTAGCCATTACAACACTGGAACTACTCCCATCTGTATCTGACATGAGAGTTAATTTGGTGAGTACAGGAGATACATTGTAGAAATCTTGCTATTTTTAATTAAGATGAATATGATTTATCATGGTGAAGGTGTATTAAAAAAGTGTGCTGATCCATGAAATTATTACCATCCATTTATAGCCAGGTTTCTATAATATATTCCCTTTCCTCACCAAATTAATGCTCAAGAAATGTGGGATATTAAAAGAAAAAAAAAAAAAAAATTATACAAAAGAATGCATATAAATTAAATCTGAAACTTAATCAATACAGAATATATAAAGCAGCACACTTGTCTTTTTCCTTATCACATATAGACTTTATTTTCAAGAAATAAAATTTAATTTTTTGAAGATATTATGCCCCAAATGTGTCATTTTAATATTCCATATTGTCTTCCTTTCCTTATATATATATATATATATATATATATATATATATATATATATAGTGTGTGTGTGTGTTTTGGCAGCAAGCTATTTATACAAATTTGGTTAAAGACCATGGAACTTCACTTTTTTATGATCTTAGGGTTTTTTTTCTAGCTTTCTTGCTACTTTCTTTATATTAGAGTGCAGTTGATGGAGAAATTATCCTGAGTTCTGCTCCCAAGTGCTTTTGATTGATTGATCATCTTCATATCAATATGATTGAAAGCACTTGAGAGTAGAACCTAGAAAAACTTCTCTATCAACTGGATCCTGATATAAAGAAACTAGCAATAAACCTCGAGTAGAAACGTAAAGTCATAAAAAAGGAAAATTCTGTGTTCTTTAATGAAACTTGTATAAACTAATACATACATATATATATATATATATGTGTGTGTATATACACACCAATTAAACTAGAATTTTCATGGGTTCAGTGAAGAATTTATGAATTTGTTTTTTGGGGTTTTTTTTTTTTTTTTTAAGTTAAGTTGCTAATTTTTTGAATTTTTTAAAAGTTAAGCCAAGTTAGGAAATGGATAAAAAAAAAAGAGGGTGTTAAAGAATATTGATCACTTTTATTCATTCCAAATGCTTTCTTTTTAAACTGATATTTAACTGTTTGAACACTTTAAAAACCTTTCTCTCTTTTTTTTTTTTTTAAGGAAGAAAATCAATAAATCTAAGCCTAGAATTTTGATTCTGATACAAGTGAAATTACTGATCATATAACAACAGTCACTATTTTTATATTAATTTTATAAGATAATTATGTAAAATAATAGCAACATCATTGGCCTATATGAAAGTAACTTTTTTAAAAAGTTATTTATTTACAAATATTACCATTAACTTGTATGAATTTTTTTTTTTAATTTGAATTTTTTTTCTATTTTTATTTGGGTGCCTTATTTTGAAAAGATTTCTAATGCTGTTGAATTTTTTAAACTTTAGCCAAAGATGAAAATACAGAAAATAGATATTTTGAAAAAACATTTGGTTGTGTGAATGCTCTTCATTATCAAGTTTGTCTTATTCAGTACCAGCTGCTTTTTTTTTTTTTTTTTTTTTTTTTTTTTTTGTATTTTTATGTTATTTTAATTAAATTTTTTTTTTTTTTTGTCATTGTTGGTCACCATGTTCTATCTCTTTTTATTGTCCATCACTTTTCATCTCTTTGACTATTTGAAACCTTCAACAGCATTAATTCTTTTTTACAAATAAAAGAAACTACTAATTTAAATTTAAAAGCTTATTTTTTTGAGTCAGATAAAAAATGAAAAATACTAATCAGATAATGATCGTCACTATTTTTCAGGTTATAAACCTGAAAGGTTGTAAGGTTAAATAATTATAAGGGTCAGCTGAAAAGTTCATAGGTTGATCAAGATACTCTCATGGGATATGACCAAATAAGGTTTATTTTTTAAAATAGACCCCCCCTCTTGCATTCCATACACCTCTTCCATCAGTATTGCAGTGCTTGGATTCCATCTGTCAAAAAAGTTATCATATGAACTTTTCAGCCTACCAACTTTTCTTTCCACCTTCATACACCATTGGTTAACACTAAAAGAAGCTTGTTTAAAAAAGGAAAAGCAGTTGTTTATTTTCAAAATATTACCACAATATAAAAGCTATCTTAAAAAATTTATTTTGGTTGTCTTATTTTGAAAAGATTTCTAATGCTGTTGAAATTTTAAAACTTCAACTAAAAGTAGGAGATAAGTTTTTAAAAAAAGTATAAAAAGTTGGGAAGATTTTAAAGATCACCATTAATAATTTTGTTCTGTTTAGTGTCACCAGCTTTCTTTTTATTAATCTATTTATTTATCTATTTTTATTGTTGGTCACCATATATCCCATCTCTCTTTGTTCCTCACACTTCATCTCTCTTCAACTGTCTCTCTGAACAAAGCCTAATTTTGCTGTTGTAGGAAAGTGCCTGGTCGATATAACTGATGGCAAGTGGATAGTGCAGTCGGTGGGCTGGACTGATAATTCGGTGCCAGAAATTATTCGAGCTGATAAGAGTGTCATAAAATCAGAAACCATTGTGAAAGAGGAACCGATTACAATGGCCCAGTTATGTCACAAAGACATTGCTCTTCCGATTGCCGATTCCTCAGAAAAAGACAAATTTTGCCTATATTACATTCAGAAATAATGAAGAATTTCAGACTGCAGGTAATTTTTCATAATAATCAATAAAAATAATGATAATTAAATTAATTAATTAATAACCACAAATTTAAAAAAAAAACTGCAGAAATAATTTAACATATTTATAACTTTTAATGCATAGTTAAACTAAATATTAAATTTGAAACAATATAAAATCTTTCACCTTAAAAACCAAAAATGGAAAAAAAACTTTTATTTGAATTTATAGTTAATATATACAAATTTGAAACTTTATTTTGTAATTTCTCTGAATTTCTCTGAGTAATTTACACTAAGTAACAAAATTTTACCTTTTCTTATTCCTGGGTAGAAAGTGTTATTTCCCAATTGCCTATGCTGAAAGTTAATTGAAAAAACTGTTTTTCTCTTCAAACTTTGCTCTTGGTAGTTGGGTAAAAAAATTTTCAAATTTACTTATTTTCCAGAATATTCATTGTAGATTCAATGCTAAATAAATAGTAAAGAATTTTTATAAGTACCGTATTTGATGGCATATTAGGCACACTTTTTTTACTAAAGAAAGCTTTTAAAATTTCCCTGTGTCTTATATGCCATATGTAGATTTAAAATTCACAATGGTCAAAATTATTCATTATATTAATTTCGTCACATTTAATATTAGTACTTTGTTTTTTTTTCTTGATTTGCCTTTCTGAAATTGGGGTGCATCTTATATGTCATCAAATTTGGTACATTTAAGTTTTGATTCATGTTTTATTCACACCTTCTATAAATGAAAATGTTCAAATTCAAATTTGCCCGTTTTTACATAGAAAATAAGTTAATTGCTTTATTTTATTATCCAGAGCACAAAAACAAAGTTTGAAGGGGATAATGTTGGTTTTTTTTTACTTTTATAACATATACAATTAAGAAATGCCATGACCCTACCCAGAAACAAAATTTGTGTTACCATAGTGTTATGATTACTAACTGATGTACTCTGACTATTGTCCTTATGAATATAATTATTGGTTAAAGTGTATCTAATTACCTGGCAGGTGTGAGTTCAGTCCCATAGTCAGGCAGTGCATCAAAATTAAGGTAATATATACTGACAAATGATATCTTAGGGATTAACCACATATAATATATACTGACAAGTGATATCTTAGAGATTAACCCCAAAGAATTAACTAATTCAAGATAATCTTCTAAGTATGGACAACAAAATGAGAACAATCTACTCCCGTGGATTGGGTTTTGTTCAGAATGTCCAAAATGTTACAGACTATGACAAGGCATCTAAAGAAAGCCAAAAAGTTCAACCACCAAAATATGTCTATAACAATCAAAATGAGGACACTAGTCCGAGCACATCAGTAAATACTTTATTTTCTCGGTTGGAATTATGAGAAAGATAATTTTTCAATTTCTAATATGAAGAATTATCATTATTATATTATGATATATATATAAAATGACATTATATATTGAAGTTGTTTGGCTAGTGTCCTTATCTTGGTTGTTATAGTTACAATATTTCTGCTATTGTGCCCTACAAAAGCATTAGTCAAAGACTATCCAATTACCTGGTGGTTGTGAGCTCAATTCCTGGATTAGATAGTGTATAAAAGTCATACATTCTGATTCAGTGGAATAGTCAGACAAGTGACACCATGAGGACAAATTAATCAGAAAGATTTAACTAATATGAGAAATCTTCTAAGTATGGTCATTGGAATGAGAATATACTCCTTCTGGATTGAATAAAAAGTTTGGTTTGAAATATTCAGAAGTTTACTAGTGACAGTCATCTAAAGAAGGTTGAAGAGTATAACAGCCAAAACATTTTGACTAATAGTCAAGATGAGGGCACAAGTCAGAGTACATCAGTATGTAATAGACTTTTTTTTTGTTAAGCAAATTTTAGATATGCTTATTTATATAAAATCAGAATATTATTTTCTACAAAACTAAACCATTTTAGTTTTTTTTCTTGTGAAATAGTTTTAACTATATGATCTGCTTAGAATGCTTTATATATAATTTTTTGGCATATATTTAAACGTTATATTGATGCTTATTTAGTCTGCACAAAACATTGTACTTAACACTCACTATACATTATGCACTAAAAATGTATATTTTTCAATCCTCAAATCACTAGCTAACACAGAGTTCATTTCCTTAGATATTATTTTGCTATTGCTATATTGAGCATTTAACCAAACCAATATCAATTTTAATTTGTAAAATATATATATATATATATATATATATATATATATATATACTTGCAATCATAATGCCAAACATTTTTTTTTTTTTGCTTTATTTTTATTTCATTGGCTTTACTCATAAATTCTCATTTCATTCGCTTGATTCATAATATCCCACTAAAATCTTTTAAATTTATTTTTCCAACTCTAAATATTGCCTGAGATGTATTTGTCTGTAAAAAGACCATTATTATCTGAATGATTCATATTCTAATTAGGCTATGGAGAGCAACAAATCAGTTGAGGAGAGTTTGTAAAGAAAGGAATACATATATATATATATATATATATATATATATATATATATATATATATATATATATATATATAAAACATTCACTTCTTTATCTGTGTCATTCAGAGACAAATTATGAGTTTTAAAATGACCCAGGTAAATATCTAAAACCAACCCTGTAATATAGGCTATGATTCTGGTGAGCACAGAACAAACCCATATAGCTGATTGTCTTGTTCTTTTATAAGAAGGGAAAATATATGGTATATATATAAACTATATAAAATTTCTACAGCTCAGCAGTGTATTTCAGAGAAAGTAAAATGAGTAATAATGTATTTAGAAAAGTAAAATAGTATTGTTGTGTAAAAATACATATCATTTTTACATAGCAAATGAAAGCTCTGTTAGTAAGGCTTAGTTTACATCAAATGTATCTTCTGCTGAGGGGTAAAACTCCCCACCACAAAAAAGGAGTATTCTAAGTATGGCACTAAATTAAATTTAGTGGTGACGCTCCAGTTCTAAAGCTTTGGGAAGTGGGGAGTACCCCTTCATTGCCATTACTCCCAGGTCCACTCTGACCTGGCATGGTATCATCTGTTAAGGTCCTATCTATGGGTCAAACAGATCTGTTTGAAAATTATTTGGAATATCTGAAATCATATAACTGTGTAAGTTATTTGTATTAGATAGGAATACTTGTAAGGTGGTGTGCTTAGTGTAATGGTTATCATCATAAGAAATGGAATTGGTGATCTTAGTTCAAATCCTGGACATAGCTATTTGCATTTCACTTGGTGCTAATGCCTTAGAAAAGGCAGGAACATGTCTGTGTTCCTCCCAGCTATGGAAAAAATAATAGGATAGATTGGGTTCTTAAGGTTTGGTTAGGCAAGCATTTTTGGAAAAGGAAAACTGAATTTAATCCAGTTTTACTCTGCTTAAAGATTAACCTTCCTGTGGACCTGTTGGGTAAATACATACTTGATACTATATAATTTTATGCAAGCAAATGATTATTATTAAATAGAAATAATTAAGTGAAACCATATAATTATATATAAATTATAAGTATTAGATACTTTCAACCATATAACTGTATAAATTATATATATTTGTATCAGATTTATTATATAATTTATTATATAAATATAATTTGTATTGATGAACGATACATTATCTATTTTTATAATTTATTATTTATTAAATCACTTAGTTAAATTTGTATGAAATTTCTGCATTAAATATTCCATAAGAGGTTGATATGCTATTAAATGAACCTAACCAAATAAAAATAAAAAGAAATGTTCCCATGGAAAGTAGTTATAATAGGTTAACTAATTGAAAATTCAAACTATAACTAGAGATCAGCACATTAATTTGCTTATAAAATTGATAACTTCCTATTTACTTATTATATATAGACACCTAGAACTTATGTATAATACTGTAGATTACTCAGTAGCACATGATAATTTTGAAACAAATGAGGTTAGTCATTTTATCAGCTTATTGTCTGGGTGCTAGGCAGTCTGGCTTATAAGACTCACTTACTTGCTGGGATGTTGGTGTCTCTGCTGCCCAATTTGCCTCTTGCGTCATTTAAAAAATGAAATGTTTCAACTATTTAATTTTTTTATTTATTTTTTTTCCATTTATTTTTACAGAATTTTGAGCTGAGTATTTTGTTTCCCTGAATCTGAATTATATATAATGACAATTTTTATGTATGTGTTTGTCGCTGTATGTAAATATTTATTCTATTTTTGTTGATGGATACAAAGATGTAGATGAACTGGTGACAATGAAATGTGAAGAGTTTAGACTACCATTCCTAAATGTGAAAATTATTTCTTATGAAGTAGACTGAATAACATTTACTTAGAATGCATTATATAGATATGTGTGTGTGTGTGTGTGTGTGTGTGTGTGTGTGTGTGTGTGTGTATAAAAGGATGTTTAATGGCCAATTTTATTTCATATTTAAATGTAAAATCAGTCATTATTTTTCAAACAACCTAATATATATACAGATATACCTCACTTTTATGAACTTCCTTTTTATAAAACCTTAGAATTAAAAATTTATCTTTTGCAAGTAAAAATTAATTTAAAAAAATTTTTTTTTTTTTACACTTTACAAAGCTTCAGAATTACAATTTCATTTTTGGAAAATAAAAATCAAATTAAAAAGAAATGAAACCTCAAAATTTTAAATTCATCTTTTGAAAAAAAAAATTAAATTAAAAAAAGATGAGGATCTACCTTTTGAAAATAAAAATTGAAATAAAAAAAATGAGAATTAATTTTTGAAAAAAAAATTAAATAAAAAAAAAAGATTAGAATTAATTTTTTGACAGTAAAAATTTAATTTGAAAATAACAAATTTTCCTACTTTGAAATCTCAGTATTACAAATTCATCTTCTTAAAATGATCAAATTAAATTAAAATGCAAAAAAAAGAAAAATTTTATGGACAAATTTTTATATTGGTTGTAGCAGTCTTATTGATTTTTTTTTTGAGCATTGTTTTATTATTCTTTTTCTGTTTTGAAAGATTTAATTTGGAATTTCCTTACATGTCAACATAACTCCATTTAATGCATTGTTTTCTATACAGATATGTAACTTACTTTATGAACTCCTGCTTTACAAGTTACTATTAGGAACTAATTAGTTTGTAAAAGTAAGGAATTCTTGAATTAGAAATGTTGCTTTGGGCCAATGAGGTGCTAGATAAATGTCTAAATAAATGAAAGTTAAATATTTAATTAAAACTGTTAAAGTTAATTCAAAGCTTTGTGGAAAATTTTTCTGAAATGTTTTGGTAAATAGGCCAAAGTCTGGACCATTTCCTAAAACCTTTCTTGTTCCTTAATGATACCTGCATCAGAAAAATAAGGTTAAAAATTGTTTGGTTTTGAGTTACCCTTGCCACACTTTTAACCTGAATTAAAATGGCTATTGGAAAAAGACAGAAAAATAAACTTTTACCAGAACTTTAATGTACAAGAAAAATGAACATTTTATCATTAAAAAAGTTAAGAATATAAAAAGCACATCTAACAATTTATAATAGTTATAATAATTTTATGAGTTAAAGATTTAAACTAATGGGGATCGAGTCCAAGATATCAATAATTTTTTTTTTTTTTTTTCAAATAAAAAATGAGTAAAAATATTAACATTAACTTGGATATTGTAAAATTACTCAGAAAAGTTTGCAAAAAGTTAGTAAAAATCAATATAAATTTTCTGGGCTTCGAAAATCTCTAAATGATATCTAATACAATTACCAACAAAAACTATTGCCAAAAATCATCTCTGTAATTTGAAACTATCTTCAATGGCTTATGTCAGCTTCCTAAAACAGCAAGAACAGCTGATCAGTTGATTCTCTTAAACGTTTCTCTTTTTTTTAATTATCTAAAAATTTAGAACAGCAAATGGAACTTAGTATGAATTTTGACAATAATTACACATAGTACTGTGCTAGGAATCCAACTATAGTTCATGAAAAGGTTAAAGATCTTGTATTTGCAATTTTTGAAAACAATGCTTTGAAGGATTGAATGTGGGATTTAAACAAAACAAAAACTACACAGAAGGGAGATAACTTAGAATATAAATTATCTCCCTTTATTTAGATAAAATTCATTCTAAGTTAAATTTGTGTCTCTTGATAGTTTAAATTGTGCCTGGTTCTTTCGTTTCTTAAACAAACGGGTCAGTTTTAATATCAGTAACAAACACTGCTGTTTTATACAATGACAAAAAAATAGTCGGTGGAATGCATGTTTGTTTTTAATTTATTTCTTCTACTGTAAAGTTATTTTTGCTGAAAGTTTTTTACATTTTCATGTGAACGTATCCTTGCCTTTGCTCGAGATACTTTGTAAATTTTGCCTTTTGAAACATTATATAAACTTTATAAATTCTTATTTTTAGTCAATACAAACCGGATAAAAGGTTGAACAAATGTCAAATTTAGTATAAATTTAGCTGCTACAAATTCCAAAAAAGCCAATGCATATCATACACGAGAGAGATTTTTTACAGAATTTCATGGGCAAAAGTTAGAGGTGAATATTATACATGACTGATCATGGTTTTAAAATACAATTTGTCTGGGTTTTATATTGTATTAATATAAACCAGCAGGACACAAATGGAAAGTTCCCAGAACAATAATAATAATAAGCTTCATTATTTAAAAGATCCTACTACATAATTGCACAAATTCTGCTTCATTACAAATATGATAAATATATTGAGTGCATCTTGCTCTACAAATACATTTTGTGCAATGGATAGCATCAAATTAAAAGCTCTGGAGTATATGGAATACTCCTTTATTGCTATTACTTCCAGGTCCACTCTGACCCGGAGTGTTCGTACCTACTAGGGTCCCATCTATGCGTCAGAACTATTCAATCATTTACTACACTTGAAACCATTCAACTGTGTGCAAACAAATGATTAATGTTAAATAAAATTATTAGTATTACATCACAAGACTTGGAACCATTTAACTGTGCAAACAAATTGTTCATATTAAATTAGATTGAAATACTTGATAAATAGAATTGCTAATGTTAGATAGCAATACTCAAAACCATATAACTGTATGCAAATAGAACTATTATTGTTTGATAGCAAATAAATGAATTCTGACTCATTTAAAAATGATGTTACCTACAAACTATTCATTTACAAATCATATATTTGATATATATGTATAAACAGAATTTAGCATTAAATAACCATCGAAGGTTGATATGCCATAAAACACATCCAACCTACCCATAGTAAATAAATGTTTAAAACAAATAAAACATCCTTTGAATTATGAATAATTATTCTAAACTTTAATAAAACCCCTATTATGGATTAGAAAATCATAAGATCTTCTGTAAATAGTTTACATGGTAGGTATAATTTATGCTTAGATGAGAAAATATGTATTTTAATGTATAAAGATAAAAATTTATTGAATAGAAGAAATGAATTAATAGTTAAATGTGAGCATAGAAATAAATTCTTAATTTGATTTAATTAAATATCTTAAATGTAATAACTATAACAATACTTAACAATATTAAATAATTTATTTATATTTAACAATACTAAATAATTAGGTGATTTAGTATAATTTAATTAAGTCTTAAATGTAATAACTATATTTAACAATACTTATTAATTAGGTGATTTTCAAATTCTAATTCAAATTATATTGATATTAAAGTATTTTTAAAATCTAATAAAATTGATTGAACAATTTAGATATAACATTTATATAAAAAATATATTTTCACTTTATAAAAAAAATAAATTGATATATATATATTTTTATAAAAGATTTAGTAAAAATAATCTAATCCTAAAATTTGGGATGGACTATTCTATGTAAGTAAGTAAAGTTGGCAACCATAGTCAACGGGCGACCAGAAGGCTCCTTTTTCAATAGCTGTAGGGAAGGGTGGTACTCCTTTCCCTGGATTGCTCCACTTTACCCTCGATATGTACCTTATATTGCTGAGTGTTAAGCAAGGAGGTATCAAGTACTATTTTTAAATGATGCGACTTGGGATTGAACCCAGGTCTCCCAGACCATTGGCGAACACTCTACTCACAAGGCCAATGAGCCGGCTCACTATTATATGTACTACACCGTTTAGTATATATAAACAAACCCTTAAAAACTCGACTAAATAAATTTATATTTACAGCTACTATTTGATTTGGTAATTATCTGAAAGTTAGGGTTTCTTAGAAACTTTAATCCAATATCTGTTATGATAAACTTAACATGTGACATATAAATTGTTCCAAATATAAATAACAATAAATATTTTATGATATGTTTCATAATAGTAGAAGACTTTAATCTTTTGAATTAATATGAATTTATGTTTAGATTACATGTTTATATTGATTATAATTTTAAAATTTACTGTAATATTAACAAAAATTAGGAATTAGATTTTTTTTTTTTTTTTAATTTGATATTGACGTTACTATTAATACAGTTTGTAGTATTTCACCAGTGTTAAAACTCGTAACATCTTGAATTATAGGTAATTGGTTTAAAAAAAAGAATCCATAAACATTATATTTGTCAATATATAGTTTTATTTCCACTGTAAAAAATTATATATATATTTTTTTTTTTTTTTTTTTTTTTTGAATAAGATTTAATTTTTAAATTCACTTTTTGCTGGAAGCAATGTAAGCATTTCTAGATTATATTCAAATATGTAACTGTTTTTTCATTTGAGGTCACAACATCATCTATAAAACAAAATGAATTTATAATGGAATTACCAAATTGAATTCTTTTTCATCTGATTTATAAAAAGTATTTTTGCTCTGCACGTGAGTTTTGATATATATTTAAACTGAAATTATTTATAAATTTGATAGCCATTGGCATTGAGCATGCCGTTGAATATTCTACATAGATTCTCCTTGGATTATTACTTTTTAGTCTAATCCTTTGACTATTTTCCTTGGATTATATATATATATATATATATATATATGGTTGTATTTTATGGCATATCAATGTTTGTGAGTTACTTAATGCCAAATCCTGTTTATACATACGATGCGCAAAAATTCTGCTTCATTGCAAATATAAGATAAATATATTAGGTGTATCTTGCTCTATGAATACATTGCATAGTCTCAAATTAGAAGAAATTACCCATTCTACTTACAGACTCCTGTTATATAATTAAGGAATGATTTTTTTATATTAATCATTTTTCATTAATTATATTTTATCATTCAGTTTGGTAAGGCTTCAAACCATTCGGGTCTCTTAGTCCAGGTGCATATTCACTTGGTGCAGTTTTACACTCGCACAGAAAGGATATGACAATCACCATTTGTCTTGATAAACCCTCAGACAGGAAATGGGGCTGGAGTGTGGATGACGTCATTCCCAGAAGAGATGGTCCTGAGAATTTGAGGATTTTGAAAAGACAGTGTTGAGGATTCAACCGTTGAGGCATGAGTTAGGTTTTATACCGTTGAGGCATGTGGTTGAGTTTTTCGGATCTCGACTGGCAGGGATGAATTGAGATCTTAAACATCATAAGATGCGCCGCGCATTGGGGTGGGGTCAGCATAGTATAGTTAGCATAGGCTTTTAAGAATTGTGTGTCTTTCTCCTCGTGTCGCCATGGACCAAAGCCAGGAATTAATAAAATTGCTGTTGTTATTGATATCATTATAGTATGCAGCACTACTTGCTAATGGCAAATCTTGATTAAACTTGTAATGTGAACTCTTTTCATTTCAAAGAGTGTTTTAAAGGTGGTGAGAACCGTGGAGCAAAAAAGTCCTGGGTACATGCAGAACATTTTTGCTTAAAATTGATCAGGAAGATCTAAATTAACCCAGAAAGCAAACAAAATTGCCTTCTGCAAAGGTGCCCCCTTCACCTACTCACAGAGGGACTAGAACTTTTTCTAAGATTAATATGACAATCCTCATTCCTACAGAAAATAAATGGAATAAACTTATGTTTTTATCCCAAGCTATGTCATGTTCCTCTGCTAGTCTGTGTGCAAACAAATGAGCTCTGGCTCATTTGAAAATAATGTTATCTGCAAACCCACTTACGAATTGTATGTGTTAACAGGATTTCGCATTAAATAACCTTGCCCAATTAGCTGGGGCTGTAGAATACACTGACTGCGTCTCTGCAGTGGAGTAAGAGCTCCCTTCCCCCTAACGAGTGTCCTGGATATAACACTAAACAATCTGATGGTGAGGTTCCAATAATGCTGGAGCTTTGGGGAATGCAGAGTACCCATTCATTGCCATCGTTCTCAGGTCCACTCTGACTTGGAGTGGTAGCACCTGATAGGGCTATCTACGGGTCAAATAGAACTAAACTGCATTCTTATGCTAAACTGAATTACTTGAAATAGAACTGTTTTGATATTTAAACTGCGTACTTAGGCTAAACTGAATTGTTTGAATTAGAACTGTTTGACTAAACTGAATAGCTTGAAATAGAAATGTTTTTCATAATCAAACTGTATACTTATATTTAAATTGCATATTTATGCTAAACTGAATTGTTTGAAATGGAACTGTTTTTAACATTGAAACTGTACTTACACTAAACTGAATTTTTAAAAATAGAACTGTTTTGACATTTAACTGTGTGTAAACAAAATCTATGCTTATACTAAACTGAATTGGCGGAATTAGAACTGTTTGAATAAACTGAATAGCTTGAAATGGAAATGTTTTTGACAATTAAACTGTGTACTCATGCTAAACTGAATTGTTTGAAATAGAACTGATTATTTGTATAAAAATGGATTTGGCATTAAATAACCTACAAAGGTTGATATGCCATAAAACCCAAACAACCAACCATTAAATAACCCATAAAGATTGATATGTCATAAAACAACCAAACCAAAGCTCCGCTAGTCTCGTATAATCCTTATACTTACCAGGAAATCAAATATTTAGTTTAATAATGGGAGAGTATTCTGAAAATTTGATGAGTTCAAAAAAATATTTCTTGTGCAGTTGTCTAAATAATGTAAATCATTAAGAAATGTACATAGGTAAAATTATAATATTACTCTTGTAACAGCTTAGCACAATGGTTATCGTCATACAAAATGGAATCAGTGACCTGAGTTTAAATTCTGAACAAGACTGTTTGCATTTCAGTTTGTGCTAATGTTCTTGGGAAAGACATGAATCCATCAGTTCTTCCCACTGCTATTGGTAAATAATAGGTCAAACTGGGTTCTCTAGCCTAGGCTAGGCAACCATTCTCAGAGAAGGATAATTCTAAATAGTCAACTTTACTTCATTTAAAAAAAAAACTGACCTTTCTATGGCGGAGGGGTTGGTTTGGTTTTATGACATATCAACCATTGTAGGTTATTTAATGCCAAATCCTGTTTATACATATATATTAAATATGTATGATTTGATTTGGTTGGGTTTTATGGCATATCAACCATTGTAGGTTATTTAATGCCAAATCCTGTTTATACATATCTATTAAATATATATATGATTTGGTTTGGTTGGGTTTTATATCATATCCACCATTGTAGGTTATTTAATGCCAAATCCTGTTTATACATATATATTAAATATATATGTATGATTTGTAAACACATTTTGTAAATAATATTCTTAAATGACCCTGAGCTCCTTTTTACACACCGTTGAATGTTTTCAAGTATTGCTATATAAAAGTCACAATTTCACAATTTACCATCAGTCGTTTGTTTGCACTCATAGTTTGTTCTATTTGACCCATAGATAGGACCCTATCAGGTGCTACCACTCCGGGTCAGAGTGGACCTGCGAGCAATGGCAATGAAGGGGTACTCCACATTCTTCAAATCTCCAAGACTGAGCCTCACCATCTGATGGTTTAATTTCATATGTTGGCGTGGATCTTACTCCTCTACTGAGATGCAATCAGTGTATTCTACAACCCCAGCTGACTGGGCACAGAGGGGTTGGGTAAATACATACTTCTGTAATAGCTCTAAAATTGTATTAGCAACTGTGATTGCACACTGAAATATTGAGATAAATGTCAGTTTGAATTATGGAAAGGAATTCTTAATATTTGAAACCCAGAAAAACCACATTCCTTGTGTGATTTACGAAATGATATGTAAATCCTTAAGACATATTACTCATGTAACAGTTGATGATATTATCAACTAATGGTACACTGAAATATTGAGATAAATATCTGAATAACCCAAAAGAATTCTAAATATTTGATAAGTTTATATAGCAGGTTTAAATATACCTAGTCCTTTTGCAATTTCTTCACTGTTCCTCCCGACACATCTTTCCCTACCGCAACCTATAAGCAGGGCTTAGAATACACTGGCTATCCACTGCAGAGGGGTAAGACTCCTCCAAAAAGAGAAATCCTTGGTATGACTCCAAACTGCATTTGGTGGTGAGGCTCCAGTTCTGGTATCTAGAGTACCCATTTATTGCCATTACTCCCTAATCCACTCTAACCCAGAGTGGTAGTACCTGTTGGGGTCCCATCTATGGGTCAATTAGACCTGTTAAAAAATTATTTGTATTCAATAGGACTATTAAGAAACAACTACACAAAAAATATAAATATTAATATACAATGAACATAATTCCTTAACCTCTAAGCATGGAATAACCCTAGATGGGTTGACATGCCATTAAAATCAATCTATCTCTACCCACCCTCCCCTTATAGCTCACCTTCTCTTCCCTTTTTTTTTATCTCCTGCATATTTAAGACATCTCTCTCTCTCTCTCCTCAACCTTTTTGACTTTCTTAAAGAATTTAATTTCCCAAATATTGCCACGTGGATTTATAACTGGAAGTGTGACATACAACAATGATCGTTTGTTACAAGCATATTAATATATTAATTTTTGGTTCATAGTCTGATAATTTTGAAGCTGTCCGTGAAGCTTTTGCAGCATTTTCACGACTTGGTCAAATGACAGAGTAATGAGAAATTCTGTTATAAGATATTTTCTATCCAGTAAGAACCTGTGTTACCATAGCAACGGTTTCTCATTACCCTATAGTGAAATTAGGTTGCATGACAATAAATATATGTAATATCACATTGTATTTTATATAAGTACATGATTTTACTACTGATTTTCAACAGAATTGAATTAACTGCTATTAGGGGAGTCTCTATGGCATAGTAACTAACATGCTGGACATCATAGTGAGTGAGTTAAAACTCCAGTCACACTATAACATTCACTTTTGGACTAATATTCTTGAGAAAGGTATGAGCATCCTTATCCCCCCCCCAGTACCACCAAGGTTCTTCTACAAGGATGGCTTTGGCATTAAATAACCCACAAAGGTTGATATGCTATTTAACAAAGAAACCAAACCAATTATCTAATTGCTATATTTTTGATATAATTTCCAATATTATATTTGCTTAATATAAGAGTTTTGCTTGATGGTCATTTAGGTCTGCCTGTCTATAATAATTGTGGAGGCAGCAGGCATGATGGTAATTGTTATAAGAAGTGGAATCAGTGATCTGAGTTCAAATCCTGGATGAAGCTGATTATTTTTTACTTCATAAAAATGCCCTTGGGAAAGCCATGAATTCATCTGTTTTCTCCCCCCCCCCCCACTCCAGCTATAGGTGAATAGTGGAGCAGATTAGAGCTCTTTAGTCTTGGTAAGGCAATTGGTCTCAGGAAAAGGATAAATTGAATTCAAAACCAAAATTCATGGGGCCAGCAACTTCTCATAAAAGGCTGTTTGTCGCAGCATTGTCACAAACTGGATATGGCTACAGGAATCCCCAAGATGCAGTTAAGAATTTTGAAAGTTTTAGATTGACAAAAATGGTTCAGTATTTGTACAGAATAGCCCATTCATGAAAATTTATGTTAATTTTGTTTTAATGTAGAAAAAATGTTATAAAAATGTAATGCTTACCACCCAAAACAGAGTAAGTTCTGGTAATTGGCTTCTTTTTACATTTTTTTTAATAAGTTGTAAGGGAGGGCGCTACCTCTTTCCCTGGATTGCTCCACTTTACCCTTGATACATACTTTATAATGCTGAGTGTTAAGCAAGGAGGTATCAAGTACCATTTTTTAAGTCTTTGGTATGACTCGACCTGGGATTGAACCATTGGCGAACACTCTTACCCACTAGGCCAATGAGACTGACTAATTAAATTTTCAAATTGGCTATAAGACATAAAATCAAAAAATTAGGGGTTTGAAGGAGATCATAAATAAAGAAATATGACCATACCTAAATTGTGTCAAGTTGAAGATGTCAATTTTGGGATTTAATTGCTCAGTAAAAACATTAAGCAAATAACCAAAACTCACTAGAATATAAGTACATTTCTTTATGAATTTTTTATAGATTACTACAGAATTAATGAAGAATTTTATGGTTGGGCTATTGTTAGCTAAATAACTATGACGTTGCAGTCCAACTCATTAGCAACTATGATATGGGGACTCTATCCTTGGGTAACTAGTAGGGTAAACTGGGTTATCTTGCCTTTGTAGAAAAAAAGAAAAACTTTGAATTCACAACAAAGGAGTGTGAAACAAGCTACTCTACCCATAAAACCCAACTTGCTACCAAAACTGCAGTCCTATTATTGATTTGGTGTGGCTACAATACAGTGTATATAATAATTGCTGTGTGTGTGTTCCTATTAATAATATTTACATGATGATCTTATGCATTGGGAATTGAACCTTTGTTGTATACTCAACACAATAATAATGACGAACTCAGTCCTTTAGAAAAATATACCTCTCACTTTATTTGAAAGGGTTGTGTGTGAGAGGGAGTTGGAGACCGAACAGAACTGCGACATATTGACCCCCACTCTTATGGCCATCAGTGTTTCTTTCCCGTTCTCCTGATGCTGCTCAACCGGAGGCCTGGGGGCCCACTCTGCTGGGTACTGGTTTTCTCTACCGCATCTTGTCACCAACGGGTCTGGTCTCCAAACTCTCCAATCTCCAAACTCCTGACCTCCTGTCTTCACCGAGTTATATAATAGTTCAATTGCCCACTCAATATCTCCCCATGACTGGCCATCGGAATGTGTCACTTCCGCCATCTTTGGAATGGCATGTTTGATCGTCATCAAGCGGAAATAACTGTCATGCAGTTCACTGGTCACTCTCTTCCAGTGCATCAGTCTGCGACTGTACCGCGGGATTTTACCTTGTCCCATATTATCAGCCAAGCCTGCCTACGCAATTTCTTCCCATAACTGGCCATTGGAATGTGTCACTTCCACCCTTGGAATGGAATGTTTGGCATGGTCAGAGGTCAATATACAACACCTTATACTTTCCTTCATCCAAATAGTTGAGCAAAAGCTGGTAGGAGGCATCTGTAGCGAGAAATAACTTACCTCAGAGTTTGAAGAAAGTACAAACATGTCTTGCATGTAGGATGCTGACATAGCCATTCTTGGAGTTATTCTGTCTCGTCTCTGGCGAAATGAAGTTTGTAAAGTATTCAAATTTCAGCTGACCAGAACTTACATAAAAAGGCATCAATTTGGCTCTCTAGTGGCAGGGCCAGGTGTTGCACATGAAAACAGACTCTGTGTGCATGTATCACTGGGTATTGGATGCTTTGACCAGGGGAGAGCAAGTGCATACCAAAGCAGCAGACAAAGTTCCCCATGTCAGGCAGTAGGAGGATCACGCATGTGAATAGTGCACATGCTGCATTCCGTTTAATATGAATTATGACTTCAATAACAGCCATGTTTTTTACTGTCAGCATCCTGCATGCAAGACAGGTTCATGCTCACTTCAAACTCTGAGGTCAGTCGTTTCTCTTGCTGCACTATCTCTGGTAGAAGTATTATTATTATTATAGGCAATGGATTTGGTAAGCTAGGTTCAAATCCTGGGCAAGGTTGTTTGCATTTCACTTTATGATCCTTGGAAAAAGCATGAATCTATCTGTTTTCTCTCCAGCTATGAGTAAACAGTAGTGCTGACTTGGGTTTCTTTTTTTAGTTAGGCAACCTGTATAGAAGAAGGAAAACTCTAAATTCAAGCCAGCTTTGCTCTGTTTAAAATCAACCTGCTCATGCCGGAGGAGTTGGGTAAATACATACTTGATACCATATAACTTTTAGCAAGCATGTGATTATTATTCACCTGCAAAAGGGTAAGACCCCCCCCCCAAAAAAAAAGCAGTGTCCTAAACTGCATCTGATGGTGAGGTTCTAATTCTGGAACTCTGGAAAGTATGGCATACCTCTTCCAGGTTCACTCTGATCCAGATTGATAAAAACCTGTTATGGTCCTATCTATGGATCAAATAGATCTGTTATTTGTATTAGATAGAAATACTTAATACCATATGAGGAGGTGTGTTTAGCATAATAGTTATCATTGTAGGAAATGGAATCGGCAATTTGAGTTCAAATCCTGGACGAGGCTGTTTGCATTCCACTTTGCATTAATGCCCTTGAGAAAGGCATAAATTTATCTGTTCTCCTTCCCTAAGCTATAATTAAATAGGACAGACTGGTCTCTTTAGCCATTGTACAGCAGCTGGTCTAGGAAAAGAAAAAATCTGAATTCAAACTTGACCCTGTGTCACAGTCTGTCTGGTGGAGGGGTTGGGTAAATACAATCTGTTATATCTTATATTGTGGATTTTTTTTTGTGTTTATTTCTGCTCGTAAGTATTTGAACAAACAATTTGTTTCTAATTCCTTGGTTTTGAGATTTCAAAAACAGGAACATTATGCAAGAACCAGATTTTATTGCAGTGAATGTAATAATGCATTTAGTCATGTTCTGTCATTATGTTGTGCACTCCACTATCCAATCTCTCTCTCTCTCTCTCTCTCTCTCTCTATATATATATATATATATATATATATATATATATATATATATAATGGAATTCCAAAAAGTTCTTGACTCAACTGAGAATGAATTGATCTATAACTATGAAAAATGATTTATTTTTCTAAGAAAAAAAATTTTAATTGAACTAAATTGTTGAATTAAAAGTAAAAGATTTTTCCTCTCTTCCTAAAATCTGGTTTAGAAAAAAAAGCTTATTTTGATCACTTCTTTGGTCAAAATCTTCAAAATTGAACCCTGAAATTTTAGGCAATAAAAACAACAGATTTTGTGCTGCTTGTTCAAATACTTATGACCTATAATCTCTATGTGAATACTATTTTATGTAAGTAATATATATATATATATATATATATATATATATATATATATATATATTTAATGTCTATGAGGGTCTGCTGAAAAGTTTATATGCTGATCATGATACTCTCATGGAATGTGACCAAATGAGGTTTATTTTTCAACATAGTCTCTTTGCAGTCCACCCACTTCTTCCATTTGCGTTACAGTGCTTGGATCCTATGGATAAAAAAAGTCATCAACAGTTGATATGATATCATCATATGAACTTTTCAGCCTACTTATATATATATATATATATATATATATATATAGCCTATTACTTCATATCTATGTATTACTTGTATTTTATTCTCTTACTGATGAACACAGAAATTTCTATAAGAAGACTCTAATGTAGCTGTTATAACAATCCTTGCATTTATTTTGCAGCACACTTAGGACAGTCTTGTTGCACACAGATTAGAGATCATTCATCTAGAGACACAACTCCCAACATTAATGGTTATTTTATTTATTTATTACTTGCTTTCATATTGCAAAAAGACTTTGAAATAAACTTTTTACCTGAGGCTTTTCTTTTGGTAATCTACTGACATAAACTTCTAATGTTAAAGTCTGAATTTTTTTGTATTATAGAGAACTTGAACCAAGTTTTAATGTTTCTTCACATATCATTCATTGTTTCTATGTCTGTATAATGCCTTCTTTTTTAGGCAATGGTTGGGTTTTATTAGGACTCATTTTTTGTTACACTGGTTCGACTTCTGCATCAAATATGAAGGTACTTGTGGCATAATGCTTGTCATAGTGGACTTGGCTATTCAAGTTCAGACCTTGAATGAGGCTGTTTGAATTTCACGTAGTACTAAAACCCCTGTTAAAGATATGAATCCAACTATTCTCCTTCCAGCTATGAGTAAATAGTAGAGCAGATTGGGCTCTTTAACTTTGATGTGGCAACTGGTCTAGGTGAAGGGAAACTCTGAATTCAAACCAGTTGTAAATCTAGAAAGGGATTGGTTCAGCTAGGTTATTCTTGCTTAAGACATGCTACTTACAAGGCTGTCTGGAGTAGCTTCAATCAAGTCATGAAAACACACACACTAAAGGGACCATTATATGAATTTAATTATTATCTAATCTATTTACTTATGTCTACAGAAAAAAGATATAAATAATATATATATATATATATATATATATATATATATATATATTGTGTCATTGAATAAATAAGTTGAATTTTGCCTAAGGAGTTTGCAATATTCTTATTGCCAACTCTTTAGGCAAAATGACACTTGTATATATGTGGATTATTTATATCTCTTTCTTTATTTATACCTCTTTTGTACTGTTTACAGTTACACCTTTTTCAAGGAAATCAATTGTGATGAATCCTTTCACGTCCCTGAAAAGTCTGTTTGCATGACCTTTTTACTAACTGCTATGCCCAGAACTTTTTCTTTATCAGAAAGTCAGTGTATTTCCACTGGACTGTTTTTTCGACTCAGGCTCATGGTGGCAAACCCATGTTTAGTAAAGATTTTTTTCACAAAAACGTACTTCTCAATACACGTCACACATTCTTCTGTAAATTTCTCAACCAGCAAAAATTTGACGACAGACCTCTGTTCAAGCCTTGGGCACTCTGATTTGCTGCCATTTTTAATAGCCCTAAAACAAATATATTTCTGAGATTAAACTAATTTTTGCTGTAAACAAATTCCAAACAATTTAGAGTTAACATTTTTGAAAAAAAATTTGGGGTTGTGGGGAAAATTTTGTTGTTATTTTCAAAAAAAGTCCCCTTATTTATTGAATGACCCTTGTACATGTTTGGATTTTTGCTGTATGCAGAAGAGTTGAGTCAAGTACATTCACAAAGGGAAAGAAGGAGCTTGTAGTGTAATGGTTATGGTCATTGGAAATGAGCACAGCAACCCAAGTTCAAATCCAGGACAAAACTGTTTGCATTTCATATAATGCCTTTGAAAAAGGTATGAGGCCAACTATTCTCCCTCTAGTAAATAGTATGGCATACTGGAATCTTTAACCTTGGTATGGCAACCAGTCTAAGAGAAGGAAAACTGTTGTATTCAAACCTGTTAAATGCCACTTAAAAATTATCCTTGTGTTATATCCTGCTGGTGCAAAGGAGTTGGTAAATACAAATAACAAAGGGAATTATGTTGAAAAATAATTTGTTTCATCATTATGCTGTGGACTCCATTGTCAAACCTAAATATGATTGATATATATAATAGCATCCTCAAAAGTTCTCAGTTCAACCAAGAATAGACTGAAAGCCATGACATGCAATTCTCATCAATATATTCATTTCAAAGTTCAACATAGCTCAGCATATTATTTCTCAAGTTTCTTTTGTCTTTCTATAAAATAAATAAAAATTGAATAAAAAAGAAAAGGGACAATTCTGTTTTTGGTTAGGCTGACATCTTTTCAGCCCTTCTTTATATCTATCTATTAATCCATCTATTCTCACCTGTTCATTTAATAGGATGCATTTTTTAATACACCTGATCAACTTCTGGAATAGTTTAAATCAAATTTTGAAATCACTCAATTTATTGACTTAAAAAATTGCTATAACAGTATGAATCTTATTATTATAATTTTTTTTACTTCATTATTTATGAACACAAATAGAATTTAATTACTTAATTGTTTATTTACAATATGTAATTTATTATTGAAAATATTTCTTTTTAATAATCTTATTAAAATCCTAAAATTCTGTCATTAAAAAATGAATACAAAGCATTTTAGCATCTTTTTAATTTTTGAGTCAGTAAGTAAATAATGATATGTGTGGACTTCCATAATTTGAAGTAAAACCAAATAGGCTTAGACTGGATATGGTGTAACAAAAAAATATGTCCTAATGAAATGAGCCAATTTGGATGATCAAAAACCCAATTTTGTCCTTCCCCATCACTAAAAATGTTTGAATAAGTCTTTTTGCAGTATAAAATCATCTAAAGATTGATTCATTTTTTTTTTTCAGCTTCAAAAATGTTTTGGAAAAAAATGTTATTTAAATTAAGTGACTTTGAAATCAAGTACTTACATTATTAACCTTTTTTTTTATTTTTTTTTTATTTTTATTTTTTTAAGACTATGGAGCACTCCAAAAGTAATACCTCAAATTTATTTCCATGGCAACTACAACAAATACAGAGAACACAACAATTTTGCATAGAGCAAGTTTTCAGCTACAAAATGCTATTTTTTCCACACAGTCATTACTCATAAACAAGATCTTGCATGTCCTGATCGTAGAAATATACACCAGAGGAGGCAACACACTATTTCACAGTAGTGATGATAGTGTCATTGTCAGAAAAATGTTGTTCATGTAGTCCATCTTTTAATGACCCAGTCCTCTTAAATGAGCAGAATGAAGTCCTCATGTGTTAACAGCTGTGTTGAACATGACTTGAACTAATTTTGCTGTTGCAACTGCTAAAAAACATCATCCACTGCCTAAATATGCTTATACCCACTGTTTGGTCCCAAAAATTTTCAGCAAGCATTGGTGAATGTCAATGGGTGCAATTTCTTTTTGCATGGAGGAATTTGACACTCTTGTTTTCATATCAAATGCCATTTTGCCAGATTACAGTTCAGCTGTTCTATAACAAGGCACAATAAAAAAAAATATTGGTTTACTGGAGGAAAGATTCAACTTCTACTGCCATACTACCAGCATCCACCTTTGACATTGTAGGATAAGATAGAATTGGAAGCATTACATTCAGTTTATCTCCCTTAATGATTGCTGACCAAAGAAATGCAGAGCTAGTAGTGGTGACTGTGAAAAAACTGTATTTTGTAGCTGAAAACTTACTCTATCCAATGGTATTATTGTGTTCTCTGTATATGTTATAGTTTCTGTGGAAATAGATAGGAGGCATTACTCTTGGAGCTCCCCTATATTAGTTTTCATTAGTTTCTTTATTATTTTGTATTGCTTTTTATCAAGATTATTTTGTTTGTTTTTTTTAGTTGAATATTAAATTTGAAGTTCAGAAGAAACTAGTTGCTTCAGATGATTTGAATATAAATCCCATATCCCAGGAGCTTGTTTTTTGTTGGCAATGCCTTGGCTTGTCTCCCCAGAGCACCATAGTTTGCTCCAAGGGACACTGGGATACTAAAAAAAGTAATAATTCCTAGCAGTCTATAACTGAATTACAAATTCAGTAGACTGAATATTCAGTATTAATTTCTAAGGACTTTCCTGAAATCTCTGGAGGAACCTTAAACCATCTTTCATATGCTATGTTAGAGTTTAAGCCAGCTCGTAACTAATAGTAAATAAATGATAAAAGCAAATAAAATCCCCTTTAAATATATACAAATATTTATTATAAACTTGAATCCTTTTGGATCTTGTATAATATACCCCTCCAAAAGAACCTTTTCTTTGATATACTTCATTACTTCTAAAACTTTAGTAAAATAGTAATTATTAGAAGTATAATTTAATCAAAAATTCTCTTATAAACACATTTGTGCAATATATTTTTTCCTGGCATACTTTGATCGTAGCTTGACTCAAATTAAGTCACTTCTGTATTA